>OZ035883.1:27942671-29142671 GCA_964034835.1 Muscina levida | reverse complement strand
GAAAATCGAGGTCAACGTTGGCGCTAATACCCGGGGGACCAAAAAAAAAGGGGCCCCTTGGGTTCTATGATGACCCCCCATGTGTGGGTACTCAAATGAAAGATATTTTCGAGACGAATCCAACGATGTTATTTTTAAGTTCCTACTCCTGGACCGAGTTAGATCCATTTAAATTTCCGGGATATACCAAAAAAAAATTGAAAAAATCATTAGAAAAATTTAAGGAAATAAATTGAAAAATTCTAAAAAAAATAGAAAATCTGAAAAACCCCGTAACAAATTTTAAAAAAATGGGGAAACATCATGGAAAATTAGAATAATTTAAGGAAATGAATTGAAAAATTCCATAGAAAAATGAAATGTCATAAAAAAATATTGAATATTTAAAGGTTTTTAAAGAATAGTTTCAAAAAATATTTAAAAATATTCAAGAAACAGTCCAAAAAAAAATATTTGAAAGAATAAAATTGATTAAAAAAAGGATAAAAGTGGAAAAAATTAAGAAAAATTTGAAAAATATTTAAAAAAAAGCTATGTATTGGAATTATAATTTTTTTTTGATGTGTCCCTTAAAAATATTATTTGTTTTTAAATTAGAGTTGTAAGTTTTAAAAAATTTTCTTTAAAAAAAAAATTTACTTTTTGGTATTTTCCAGGAAAAATATTATTTTTTTGGAAATGAATTTCCGGACGTACCAAAAAAAATTATTTTTAAAAAAAATCGCGCGATTTTTTTATACAAATTTTTTTTTTCTTTTGTAAATTAAAGTGGAAATGGATATGATGGGGGTTTAGTACCGCCGCAGGCAAAAATCATTATATAAATTATATTATAATCGCGCAATTTTTTTAAAAATAATTCTGCACTTCAGCCAAAATTTTGTATCTATGAAAGAATTTAGGTACATTTTTCTGTTCTTATTTTTTTTTTAAATTTTGAAGGAATCTATGCTGTTTACTCTGTGTTTTCCAATATCTAAAAGATGAAATTACCCTAAGAATTGAGTACATTTTCAGAGATGGTTTGACTTACGTTAAATCTTTTTTAAGTTATGAAATAATTCTATAGTTTGAATTTTATTACAAAAAAAGAAATTTATTTAATATGTAAAAAACAAAAAATTATCACACAGGTTCCACCGAGATTTGAACTCGGATCGCTGGATTCAGAGTCCAGAGTGCTAACCATTACACCATGGAACCAGTTGAAGGTCGTTTGTCAGATTGGGGTTTTCTGCATACGGTTTGTGTGTAATGGCAAAAATTATTCTAGATGTCGTTGTTGTTGTACAAAGATAATTCTTTTAGCAATGTCAACAACCACCATGTTCTTAACACAGTAGTGGAAATTATTATAGATACGCTTGTAAGTTATAGCTTTATTTGGTTGTTGCAAGCAAACAAGTATTTAGCTGAAATGAAGAAACAAGACTGATACATATGACACACTGTGACAAAATGGAAAAAATTTAGGGAACTTGGGGAGTGACCTAGTGCATGTTGTAGGTATGGTCGAGTACAACATTACCATGTATACCAAAGTTTCCTAACACCAGTAGGAAGTGTCTGCAAGACATCCTCAAGGACAGGTGCATGACCATAGTAAATTGTTGATGACATTTAGGGGACCGTCCATACAAACCGTCGACGAAATTTTCATACAAGTGTCCGCTTTGTCATGCACGACCTGATGAGCGACAATGTCGGTCAAATTTTCGTTGATGTCTATACAAAAGACCTGTCACCCACACAATCTTGCACGACCTGATGGGTGACAATGTCGGTTGAATTGTCGTTGTTGACTATATAAGCGACTGTCGCCTAAACAATCATGGACGACCTGATGGGTGAAAATGTCGGTCAAATTGTCATTGATTCCTATGAATGTCTTGAATTGTCATTCAAGCCATATTAGTAGAAGATGGATTTTTAGCTGTTTTCTTAGCTTTTTATTAGTATGACTAATTGTTAATACTTTTGGGAAACTACTGACCAAGAGAGAAGTGAAGGATACAAACTTTTATATGGCATTCACCTTCATTCGTAGTTTTAAACTAAAAAAATTGCTGATGTTTACTCGGCCGTTTAATAAACTGAAACATTTATACGTCAGATTCCATTTATGTTTCCTTTGATTTTGTTGAATGAGTTTGACGCAGGACAACACTAGTATTTTGTCGGTCAGCTTGTCGTCAACCGAGTGTTTTGAGGACAGGTACAAACATTGTATGATGGAACTTCCTACTGGGATCTTATAATTCTTAACCGAGTTTTGATTCCTTAACGATTTTGGAAAGAAAAATCTTAGAGCTTTCATCATCAGCCCATCATCATATGACTTGAAAATCAAAATAAAAACAAAAGCTAAAGTAATTTCAAAAGACATTTTGATGTATTTTCCTTAAAACACCAACAAATCGCTTGAGAGACAATACAAACATAAAAAAATGGAATATTTTTTGATTTTGACCTAATCTTTTAAAGCGGAGCATATCACTGTGTTCTACGGCCCAAAATTAACTTGGGGTGTCTCGGTGTTTTTCTGTGTCATTTTGAAAACCAAAATTGTACTTACTTAAATTAAATTTTGACTTAAAAATACAAGTGCACAATAATGTCCAGTTCCTACTGGTAACTCAATAATTGTGATCTGTTTTATTTTTTCTCTTAGTGGTTACAATGTAATGATTGATATTATTGGTTTCGGTTAGTGATTTTGATTTCCCGGCATTTTTAATTTCCAGGGAAATCGGGGAAATGAATTAAAAACATTTTCCCGGACTTCCGGAAAATCCCGGTCCACAACGAAAAATAAATAAAATAAATCCCGTGTTACGGTTTATAGACGTAGAGAGGTGCACGAAGTAATTTTTCGAAATTCGTAATTTTAGGGGCACAAAAGGTCTAACAAGTGAGAAAACTGGTAACATTACCCAGGCCAAACTGTATATCGTCATATGAAATCAAAAAAGACGCAGGTTACCAAAAATTCAAAATCGACTTTTTGATTGAATACTATGCACCGCATTAAAATACATGAACCTGTTAAGTTTTACAGTCATACAACTAAAAACGACGAAATTCGTGAATTTTGGGGTAAAAAGGCCTAAAAGGGATAAAAGCGGTACCATTGAGCAATATTCTTATAGAATTAGAGAGCTGCACGAAGTGAGTTTTGGAAATTCGCCCTTTTAGTGGTAAAAAAGGACGCAATACAAACAACTACAACTATAATCGCACAAATCCATATCCGAAGGCATTTTTCAAAATTCGTTCTTTAGTGCTACAAATGCCCCAAAAGGGGTAAAACTTGTACCATCACCCAGACCAACAGCTAAAGGTAGAATCGCAAAAATCTATATGGGAATGCTTCTTATAGAAATAGAGAGGCGCATGGGGAGATTTTTCAAAATTGTTACCCCTTAAAGAAAAACTTAACCAACCCTGACCAAACGACTTAAGGTAGAATAGCGAGTATGGGGCGGAGTATTTATTTTAGTGAGTAGTTGTGCGCTGTGAATTCATATCAAACTGGTACCATCACCCAGACCAAATGCCAAAAGTTAGAAATGCGTATATTGGAACTAATATCTATTTAATGGAGCAATTGCGAAATATAAAGGAATTTCGAACTTTTAGAAGGACAAACTCGGAAATGGGACGAAACTGGTACCGTCACCCAGGGACAATTAGATTTAACACCAGCCCCTACCGTCCAGGGCTCTGATATGAACATCTTAGGTGTCTGCGAACTACAGAGAGATAACAGAGTGAAAAAGGATTGTTAACGACTTTTTAACTAAGTTCAGTGAAACAAAAGATCGCAAAAATACTATTTTTATCAACTTTCGGGAAAGTTTGTTTAAAAAGTTCGCCAGCGCCTCGTTTTCCAGGCATTTTTCGACACAACATTTAACAGCCTGGACTCTTGGATATTTTTTATATTATTGCTCTGTGTTAACACTTATATTATAGGGCAATTGAGCCATCTCTAGAGATTTTTTGAGATTCGTACTCTTTGGCATAAAGAGGCATACACCAACAAATAAAGTTATATGTAAGTCAATCGGCTAAAAAATATTGTTTTAGAATATACTAGTGGGCCCGGCAATGCTTCGCTATTGCATATTATTTTAAAAAAATGGGCGTAAAATTGGGCGTGGTCGAAAAAAGTACCCTATAAGTCATGCCAGAGTCCCAGTTAAATACTGTGAACATTTGAGGAAGATCGGTCCAGAGGTCTGGTCTCCTATAAGGTACAAACAAACAAACAAACAAATAAATAAACAAACACACATTCCATTATATATATAATTCCCGGCTCGCTTTGCTTCACCCGTACCTACAATGAAACTTCTTAAGAATGTAATCAATACAAATAAAATGCAAACGTTTCATAAGACTAACGGACAAAAATTTATGTGATTGTAGCTTTATCCCATTTGTCTGAGTGATTGTACCGCTTTAATCCTTTTTATCCCTAAAACTATAATTGAGTGGCCCCCTTTAATTCTATGCACATATACGATAATAGCTTAATCCGCTTGGTCTGGGCGATGGTACCAGTTAAATCCCCTTTCTGTTTTTTTCACCCGCAATGTTCAAATTTCTGAATACACCATCTGGCGGGTATCTAATTCTATAGGGAGCAATGCTAAATACATTTTCGTAGCTCTACTTTTAGTTATTTGGTCTGGGCGATTGTACCAGTTTAATTGCTTTTCAGTATTATTACAACTTAAGAACGAATTTCGAAAAATTAGTTAACATTGTACAACTAAAACATTCACTTCAATTTTTAAGACTAATCCTTTAGCCGTTTAGTACCAGTTTTATTCATTTTCGGCCTTTTTGCCCCTAAAAGGTAAGAATTTCTAAAACCCTCCTTGCTTCGTTCTAATTCCATAGGGAGCAAGCCCATAAAATTATCATAATTACATCCCTTTTCGATATTTTTTACCCAGAAATTACGGATTTCGAAAAAAACCTTCAATCCAATTTGAAAGTGATCATGTCCATATCAATTTTCGCGATTAAAGCTTTAACCGATTCGTCTGAGTTTATCCCTTATTGGTAATATTTACACCCTAAAGTACGCATTTTCCAAAATCCATTCTTAGCTGACGTGTACTCGAAAAAGAGAACAACTACCCCAAATTTCATCATCGTATCTACAGCCATTTCACCCAATCAGTTAGTTAACCAAATTGAAATATACGAAATTTTAATTACAATAGTTCTACTTATATGACCGACATAACAATTGTTTCAGAAGGGGCGTGGCACTGCCCATTTCCCAGCGGGACGTTATTCCCCATGTACCATTTACTTATGTAGCAAATCTCATCTTCATACCTTTAATGGCTCGCGATATATGACCGCCTCAAATTTTGGTTTGTGTGGGCGGTGCCACGCCCCTTTGTCTAGGTTTGTTTTCATGTAGCCTATGATAGAGACCCTACGGATAGTACTACACAGTCCAAATTTCATTGCAATCGGTCCATTTGTTTCGCCAAGATAACGATTTTTTAAAATAGGGCGTGGCACCGCCCATTTTTCAGCGAGACGGGTTCGTCTTCGTATCAGTAACATATGTAGCAAATCTCATCTACATACCCCTAATGGCTCTTGAGATATGACCGATTGAAATTGAGGCTTGAGTGGGCGGTGCCACGCCCCTTTGTCTAAATATGTTTCCATGTAGCCTATGATGAACGTCCTATGGGCAATATCACACAAAGAAAATATAATTACAATCGGACCATTTATTTGGCCAATATAACTATTTTTTTTAAAAAGGGGCGTGGCACCGCCCACATTCCTTAAACAAAATATTTTTTCTTATACGTCCAATATACGTACCAAATCTTGACTTCGAACCTATAATGGCTTAAAAGATACATTCATTTAAAAATTCGAGTTGTATGGAGCGGTGCCACGCCCATTTAACCCCTTTGCAGGCCTAATTTCCAAAAATCCCGTCTTAGTACGCGCCTACGTCATAAAAGGAACCTACATTCTAAATTTCACGGTTCTAGCTTTAGCCGTTTGGGCTGGGGAGTAATCAGTCAGTAATCATCAGTCGAAAAAAAGTACCCTATAAGTTATGCCAGAGTCCCAGTTAGATGCTGTGAAAATTTCAGGAAGATCGGTCCAGAGGTTTGGTCTCCTATAAGGTACAAACAAACAAACAAATAAATAAACAAACACACATTCAATTTTATATATATAGATGGCATTACTAATTCATTTTAGCAATTCAATACGTTCGAATTTTTCTCTTTATAATAAAACAAATTTTAAAAATAAACAACATATCGAAGAACGTAAAACGATAGTGATGGTCAAGAAAATAGTTACCCATTGGTGATTTTATGGATTTTAACTTATCAAACATTTTGATATTGTCTCATTAAATAAACGTAATTAAATCCCGGGAAATTCCGGTCGCATTCCCGGGATTCCGGGACAAAAAACTGGCCGGGATTCCCGGGAATTTTGTCCCGAGAAAACACTAGTTCCGGTTCTAGTACGGTCAGTACAAATATCCTGGAATCACAATCTTAAGTTACACGATGTTTTCAAGCTCATGTAGAACTTTCGGGACTATTTGTCAACATAATATTTATTTCGTTCTTAATATTGTTTGCACCGCAAGTTACCATTTTATCTTATTATGTGAAAGTAGGCACAATTTTGATATTGAGATCCAAAGTAAGCATTTTGAGAAGCTTTTATTAGATATGCCGATTGACTTAACTTCTCATAACAAAAATTGTAACATAACCTTTATAAAACATTGATTTGCTGACCCTAATCGAAACTAGTTGTCCAAGATTGAACAATTTTGCCAAATTGATTAACTTTCAAGAAATAGTATCTTACAGATATGTCAAACGTTTATTACATTAATTTGAAATTCATAAACAGTGTCACCCTTTTACCGGTCATAATGGTGGTAACTTATGTGTAAACATATAATAAGTGTTTGCACACACCTTTCCTTTATATTTAACGTAAAATTTTATTTCTTCTTCATTATCTCCTTAATGCCTCTATTTATGTTATGTTATGTTTTTCCTAAATACCATATTTGCTATAAATATTGTTTTCGAAATAAAATTTCGCATTAGATAAATTCAGTTAAGGTTCCAATTCGTAAATAACTAGTGTTTATTAGGAAATTTTTAAGACTTGTTAGGCTGGACAACAATCCTCAATGTGCGAAAAACATTTTTGTGTTTAAAAGTATTCACAGTAGAGATTATAGCATCTACCATAATAATACTATAATGCTATAAAGGTATTTTAAACGATAGTGGTGGAATAAATCTGAGATAAATTGAGATAAAGATAATGGTCTATAAGCCATTCGAATGTATTTTACCGGCATGATTTATATTTCATCAAGGTAATACTGGTGCGCTGGGCTTGCAACTCGCCACAGAAGTTTGAACTTTTGCAACGAAAAGAAGTAAGAAAAAAATAAAACGGACTCCCCAAAATGTTGACGATCACCGCAAACGAATTAAGGGCCATGATTTGAGGATATGCACCTGGAATGTTAGAACACTGTATAGACCATCCAACTGGCGGAAGTCCTCGAAGAACACAAGAGTACGCTTTACAGGAAATCCGGTGGACGGGACACGGTTGCCCGTGCATGAAGACGTGGCCATAGTGGCCATGCGGACAATTTGTGGTAGGCAAGTGACTGCGACTCCTAGTCTCAAGGTTCAACCCGGTGTGTGAACGTATAGCCACCATAAGAGTCAAAACTAAGTTTTTCCACATAACACTTATATGTGCCCATGCTCCCACAGAAGAGAAAAGCTATGAGGACAAAGACGAGTTCTACGAGAGCCTAGAAAATGTATATGACCGTAGCTCCAGCCATAACGTCAAAATTGTATTAGGCGATTTTAATGCTAAAATAGGCAGGGAGACCGCATTTGAGCCTACCATCGGAAAATTTAGTCTGCACACCGAAACGTCGAATAAATGCATCAGACTGATTGATTTCTCTGCGGCAAGAAATATGGTTGTTAGCAGCACTAGATTTGACCATAAAAATATTCATAAGGCAACATAGTTATCTCCAGATCAATTGACGAGGAATCAGATTGATCACGTGGTAGTCGATGGAAGGCATGCATCGAGTGTTCTGGACGTACAAGTGATCAGGGGTGCGAACATTGACTCCGATCAATACCTTACCGCAATTAAGGTACGCACAAGGCTAATCATGTCGAAAAACGTACGTAACCAGGCACAGCTAAAGCTGGACATCGGTAAACTGCGGACCACAGAGGTAGCGGACGCCTACTCCAACCACCTAACTCAACTGCTGCGAAATGCTCCAACCCCTGATAATATAACCTCGCAGTGGCAATATATAGCCGACTGCAAAGAATGGACTGCGAGAAGCGTTCTTGGGTACTCAAAGCCGTCTCAAGAAGATGCCTGCTACGATGATGAATGTCGCAATGTCACGCGAGAGACGGATGCTGCATACAAGGCGATACTGCAGCCAATGATAACGCGATCTGTTCGTGAACGGCACAGGGAGAAGAGACGAGAGGCAACTCGTCTTTTCAGACAGAAACAGGCGGAGCTGAAGAAGAGGCAGGATAAGTGCACAGAGTTGCTGCGAAGTAGAAGAGAAGCCTGAAAATTCTACCAGAGAGTTAAGGCGAGAATGCGTGGAACAGGGTTGCCCTCCTGCAAGGACAGCGATTGTCAGCTAATGATAGACCCGGATAACGTTCTGAAGATATGGAGAGATCATTTCAGAAATTTACTGAAAATTGACACCACTCCAGAAGACCCCGCTCCAATCCATGACGATGGTATTAACTGTCCACTTCCGAGACAGAGTGAGATACTTGTGGCAATGTCCCGCCTTAAAAATAACAAAGCAGCTGGAGCCGATGGTCTCCCGGCTGAATTGTTTAAGACAGGTGGGGAGGAGCTGATTAGGAGCATGTATCAACTCAAGGAGAAAATCTGGCTAGAGGCGAGCTTGCCCGGGGATTGGAGTCTCAGTCTGTTATGTCCCCTATACAAGAAAGGAGATCGTAGTGAATGTAAGAACTACCGTGGAATAAGCCTATTACCAATTGCGTACAAGGTCCTTTCAAGCATATGGTGTGAACGTCTAAAGCCAATTGTAGAAAAACTAATTGCACTAATTGGACTACGATGGATCAAATATTCACCTTACGTCAAATCCTGGAAAAAAAAACTCATGAAAAGCCCCCCTTTGTCGACTACAAAGCTGCCTTCGAATCTCCGATAAGGAATAGGCTATATGAGGCCATGTCTGAGTTTGGTATTCTTATAAAGCGAATTTGACGTTGCAGATGTACCTTGGAAAACACCAAATCCTCGGTTAAAATTGGTAAGGATCACTCTGAACCATTCAACACAGAAAGAGGTCTCAGGCAAGGTGATACCCTGTCCTGTACACTATTTAATATAGTTATGGAGAAGTTGATGAAAAAGGCTGGTGTCAATATGTCTGGCACCATATTCCACAAGAGCCACATGCCAGTAGCCTATGCCGATGATATAGACATCATTGGCCGAAATTTGCGGGATGTTACTGCAGTTTTCTCATCACTAGAAAAAGAGTCACCAAAAATGGGTATAGCGGTCAACGAGAACAATACAAAAATAATGATTTCGACAAACAAAGAGTCCTTTCACCATCAACGTTGAAAATTATTGTTTTGAGGTAGTAGATGAGTTTACTTACATCGGATCTTCCGTCAACAACAAAAATAATGTCAGCCAAGAAATTAAGCGGAGAATAGTGCTAACCAATAGATGTTTTTACGAACTTCTGCAGCACTTTGGTAACACCATCTTATCTCGTGATACGAAGAAACAGCTGAACCAGGTGTTAATTTTACCCGTTCTGTTGTATGCTGCCGAATCGTGGGTGGAAAAATACTTCCAAAAATATATGGACCTATCTGTGTCGACGGCGAGTCCAACGACTACGATGGCTGGGACATGTTGCCAGGATGAATGCAAATGTTCCAGAGAGAAAGGTGTTTGATGACGAACCTGAAGGACGGCGCAGAGCAGGGAGACCCTCTCTTCGTTGGATGGACCAAGTGGTTGGCGACGTGCCACCATCTGGTAGGACTAACGCAGAAGACCGAAGCGTGTTAAATTCTTTAGCACTTCAGGCCCAAATTTATGAACCACGTTCGTTAATTGTAATGGACCACTTAAGTAATTAAGTAAGTAATACTAATTTCACTGAGTCACAACAGGATATTTGCAAATCTAGTAGCTGCAGCTGAATGTTTAGATGCTCTCCTTCCAAATTCTGGAACATTGTATTAGTAGGGCAAGAAATCTTATGCAAATGTATATTTTTCTGGACATCTCAAAATAAATAATGTTATCTTGATGAATCATGATTTAAATTTCATTTAAAATGCCATTCAATCGTTTTTGCATATTTTGCATATTTAACGAAAATTACGTGTTTTTGCATATTTTATAAAAATTTACAATAAATGCATATTTTTGTTGCATAATTTTGAATTTTTGATTAAGAATCACTTCAAAAAGTAAAACGCCTTTAACTTTTTGTGGAAGATCTTTAGTTAAAAGTTGCTTTAGAGTTTTTCTGGGCATTTTAAAATAGAAACAAGTTAAATTATATTTACGAATCATGAAATTTCCTTTAAATTGACATTCATTCTTTTTTGCATATTTTACGAAAATTACGTGATTTTGCATATTCTGGCGCATATTTCAGCAAATTTTACAATAAATGTTTTTATTGCATAATTTTGAATTTTTGATTAACAATCACTTCAAAAAGTAAAACGCTTTTTACTTTTTGTGGGACATCTTGAAATAGAAACAGTTAAGTTATCTTTACGGATCATGAAATTTCCTTCTAAATGACATTCGAACGATGTTGCATATTTTACGAAAATTAGGTGTTTTTGCATATTTTAGCAAATTTTACAATAAATGCATGTTTTTGTTGCATAATTTAAAAGTTTTGATTAACAATCAGATCAAAAAGTAAAACACCTTTAACTTTTTGTGGGACATCTTTGAGTAAAAATTGCTTTTTAATTTGTTTCATAATATTCATCTGAATTACAAAAAAATTTTACACCGATATCCAGGGAATATAGTAAGCAAATCAACAACTGCCTTTCTCGGTGAAGATTTCGACAAGTTCAGCTGTTTTTAACCGATGATGCCTACATGGTAAAGGTCATTTTATTGAACTGAATTCTCTTATATGAAATAGAAAAATATATTTTTGCTTGTTTGTTTTTGTCGATCTGTGATAATGTGAATATGTTTTTTATTGTTCGGTATGAAATCTTTTCTATTATTTCTAATAGATTTTGTTTTACAAGAGTTGTGTGAAATGGATTTTGTTGACAGCTGGCAGGGCGGATAGCTATTTCGATAGTTGCCAAACCATCTCAGCAGCACCCTTTGCAGTGCCTTCTCCGCACATTACCACAACCTTAAGTTTTGGAAGCTTCAAGAAACCATCGAGAAGCCCAAACACACCAGTTCGAAAATGGTATCATCGAAGATCACACGTCAACATAATCCACGCAAGCTCTTTTTCAAAACAGCTTCGCGTCTACAGATTCCGCTTCCTCCAGTACTAATTATAACAAGATAGGGAGCGCGGCTTTATGTAGTCAAATATTATATCAACAATTTTGAAGAATTTGGCGAAGCAGCGAAAGAGCTTCACGATTCCGATTCGACATCGATTTAAAATTAATATTAATTCTATATGTACTTATACGAGTAAAAAATTAATTTTGTGTCCTTTTTGCCAAAATTCATGCATATTTTTAATAAATATTTAAATAATTTTTGAATTGCATATTTTTAGTGTTTAATTAGCGCATATTTTTTAATTTTAAGTGCATTTTATATGCGCATATTTTCGATGTTTTAGTGCATAAAATTCCATGCCCTAGTAATTAGATTAGAACAACAGATTTAATGTTCGGACATAATGAATAATTTCACTAGACTTCTGGAATGTGTTTAGTATATGTTTGATAGGTAATAAAAATGTTATACATGGTATTTCGAAGAGTTTCTCGTTTTTCTATATTAAGATACTTGAAACCGGCCTAGATTTTTATAAAGTTTTCGATGTTGAACTATTTGAAAAAAATAATATTATTTTGCAAATAAACATTTCGATTTCACATTCCCAGTCTTTTAACTGCAGTCGATTTGTAGAACTAAAAATAACATAAAAAAAGACAATTAATTCACCATTCCTCCTCATCACTCATGTTGAGAAGTACATGAATCCAGTTCCAGCTATTCATTAACTACAAGTATTAGATATAAAAACAAACATTTATCAAATTAATAATAATAAATCAAAAATATCATACTAGAATATTGATATAGTCAACAAACAAATAACTCTTATTAAACTTCAAATTAAATTGAAATTTACATATTGCTTCACAATGTTTTCTTTTATTTAGTAATAAATGACTATTTCTCAAAATTTTTGATAAGTCACAAACTAGTTTCAATCATTACGGTTGCATAAGTAATTAGTTTATGCGACAAGTTAAATGCTATTATTTTCAAGATTTTGCCTTGAGGTACAATATTTGTATAATTGTGCATTTTAATTTTTGCTACTTGTTAAAATCACTTGTCACTCTTAGACAGACAGTTGGTTGTTTTATAATTATGTATGTATAAAGTTATTTTGATTTATGTCTTTATTGTTTGCAAACAATTGAGAGCAACTAGTTTATGCCATATGTATTTGGCCCCAAATGGCAGGATCGACCTTTAATGTGGCCGCCGATATTCGTTTTGTCTGTGCTAAGCGATTGTGGAGTTGTGCAGCTTTAACTATTGCCTATTGCATTAAAAATTATTTATTTATTTGAGTGTAAGTGTTATGCCATTGAAAGTGTAAAATTTAAATATTTGTACATATGAACGAGTATTATTTATAAGCTCAGGGACAAAATATGTTAAGATTTGCTCTAAACTATTTGAAAGGAATGTGAGCTACAAAATGAGTACTATGTTCGTATGTTGTCTTTTTTATGCTGGATAAATTAATTAAAATTCAGTTTTCCATATTCATATCTGTGGTGTCGATTTTAAATTTAAATTTTGGATTTTTTGTTAAATATAAACATTATTCAATCATTTCATTCTGAACGTTTCAAGGATCATCTTTAGAAGTTAATTTTTAAGGATAAAATATATACTTTAATCTTCCTCGAGTTACTGTCAAAACATTACTTACAAATCTTTGTCTAATGCTCTACTTCAACCGGATAGAAATCATGTAAATAAACTTCAACTGATATATCTTTATTTATATATTTCATATTTTTCCCATAGTAATTTGTTTACATAACAACTTAAACACAACATAAAGTTTTGCATTCTTGCCTTCCTACACAGAGATGATTTTGCATGAACCCTCCTCCTATCGATTTCGCTGGCACTTTCCGGTATCGTTCGTTTTACTTCATATAGACTTTTCCATACTTTAAGTTTTTCCATTTCCGGTAAATCGATGAATGTTAACTGGTCGCTAATATTTAAACATTTGAATGCAAAAGCTGCACCATGCACATTATTGTCCTTTTCGCTTGGCAGCGGACGCCATTTGATACCGTCACCGGGTATTTTAGCGCTGTTTGGATTTCCTGTCTCAGCGAATTGTGTCCACAGTGAAATCATGCGTTCCAAGCAAGTGTATTCTTGGCTCTGGCATTCAATTGACTCGTCGAAAATACTACTGCTGAGGAGATATGAGAGTTTATCGGTGTGTGCGACTCCACACAGACACTAGCATGGATTAAATGATAAGGATTTTTAAGTCTAGTTGAATTTAACTCGAAACGTTATACAAATGTAGCGGCGTTACGTGCGTATTTTAAAAGCGCCTCTATAGGTTTCTTTCATATATGCCACAAATAATAGTTTTTAATTTTTTTTTAATTTTTAATATTTTTGATATTTGTAATATTTGTAATATTTTTTAAAATTTTTAATATTTTTGATATTTGTAATATTTGTAATATTTTTTAAAATTTTTAATATTTTTAATATTTTAAATATTTTTAATATTTTTAATATTTTTAATAGTTTTAATAGTTTTAATATTTTTGATATTTTTAATATTTATAATAATTTTAATATTTTTAATATTTTTAGTATTTTTAGTATTTTTAGTATTTTTAATATTTTGAATATTTTTAATATTTTTAATATTTTTAATATTTTTAATATTTTTAATATTTTTAATATTTTTAATATTTTTAATATTTTTAATATTTTTAATATTTTTAATATATTTAATATTTTTAATATTTTTAATATGTTTAATTTTTTAATATTTTTAATATGTTTAATTTTTTAATATTTTTGATATTTTCAATATTTTTAATGTTGTTAATTTTTTTTAATATTTATAATAATTTTAATATTTTTATTTTTTTTTAATATTTTTAATAATTTTAATATTTTTAATAATTTTAATATTATTAATGTTTTTAATATATTTAATATTTTTTACATTTTTAATATTTTTAATATTTTTAATATTTTTAATATTTTTAATATTTTTAATATTTTTAATATTTTTAATATTTTTAATATTTTTAATATTTTTAATATTTTAAATATTTTTAATATTTTAAATATTTTTAATATTTTTAATATTTTTAATATTTTTAATAGTTTTAATATTTTTTAATATTTTTAATATTTTTAATATTTTTAATATTTTTAATATTTTTAATATTTTAAATATTTGTAATATTTTTAGTATTTTTAATATTTTTAATATTTTTAATATTTTTAATATTTTTAATATTTTTAATATTTTTAATATTTTTAATATTTTTAATATTTTTAATATTTTTAATATTTTTAATATTTTTAATATTTTTAATATATTTAATATTTTTGATATTTTTAATATTTTTAATATTTTTAATATTTTTAATATTTTTAATATTTTTAATATTTTTAATATGTTTAATTTTTTAATATTTTTAATATGTTTAATTTTTTAATATTTTTGATATTTTCAATATTTTTAATGTTGTTAATTTTTTTTAATATTTATAATAATTTTAATATTTTTATTTTTTTTTAATATTTTTAATAATTTTAATATTTTTAATAATTTTAATATTATTAATATTTTTAATATTTTAAATATTTTTAATATTTTTAATATTTTTAATATTTTTAATAGTTTTAATATTTTTTAATATTTTTAATATTTTTAATATTTTTAATATTTTTAATATTTTTAATATTTTTAATATTTTTAATATTTTTAATATTTTAAATATTTGTAATATTTTTAGTATTTTTAATATTTATAATATTTTTAATATTTTTAATATTTTTAATATTTTTAATATTTTTAATATTTTTAATATTTTTAATATTTTTAATATTTTTAATATTTTTAATATTTTTAATATTTTTAATATTTTTAATATTTTTAATATTTTTAATATTTTTAATATTTTTAATATTTTTAATATTTTTAATATTTTTAATATTTTTAATATTTTTAATATGTTTAATTTTTTAATATTTTTAATATGTTTAATTTTTTAATATTTTTGATATTTTCAATATTTTTAATGTTGTTAATTTTTTTTAATATTTATAATAATTTTAATATTTTTATTTTTTTTTAATATTTTTAATAATTTTGATATTTTTAATAATTTTAATATTATTAATGTTTTTAATATATTTAATATTTTTAATATTTTTAACATTTTTAATATTTTTAATATTTTTAATATTTTTAATATTTTTAATATTTTTAATATTTTTAATATTTTTAATATTTTTAATATTTTTAATATTTTTAATATTTTTAATATTTTAAATATTTTTAATATTTTTAATATTTTTAATGTTTTTAATAATTTTAATATTTTTAATAATTTTAATATTTTTAATATTTTTAATATTTTTAATATTTTTAATATTTGTAACATTTTTAATATTTTTAATATTTTTAATATTATTAATATTTTTAATATTATTAATATTTTTAATATTTTTAATATTTTTAATATAATATGTTTAATATTTTTAATATTTTTAATATTTTTAATAGTTTTAATATTTTTTAATATTTTTAATATTTTTAATATTTTTAATATTTTTAATATGTTTAATATTTTTAATATTTTTAATATTTTTAATATTTTTAATATTTTTAATATTTTTAATATTTTTAATATTTTTAATATTTTTAATATTTTTAATATTTTTAATATTTTTAATATATTTAATATTTTTAATATATTTAATATTTTTAGTATTTTTAGTATTTTTAGTATTTTTAATATTTTGAATATTTTTAATATTTTTAATATTTTTAATATTTTTAATATTTTTAATATTTTTAATATTTTTAATATTTTTAATATTTTTAATATTTTTAATATTTTTAATATTTTTAATATTTTTAATATTTTTAATATTTTTAATATATTTAATATTTTTAATATTTTTAATATGTTTAATTTTTTAATATTTTTAATATGTTTAATTTTTTAATATTTTTGATATTTTCAATATTTTCAATATTTTTAATGTTGTTAATTTTTTTTAATATTTATAATAATTTTAATATTTTTATTTTTTTTTTAATATTTTTAATAATTTTAATATTTTTAATAATTTTAATATTATTAATGTTTTTAATATATTTAATATTTTTAATATTTTTAACATTTTTAATATTTTTAATATTTTTAATATTTTTAATATTTTTAATATTTTTAATATTTTTAATATTTTTAATATTTTTAATATTTTTAATATTTTTAATATTTTTAATATTTTTAATAGTTTTAATATTTTTTAATATTTTTAATATTTTTAATATTTTTAATATTTTTAATATTTTAAATATTTGTAATATTTGAAATATTTTTAGTATTTTTAATATTTTTAATATTTTTAATAATTTAAATATTTTTTATATGTTTAATTTTTTAATATTTTTGATATTTTTAATATTTTTAATATTGTTAATTTTTTTTTAATATTTTTAATATGTTTAATTTTTTAATATTTTTAATATGTTTGATTTTTTAATATTTTTGATATTTTCAATATTTTTAATGTTGTTAATTTTTTTTTAATATTTATAATAATTTTTATTTTTTTTTTAATATTTTTAATAATTTTAATATTTTTAATATTTTTAATATATTTAATATTTTTGATATTTTTAACATTTTTAATATTTTTAATATTTTTAATATTTTTAATATTTTTAAAATTTTTAATATTTTAAATATTTTTAATATTTTTAATATTTTTAATATCTCTTATATAGAAAAATGAATCGATGTGCAGTTGTCTCGCTAAAACTCAAAAACGGCTGGACCGATTTTCAAAAATTTTTTTTGTTTGGTTCGCTATAGCTTCCGGATGGTTTAAGAGGTTTTATTTTTTCAAAAAGTGGGCGGCGCCATGCCCCTTTTTTCAAATATCGCTCAGACGGCTTTTCTTATATACCGATTGATACAAAAATTTTACCATGAATTACTGTTGACCTGTAGATAGTTCCTGACTACATTTGGTTGTAATTGGATAAAGGGGCGTGGCACCGCCCATACAACTTGAAAATTACAAAGGCTATATTTCATGAATTATCCGAGGTATGAAGATGAGATTTGGTATATATGTTGTTCGTACAGTTAGAATTACAGCCAGGGTGCAAGTGGGCGGTGCCACGCCCTCTTTTCAAAAATCGCTCTAACGGCTTTTCTAATAGACCGATTGATACGAAAATTTTACCAAGTGGTACTGTTGACCTGTTGATAGTCCCTGACTATATTTGGTTGTGATTGGATAAATGGGCGTGGCACCGCCCATACAACTTGAAAATCAAAAGGGCTATATCTCATGAACTATCAGAGGTATGAAGATGAGATTTTGTAAATATGTTTTGGAGCAGTATTAATTACAGTCAGTATGGAAGTGGGCGGTGCCACGCCCTCTTTTCAAAAATCGCTCTAACGGCTTTTCTAATAGATCGATTGATACGAAAATTTTACCAAGTGGTACTGTTGACCTGTTGATAGTCTCAGGCTATATTTGGTTGTGATTGGATAAAGGGGCGAGGTACCGCCCATACAACTTGAAAATCGGTAGGGCTATATCTTATGAACTATCAGAGGTATGAAGATGAGATTTGGTATATATGTTGTTGGAGCAGTATTAATTACATCCAGGGAGGAAGAGGGCGGTGCCATGCCCTCTTTTCAAAAATCGCTCTGACGGCTTTTCCAAAGATAATTGATACGAAAGTGGTACTGTTGACCAGTGGGTATATTTGGTTGTGATTGGATAAAGGGGCGTGGCATCGCCTATTCAACTTAAAAATTAATATGTTGTTACATATGTTGTTGCTGCAGTATGAAATACAGTAAGGGTGGAGGTGGGATGTTCCACACCCCTTTTAAAACAAACTGTTATAACTGTCAAAATTCCACAGTTATTGCTGTTCGCCTAGAGATATGGACAGTAAGGTGGACCAATTTTTTTATTCGCAAAAATCGTAACCAAAATCGGAATCTACGATGAATTTTAAGACAATTTCAACAATAAACTTTGTGCCTAAAATCAATTCCTATCTCGCGTTAGGAAGCATGAAGATTTCAGATAGAGATTTTTTTTTGTTTTTAAATGAGCACAAACCGAAAACTTCAGATATATATTTTTAGAGACCTTCTACGTAAAACTGACTTCCCAACAAACTAAATGAAGTACTGCAGAAGCAAATCTATGTATTGGTTAAAAAGTTATGGCCTCTGAGAGTTTGCATACAGCAATTAAGTTTTAAAAAATCATTTTTCAGAATATTGGGCGGGATCCCAATAAAAAAAATCAAAAATATACTATTATTTTCGTCTTGGTATCCAAACATCGGAATGGTAGGGAAAAATTAGAGCCGGGCCGATAGGTCTGATGTAACTGAATAATTGCTCATTGCTAAAAAAAATATCTCTACCTGAAATCTTCTTTCTTCTCAGCGCGAACTATGAATTGATTTTAGACATATAGTTTCTTAGTGAAATTTTCTAAGAATTCTTCGTACATTCCAATACTGGTATACGATTTTTTTACGCGAACTAATTGATTCGCCCTAATGATCAGGCTATTTCGAACTAAATAAGTTAAAAGTGCTGTATTAACTAATGGCCCGTACACCTGGCAGTTGAGGATGCGCAGACTAAAATAGTGATTTTTTTTTTAATTTACTTTACAGGTATGTATTTTTCAATTACTTTTCAGGAGAGCGAATCAGTAATAAATTATATAGATAGAAAAATTAAGCAATATTCGTTGTAGTTATGGTTAAATTTGTACAGTTTGTCAGAGGAAAAATTAGCAAACAATTGTAAATAACCTATGCATGGGGTATTTTTCTTGACATATAGAACTCTGATAAGTATAAGTGTAAATCTACCTGTCATACTAATGAAGTGTGATAGACTACCATTCAGTATACTTTGGAAAATCATCATGTAAAGACTAACAACGTTTACAAATTTGCAAATTTATTTTCAAAATGCGCGTTCTATTTTCCAAACTTATGGATCCCTTTGTGAAGTTTACGGTGCATATACTCATCCATCTGAGCAGCTAATATAAGCCATCGACGCTGTAGACGTAAGTGTGAAAGGGGACTCGAATTTATCGAAACGACGTCTTTCTCAGCATCTCGGTCTCTGCAAATGCTGAGGAAAGATCTTGGTCTTCATTCATATAAAATCCAACTAGTAGAAGAACTAGAGCCAGTGGACGAACAATTGAGTTTTTTTATTTATCATGTCATTGCACATTATTTGAAGTAGAAATGGTTCCAAAACGACGGTGTAACATGCCATACAGCGCAAGAGACCATCACTTTGTTAAGCCAAACGTTGGTGACCGAATTATCTCAAACAATGGTAATACGAGTTCAATACAAAATTAGTATTCCGGATTATTCTTGATTCGTGTGAGAAGAAGACATGACAAAAGAAGTTTTTATGGCTAAAGTCACGAAGCTTCAAACGGAATTTTTATTTGCGATCAATAGGAGAAGGCATAACAAAAATGTTTTTTTTATGACCAATGAGATAGTTAGTATACAGATGGTTCCCGCTACTACGGATCAAAATAAATAATTTTGATCTTTAGATGAATGTCTGTTTCCGAATTGTGGATGAAGTGGTTTTTCGCCCTACATACAGAAAAAATTTAATCTACATGTCGGCACTATATATATGACTTTGCTGATGAACTTTTTTTTTGCATTTACAACAATAAAACTTAATTGGTTAACTTTAATGTTAAGGAGTTACTTTAAATAAGTTACATAAGTAAATAAACTCAACATATTATTGTCAAGCCTTAGTACCGTTTTCAAAGTAATTTGTAGACATAAATGTGAAATATATTACAAGTTAATATGCAATAGCGAAGCATTGCCGGGCCCACTAGTTTTTAATAGTTTTAATAGTTTGAATAGTTTTAATATTTTTAATATTTTTAATATTTATAACAATTTTAATATTTTTAATATTTTTAATATTTTTTATATATTTAATATTTTTAATATTTTTAATATTTTTAATGTTTTTAATATTTATAATATTTTTTATATATTTAATATTTTTAATACTTTTAATATTTTTAAAATTTGTAATATTTTTAATATTTTAAATATTTTTAATAATTTTAATATTTTTCATATTTTTAATATTTTTGATATATTTAATATTTTTAATATTTTTAATGTTTTTAATATTTATAATATTTTTTATATATTTAATATTTTTAATATTTTTAATATTTTTAATATTTTTAATATTTTTAATATTTTTAATATTTTTAATAGTTTTAATAGTTTTAATAGTTTTAATATTTTTAATATTTTTAATATTTTTAATATTTATAATAATTTTAATATTTTTAATATTTTTAATATTTTTTATATATTTAATATTTTTAATGTTTTTAATATTTATAATATTTTTTCTATATTTAATATTTTTAATATTTTTAGTACTTTTAATATTTTTAAAATTTGTAATATTTGTAATATTTTTTTATATTTTAAATATTCTTTAATATTTTTAATATTTTCAATATTTGTAATATTTTTAATATTTTTTAATATTATTAATATTTTTAAGTGGAGAAGTCATAGCAAATGGGTACTGATGATGATGTTTTGGCAACCATCGAAATAGCTATCTGCCCTACCAGCTGTAAACATAATAAATTTCACACAACTCTTGTAAAACAAATTCTATTAGCGACAATAACAAACATGAGCATATTTTTAATATATTAAATATTTTGTTTTTAATTTTAATATTTTTTATATTTTCAATATTTTTAGCATTTTTAATATTTTATATTTTTAATATTGTCAATATTTTTAATGTTTATAATTTTTTTTAACATTTTTATTTTAATATTTTTTATAGTTTCAATAAAAAATATCCAGAATAATTATCTATAAGCACTACATCTTTATTTTATCCTTACCGTCATCTCAATAAAATGCAATCACCAATTAACTTAATGTCAACAACATCAAAACACATTTATTTCTTTGCGTAATACATATTTTCAAAACATAACAACATTTACATCCTTTTCTCCTTCACTCCTTCACAACGATGATTTTGCATAAACACTCATATCGATTACTCTGCTGCTTTTCGGCAATGTGCGATGCAATTCATATAGACTGTTCCATACTTTAAGTTTTTCCATTTCCGGCAAATCGATAAATGTTAACTGATCGCTAATATTTAAACATTTGAGTGCAGTAGGCACTGCAACATCCTCATGATTCTTATCCTGGCGCAGCGGACGCCATTTGATACTGTCGCCGGGTATTTTAGCTCCATTTGGATTTCCTGTCTCAGCAAAATGTGTCCACAGCGAAATCATGCGTTTCATGCATATGTAGTCACGGCTCTGGCGTTCCATTGGTTTGGCCAAAATATTACCAAAGAGGAATGAGAGTTCGTCGGTGTGTGCCACACCGCGGTCACCATCACGCATTAAGCGGCAAGGATTTATTAGTTTATTGGAATTGAAATCGAAGCGATATAAAAATGTTGAGGCTTTGCGCGAGTGCTTTAAACGTGCCTCTATGGTTTTCTGTATGGGATGCCAATAGAATGCGTACGTAACGATCTGGAAAGATATGTAAAAAAAAGTGAGTTGAGGTTTTGTTGTTGGTTATTTTGTGGGTTGCCTAAATTACAAGGTGGTTAACAGTGGGGTGGCTGTGCTATGTTAAAGAATCTTAATACACAAGCAATACTAGACACAACAAAGTGAATTCAGTAGCAAAAGACAAATGTTATTTTAATTTCGATGCTAGGATGCCTAAATATCATATATGAATTCGTCTTGAAAATACTTTTAAGTTAAGCACATAAAACGCTTAAAAAATGGCCATAAAATGTTGGTTATTTCTTCGTGTTGAAGGAAGGCGTGGTATTTTCATTTGTTTCGTATACAACGTTATTGCCTCCAATAACTTCTAGATTTAGTCTGCTTAACTCAATACTTTTATTTTGTTAAATACCTTAATGAATTTTTTTATGTTTCCAAATTTTTGCCATGCTCTCCCACTGTACAAAAGTTACTACTTAAATCTTTACTCACTTCATAAAAATCATCCAGTGTGGGTTGTTCACCTCTAACGTGAATTTTGCGCAAACGCAAACCCTTCTCCTCACACTCAGGACTGTCGGGACGCGAAGCAGCATTTCGGGGTACATAATGGGTACAATCTTCCAAAAGTTGTAAAATAAGTTCCTCATTCTTAACGGCAGCTATGTTTAAATATATTAATTAAATATGAGTTTTCTCTCTCTCTCTCTCTCATAATTGAAATCTTACCTCGTTTAAAGAATATTCCCTCCATTGAATTTGAACCCAATATAAGAGGTATCGAATTACCCCAGGCATGCGGCAACAGTTCCTCCAACGGTTTACAAAACACGGTGTGAGCTGTAAAATACGGCTCTACACATGGAGCAAATGCAAAGAGCTCTCCTTTATTACGTTGCAAACACTGATTCTCAGCATCTAGAATTTCTTCGGCTGTTAAGCTTAGTAAATATTTAAGTATACGATTTTCTTTATGCTCTCCCTGATAACCGGCAGCTTGGGCCAAATCATAGGCACGAGAACAGCAATCAGTAGTGGCCCATTCACTTAAGGCTACACCAGATTGAAGTATACAGCGATGGAATAGGCCACGAGCATGTTCACTTAGTAGCAGTAAATTGACAGCTGCGGCACCGGCACTTTCACCAAACAACGTGACACATTCAGGATTGCCACCAAAACAGGCGGCATTTTTCTTTACCCATTTGAGGGCAAGGATTAAATCCTTGAGGCCGGCATTACCGGGTATATGCAAGCCAGGATCGCTGAGACTAAGGAAGCCTAAAACAGAGGGGATAATATGATTAAAAATATTAAAAAGGGCAAA
This sequence comes from Muscina levida, assembly GCA_964034835.1. Lineage (NCBI taxonomy): Eukaryota > Metazoa > Arthropoda > Insecta > Diptera > Muscidae > Muscina > Muscina levida. The sequence continues at coordinate 29,119,099 of OZ035883.1, read as the reverse complement.
CATTCAAAACGATTTCTGACTAGCACAGATGTTGAATCCCTTTTCACTTATCACTACAACTTACCCAAAGCGCCCAAACGATACTGCACTGTTATAAGTATAACATCTTTTTCGATAAAATAGTCGGGACCAAACCATTCACGATTTGCTTCGCCAAATTGATAACCACCACCATGGACCCATACCATAACTGGGCGAGGCTTTAGGGGTTTAATCTGGAATCAACAACATAACATCATAACAATATTTTATTACAAACTTTAGTAATTTATAGAATTTATAAGAATTAATATCAATTTCTGCTTAATATCTTACACTATTTGTATAAACATTCAAATGCAAACAATCCTCAGATCCCTCAATAGCCTCCGGCTGCATAGGGTTACGTTGTGTAGCCTTTGGACCATACCAAGTACAGTTCTTTACATGTTTCCAAGGAGTCATGGGCTTTGGTGCCCTAAAACGTAATTCTCCCACGGGGGGTAAAGCATAAGGTATACGTTCGAAACTGTAGTACACCTTATCATAGATACTTAGACGTTTAGAGCCTCTTATTTTGCCTGTTTGGATTTTAGCAACCACTTCTTCATCGTAGAGACATTTTTGCATTTGATCAACTTTAAATTCCAAAGTTCTAAAAAAAGACGAACCAGATTAGTTGTTTAAAATAAAATACAGGTGTAGCGCACAAGCATAAGGTGTTTGTTGATATCGTGAGATAATCCAAGCAATAAAATGATAAGAAATTAAAAATACTTATGTTCAAAACAATTGTACACAATAAATTACAGTATTTGGTTAGTTTATTTTGCATTTGCATTTATTTATATTTCTTGTATTATTGTTTTTTTTTTTTTTTTTTTTTTTTTGTTTGTTTTCTGTAGAAAAACTTTTCTACAAAAATTTTATTTGTACAAAATATTTCAAATACATTTCAATTTCAGCCTCAGCGCCGTAAGGCATTATTGAGGCAAGTTGGCAAATTAATTCATTGTCAAAAGTACAAATAAAGATTTAACTTAATGTTAAGATTTTAAATTACAAAAAATAAGTATAAAACTGTTTAAAAACAAAATAAAAATTTTAAAAAAATTTTAAATTACAAAAGCGTTTCAATGTTGTTAAATAAGTGTTGTTTAAAAGACGATTTAAATAGTGAAATTCGATTAATTGATTTCAAATCTGCATGTAAATTATTGAATTTTACAGCACCCACGTAATCAATGCGTTGCTTGGTAGTTTCTAGTCTACACCGAGGGATTCTTAAATTTGTTCTGTTTCGTGTGTTAAAACTAAATTGCTGTTGAGAAAATGTTATGCTTTGGTGACCAATATGGTTAATGCATTTAAAAACAAACATTAACACCTGATACTCATGCAATCCATAAATTGGTAAAATTGTTTTGCTTATATCTTTGTACAATGTGACATTTGAATACAGTATTGGTAGTTTGTAAATAATTTTTAATGCTTTGTTTTGCATGCATTGAAGCGATTTCAGTGAAATGTTATTTTTATTGTAAGCATATATAATTGCTAAGTAATTCAAATGCGATTGAATCAAAGATTGAAATATCATCAACTTTGATTTAACATCCAGTTTATTTTTAAATTTATATAAAATTCCAATTGCCGGAGCTATTTTCTTTTTCAAATCGGTTATATGTAAATCCCATGACAAGTTACTTTGCAATGTGATTCCCAAATACTTAACGGAATGGGTTTCATAAACAGCTTTTCCGTTAATAAACACGTTGAAATCACTATTTATACTTAAGGCGTGTGGTCTAAAGCGTATTAATTTGGTTTTATCAGGGTTAAGAGCTAATCGATTTAATCGCGCAAATTCAAATATCAAAGCCGCATCTCTTTCAATTCTTGTTTTAAGTGGTAAATCGTACTTGTAGGGGTAAAACAAGCACACATCGTCTGCAAACATAAAAAGTTGCCCATCTAAATTTAGATTTTTTAAATCATTTAAATATATAGAAAACAAAAGAGGGCCCAATCCACTACCCTGCGGTACACCATAATCAACAGAACCAAGAAAACTGTCCGTGTTGTTTATATTAACATATTGTTTTCTATTAACAAAATAATTTTTAAACAATAAAATTTCCCGTCCCTGAACACCATATTTCATTAATTTCTGTAACATTATTTCATGATCTACTAAATCAAAAGCTTTAGTAAAATCAAAAAATATTCCAGCAACTCCACTAGAACCTCCATCAATCCCACTACAAATGAACTGCACTACATTCAACACAGCATCTTCAGTACTACAACCCCTTCGAAATCCAAATTGATAATTGTATAAAAAAGTATTTTTCTCCATATAAAATAGAAGTTTATCATAAAGAATCTTCTCAAATATTTTATCAATTGTAGAAAGAACAGCAATAGGTCTATATTTATCTATATTTGTTGCATTAACCTCCTTCGGAATTGGAACTATTTTGTGCACTTTTAAGACGTCAGGGTACATTGAACTGTTAACGATTTTATTAAAAATATCTTTAAATATCGGGATTATAATATCTCTACATTCTTTTACAAATTTAGGCGAAATACCATCAAAGCCTGGGCTTTTATTATCTTTCAAATTTTGGACTATTTCAAACATATCATCATCATTAACGTTACAAAGTGTAAAACGATGAGGTGACTGTGAAAGAGTCCGTAAAGAATTGAATCCATCTCCAGGATAAATTTCAATTTCCCTTTTAAGATTTTCCACACTCTTAATAAAATAATTATTAAGACAATTCGCTTTATCTTGGTCACATATTATTAATTGCCCTTGAGAATCCTTAAGGTTAATGACGTTACTCTTTGTTCGACCAAGAGTACTATTTATAAATTTCCACGATTTCCTAGGATCATTACCTGCCTTCAATAAATTTCCAGCGTAATAATCAACTCTACACTTTTTTGTAGACATTTTTATAACTTTGCTGATTCGCCTTAAAATATCATTGACATTCTGTTTGTTTTTCGATTTATGTCTTTTCCTTAAAAGTTTTTCTTTAAATAAAATTAAATCTTGAAGATTCTTATTAACCCATGGAGTTAACTCAAAACGCACCGGTTTTTTACATTTAGTTACCACAGTTGAATTATTTATAGCACCTTTAATACAATGCACCAAGACGTTTGTTAATTCTGAAGAATTAAATGATTCATAGTTGACAGGTAAATTATTACGCAAGTATTCTCTAGCCTTTTCATAGTCACAGTGTGTCTTTTCAATCTCAACAAATTCATTCCTCATTACCTCTTTCTTAAATTTACAGCAAATTATATTGTGATCAGATAAATTACATTCAACTGAATCAACGTAAATTTCTTCAGAAAAATTGCTAAAAACATGATCAATACACGTTCTACTGACAGGTCTTGTTATTAAATTATGAGCACTGTCACAATCATAATTTTGAAAAACGGACAACAAATCAATAAAATGAGGATTTTGAATGAGATCAATGTTAGGATCACCAACAATAATTATTGGACTCCAAGCATGTTCGCTTAAAATACTGTCTAAAATATTAATAAAGTCATTTACGCTACACTTCTGCGATCGATAATATGACACTATCTTCAAAGGTTTGCTTTCAACTTTAACACTGTTCAAAGTCAAAACTAAAAGCTCAACAAAATTACTACTCTTGCATATTTCAACACTAAATTGTATGTTTTTATTAATATATATAGTCGTACCACCATAAGCATCTTCTCTACAACAATGTATATTATTAAAACCTGGAAGTTTGTAAATTTGTGTAATGTTATTGACCTGAGTTTCAAGTTGGCATTTTCTTGCTCTGTTAATTCGTAACCCCTCATATTGTCCTCGTAGTTTTTACGTATGTATTTTTTTTATATTAACTCCAACTGTCAGTTCAGTTGATATGGCGTTGTTTAATGTTTAACGTTCCGTTTGATACTGAGCAAGCTAATTTAGTTTGGACTATGCATTTTCTTCGTTATCTCGTACACGCAGAAAAAAAATACTTTGTGTTCGTGCATAAAAATACGATTTTTTTGATTATAAAATAAAATAATATAGACTAATAGCAGGTCAATTGAAAAGACCCCAGAAAAGTCCACATAGATGGCGCACAGTGGTCGATTTGGGTCGAAAAGGCGCGCATGAGTTATTGGTGGCCCTCAAAAAGCTTTGGCGGCATCTTGACTTATCAAAACCCATGGAAAAACCTTGAAGGATCCTTGACCAAGGTTGGATGTCAATACGGAGTCATTATCTAATAATATATATGTGCAATTCCACGGCAAAAATGTTTATTCAGATTAAAGGTTCGGAGAACCTCGTGTATTTGGCGAACTTTGAGCAAAATTTTCATAGTATTAAAATGGTTCGAAATTATCTAAGGTCAATTTGAACAATCAGAAAATGTTACGGGAAATTCCATAAAAATTGATTAATATTATTGGCATGATCCTGAATACCTTTGTAAGGGTATTTTTTGATTGAATATCATCATATTTGCAAAGAAGGTAAACCCCATGTTACTGGAATGGAAAACGTAATCCTTTTGAAAAGCGATTCAATTGAAAGAATCTATCTGTTTTCTTTGTGAAACATTATTCCGAAATTATGTACACTATGTTGCGAAATTCTAAATCATTTGAGGAATTTTTGTATAGTCATCCAAGGTGGAGATAAGAGAAACCTCTCTCAGGAAAATTGTCAGAATTCAACCTCAACACCATCCATCTTTTCCTCATTCCCATCTTCAACCTCATATTTAGCCTATTTGACTAACTTCTGTAGCTCATCAGGTAGATCTTGGTTCGTAGATTTCCTGTCTGTCGCTCTCAAACTACAAATGTATGGATCGGAAGTGATGAGGAATCGCTGCCATATATCTTCCAAATTTTGTTTTCTAGACATCTGCCATTGGCCTAAACATGTGCAAAATATGAGTAATGGAAGAACTTGGAAAAATATTTAACGGTATTGGTGCTTTACCTAGTGGTAAAATCGCGGAAGTAATGATATCCGCACCATGCAACAACACTTTATGCATGGTGGGTGACATGCTCCACCAACTATATTTTTCTACGACAAGCCGACAACCCGCTGTGTGTGTTACCCTGTGTTCAGCCCGGAAATCTTCGATATCGTCATTAGTTGCAACTTGTTGCAACCAGAAGAAGCGACCATGTATAACCAAAGGATCGACCTTTAATGTGAAATTGGTTTCAGAGTGTTCCGAGATGTTCCAAAATAGTGTCAATTGCCCAAAACTCCTAAAAACCGATTTCTGTTTTGAGAGCTATTTTATATCCCTAGACTAGTTCAGATTGCATGGGTTTGTTCAGAGAAGTTATTCGGTGTTACCTAAACTACAATTTCACTGTATAGAGTATACAAAAAATCTGGATATAAGTCGTAGATTAAAAATATTGAAAAAATTTGCATTTTTATCGAAGTTTTTTGAAAATAAACGAGGGAAGTCTAATTTTTTGGAAAATTTTATTCTATCAAGTTCTTCAGCGTACTATTTACTACAACTTTTCTTAAGAAGATAAAGCGCTAGATTAAAAACTGTACAAACTGGGATCCAAGGGATTTTAAAAAGTTTAGAGGTAGCCTATCTAGCCAAACTGAGCTAGGGTTTTACTCAGCTCCGGTTGTACTATCTAACCTATATAGTCACGTCCGGGTGTTTTTTTCACTGTTGCACTGTGTAATTAATACAATTTTTAGTTCAAAATGTGAATTCATTTTATTTCTTTTATTTTCTTTCCTAAAAAAATTAATTTTTGGGAATTATTTTCTTGAAGCAATACAATTCAGTTTTTAATCAAATAATTTTTGCTTATATTTCACTAACTTTAACGCCCTCTGATGCAGTCAAGGAGAGTCAAACGATACGAGTTCCTTAAAATGTATTTAAGTTGTGTTCTTATCTGTCGATCACTATAAATTTCATCACATTTTAAGACAAATTTTTTCTCAAATTTATGTCTATAAGCCAAAGCACTGTGCGTCCATGCTATAGTCGTGCTTGGGTATTAAGATATTATTGATATAAGAACAATTTAATAACACTTGCTAAGTGCATTAAAAAGTGGGTGTGCCCAAAATTCCCTTATTTTTAAAAAACGTATACATTTTATAGAATTGTTTCATGCTAAATAGAGTTCATACTATAATTTTCAATATCAGCGTCAATTTCCTCTCAGTGTATCGCGTTATCTTCTTAATTGATAAGAACCCCCTCATGAACATTGTAGCATAATACAATAAAAATTGTACTTAATAAAGGTGACCATATAATATTTAATCACAAAATAATTTGTATGACAAATTGAACTACAAAATTTGTACTGAAGAGACAGTAGACATAACGGACATCATGTTATACAGGGAAGTTTCTTAAAAAAAATAGATTTAATTTATAGGTTATTTTTGGGGTTGAAACTGGCCGGAATTTCAAATGGATATTAGTAGAGACTCGGCTCGCGAGCCAAGAGCCCAAATAAAGAGCTGGCTCGCGAGTCAGGAGCCTCAACATTTCAAATGAGCTCTCGGATCGCGAGCCAAGAGCCCAATTAAAGAGCTGGCTCGCGAGCTAAGAGCCAAGAGCCCAAAAGAGCTGGCTCGCGAGCCAGGAGCCAAGAGCCCAAAAGAGATCCAGCTCGCGAGCAAAGTACCAAAGTTATGCATAAAAAGTACTTTTTTATGCCAAAAAGTATTTTCGTTGGCCCAAAAAACTTTCCTGTTGCACAAAGTACTTTTTTTTGTACCAGAGTACTTTTTTGTACCAAAATTACTTTTAATGTACTTTTCGGCACAAAATACTTTTTTTGTACCAGAGTACTCTTTTACTTTTGGAGAGTACTTTTATTGGCAAAAACAAAAAAAACACTTTTTGCTGCACAAAGTACTTTTTTTTGTACCAGAGTTCTTTTTTGTACCAAAAGTACTTTTAATGTACTTTTCGGCACAAAATACTTTTTTTTTGTACCAGAGTACTTTTTTGTACCAAAAAGTACTTTTAATGATCTTTTCGGCAAAAGTATTATTGGCTAAAAAACACTTTTTGCTGCACAAAGTACTTTTTGTACTAAAAGAACCTTTAATGTACTTTTCGGCACAAAGTACTTTTTTTGTACCAGGGTTTTTTTTTGTACCAAAAGTACTTTTAATGTACTTTTCGGCACAAAGTACGGTTTTTATACCAGAGTACTCTTTTGTACCAAAAAGTACTTTTTGGCAAAAGTACTTTTAGTGGCCAAAAACACTTTTTTGCTGCACAAAGTACTTTTTTTTGTACCAGAGTACTTTTTTGTAGTAAAAGTACTTTTAATGTACTTTTCGGCACAAAGTACCTTTTTTGTACCAGGGACTTATTTTTACCAAAAATACTTTTAATGTACTTTTCGGCACAAAGTACTGTTTTTTGTACCAGAGTACTCTTTTGTACCAAAAAGTACTTTTAATGTAATTTTTGGCAAAAGTACTTTTATTGGCCAACAAACACTTTTTGCTGCACAAAGTAAATTTTTTGTACCAGAGTACTTTTTTGTAGTAAAAGTACTTTTAATGTACTTTTCGGCACAAAGCTTTTTTTTTTTTGGCTCGCGAGCCAAGAGCTCTTTTGTAGTTTTGAGGCTCCTGGATCGCGAGCCGAGAGCCGAAAAGAGCGAGCCAATACGTACTCTGAACTAACACAACTCGAGCACTATCACAGTTCATATCATAAGTTTAATCGCTTATTTCATCGTAGCATTTCCAACTGTCCTCCAACTGCAATCAGAACATAGCAACTTAATAATTTAACCCGTCTGTAAACTTTCGGATATGTTGACAATAAACATATTTTTCTTATTTAGGCTTTTGCATACGCTCATATACATTAGGCCATTTCATTTTGCCAATTTTTTCGAAAAGTCATTGGGATAATATATTTTCTAATTCTATTTAAAAAAACAAAAATTTTGGTATATAAAACTTAAAAATTGATCGACGTTTAGGGGTCGCGCAAAATCGTTTAAGGTTTTTGGCTGCAAAAAGGCATATTTCAAACATACTGATTTACTTATATGATTAAAAGTTGTGATACGCTTGACCGATTTTGATCAGAAAAGACTTGTTTTAAAGGTAATAATAATTCACACATTTTCTGTGAAGACATCAAAACATTTCAAATAGTAGTTTGAGCTTAAGAATCCTTCAAACCTAAAAATTTTAAAATTTTAATTCAAAATTTACCTACTTTTGCCTATTAAAAAATTATTTTTTTTAGTTTTGGCTCTAATTTTTGTATATCTTTAAATGCACAATTGACAAACACTTCCTAACGATACTTTTGATGTATAACATAATGAATAGAATTATTAATTGTTGCTGAAATTGTTACTATTTCGCTGGTGATGAGCTAAATGGATTAAATCAGATCATCATTTTTGTGGTCAAAATTTACATTCAAAAATAGTTTACGTGTCCCCTTGCAACACAAGCCCCATTAAACGACATTTTGTAGATATAATTTTAAAAAAATACCGCAAATCAAATGAAATGATAGCAAATGTTGCACTGAAAACTTTTGTCTGCCATTTATGGTATATAAGTGACATCGCGTTCGGCTTTTTTCTTTTCGACCCCGCGCATACCGAAGGAACTTTAATTAAAATTACATCTGCATTAAAGCGGAAGATTACGAAGGAAATGTTACAAAAATGATTTCAGGAAATACTATGAAATTCTTCGATATTATTGGAGTAGGCAGCAGTTTTCTTGCTATCCACCCGTCAAATTGGCCCAAGAATGAGAATTGTAAACGGATTAAAGAAATTGTGAAAAACATCAGCGTTGTCAACGATTGCTATTGGGCTTATTAAAACTGTTAACAACACTTTGACGAAGGATAATAACCAGCAAAACTAATTAGTACAAGTCATCTTAAAACGCAATAAAACATACAAAAAGAACACAAAAGGTGTTATCGTATCCAATTTGAAAAAAAATCTTCTTTTTAATTACCAAAATCGTTTTCCTTACTAAAAATATACATAGTACACAGTTTTCGTTTAATTTTTATCACTATTGATTATTATTGCTGCTGCTGAACATATATCATTTGCATGGTACTGCCACACATCAAAAGTATCGTTAGAAAGTGTTTGTCAATTGTGCATTTAAAAATATACAAAAATTAGACCCAAAACTAAAAAAAAAAATTTTTATCGGCAAAAATAGGTAAATTTTGAATTAAAATTTAAAAAATTTTAGGTTTGAAAGGTTATTAAACTCAAACTGTTATGTCAAATGTTGTGATGTCTTCACAGAAAATGTGTGAAATATTATTACCTTTAAAACAAGTCTAATCTGATTAAAATCGGTCAAGCGTATCAAAACTTTTAATCATATAAGTAAATGAGTATTTTTGAAACATGCCTTTTTGCAGCCAAAAACCTTAAACGATTTTGCGCGACCCCTAAACGTCGATCAATTTTCAAGTATTATATACCAAAATTTTTGTTTTTTTAAGTAGAATTAGAAAATATATTATCCCAATGACTTTTCGAAAAAATTGGTAAAATGAAATGGTCTAATATACATATAATATACATATGTACATATGTATGAGTGTTAATATGTCCCAGCATAAACAAATCTTTGCATTATTATTTTCTTAACAGAATAAATAAATTAACAAAAAAAAAAGAGCATTTAAAACCACAATGAAATGACAATAACATAATAAAGAGCAGACAAGTGGAAAATGAAATTAATATGTTGCATTCTGAGCGAACAGAGCAAACGACCGTATGTACGTCCATTTTACAGTCAGGCCGACCATATGCCTTACATATTCATATGTATAGCTATACTCGTACACACACGTATGATGTTGATGATGATGTAAATGCATTATGAGTGAGGTAAATAAATATATGCGCACATAATATAGATATATACACAAGAGTCTGGATGTAATTATATACACTCATCTGTGTGTTAATCATGAATATGAAATCACTTACATATACAGAAATACATATATACAAAAGGATATGCAACAGTTGAACATCATTAAGTCCAAATTTGAAATAAATTTATAAAAAGACAAATATATCAGAATGAAATCATGTTATAAAACATAAACACTCATGACTAAACCAATGTGTTTGGATTTGAGGTCAATGTCACTTAAACATTTTAAGCTTGGAATTTATGCATAACTTCGCAGATATACATATTTACATTATTCACACTGAGTTTTTAATTTTATGCTTTTTTCGCATTAATTGTGATTTAGTCACTTTATGCGGCATACGACGATGATTCATTCATATTATATGAAGTTTTGGATTATTGTGAAAACAATTACATTAAAGTACATGAATAATTGTAATTACTTTTACTATTTTCACGAGTAGATAATGTGTAATTTATGCATTAAAAGCGAATGTGAATTATTTCATTGCCTAAATGAATTAATCATTAACGATAGTGATAGTGAGTGCATAGCGTTCAGACACGGGTGTCATGTAAGGCAAATTGCCATGTCTGTTACCAATTGGCTTATGGTATTGCAAAGGTATTAACGCATTGCATGGGTACTATATTTCTATAGTTGTCAGATTAAGGATTTTAAGTGAACATGTTATGTTTGTTTTCCATAGGAGATGATATTGGTATGCAGTATTCTTGAATGCATTATATTGTTAATAAGGTAATTTTTGTAAAATGTATGCAAAATTTATTATTTTGATGGAAACCAAAAAGAGAATTGAAAAATTTACAATTATCTTAACAGAAAATGATCGGCAAACGTAAAGGGACACAGACGAACATAGTGAAAAAGAAAATAATTTTACTATTTCTAAAATAAAAATTAAATTTTTTTACCAAATTAAATAAGTTAACATTTTCTAAACAAAGCTTTTAAAGGCATATTTGCTTTACACAATCAATCATCAGGCATTTATTTTTTCCATTATTGACGTTTGTTTTATGTCTCATTTTATACCTTATATTCTTTCTCTTTTTTTTACAGGTATGTTAAATTAAATGTAAAATTAATAATTTACGGGTAAGCGCAAAAAATAATAATATAATAATAATAATATAATTATATAGACCTTAAAATACAGCTTTCTTAACAAAATGAGTCCAACGGATGTAAGGCAAACTTTACACTGATAGTTGTTTATTTTGGCTCTATGAAAAATGCCCCAAATGCAAAATGCCCCAAAAAAAAAACGAAAAATTACCCAAAATAAAATTGGGCGAAAAAAAATGAAAAATGACCCAAAACTCAAGAACGAAATTTTCCCCAAAAATTATGAAAAATACCCCACAAAATTTATGAAAAATACCCCAAAAAATATTCTTCTAAACAAATCAAGCATTTTTAAAATGCCCCCCGCCGCATCCGTCGTTATTAGTTTCTATACTCTCTCTTTAGCTTTATAAAAAGACGAATGCGGTGGGGGGCACGCCCCCCGCCGCATCCGTCGTTATCAGTTTCTATACTCTCTCTTTAGCTTTATAAAAAGACGAATGCGGTGGGGGGCACGCCCCCCGCCGCATCCGTCGTTATCAGTTTCTATACTCTCTCTTTATCTTTATTAAAAGACGAATGCGGTGGGGGGCACGCCCCCCGCCGCATCCGTCGTTATTAGTTTCTATACTCTCTCTTTAGCTTTATAAATAGACGAATGCGGGGGGGGGGGCACGCCCCCCGCCGCATCCGTCGTTATCAGTTTCTATACTCTCTCTTTAGCTTTATTAAAAGACGAATGCGGTGGGGGGCACGCCCCCCGCCGCATACGTCGAAGTCAGTATCGTAACTATCTCTCTGTCATATTTCATAAGTCGAAAAATAAAGAGAGGGGGGGGCGTCCGCCCCCCCCCATTTCTTTATCATCTACACCATGCTTTTTTATTTTTCTTTATATGAAAAAAAATTTGGGGTATTTTTCATATCTGCAAAATTGGGTCATTTTGCATATGAAAAATGACCCAAAATTAAAAAACGAAATTTTACCTAAAATAAATGAAAAGTTCCCCAAAATTTATGGGGGATTTTTCATATGAAAAATTCCCCAATTTTGTATGGAAATTTTTTTGGGTAATTTTTCGTTTTTTTTTTGGGGCATTTTGCATTTGGGGCATTTTTCATAGAGCCGTTTATTTTACCCTTATACTGGTGAATCTTACCCTAATTTCGGTATGAGGTAAACGTAAGATTTTTGAGTGATTTTTTGTTGGCTTGCAGAGTATTTTCTTTTCGATTTTGTAACGATCCACCATAAAACGGCCCTAGTTCTTATGAAAGTGGCTACCTCGTGGCCCCGGCCGTGCTCAGTCATGGGGCGGTTCTTTCCATAAGAAATAGTTCGGATGCGTTAGCAGCAAAGAAAAATAAGGTAGCTCTTTTCAAAAAAAAAAAAAAAAAAAAAAAAAAAAAAAAAAAAAAAAAAAAAAGAATGTAGAAATGGAAATGTGACGTTACAATAAGTGTATGCAGTAGATGTTCATTGCATCTTTTAATATGTTCACCCGCCCTACCACGCTGATATTACTTATTTAATCACCAGCCCTCATATTACCCTTAGATTACGGTCCCTCCTTCACCTTTCGTGAATTAATAGCCACTGTTTAAAAGAACATATTTACAAACATTTAATGACTCAAATAGGATATATAATTACGTTAATAATATTTATAAATAGTAATAGTATATTTTTAAGTGTTAAAGAAAAAACTAGCACTATAAGTAAAAAGGTTTGATAATTAAATTTAAAATTACGTTAAATAATCGGGAACAAAAAAAAAATAGTTGTAATGACAATAAAACATGTAATATCAAAGGGAATCATGAGCAAATACAAATTTAGTAAATTATTTTGGACTCACCACAATTTCCTCCGCTGTCCACAGGCCTGTTGACTGAGGTTGTTGATTCCATTTGCTTTATACAGCTAAATTATTGAAATGAGTTAATTTGTATTGCTCATTGATCCAAAGTTATGTACAAAAAAAAATACTTATTTCTAATGAATATTAATTGCGATTACGAAGACGTCTTCAATGGTTAGATTATGTAATTCAATAGTTGTAATTTAATGAAATTCAGATGGGGATGCTGTTTTGATTTAGACCAATGATACGTTCTAGTAACATCCAAGAAAGAGTTTGTTCAATAGTATTAATAGGTAATGGCATAAGTTGGATTGAGGCATAATTGGAAGCTGGATTCTGCCGTCTGTTGCAGCAACATGAATTGTGTTGATTGATGGAGCTTATAATCCCTCAGACACCATTTAAAGTATTTTTGAGTAATATCCAAGAAGGAAGGGAACGAAATTGTTATCCCTTTTCTAAAAATTCCGCTTCGGAACTTCCTGCTCAATATTGTCTGTAATCCGTTGCCGTTTCTCTTTCACGATATTCTATCTATTTTTATAAAATTTTTCCGAACAGAATAGCGTCTCAAATTTTTTGTTACTTCCTTTCGACTTCAGAATTTTTCTCGACTGCTCAAAAATAAAAATTTTCTCTGTCACCACAAAACTTAAATTTCAATGCTTGTAGTTTCATAATTCAATAGTTACAGTATTTTTAGAAACAGTAGTTACAAACCATTGCATGCTTAAAAAAAAAACAAAAAAAAAAAAAATATTGTGTCCTGGTTACGTCCAAATGTCCTTGGCATGATAGATACCCTGCCTCCCCGTCACAATGTCCTTCAACTCATAACATGAACTACCAACTTTCCGAACAATTTCTGATTTTACACCTGTCGGTGCCAACTTTGAATTAAAGCTATGAATTCGAGAACTTTGTGCATAATTTCTACGAAAGACATGCTGTCCAACTTCTAGTTCCCTTTCCTTCGACTTCAAATTGTATAGCTTCCGGTTTTTCTCATAAGCTTTCTTTACTTTTTCCTGAATCGAATCGCGCAACGTCGTAAATTGATCTTTTCTTGACAACTGCAAATCACTTTCCTCCAGCAACTTTAATTTCCGCAAAAGCTTATAGTCCTTGCCGTGAGTGATCATTGTTTGCCCAAAAAGTATCTGATAAGGTGACGTACCAATAGATTGATGTACGCTATTCCTAAGGGCAGAGTTTACACTCCCTAAAACCTCATCCCGCCAAATGTCCTCCAATAACACTCTTGTTTGCGCCGCTGTCCATCAGCGCGAAATACAATTTTTCATCAATCATCAAATGTAAATAAGGCCTTGTATCGAATTCTTTCACCGCAATAGATGAAATCTTATACTTTCTAAAAACTTTTAATTTCTTCCAAAAAACATTCATCCTTTTCACATTCCTAGATGAATTTTTATGTACCTTTGTTTTTAAACTGGCAACTGGTAAAAACGCATCTTTGTCACTTGTAGAATTTTTCCGTTCAATTTCGAAAAAATCTTTGTCTTGGCAATAATAATCGTTAACATTTACTTTCGCAGATGTGTCACTGGATGTCCTCTTCTCTGCTGAGGGACATCCTTCTTGGAGTTTTCCTGTCCTACGCATATTGAGCAATTCGGGCGATACGTATCTTTCTTTCCACATCCATAGCAAAAAACTGTCTTATCTTTCGAACAATCTTTATAACCATGTCCACTCTCATTACAATTCCAACAAATAATTGTTCTCCTTAACTCACACATTTCCAAGTTACTAGTATCACAATCCACGTCTTCTGGATTATCTTCTAATACCGCGACACAAGCCCTGCTTTGATAACTACGTAATCTACCTGACCCTTGATGATCCCTTACAAATTTCTCATGTTTCCCAACGGCTTTTCTTAAATCCGAAACAGTAAATATATCTAAATGAAGTAGTTCATGTCTTATTTCCGCTTTCAAATTTCGAACCATGATTTCGCACAGCTCCTCATCAGAAAAAGGCGAGCGAAGTTTGTCCGATAATACCATTATTGCATCGTAAAAACTATCAAAACTTTCATTGGGTCGTTGGCTACGACGCCTTATGTCATCTTTCACATCAAAATCATTATAAAAGTCTTTATATTGCGTTTTCAATGAATCTGACAACCTGTTCCAGTTGAAGTTTTCGTTCTGTTTGTGGAAACGCCAGAACCACTGTAAGGCCTTCCCCTCAAAGAGCATATGTGCATAATCGCACAATAATTCAAAATTACCTTCTAATGTGTTGGTTGTCATGATATTTATTCTGTAGATGAATTCATCTACAGCAATATCAGTATTACTGCCAGAATATGTTAACCGCCAATTACGAATAATATTCAGAATCTTCTCGGAATTGTCCCGGGGCATCGCTGGTTCCCGTCCATTTTCCCTGGACGATATTCCATCTGATGTATTAGGTTGTCTGGTCCTTGTGTTTGAATTTAAATTAATGTTCTGCATTAAGTTCCCTATCTCAGTAGATATAGTCGATCTAATTTCTGAATGTAAATCTGTTAACGATTCAGAAATTATTTCGCGAATTCTATTTTCATTTTCATGACTAAAATTCCCGGATTCATTATTTAATCGTTGTTGCTGTTCAATCTGCCTAGCTTGACTAGATCTCGACCTGGTCATTGGTCTTCTCGCCGTCCCTCTTGGATTGCCCATATCAACCGTGAATGAGGTATTACCTGGGGCGTCCAAATCGACAGCCAACAGATTTTCGGTGCTTCTTATTGTAGTCATTTAATTTCCCAAACAGGATGTTGTGTAAAAAGTCAAACTAATAAAAATTTCCGAAAAATTTGTCAAACCAATTTTAAAAAATCACATAAAATGTAATCACAATATATTAGAACAATCAGTTAAGTAAAAATAAACTTATCACTACTCGGTGAAGGACAAAAACCTAATCATGGGCATAAAATTAAAACTATATTGTAACGTCATCATAAGAATATGTTAAATTAAATAGAACCTTTTCTGGAGTACAAAATCAAAACATAGTTTCAAATCTGTAAATCTCCAAATAAAAAATATTCCATTTTCAGTTTATTAAATAATGTGAATATACAATATGTACGAGGATGAATCCGATATTGAATCAAATACAACAAGTCTACAATACAAAATGCAAAACACTGAGGAAGGTAATAATAATAAAAAAAAAATTCCACATATACAACGGTGGAACAAAACAGAAAACAAACATCTGGAGTCATAATTACGATAAATATTCCAGAACTCTAATTCTCAACAGAAATTTGTTTTCTGTACAGGACCTCAGCATTACAAAGGAACTGATGAAAGCTGTTCCCATAAATTATATTTCATTTACAATGTATTAGCTGAGGCCCCACGTTGGGCGCCATTTAATTACTGTAACGATCCACCATAAAACGGCCCTAGTTCTTATGAAAGTGGCTACCTCGTGGCCCCAGCCGTGCTCAGTCATGGGGCGGTTCTTTCCATAAGAAATAGTTCGGATGCGTTAGCAGCAAAGAAAAATAAGGTAGCTCTTTTAAAAAAAAAAAAAAAAAAAAAAAAAAAAAAGAATGTAGAAATGGAAATGTGACGTTACAATAAGTGTATGCAGTAGATGTTCATTGCATCTTTTAATATGTTCACCCGCCCTACCACGCTGATATTACTTATTTAATCACCAGCCCTCATATTACCCTTAGATTACGGTCCCTCCTTCACCTTTCGTGAATTAATAGCCACTGTTTAAAAGAACATATTTACAAACATTTAATGACTCAAATAGGATATATAATTACGTTAATAATATTTATCAATAGTAATGGTATATTTTTAAGTGTTAAAGAAAAAACTAGCACTATAAGTAAAAAGGTTTGATAATTAAATTTAAAATTACGTTAAATAATCGGGAACAAAAAAAAAATAGTTGTAATGACAATAAAACATGTAATATCAAAGGGAATCATGAGCAAATACAAATTTAGTAAATTATTTTGGACTCACCACAATTTCCTCCGCTGTCCACAGGCCTGTTGACTGAGGTTGTTGATTCCATTTGCTTTATACAGCTAAATTATTGAAATGAGTTAATTTGTATTGCTCATTGATCCAAAGTTATGTACAAAAAAAAATACTTATTTCTAATGAATATTAATTGCGATTACGAAGACGTCTTCAATGGTTAGATTATGTAATTCAATAGTTGTAATTTAATGAAATTCAGATGGGGATGCTGTCTTGATTTAGACCAATGATACGTTCTAGTAACATCCAAGAAAGAGTTTGTTCAATAGTATTAATAGGTAATGGCATAAGTTGGATTGAGGCATAATTGGAAGCTGGATTCTGCCGTCTGTTGCAGCAACATGTGTTGATTGATGGAGCTTATAATCCCTCAGACACCATTTAAAGTATTTTTGAGTAATATCCAAGAAGGAAGGGAACGAAATTGTTATCCCTTTTCTAAAAATTCCGCTTCGGAACTTCCTGCTCAATATTGTCTGTAATCCGTTGCCGTTTCTCTTTTACGATATTCTATCTATTTTTATAAAATTTTTCCGAACAGAATAGCGTCTCAAATTTTTTGTTACTTCCTTTCGACTTCAGAATTTTTCTCGACTGCTCAAAAATAAAAATTTTCTCTGTCACCACAAAACTTAAATTTCAATGCTTGTAGTTTCATAATTCAATAGGTACAGTATTTTTAGAAACAGTAGTTACAATTTTGACTCACTTTTGATAGAAATAATTCCAAGCCCTTCGAACTTTTACGCTCCGTAAATAGTTTGTCACACCAAACTTAGATAGCAGATCTTTCAACTGGTTCATCCAACGAAGCTTTGGTCGACTGAAGACTTTTCGAGCTGAAGCATTTGTATCTATTCGTGTAATGTGTCCAAGCCAGCGCATTCGGTCTATTTGAATCCCCTTGACTTCGTAGTCACTATACAGCTTATAACGCTCTTAGTTCTTTCGACGACGTTTACGATGATGAGTCCAAATATTTTCCAAAGTATTTTTCTCTCGAAGACTCCCAGAATAGATTGATCGGCTTGTGTCATTACCTAGGATTCTGCGCTGTTAAGCAAGACAGGTAGGATTAGTATCGGGTATAGTTGGATCTTTGTACTTCGAGAGAGGGATTTGTCATTTGGTGTCAATACTCGTCTATTGAATTCCAGTCTGACATTATGTAAGGTGCAGCCAAGGTAGACAAAATCATCCTTCACTTTTAAGTTATAGTTCTCAACGTTCCAAGCGAGTAGACTCTTTGTTCCTTGAAACAAATAACTTGGTTTTGTCTTCATTTAAACTCCGACTCACTTCTGCCGATTCCTTCTCAATGCTTGAAAGGGCCGCAGTAACAAACCGCAGCTCTCGGCCTATATCATGGTCTATCTATCTTTCCGAGATAACAAAAGAGATAACAAGACAGTAGCCTCGCATAGTTTAAAATTGCTCTGTCATATTTTTGCCTAATTTTAGTGTCATCCCACAATGTCGTATCAGCTTCGCGGAGATACCAAAGTCTGACATAGAATCTAACAGCTTCGGACTGTCTAATGAAACTTTGTAATTGATATAAAGGTAGTAGGTAATGATCTGAGTTTCTTGGGTCTTTTCCAGGATTTGTCGTAGTAAGAATATTTGGTCGGTCATCGATTTACCAAGGCTAAAGCCCGCGGTGCATGCACGTTGCCAGCTCATCGCCGCCGGCTTTAAAAAGCTCTGCCGACAGTCCATCGGCTGCCGCAGCTGTGTTGTTTTTAAGCCTTGCAATTACCGTGCTGATCTCGTTTTGTCTCGGCGGTGGACAGTTTACCCCATCGTCGATGATTGGAGTAATTTCGTTCCTTGGGCTGCCTTCGGGAACAAGTAGATATCGAAAGCGTTTTCTCCATAGATTTCCGTCTCCAACCTTACAGGTCCAAAACCTTTTCTTTTTACCTTTTGGTAGAATTTTCGGGCTTGACCTCTATTCCTGCAATTTTCGATATCCAGGCTCTCTCTTTTCTTTCACAGACTCTTTCCGCTTTAAGAGGCGTGTCATCTCCCACCTCTTCTCATTTCAACGCTCTGTCATGCACTCGTTGCCATTGGCTTCAGTTTTGCCCTATATGCAGCATCCTTTTCTTCAGACATTTCGCAACATTCCTCATCGTACTAGGGCTTGTCTGAGAGTGGTTTTTCATAACCCCCCAATGTGCACAAATGCGGACGCGGATCCGAAACTGATCGGGAACATCAGAACTAGGGGGGTTTGTTTGCAGTAATTGAGAGGGTTGGTTGGCTATCTCGGTGGTATGCAGCTTTGTAATATCTAGCTTTCTGTGGTTTTGGTTACGAGCGTTTTTAACGCTACTACTTAAACCTAGTTGCAAATAGGTGGTGATGGGAAACGTCCATAACGCTTGAGACAAGCCTTCCATCGTTTAACACGTGAAGAATGTGGTTTGGATCAGGGGGATATGCAGGTTGCCTTGGGAATATCTTTATGCTGGTATCTTGTTCCACTCACTACCGACGCGAAGCTAACCAATATGTATCCGTTATCGGAAGTGTTGTAGTGTCGACTGAATTTTTCGGCTGCTGAACCAATTTAAATCTCCCGGAACAATTTTAATGTCGTATCCAGAGCAGCGGATAGTCACTATTCGGTCACTTACAGGATTAAACCGCGAGACCAGATGTCGAAGTCTCTTGAATTCACATTCAAATTCCTGCATTCTGCATGTAAGATGAAAAAGATGTTACAGTTCTTTCGTCGTGTACATTTCCTATATGGCGGTGATGTTAGCCATGTATTTGCCGAGCATATCAGCTAACTGCATAGTGGCACCATCTCTGTAGGAATTTCGGACATTCCGGGAGCATATCCTTAAATCATGGTCCTTATAAAGTTTGAGATGGGCATTAGACTGGCCATAGCGTTATATAGAAAAAATTAAAAATGTGAAATCCAAAAGTTTTCGCACTGAAAAATATGAGGTTGGGGATAAAAATAATTATGCATATTTTTTTTTTTTTTTTTTGATTCCGAGTACCTCCGGGTTGAGCCCAAACTTTTATTACATTACCCATTTAGGCTGAAGTGCAGAATATGGGGCGGAATCCCGATTAAAAACCAAAAATATGCCATTGTCTTCATCTTGGCCCCCAAACATCGGAATGGTAGGTCAAAGTTGGCGCTCAGGCCCATGGGGCCCGGGGGGTCAAAAAAGGGGCCCCTTTCGGTTCTATGATGACCCCCCAGGTGCGGGTACTCAAGTGAAAGATATTTTCGAGACGAATCCAACGATGTTATATTTAGGTTCCTACGGGTCTCCTGGACCGAGTTAGAGCCATTTCCGGGATATACCAAGAAAAAAAAATTATTTTTAACTAAATTTTAAAAATTTTAAAAAAATTTTTGCGTGCGGCGCTACTAAACCCAACATAGGCGTACCGTCATTTCGCCCAAAAACAACCATGACATATCGCCCAAAACATATCATTTCGACCAAAAACCTAACTACAACATGACATATCGCCCAAATGCTATGACATAAGACCGAACTCAATTTTTGTGGGCGAAATGTCAGACTCATGACGACGGCACGCGCTGCTGCATACGTCGCAGTCAATTCCACTATGGCCACTCTAATGGTCATCAACATTTGGGGAGTTCTTGTCTCTTATTGTCTTTGTGTATTTCATAATAGTTTTTTTTTTATAAGGAGAGTGGCTTATTAGGCCAACGCGCCTGATCCTAGTTTCTTGGTGTTGCCAAAGCCACTAGGAATAGCCTTTGTGTTGAGCTTCAGTAACATCTGATACTTATTGAATAAGTATGTAAGCATGGTGGCAGCATGCCATTTAGGTTGCTCAACATTGCGATCTCTCGGACGTTGAGAGCTGCTCGAGGACCTCCAAAGAGAGGTTGTTTCCAAGTGAATAACAATCAGAAAACTTAAATTAGAAAATGCCCATCCCCCCTGATTTCCATTAAAGACTTAAAGACGCTAAATTCGGCATTTTAGCCTTTAAATTTTAACTTTTTCTCATTTACATATAACAGAGAATTGCATCTTTTCCCATCCCTTTATTTCGTTTAGATACAGCACGTGCTGTTATTGGCCTCAGCTATCTCGGGAGTTTGCATTTTTCAAATGTAGAGATTTGATTGTGATTGCTTACATATATGTAGTCGTTCCTTACCTGCAATATTTTGTATTTTCCTAAGGGTACTACCTGTCATGATTTCTGCGACTTTCCATCACTCTGTCCTCTCTTTAAAGATATCTCATGAGAGGCTATCGCCATAGAGAAGTTTTTATACTACTGTAAAGTAGCTCAATCTTTAATTTAAATTTTCAGAAATTCATAAGCAGATTACTCCATTTTAGTATTTGGTCTGTCGAACCCGGCACCATACCTTTTCTGTAGCCTCTCGATTTGCCTCTTTTCTTATCTGTTTATATCTTTCCCAAACAACATGCGGTGTTATTGGTCACGGCTTAACATTTGTGAAGTTTTTGTTGCCTTCTTCTCATCTTTATTATTATTGAAAGTGGATGGCAAGTCATAACAGCCATGGGGTTCATTGCCCCACCATCACTGCCCATTAAATCGTTGAAACTAAACTATAACTCTGTTCTTTCTTAATTCGCAAAGTATTCGCCTACCACAAAGTTTCCTCTTTAGGCATATGCGGAATCTGTTAAATATTTCCTTAGCGATATTAATGTATTTCCATTTCATTTGAGTTGAGAATGCAAAGAATTCTGCCCCCAATTCATTTCCATTGAAATTCAAAGAAACACACAATAATACATAGTTAAAAGTCATTCCACCATCGATTATAAAGTTGTCTTCTTACAATATTTAATTCCTTTTATGTTCACATTTGCCAATGATTGCATAAATTTAGACATTTACCGCCAACTGTCAAAAACTGAACAATGAAAATGAAAACGAAAACGTAAAAAAATAAAAATCAATATGAAACCAACCAAATTCGCAAGCATTCACCTCAATGACTCAAACTTGAAACGTTCGACACAAAGAGAGAGAGAGAGGGAGAGGTGAAAAAGCATGAATTTTTTAGACACAATGAACCTTCTTAATGCAGTCAAATGTTTAAATTGCATCTGCATGGGGTATTCTTGAACAATAGACGGACGCCAATTTGGAGGAACTACACCACACCCATGATGATGACGACGACGACCAAGACGACGGTGGCGATGATGATGACGTTGATAATGATGATGATGAAGGTATTTTTTTTTGATGGTGTTGGTGTTTGTTACCAATGTTTCAGTTCTCTTCATTTTAAATAACCTCATCGACACCAGGAATTTTAAACTTTACTTAACTTGTTTGTTTGTTTGCAGTGGCTGTGGCAGTGACTGTGGCAGTGTTGTTGTTTGAGCTCAAACGAAAGTGAAACACACAAATGCCCAGATATGTCATTGCAACGAAAATTGTTTGTGGTGGTTATCGAGGAACCTGATTTGAATTTGACAAAAAAAATGTCTAATTGAATCGTAATGTGTTTTTTTGTTGTTGCAATAAATGAATAACAATAATTTCAATTCGATTAGTATTGATTTTTGTTGATGTTTTTTTTTACACCCACATAGGTCTCTTTGCTTGCAATTCATTCGTGTAAATTTACGAAATTTATATATAATGTGCAATAGCAAAAGGGGGAGGTATAGCAAGGGTAGTTTAGTTTTTAAACTAAAGTCTACATTGGGAAATGTTTATCTACTATTGGTATAAATAAAGTTCGTTAATTTTTAACAAAACACTTAAAATAGAATTGCATGTCGGAATATTTAGTATGACCCGCAAGCACAATTTCTGCCACATAATTTGTAAAAAAAACAGTTAAAAAGTTTCAGTCGGGCAACCCAACTTACATATACCCTCACTCTTAGTAAAACATAAAATTTCGTAATATATTAATATTATTACTCAATTTTTAAAGTGGGCGGAATGGTACATTTGTGTGGGAGGTACCAAAAGGGGCGTGGCTGGACTTCCAGTTTTTTCTCCAAAACTTTATCCTGTTATAGTTTTACTAAATATAGAATTTGGGAACGATTGAGTTGGATGTTTTGAAATTATTACTCGATTTCTAAAGTGGGCGGAATTGTACATTTGTATGAGAGGTACTAGAAGGGGCGTGGCCATGTATCCCATTTTCAATACCGTAAGTAGTTTTGGGGATATATTAAAAGTTTCAAAATATTTGGTTTCGTCTTTCAAAATTTATCGTGCGCACCAGCCGGACAACCAGACAGACAGACGTACATTGCTCAAACGACTTAAAAAGTTATGAATCGAATTTGGTTCAAAAAAACTTAGGGTCTAAGGTGACTCCTTGTATGTGATACACTTTTGGGTCGTATCATATGATATATACCCTCCTACCCGTACGGTGAGGATATGTACAAAATTCTTTGGAAAAAACGTTGATAACTTTGTTTGATTCTTAGAATTAATTGAAGCAAGTGAAATCGGAAAGCCCGGAGCCCGAAAATAAAAAAAGTTATCATAAAAGAAGGAAAATTAGTATACATTGCTTTTATAAATAGGAACAAAAAAAACAGGAGTTTTGTGAAAATTGGCCCAAGGACACGCCCACCTCCCATATATCCTGAAATGAGGAAAATTTAAATTTTTCAAAATTGTTGTTGGTATTGAACCAAACTTTGTTCAATTACTCCCTAATATATTTCTGACAACTGTGTTGAATTATATCAAATTATCTCGAAGGACACGCTTACCTCTCATATATCCTGAAATGGAAAAAACTTATATTTTCCAAAATTTTTGTAAGTATTAAAAACAAATTTAGCTCGATTTGTCTGTGATATATTACTGACTACTGTGTTGAATTATATAAAATTATCTCAAGGGACACGTCAACTTTTCATATATCTGAAAATAAAAAAAACTTATTTTTTATTTATATTTTTACTTAATTGTGAATAAAAGCGATTATCGATGTATGGCTCATTTTGTTTATAAGTTATGTGGCATTACGATGAAATAGTAAGACTTGAAATATTTCCGTTTTGGGTTTTTTTTATCAATTTTGAAATTTAGGCAAATTTATTATTTTTTTCCATAAATTTATTTATAACTGTTGATTATGCAGAGAAATCATATATTTATAAAAAGATTAAATTAAATTTTATTCTTAAATTTTGGATTCTGAGAAATCATATATTTATAAAAAGATTCAAGAAATTTGTATTCCTAAATTTTGGATTCTTGTTTCATCAAAATGGGACTAGTCGTTCTTGTGTTATGCCTGTGAGTTATGCTTTAAGCCCAAAGCGGCACGGGTTAAATTACTCCAATCGTGCTAAAACCTTGGCTATCATAAAATCTGTAAAGACATCATTTTTGGGGGAATGGCACCGACAAAATTCTGAAAAATTTTTTTTCTCATATTACTTCCGACCACCTCAATGGTCATATATAGTTTGACTATAGTACGTTCAGCCATTTGGTCCGGGTGGTGGCACCTGTTTTTCCATTTTTTTTAAAGTACGAATTTCGAAAAGTCCCTTATTTAGCTGACGTCTAATCGATAAGGGTAACAACCACCCCAACGCTGATGAAGCGCCCTATCAGTGAGTCACCAAGAAATTGTATATACCACTCCACCTTATGGGCATTACAAATGAAAGCACAAATTGAATATACCTTCTGGTCCGTGTGTGCCTAATAAACTTGTAATTTTATCTAATATCCAATTCAATCATATTTTTTCTCCTTCTGTACAATTTTTTTTCATAAGTTTATTGTATTGTTTTTTAGTCCTTAGAGAATTAATCTAAAATAATACAATAATGAATGTGGAAAATCACATCGTTCGGTTCAATTTTGTCCGATGGACAAAGCATAGACAAGAGCTTGTGTGTATTATGTTGACGTGGTCTTGTGGTCTTCGTTGATACCATTTTCACACCGGTGTGTGTGAGCTTCACATTGATTTTTTGAAGCTTTAACACTTAAGGTTGGGGTAATGAGTGGAGAAGGCACAGCAAACGGGTACTGATGAAGATGGTTTGGCAATGGCAACCATCGAAATAGCTATCTGCCCTGCCAGCTGTCAACATAATTCATTTCACACAACTCTTGTAAAACAAATTCTATTAGCAATAATAGAATAGATCTTGAACCGAACGATGGACACACATTCATTATTTACACATATGGATCGACAATACAAAACAAGAGCATAATACAATAATGTTAGCATGGTTTTGAACGGATTGTACAACATAAATATTAAAACCATTAATATCAACAATAAAAACTTTCCTGACCATTTAGCCAATTTTGGGTATCATTAGATACACTAACACTAATTGATAAAAATTAATGATTTAATAAAATCTTAACCCTTTATTTAAAATAAAATTGGCAAAAATTTAATATTTGTTTCAAATATTATCTGTAGCATTTAAAGTAGAACAACAAATAACATTATTGGCATATAAGCCAACAATTGTACAAAGTTGCATTACTTATTTAGCTCCTCTCTTATTCTTTAGCAGCGCATTAAACACAAATATACTTTGCATTTACAAGATACACGGAACGAACACACCTTTAATTCAATTCAAAAAAGTCGTCGTCGTCGTCTTGCATTCGTTTCTGTCTGCTCTCAAGTATCTTTGAATGTGAAATACACAAAATCAATTTAGGAAATTCGTTGTTCGCCGTCTCAAGGCAGTAAAAAAGAATACAATTCAAGGAGAAACAAATATTGTGTGTGTATGTTTTTTTTATTTCTTATTTGGTATTCAAATTGATTTGGCTTGAAAATCAACAAGTGTTTGAAGGTGCTGCATGTAGTTGCAATATAGGAAATGTAATTCTAATAAGCTATTTCGGAATTAAGATTTTTGATTGGAATTCTATTTTATAGTAAAACATATTGTTTATAAATTAAATCCGATTTTAAATGATATTGTTTTCTAAATTACATATATGCAGCCGGCAGTCGTGGTAGCTAATGCTTAGTAAGTCATGAAAACTGTGAAATTTTTCTATATGATTAAAATTTATAATAAATTAAAAAAAATAACAAGTTACACAGTTCAACATAAATTTAAAATAGTAAGTGTAGCTTTACAATTACTAAAACTATCATAACACATACATCTGCTGCTTAAATTTTTTTAAGATGCATAACAAGCATAATATTTGATCTAAAACTGACATAAATACTAATATTGCATTTTTTCCTGTACCTCCAAGAAATATATTTCGTCGGTCTGTGTCATTTGCAGTTATTGGCATCTTATGGCGCTTAGCCATTACATTTAATTGAAATCAATTCACATTTTAATGGTGGCAACATAAAATACAAAGCGGTTTAATTATAGACACGACTTAATAAATGGAAATGGAGACTGTTTACATTTGTGACTAGATTCAAATGATTTCTAACTGCTTTTTATAAAATACTATAAACGAATATAATCGATTTACGTGGGCACTTAATAATCATGCAGTTGATAACTAAAATAATATTTTGCTTTTGAGTTTAATTGAAATGTTTTTAATAAAAACGTAGATACCAAAATTGTAATAACGGTTTTTACTCAGTTGGTCAGTTTCAATGCGATCGTAGTAAATATTTTATTAAGCAAAATAGTGGATTAGATATCCTATGTATGTCCACAGAATCTTGAAGTTATATTTGTGCCTTCGATAAAGTTATGTGTGGAAAACTTCTTGAGCTATATTGTTTTTAAATAACTTAATTACTTGAGTGTCCCATTACAACTTACGAACGTGATGCATAAATTTGAGGCTTGAAGTATTTAAGAATTCCACACGCTTTGGTCTTCTGCGTGCGGTCCTACCAGATGGTGGCACGTCACCTACAATTTGGTCCTTCTTACGAAGTTTGGGTCTCCCTGCTCTGCGGAGTCCTTCAGGTTCGCCTTCAAACACAATTTTCGCTGGAGCATTTACATCCATCCTGTCAACATGTCCCAGCCATCTAAGTCGTTGGATACTGACTCTTTTAGCTACGTCAATGTCGTGGTAAAGCTCATACAGCTCATGGTTCATACGATGACGAAACTCGCTGTCGACACAGTTAGGTCCATATATTTTTCGGAGTACTTTTCTCTCGAATACTCCCAGGTTGTGGTAAGCAACAACGGGCCGGCAGCATACAACAGAACGGGTAAAATTAAAACATGTTATATCTGTTTCTTAGTATACCGAGATAAGGTGGTTAAGATCCGAGGTAGGTAAATTAATCTACTACCTCAATACAATAATTGCCAACGTTCACCGAGGACTTGGCGATTTCCAAGGTACATCTGCAAATGGCTTCAAATGACTTATCGGAGAGTCGAAGGCAGCTTTATTGTCGACAAAGAGGTGTTAGGTGTCGATCTGCTTTTCATGAGTTTTTTTCCAGGATTTGTCGTATGGTGAATATTTGATCCGTCGTAGTCCAATTAGTTTTTCTACAATTGGCTTAAGACGTTCACACAATATGCTCGACAGGACCCTTGTACGTAATAGGCTTATTCCACGGTAGTTCTTACATTCTCCTTTATTGTATATGGGACACAACAGACTGAGTCTCCAATGCTCTCCTCTAGCCAGATGGTCTCCATGAGCTGATGCATGCTCCTTATCAGCTCCTCCCCGCCTGCCTTAAACAATTCAGCCGGGAGACCATCGGGCCCAGCCGCAACCGTTGTTTATAGACGGAATATTGCCACACGTATCTTACTCTGGCTCGGAGGTGGACAATTAATACCATAATCCAGTAAATTTCTGAAATGTTTTATCCATATCTTCAAAACGTTATCCGGATCCGTCACTAGTTAGCCTTTACTGTCCTTGCAGGAGGGCGACCCTGTTCCACGCATTCTCGCCTTAACACTCTGGTAGAATTTTCGGGCTTCCCCTCTACTTCGTAGCAACTCAGTGCACTCATCCTGTCTCTTCTTCATCTCCTTCTTTTTGCATCTAAAAAGACGAGTTGCCACTCGTCTCTTCTTCCTGTGCCGTTCACGAATAGCTCGCGTTACCATTGGCTCCAGTTTCGCCCTGTATGCAGCAACCGTCCCGATATTCAGCTTTCGTTGTGCCTGGTTACGTACATTTTTCGCCATGCTTAGCCTTGTGCGTATCTTAACTGCGGTAAGGAAGTGATCGGAATCAATGTTCGCACCCCTGATCACTCGTTCGTCCAGAACACTCGATGCGTGCCTTCCATCGACTACCACGTGATCTATCTGATTCCTCGTCAATTGATCTAGAGATAACCATGTTGCCTTATGAATATTTCTCTGGTCAAATCTAGTGCTGCTAACTACCATATTTCTTGCCTCAGAGAAATCAATCAGACTGAAGCCATTGTTCGACATTTCGGTGTGCAGACTGAATTTTCCGATGGTAGGCTCAAATGCGGTTTCCCTGCCTATTTTATCATTAAAATCGGCTAGTATAATTTTGATGACATGGTTAGAGCTACGGTCATATACATTTTCTAGGCTCTCGTAGAACTCGTCTTTGTCCTCATCGCTTTTCTTTTCTGTCGGAGCATGGGCACATATGAGTGTTATGTGGAAAAACTTTGTCTAATGGTGGCTATTCGTTCACACACCGGGTTGAACCGTAAGACTAGGTGTCGCAATCTCTTGCCAACCACAAATCCACATCCAAACTCGTGCTTTTTCGCATGGCCACTATAGTAGATGTCGCACGTCTTCATGCGCGAGCACCCGTGTCCCGTCCACCGGATTTTCTGTAAAGCGGTTATGTCAGCCTTGTCTTCTTCGAGGACTTCCGCCAGATGGATGAAGGCACCTGGTCTATACAGTGTTCTAACATTCCGCATATCCTTAAATCATGGTCCTTAATTCATTTGCGGTGGTCGTCAACATTTTGGGAGGTCCGTTTTATTCTTTTCTTACTTCTTTTCATTGCAATAGTTTAAACGTCAGTGGCGGGTTGCAAGCCCAGCGCACCACGTCGCAGTTTTCTTCTCCTGCCAGGATTTTATTACAGCCGCCCATTCTGGGTCAGACGCTAACCAGGGTACCGCTCACTCTGAGCCGACGTGTCTGGGTTTTAGAATTCGCTTCTCACAGTTAGCAGTGCTCTGACGTTTCCAGGCATCAGCACGTGGATGTATTCCGTCCGCAGTAGTATCACGAATACGGAGCTCTGGGAGTAGACCTGAAGTGTATTTGGCAAGAATTACTCTGGGTTTGCCAAGTTAAACCGATCGTAAGCATTACCTTGCATCACACTCCCGACGATTTTTTTAACCACTGCCACAATATTTGCCTTTTGTTGCCACATAAATATAATCATCGAAATTCTCCGTCAACTACTTTGCCTCAGTATAATTTATAACTGCATCGTCTCTATACAAATATTTCACATTATAACGAGCTTTCACTGTACTTTTTTCAACTTTGTTAATAATTCCTCATGTTATCGTAATTACCATCAACACTCCCATGTAACTTGATGCCAGTTTAACAAAATTAAGACTTTGGTTTTTACACTTGATAACATTTCCTGCATACACATATCAGTCAGTAAGGCACCAGCCCATAATTTTTTTACCGACAAATTGTGTCAAACTTTCCAAGATAGCAGAGATTTGTGTGTCACCAGATAATTGACCATCGTCACTTTACGCCACACATGACATTATCGAATAATGACTGACTGACTGGTTTCTCAATAATTTGGTAGCAGCATTCAATCCACTCCTTCATTACTATGTTCGTCCGTAGGCAACAACAAATCAAACAATTAACATGTGAGAGTTTTAATGGCATTAATTTCTGATCATTTAAGTCGTAAAGTATTAAATTTTACTTTTGCTGCATTCATGAGACACAGCAGTAAAGGAGACACAACAGTAAAGGAGACCAAAATTTGTAACACCTTCAACTGGTTTTCATTGATTAATCGACAGACATCGATCGGGTAACGATTTACAGCATTTTTTGTTTTCCTCTCTCCCCCCCACAAAAAAAGTGATAAATTATTGGAAAATCTTTTTCAGCACTCAAATTACATGATTATACTATACGATGTTATATATTGCAATGTGTGTACATTGTACATATTACAAAATGAAGGAAAACTTACAATCAATTTGTTGGGAAGGGAGATAGAGGAATACTGCAAGAAGGGTACACGATTTAATGGATTCGTAATGGCGGCAATGGTTAAAACAATTTGAATGTTGTACATTGAATTTTTACTTGTAACTTCAAAGTATGTTGAGTTTGTCGTATTGTTGGGTCAATATGAGGTATTAGTGATACAAATTTCAGTGGTTCATAGATCATATGTCTTTGTAGATGAGTCTAAGTTGGAGAGCGAAACCTATGATATGCAGTATGAAGCTGTTGTTAAGGATGCAAGATTTTTCGGACATATGCACTAAAAATCGAAAATATGTGCATAAAACATGCACTTCAAAATCAAAAACGTGTACTAAAAACACGCAGAGTGTTCTGCACATATGGAGAGAACACTTCCAGCAACTGCTGGTTGTAGAGGGCAGCGCACGTGTAGTTATCACACCAATTGTCGACGACGGCTTAGATTGCCCATCGCGGCTGAAAAACAACAAAGCAGCCGGTGCCGACGGTCTGTCCGCTCGTTAAGTCCTTTGGCACCAGCTCCTGCGCATGGCTTGGCTTAAAGAGTGCATGCCCGACGATTGGAATGTAAGCGTGTTATGTCCTGTGCTGACAAAAGGTGATCCAAGTGTGTGCTCCAAATACCGCGGGATCAGCCTTTTACCCATCGCATATAAGGTCCTGTCGAGTGTGCTATGTGAAAGACTAAAGCCAGTGTTATCCAACCTGATCGGGCCTTATCAGTGTGGCTTTAGACCTGGAAAATCAACAACTGACCAGATTTTCACACTTCGGCAAATCCTGGAAAAGACCCAAGAGAAACAAATCGATCCGTACCATCTTTTCGTCGACTATAAAGCTGCCTTCGACAGCCCGATACGGCAGAAATTACTCGAAGCCATGGCTCAGTTTGGTATTCCAGCGAAGCTGATACGTCTCTGCGGAATGACGCTGACTGACACGAAGTCTTCAGTGAAGATTGGCAAGGACCTTACGGAGCCATTCTATACCAGATGAGGCCTAAAACAAGGCGGCGGCCTATCGTGTGATCTCTTCAACATAGTGATGGAGATGATTATGAGAAAAGCTGCAGTAAACCCGAGTGTCATTATATTCAACAAAAGCCACATGATACTCGCGTACGCTGATAACGTCGACATCATCGGTCGAAAACTGCGGGATGTGACTTCAGCCTTCTTAGGTATACAGAAGGAATCAGCAAAATAGGTCTAACGGTGAACGAGACAAATAATGTCAGCCTAGAAATCCGGAGAAGAATCCTGCTTGCAAATAAATGATACTGCGGAATAAGGAAGCAATTAAATGACAGAGCCCTCTCTCGACGAACCAAACTCCAGCTATACCAGATACTGGTTCTACCTGTCTTAATGTATGGCTCAGAATCCTGGGTTATGAAACAAGCGAATGAATCGGTTCTGGCGGTATTCGAGAAAAAAAATATGGGTCCATCATCGTTTACGGAGAGTATCGGCGTAGTATGAATCATGAGCTGTACGAGCTGTACACTGACTTTGACGTGGTCGGACGCATTAAGGTGCAACGGCGCATGGACGGCGCTCCAGCTCGAAAAGTCTTCGACAATAAACTCGACGGACCGCGTAGAAGAGGGAGACCAAAACTCCGTTGGAAAGTCCAGGTTACTGAGAACCATACAAAACTCGGTGTGACTAACTGGAGAAGAAGCGCAGAAGATCAAGGCGTTTATAATATTTTTCTACGTGTGGTATATGATCCACTGGGATTGCAAAGAAGTACCAGCTAAGTAAGTAAGTAAGTAAGTAAGTACTAAAAACACATAAAATATGCAATTACAAAATTATTTTAAAATTTATTAAAACTAAAATTTGCATGAATTTTGACAAATTAAAAATAAAATTAATTTTAAATCGATGTCGAATCGTAATCGTGGAGCTCTTTCACTTCTTCGCCAAATTCTTCAAAATTTTTGGTATAATATTTGAAAGCACTGTTATAATTGGCTCTGGAGGAAGCGGAATACCAGGACATCTTTAATTTAAAATCTGGCGATAGCATTTTTGAAAGATATATTTTTTCATTTGATATAATAATAATTTCAATAAAATGACATGCAACAGCGTATTCCCTCGATATCGGTATACATTTGTGTGAATTTTTATAATTCAGATGAATATTGTATAACAAATTATAAAGCAACATTAACCCAAAGATTTCTAAAAAAAAAGTTAAAGGTTTTTTACTCTTTGAAATGGTTGTTAATCAAAAAAGCAAAATTATGCAACAAAAACATGCATTTATTGTAAAATTTTTGAAAATATGCTCATAAATATGCAAAAACAAGTATTTTTCGTTAAATATACAAAAACGATTGAATGCCATTTTAAAGAAAATTTCATGATTCGTAAATAACTTAACTTTTTTTATTTTAGGATGTCAAGCAAAAACTATGCAGTTGCATACGATTTCTTGCACTATTAATGAGTATATGCTTGATGTTTACAATTATATGTTGATAGTCAATGTGGTAGAAATAAAATTATGAACAAATTTTGCAAGGCATATAACTGGAAGAACGAAGCGGCTGCCTACACATAAATTCCTACAATTGATAAAACAGTTACAGAGCGTTTCTTGAATTGTTTATGCAAATCCATAGTTTCTGGACATCCTAAAATAAAAACACTTATTTTATATTTACGAATCATGAAATTTCTTCTAAAATGACATTCAATAGTTTTTGCCTATTTTACACAAAATTTGTGTTTTTGCTTATTTTTGCGCATATTTGAGAAAATTTTACAATAAATGCATGTTTTTGTTGCATAATTTTAATTTTTTTAATTAAAAACCACTTTAAAAATAAAACGCCTTTAACTTTTTGTGGGAAATCTTCGAGTAAAAGTTGCTTTATAATTTATTGCACAATATTCATCTGAATTACAAAAAATGTTTACAATGTAGGGGTCAGTTATTGAGATGGGTTTAAAGTATTGGGAAAAGTTATGTCGTTAAAAAAAAGTTATACGTGTCCCGGCGTTTCGCTGGGTCTCATCTAGGAATCGAGATATATCGATTGGAAACTAGTAAGTATCGTATAAGGGAATTTGTCACGTTTTAGGCACTTTTGTTTGACATAACTCGAGAACCACTAGCCCGATTTTGCTGAAATCAATTTAGAAAAATAAAAAATTACAATGTCTTTAATCTGTTCATATAACGTTTCGCTACATAAGCAACAGTTTCGTAGTTATAAATAAATGTATAAAGAAAAAAAATATTATTTGGTTAAAAAATTTAAGTTTTTGTTAAGTTTATAGAAAATTCAAAACTGAAAAAAGTGTCAAGTCTTACAACTTTTACGTAATTTCACATAACCTATTAACCAAATGAGACATAGATCATGAAAATCAATTATCGCGTTTCGATTTTTTCACAATTTAGTGAATTTATATATTTTGAAAAAAATATTTTTTTTTCATTCAGGATATATTCAACATAGTTGTCAATAATATATTAGAGACAAATTGAGGCAAATTTGGTTCAATTCCAACGACACTTTTGGAAAATACAAGTTGTTTCTATTTCAGGATATATGGCAGTAGGGCGTGTCCTTGGCCCGATTTTCACAAAGCTTAGTTTTGTTTTCTTTACTATTAATAAAAGTAATGCGTACTAATTTTCCTTCTTTTATGATCTCCTTTTATTTTTGGCCTCCGTTTGTATGAAAACACGACACTATGCGGTGTATCTAGCGCAAATCATAAAATATAAAATAACCTTTTGGTTATTACTTGCTTTTAGTAATTCTAAGAATCATACAAAGTCATCACCGTTTATTCCAAAAAATTTTGAACATATGCACAAACAAATTTTTTAAATTCATTCAGTACGATTATCCATATTTCTAGATGACTAGATGAGAACCAGCGAAACTTTTTTTTGACCGATATAAATTTCCCTGCTGGTTTCATTCCATCCCGATTTTGGCTGTCGCACAGTGTATCCAGGGGATATAGGAAGCAAATTTTTCTGTGGGAATTTTTTTTACGAAAAGTTGATTTGCGAAACGAACGAGACTTAATGACGGCCAAATATTATACCAAAAATTTCAAAGAATTTTACATAACAGTAAAAGAGTTGATTCGACTTGAATTTGTTGTCCTTTTTTCGCCCAATATCATGCAAATTTTATTTTTTTATAAATTAAAGATAATTTTTTAATTGCATATTATATATGTTTTTAGTGCATATTTTTGTTATATGCGCATATTTTTGTTATATAGAAATATTTTTGTTATAAACGAATATTTTTGTTATATACAAATATTTTTGTTATATGCGCATATTTTTGTTATATGCTATAAAATTCCTTTCTCTAACTCTGTGTCGATTTAAAGATGTCCATGAGGGCTCTATGAAATAAGGCCCCAAGAAATAAGGCCCCAAAACAAAAATGAAATAAAGCCCCAAAAATTTGTTCAGAAAACAACAACAGTGAAATTTGCGGTGTTATTTCATTTTTTTGGGACATTATTTCATTTTTGTTTTGGGGCCTTATTTCGGTATGAAATAAAGCCCCAAATTTCGAAAATGAAATAATGCCCTAATCTCGCAACTCTAGTTCTCTGACATTATTAAAAGACGAATGCGGTGGGGGGCACGCCCTCCCCTTTCCTTTCTACTACCCCTCCCACACGTATCTAGCCTTTATATTATTTGAAAGGCTTGCCCCAAAAATAGGGCATTATTTCATTTATGAATTGGGGTGTTTTTTCATTTAGTTGGGGTCTTATTTCATTCTTGATATTGGGGCTTTGTTTCATAACGAGCCCCATTTTTGGGGCTTTATTTCATTTTGGATTTGGGGCCTTATTTCTTGGTGGGTGGAATGCCCCCCGCCGCATACGTCGTAGTCAGTCTCGTAACTCTCTCTCTGTCATTTTTTAAAGTCAATATATAAAGTGAGGGGGGGGGCGTCCGCCCCCCTCCTTTCTTTACCACTTCTACTACCCCTCCCACACGTATCTAGCCTTTATATTATTTGAAAGGGCGTCCGCCCCCCCCCTTTCTTTACCACTTCTACTACCCCTCCCACACGTATCTAGCCTTTATATTATTTGAAAGGCTTGCCCCAAAAATGGGACATTATTTCATTTATGAATTGGGGTATTTTTTCATTTAGTTGGGATCTTATTTCATTCTTGATATTGGGGCTTTGTTTCATAACGAAATAAAACCCCATTTTTGGGGCTTTATTTCATTTTGGATTTGGGGCCTTATTTCATAGAGCCGTCCATGAGATTACAGCCATAGTTTAACAGATATCGGGCTAAATTTTGTGATACAAGTTTTATTCTCTAAGCTGTTGTTAAGTTTTAAGATGAGCAAGATCGGACAAAAATTTCTTCCGACTTCAATACAAACTCCCCTTTTTGGGGGGTGTCCGTCTGTCAGCCCCCCCTCTTATTATAGGAGTAGTTTAATGTCATCGAGCCGAAATTTGGTATACAAGCTTCCTTCTTCTAAGCGGAGGTTATGTTCTAGGATAAAAAAGATTGGACAAAAACTACTCCCACCTCCCATGCAAACTCCCCCCCCCTTTTTTTTTTGGAGGTGTACGTCAGTTTGTCCCCGCGGTTATAACAGTAATTTAGAGCTATGGAGCTTAAATTTGGAGTGCAAGTTTATATTGTCTATGCGGAGGTTATGTTCTAAGATCAACAAGATCGTACAAAAACTACTACCACCTCCCATACAA
Organism: Muscina levida; assembly: GCA_964034835.1. NCBI lineage: Eukaryota > Metazoa > Arthropoda > Insecta > Diptera > Muscidae > Muscina > Muscina levida. The sequence goes on along the minus strand of OZ035883.1, from coordinate 29,083,267 downwards.
ACTTACCCTTTTTGGAGGTGTCTGTATGTCTGTCCCCGTGCTTACAGCAGTAGTAAAGAGCTATGGAGCTGACATTTGGGGCGTGGCTGGACAACTAGTTCTTTCTCCAAAACTTTATCCGGTTATAGCTTCACAAAATACAGAATAAGGGCACGATCGTTTTAGGTGTATTGATGTAACCACTCGATTTCTAAAGTGAGCCGAATGGTACATTTGTGTCGGAGGTTCCAGAAGGGGCTTGGCCATGTAGTTTTGGGAAAATATTAACCCATGTAACCATATCAACTTCTTTTTTTTACCCTATCTAGAGGTCATGGCATCCCCTATACAATACTTTTACTTCAAAACGTGGGGGTGATCATATTAATTTCTTTTTTAACCCTATCTAGTGTTCACGGCAGCATTACTTACCTAATTTTACGTTACACCTCATGAACCAGGTATGGGATAAATACTCCCGTTATTGTGAGTTAACCAGCTTCTATTTTTCCGCGTGAGGAGTTTCTACTTTCTGAGACAGAAATCGAATCTGGATCTACCACAAGATAGTCGCGTGCTCTAAACATCATGCCACGGCCGGCACCAAATGGCGCCATCCTCATGAAAATCTAGTAAAGAACACTACCTATGGTAAAACATTTCTTAAAAAAACTTATCTGCACTTTACGGCTCTCAAAATGCGTCACAACTCCAAGTTAAAACTATTTAACTGATAACTCTACTGCTATTAAAGTTTTCCTTTCTTTTTTCGATCCGTTCAAAAGAACTTCGAGTGCAAATGTGAAAATGTGCCGATTCTTGTTGGTGCTGTTATTTCACATGTCGAAGTTTTGTTGTCTTTAAATCAGTTTTTTTCTCTGTCAATTGTGGCATTGTGGGATTTAACTTGCATCACTTTCCAACGCATTCGAAAGGGAGAATACTACATGCATATATATGTAGTATGTTCGTTGCAGTTTTTGTTGTTGTTGTTTCGTTCTTCTGTTTACCCTATGATGCTCAGTGAAGCTTAACGCAATGTAATCAAAATAATTAAATTTATTATTCAACTTCATTAATCAAATGGAGGAACTCTGACAACAACACAACTATGATGATGACGGCGACAACTTAAAATACAACAAATAAAAACAACAACACCAAAACGAAAAAAAGGAAAACATTCCTATGAGTACTCAATTCAATCCAAAAGAGCACTTATCTGAACACAATGAACAATCAAACATTTAAACAGATAGACCAACAGACAGACATACACAGACAGAGGGCGGCGGACCGCACGGATCGGGAGGTAGCAGATAATGCACCGACAGCAGCAGCAGCAGCATCAGACACTATAATGTATTCATAGTACAGATATATTTAATGGCTCTCGCAAAAGGATGAAATTGTATTTGCAGAAATTGCTATTTTCCCCAACAACAACAACATCAACAACAATTCGTCTGACTGCATACGTATGTATCGTACGTACGTAGTATAATGTGTCCAGAGGTTCATGTGAACTTTGTATGGTTGATTTATGTAGTCTGCTGTGATTTCTTTAATGTTGCCACAGCGACGTTCTTAAATACTATATGCGTATGCACATAACGTACATACATACATACGCATACGAGTATATATTGATTGCATTGATTGCAATGAACAGGGAAAGCGATGCGTTGATTGTCACATGGACAATATTGTTTTCTGGCGGATTGTTCAAAATTGTTAAATATTCGTTTGATCAATGGAACAATTCTGGCGGTGTGTGTGTGAGAGAGATTGAGGATGTGAGTTGGTATGATTTTGTTATAAAGGCGTAACATATAATACAGAATTCTTAGGAAGTAGGTAACAGAAGTTACCGAAGCTCAACATAACGGTTCTCTTAGTGGCTTTGGGAGCCCCAATAAGATAAAATCGGGCGCGGTGGCCCAATAAGTCACTCTCCTTAAACTTAATTACTTATTCTTACTTATTCTGCGCTTCTTCTCCAGTTAATCACACCAAATTCTGTTAGGTTCTCAGTAACTTGTTCATTCCAACGGATTTTTGGTCGCACTCTGCTGCGCCTTCCATCGAGTTCATTGTCGAAGACTTTTCGAGCTGGAGCATTTTTCTGCATGCATACAACATGTCTGAGTCTCTCGCAAACTACAAATCCACATCCAAATTCGTAATCTTCGGCATGGCAGATGTTGCAATTTTTACGTCGCGAGCTTACAGCGTGCTGTCCGTCTCATCTCCTGGATGGCGGTGATGTTACCCTTATATTTTTTGAGGATATCCGCCAGTCGGTTAGTGGCACCTTCTCTATAGAAAGTCCGGACGTTCTAGGTGCATATCCTTAAATCTTGGTCTTTATAAAGTTTGCGGGGGTCGCCAATATTTGGCATTTCTTACTTTTTCTTTCTTGTGTTTTCATAGCCAGTAAAGGACCTGAAGGCAGGTGGCTAGCACAACCATCAGGGTTCGTCGCTCACTATCTGCCGCTGTACATGATAAAAAAATACCACGAACAACTTTGCTCAGGTGCCACACCGAAGGAGGTTGTTAGTCGGCTTGAAATATAACCGTGTTAAATATTTTTCAAATTTTTCTTAATTTTTCCCTCTTTTATCGTTTTTATAATCAATTTTCTTCTTTCACATATTTCTCTTTGGACTTTTTCTTGAATTTTTTTTAAATATTTCTTGAAATTTTCCTTTAAAAATATTACAAAATTCAAAAAAATTTAAACTTTTCACACATTTTTGATGACCTTAAATTTTTCTGTGGAATTTTTCAATTCATTTCCTTAAATTATTCTAATTTTCCATGATTTTTCCCCATTTTTTTTTTAAATTTTTACGGGGTTTTTCAGAATTTTTTTTTTATTTTTTGGGCTCCCGCCCCATATTCTGCACTTTTGCCTGTTTTTTTAATAAAATTTAATATAATAACTTTAAACTACTTTATTACGTTCTTTAACATCATATTAAAGTGTTTCAGCAATATGTTGGCCTTATATATAATTCATTATTGAGCTTTCACTGAGCCACCACTACTCGCTTATGTATATTTTTGCATATACAAATTTATATTGGCAATATTTTCATTACGATTTATGTGTGTCATATTTGTATACACATTTCAACAATGCAATGTTTACGACGCGTATTTAACTTCAGCAGACATTCAGACACTCAATTGGTAATTATTGTTTTAATACATTTATACATTCAGCGTTGTTCAAGTGAATTTGTTCATAAATGAAGGAATTGATGCATGGATGAAACCAAATGCGCAGTCAGTCAGTATTCACATTTGAAACTCTGGTATCCAGCGTAAAAATATAATCCATGGTCGATTCACTTTAATTCAATTCAGCTGAATATCATCATTACAGTTATTGCGTTGGCATTGATTTCCATCACTCTCGCTTCCTCGCTCTCTTTCTCTCCCTTAGCCTCTCTTCCTTTGCAGTTGTTGCTCATCATCCGGATGGTGTAAATGATTTCCATTGGCAATCGCATAAGTGGTAATTAATTATTGTAAAAAACTTTTAACAACTAAAGTGATTTATGAATTAAAATGGCAGAGCAAAAAAAAATCTTCTTTTCTCAATATCATCTGGTATTCTTGGACTTTGGGTTTAACTCTGTTGAAATTCGGCATAATTATATTGCATTTTCGGTTGCGCAATCCAATATGTGATTTGCAACATACAGAAGTGTTGATTGTTTGAGCGTTGTCATTTTGGTTTCATGGCGTGCGACGGGTCAAAAATGTTAAGTAGTCACCCCGGTAAGAAGGATTATTACGCTGCCGCCAGTTATATTATGCACATGTATAATGTAATTTAAACGAATCGAATCAGTTGGAATACAATTACAAATTAGTCCTGAATGACAGCGATGAAGTCCCATAATGAGAGTCTATAAAGGAAGACTAAAGAAATAAGGACGAAAATTGAAAATCATCATTTGTAAGTGTGGTTGAAGGGACTTGAATAAATGAATAATGATATAAAGTTGTATGTATTGATTTTTTTTTTTGACAATGGCAAGATATTTTGTATACATAGATAGTCGTGTGATAAATTAATACTGTTGCTGAAGGAAGTAATTTGAGGCAATTTTTATTAAAAAGGGAAATATAAAAAGTCTTATAGTTTTTTTCTTAACTTTGAACAAAATTAGAATATAAAAATCCAGGAAATAATTGGTAAATATTACTGCAGTGCGCGTGGCAATGTACATTAACATAGTAGGATTTATTTCAATTATTGCCGTGCTAACAACAACCGTCGATACAACCGCGTCGGGAGAATACTCAAACGAGACCAGCCCCTACCGTTCAGAGCTCTGTTATGAACATCTTAGGTGTCTGCGAACTACAGAGAGATAACAGAGAGAAAAAGGATTGTTGACGACTGTTTTACTCAATTCTTTGTAACAAATGATCGCAAAAGTACTATTTTTATCAACTCTCGTGGTAGTTTGTTTACAAAGTTCGCTAGCGCCTCGTTTTTCAGGCATTTTTCGACACAACATTTAACAGCCTGGAATCTTGGGTACTCTTTATACTATTGCTCTGTGGCGAGACTGCCCTGCAAACATTTTACTGATTGTTTTCATCGCCATCTCAAAATATTAACTTTTTCGTCACTCCGAAAAGTGGGTTCTAAGATAGAAAACAAATTTACAAAAACAAAATGCACAACCATCGTATTTTCATCTCTTAAATATTTACTTTAACGACAGAATTTACAACTACTTACAACTTTGAGGAAAAAGAGATGGAAATATGCGGTCAGTAACATTGTAATTGGTAAAGTGACCAGTTTGTAATTAGCAGGTGTGATAAATGATTGTAGATTAAAAACTGAAAAAAAAAAAAAATTTATACTTTAGATTCCATATTTTATTTAATCCAAGTATTCGTCTTCTGGTATCTGTTAGCCAACATTATGCCTATGCGATTTTTTTGGTCAATCTATCAGATTGATTGATGTAACAAACATATTTATAACAAACTTGTTCTTAACTGATAGAAATGAGATGTAATAATGTCATAGCTTAAAGTATCTGCTCGATAGCTCAGCGGATACGACGTAGAGTTAAACTGCGGTGATCGCAGGTTCAACCCCGGTCATGGCCCAATCTTATTATTTTTTTTATTTACCAATTGTCTTAAATCGTAACACAAGCATCGTAAATCTATTTATAGAACTGGTCTAAATGTCTTCATAATTGTCATCAATTGCTTTTGCTCCCGAAACCAGTTAATGTTAATGAGATCGTGAGAGTAATGATCTTCACAAATGGCCAATAAGATGCTTTCGCTGTACGAGAGTGCTATTTTTAAAACAGAGAGTGAGAGTATCACAGCATCACATTTGGTCAATACCAATCCATCGCTGAACTAGAATTCTATTTTTAGATCAGGGCAAAGGTAAGGGGCAAAGGTAAAGGGCAAAGCTAATGATCATTTGTTTATCGGCGAAAACACTCAGAGCAGTGAAATCTGTTCCCAACCGTGCTTAGGTGCTGTCGGTAATAACTTGATAAATTCTTTTGAATTCTGGAGTTGAAAGAGTTAGTACTTATTTCGGAAAAGTGCATAAAGTTAATCAAGTGAAATAAGGTCTCAAAATCAAGGAAGTTTAATTAAGTTTAATCCATATTTATTCCGGCAATCAAGTGATATTTTTTATCAGTTTTAATTAATTTTGATTGCATTAAAATAAAGTGCGAAGAACCAAGGTGAATTTTGGGTACAAAATATTTTTTTGTCTGAAACTCATTGCTTTTTTTTATGGCTACAAATTTACTCCCGTCAATCGTCTTCAAATACAGACGTGACTTTAATCGGCTCATATTTAATACATTCCCACAATCAAACAATTATTAATCGAGGTAATTATATGATTAAATGGTATCTAATACGGAAAAGTAATTATAATTTGGATTTAGGCAAACTCCAAGAAACTATTTCTCGTAACCTCGTTTCCGTGTATTCCCTGGATTGTCCGTGTATTCCCTGGATTGTCACGGAAACGAGGCATCATTTTTTTGGTGGCGACCTAAAAAACAAAATAGTTTTCATGAGCACTATTTAAGCCATAGCTAAGACGGTCCATAAAATATTCGAGTTCTACGACAAGGCCACATGATGATATAAACCAAGTTTTATAGTTCCGGTCCAATCAATTAAACAGACAATTTAACCAACCATAAAACAGAACAGGAGAGAGTGTCAAGACCCTGTTTTCCAGATATGCAACATTGGATGGAAAGACGGCCAATTTGGATTGTTTGAGGCCCTTAACAACATACTACTTTACAACATCATCATAACCGGAACGAGCTAAATTGCTATTCACACCGCCATGTCAAATATAATCAAACATCTACTTGCTCAGTGAATATAATCGGCTACAATTTAATCAAAATATTTATAATTACATAAGATATGGTATATCGATCCAGATAAGTTAATATTTTAGTAGTCATGTGCAAAATTTACGATTATTTTAATTTATTTTAAAAGCTAGCATGTACCAGAATGATCAACGAGGCCTCGACGACCAGCTCTGCGTAATATTCATAAAAATAATTGGGTGAGTGATTCTTAATTAACTTTCTCAATCTAAATTTTGCAAATGGCAATATAAAAAGGTTCAATTCCAAAATGTATTATATAAATAGTGTTAACTTATCTGATTTCTCATAAAAACAAAATGCATAAAAAGTATTTACATCAGAAAATCCTCTTTAATAACTTTTTTCTTATTTTTACACTAAAACAAATCTCAAATGCTGAATTATGATCATATTGTCTGCTAAAGTACTATTAATATTTGTTTGTAAATTCTTTCTATTATGAATTTTCTTAGATTAATTAAATATATACTTCCTAAATCATAAAATTTTCTGAAACTAAATATTATTCTCCAAAATCTCATGAAATAACTTAAGCATTTTAGATTTCTATAAATATTTCGTAAATATCTATATTTTTACATTTTTTTGCTTCACTTTTCCAAATGATATAAATCAATAATTAAGAAGTTAAGATAAATATGTGAACCTTAATTTTGATATTACTCTAATTAAAAATAATACATGAAGTGTTGAAATAAAATGATTATGTTTATAAAAATGACTCTGTAAAGAGTAAATTACTAATGGTGGAGATTTAGAGACAGGGTTTACCAAATTTGGGATCTTAATTACAAGATAGCCATTAAGATCATGGAGGGAAAGGGTAAAGAGGCTTAAGATTCCAAAGTCATCTGGGAATCTTTCAAATCATAACCGATTACTGAGTTTTTTGTAGTATTTTTCAAAGTTTGACCATTGCAGGGCATTTTTATTAATTTTACGGTCAAAATCTGGTCCATTTCGTAGTTATAGTATCAATAGAGTTTTTTGTTATTTTTTGAGTCAACAAAAAGGGAGTCTATAATAATTTTCTTTATGTCCTAGGTTGTAAGGTTTGTTAGTCTAAAGTAGGCCCGAACCCCCCGCCCGACTGTTAGCTAGCTTATCAATGGCTCCCAGTCTACTTTCTTCTAAAAATGTACTTAACTTTAATACCACCTTCCCCTACAACCTGTGTTCAACAAAAACACCCAGTCTGTAAGCTGGTCTATGTACAAAGATATATGTTATCCATTGGATAAACAAAAATTTGAGTTTGGACATTACACAGGGAACATTTTTAAAAATATAAATAAACAAGTTTTAAATTCATTATTAATTTGTATTCATTGCCCTACAAATCAAACAAGTGATTGATCAAATAAACAAAATTATTTAAAATACAAAAATTGACTCTTTTAAAATATACTTTTTTGACACTTTCTTAAGATTATATTGCGTCACTTATCAAGGAGTCGTAATATACACTTCTGAAAGAGACTTAAAAGTTACTACATGGATGTATCTTAAGCGGGGTACATTTTCTCACTAAAGAAGTTACTATTAAGACAAAATAAAGATATCTTATACGATGATTTTCATCCACATGGCGTTACCATTTAGTAGCTTATAAGATAGAAAATGTTTGCAGGGTGAATGCATTTGTTTGTTTTCGTTCAATGTGTGAGCGACTGCGTGTGTGTCTCTCGCGCCCATGGATTATCTTACGCCGTTGACTGATGTAAAGTGAATTTTGCACCACAAGCCAACTCATAACCTCCTTCGTGGCGGCACCTGGGCAACGGTATTCATGATATTTTTTTTGATCATGAATAGCAGCAGATAGTGAGTGACGACCACCGATGCTTGGGTTAGCCACCCGACTTCAGGTCCTTTACTGGCTATGAAAACACGATAAAGAAAAAGTAACAAACGTAACCCCCCAAATTTTGACGACCACCGCAAACGTTATAAGGACCATAATTTAAGGATATGTACCTAGAACGTCGGGATTCTCTATAGAGAAGGTGCCACTATCCGACTGGCGGATGTCCTCAAAAAATATAAGGCTGACATAACCGCTGGAAAGGATAAGGATGCGGCGTAAAAATTGCAACATCTGTTACAGCTGCCATGCCGAAAAGCTCAAATTTAGATGCGGATATGTAGTTGACGAGAGAAACAGATATCTTGTCTCACGGTTCAATTCTGTTAGTGATCGAATAGCCACAATCCGCATCAAGGCGAAATATTTCTACACCACGCTGATATGTGCTCCTGACCCGACGGAAGATAAAGACGATGAGTTAAAGATGCATTTTACGAGCGCCTAGAGGAAACATACGATCGCTGCCCTAGCCACGACATAAAAATTTTTCTGGGTGAATTTAATGCAAAAGTAGGAAGGGAAGATGTTCTTGGTACATCGATCGGTAAATTCAGCCTGCATACCGACACGTCAGACAACGGGTTTAGACTGGTAAGCTTCGCAGCAGGAAGGAACATGGCAACATTACTATCCCCCGATCAAAACACCAAAAATCAAATTGATCATATGGTAATTGATGACAGGCATGCATCTAGTGTCATGGACGTGCGCGTGATTCGAGGTGCTAATATTGGCTCTGTTTATTACCTGGTGGCAGCTACGATGCGAAAAATGCAAGTAACCAAACCCAAATAAAGCTGGACATCGCGAAAATGCAAACTCCAGAGATAGCCATTGCCTAGTTAAACCAGCTCTCTCAACTTCTACGAAACAACGTCTCTACTTCTGACGTTTCCGATACACAGTGGCAACATATTGTGCTTTCCATGGCAACCGTCGCAACAACCGTGCTAGGATATGAAAACCGGCGCTCAGTCGAATCCTGGCATGCTGAAGAATGTCGCATAGTATCTGAGGAACAGGATGCGGCTTATAAGGCAACGCTACAGCCAATTGTAAGCCGTGTTGTTAGGGAAGGGCACAAGGTGATAGTAAAACAGACGATACAGCTTTTTGAGCAAAAAAAAAAAACGTCAGACAAAGGAACGGCAGAACAAGAATATAGAGAAAGTAAAAGCAAATGGCTGTGGTAATGGGCTCCCCTCCCGTAAGAAGGGAAATCTGGTTACGCATACGCAGAGTGTGCTGCATATATGGAGAGAACACTTCCAGCAACTGCTGGTTTCAGAAGGCAGCGCATGTAAAGGTATCACGCCAATTGTCGACGACTGCTGAGATTGACCACCACCAAGTCAAGTCGAGGTAAGAAAAGCAATATCGCGGCTGAAAAATAATAAAGCAGCCGGAGCCGACGGACTTACGGCAGAGCTCTTCAAGTCCGGTGGTAAGGAGCTAAAAACGAGCATGCACCAGCTCCTGCGCACGGTTTGTTTTAAAGAGTGCATGCCCAACAATTGGAATTTAAGCATATTATGTCCTGTGTTGAAAAAAGGTGATCCTAGTGTGTGCTCCAACTACCGTGGGACCAGCCTTATACCCATCGCATATACGGTCCTGTTGAGTGTGCTAAGTGAAAGACTAAAGCCAGTGTTATCCAACCTGATCGGACCTTATCAGTGTGGCTTTAGACCTAGTAAATCAACAACTGACCTGATATTCACACTTCGGCAAATCCTGGAAAAGATCCAAGAGAAACAGATCGACACGTACCATCTTTTCGTCGACTATAAAGCTGCCTTCGACGGCCCGATACGGCAGAAACTACTCGAAGACATAGGTAGGTTTGGTATTCCAGTGAAGCTGATATGCCTTTGCGGAATGACGCTGACTGACACGAAGTCTTTAGTGAAGATTGGCAAGGACCTTACGGAGCCATTCTTTACCAGACTAGGCCTAAAACCAGGCGACGGCCTATCGTGTGACCTCTTCAACATAAAGATAGAGATGACAATGAGGTAAGCTGCAGCAAACACGAGTGGCATGATATTCAACAAAAGCCAAATGCTACTTGCGTACGCTGATGAAGCGTAGACATCATCGGTCGAAAACTGTGGGATGTGACTGCAGCCTTCACAGGCATACAGAAAAAATCGGCGGAAATGGGTCTAATATTGAACGAGGACAAAGAATCTACTCGTTTGGAGAACTGGGTGAACGTTGACAACTAAAATTTGGAGGTGGTAGATAGTGTTATCTACCTAGTCTCCGCCTTCAATAAAACAAATAATATCAGCCTCGAATTCCGGAGAATCCTGGTTGCTAATAAATTCTACTACAGACTACCCAAGCGTTTTAATGACAGAGCCCTCTCGAACAAAAATCCAGCTATACCGGATACTGGTTCGACTTGTCCTTATGAATGGTTCAGAATCCTGGGTTATGACACAAGTAGATGAATCGGTTCTGGGAGTATGGGAGAGAAAAGTACACCGTAAAATATATGGACTCATAATTGTTAACGGAGAGTATCGGCATCGTATGAGTCATGAGTCATGTTGCCAAGGTCATGTTGTACGCATGGACGAAAATGCTGCAGCCAGAAAAGTCTTCGACAACGAACTCAATGGACAGCGAAGAAGATGGCGACCAAAACTCGGTTGGAAATACCAGTTTACTGAGAACCTCACAGAACTTGGTGTGACTAACTGGAAAAGAAGCGCAGAAAATTAAGGAGCTTATAATATTATTCTACGTGCGGTATACAACACAGTACAACATTTTTCAACTCATTGATTTGGGACTCAATTCTAAAAACTGCACGTGAAAGTAGCCCTAAAAAGAAAAAGTTCTGCATCATTCGTTTTGTCAAGTTACATGCCATAATAATTTAATATCGATTTGAAGTTAGTAAGTATCGTATATGGGAATTTGACACGTTTTAGTCTCTTTTGTTTGACATAACTCGAGAACCACTAGTTCGTTTTAGCTGAAACAAATTTAAAAAAATTAAGAATTAAGAAATAATTATCTGTCCATATCCCTACATAAGCAACAGTTTTACTTTTCCATTCATCAAATGATTTTGAACTGGGTTTATTTTGTATAGGTTACAATAAAAATTTGTATTCCGTGGCGTATGATTTACACGGAATATTACTTATGATAATCATATGCCACCATATAATTTTTATGACAAAACGAATGTTGCAGAACTTCTTCTTTTTGGGGATACTTTCACGTGCAGTTCTCAGAATTGAGTCCCAAATCTTGATGTGTGAAATCCAATAGGATTTCAAAGAAGTGCCAGCTAAGTAAGTAAACTGGCTAGTGAATACCCTTACCCTATATCCTTTTTTCCAATATAAAGGGAAGAAGGTAAAAAAAAAACACACATGTATATATTGGCAATTCCAAACAAATCCTCACTAATTCATTAATTTACATATAAAACACAGTGTCATTCATTTCACATACATAAATCTGCCCTCAATTACTTTTCATTTATTTAACAACGAGAAAGAATTACAATAATGGAATTATTGACTTATTTTCTAGGGGGGTGAAACGCGATTACTTTGCCCATATGGCCATTGAAGAAACCCTAAGGCATTAACTTTATTCAATATTGAATTGTTTTCTAGAAGTTATTATTTGACTTTTATTTCATTTTTACCAACACTTACAAGAAAACAAATCACATTTATATGTAAATCTCCGTAAGTAAAGAAAGTTCGCATTGGCCATAGTTTAAGATAGGTATTACAACCAACAGCTCATTCATATTCATTGATTTCTGTGTGGAAGAAGAACTCTCCCACCACACGCCTATTTTTCTACACAGTCATACACACAAACACACACATGTTAGTGAGCGTATGTGTTGGCGAGTGTATATGCCAATTTATGTATTATATACAATAAAACAAGTTCATATATTTGCAACAAATTCTTAGCAAATCCTTTGGAATACTTAACTCTATAGCTGGAAAACGAACTGAGAACAACACAAACAACAAGTTGCAATAGTAAAAGAAAAAAAAAACACAAACACACACAAAAATAGGGAGCCACCAAGCAGCCAACGAACCTTACAACTAGGAATACTAATATAAATGTACGGTTACTTAAGATTCCATTCAATTGATGTTAAGTTCATGCCATAGACACAGACACAGTAACACAAAGCTACAGCCAATAGACGATGATCATAGATGTTGATGGTTTTCCTAACATACTATGCCGCGTACACATGTACATATGAGAGACGGACATGTATCGACTGAGACAGACAATCGTTCGATTTTAACCTTATTCTTCCGGGGTTCACATGTGCAACGATAGATGTGTACTTAGTGCTTTAAGATATAGCCGGAGATAGTTTTTCTTGCTTTGTTGTTTGTTTGTTTGTTCATATTTTAGTCAATATATAAGGCAATTCAGGCGCCGTTGCCCAGTGAACATAGAGGAAGAAAGACCGGAAGGAGGACAAAAAAAAGTAACATAAATAGAGGTAAAGCCCAATTCTATGATTTGGTAAATAGCTTTCCATCAAGACTTATTAGGACTTGTTGATATTGACTGTCTGTTGCGGGCGACTATGCTTAACCATTGATGCCAAATCATTATACGATTGAACACGATACATTTTTTAACGCGACAAAAGTCGTCCGTACATATATGGCTCCTACAAATACAGTTCTAGCACTAACTACACAATAATGACCTTTTAACCTCTAACTCTCATCCAATCTGCATACATTGTTTCAACTACTTCAAGGGCAAACAACAACACCATCGATCACACGACCACGACTGCCACCAACGACACATTTAACAACCGCGACAAACCGCGAATGTGCGAGACAACCAACATCCAACCAAACACAATGAAGAAACGACATCTCAAGGGGAAGTGTTAATCGATGCAGTGTGATGCGATGTAATTCTCATTACATCGAGAGTTCCACTTACTTAAATGATCAAGCATTTTGCTTGGTAAAGTCGTCGGTTGTTACCGCAGCGAAGTTTATTGCTAAGTTACTCAGTACCCGATTTCCCCCTGCCCTTCTCGGGGCAAACATTAATCGAAAGAAATATTATTTTGTTTGATCGGTCTGTTAAATCAATTTTTGGTGGTTTAACACAAAATCCATTGGTTTAACTCGACTACGGTCGGTTGAATCAGACTTCAGTCTGTTGAATCGGACTTCGGTCTGTTGAATCGCACTTCGGTCTGTTTAATCGGACATCGGTCTGTTGAATTGGACTTTGGTCTGTTAAATCGGAATTCGGTATTTTAAATCGGACTTCGGTCTGTTATATCGGACATCTGTCTGTTAAATCGGACTTCAGTCTGTTAAATCGGACTTCGGTCTGTTGAATCAGACTTACTTACTTACTTACTTAAGTGGCCAATTACAATTTACGAAACGTAGTTCATAAATTTGAGGCCTGAAGTAATAAAGAATTCCACACGCTTCGGTCTTCTGCGTGTGTTCTCCAGTTAGTCCTACCAGATGATGGCACATCGCCTACCACTTGGTCCTTCCAACGGAGTTTGGGTCTCCCTGCTCTGCGCCGTCCTTCAGGTTCGCCTTCAAACACCTTTCTCGCTGGAGCATTTACATCCATCCTGGCAACATGTCCCAGCCATCGAAGTCGTTGGATTCTGACTCTTTTAGCTACGTCGATGTCGTGGTAAAGCTCATACAGCTCATGGTTCATCCGATGGCGAAACTGGCCTTCGACACAGATAGGTCCATATATTTTTCGGAGTACTTTTCTCTCGAATACTCCCAGGTTTTGTATGTCCGTTGTAGTAAGCACCCATGATTCGGCACCATACAACAGAACAGGTAAGATAAGCACCTGGTATAGCTGTTTCTTAGTATTCCGAGAGAAGGTGGTGTTACTAAAGTGCTGCCGAAGTCCGTAGAAACATCTATTGGCTAGCACAATTCTCCGTTTAATTTCTTGGCTGACATTATTCATCTTGTTGACGGAAGATCCGAGGTAGGTAAATTCGTCGACTACCTCAAAACAATAATTGTCAACGTTCACGGTGCGTCCCCATCGAGAGGACTCTTTGTTCGTCGAAATCATTATTTTTGTTTTGTCCTCGTTGACCGCTAAACCCATTTTTGCTGACTCCTTTTCTAGCGATGAGAAAACTGCAGTAACATTCCGCAGATTTCGGCCAATGATATCTATATCATCGGCGTAGGCTAGTGGCATGTGGCTCTTGTAGAATATGGTGCCAGACATGTTGACACCAGCCTTTCTCATCACCTTCTCCATAACTATATTAAATAGTGTACAGGACAGGCTATCGCCCTGCCTGAGACCTCTTTCCGTGTTGAATGGTTCAGACTGATCCTTACCAATCTTAACCGAGGATTTGGTGTTGTCTAAGGTACATTTGCAAAGTCGAATCAGCTTTGCAGGAATACCAAACTCAGACATGGCCTCATAAAGCCTATTCCTTATCGGAGAGTCGAAGGCAGCTTTGTAGTCGACAAAGAGGTGGTAGGTGTCGATCTGCTTTTCATGGGTTTTTTCCAGGATTTGTCGTAAGGTGAATATTTGATCCGTCGTAGATTTGCCAGGTCTAAAGCCGCACTGATATGGTCCAATTAGTTTTTCTACAATTGGCTTTAGACGTTCACACAATATGCTTGAAAGGACCTTGTACGCAATTGGTAATAGGCTTATTCCACGGTAGTTCTTACATTCACTATGATCTCCTTTCTTGTATATGGGACATAACAGACTGAGACTCCAATCCCCGGGCATGCTCTCCTTTTGCCAGATGTTCTCCATGAGCTGATGCATGCTCCTAATCAGCTCCTCCCCGCCAGCCTTAAACAATTCAGCAGGGAGACCATCGGCTCCAGCAGCTTTGTTGTTGTTAAGGCGGGAGATGGCCATACGTATCTCGCTCTGGCTCGGAGGTGGACAGTTAATACCATCGTCATGGATTGGAGCGGGGTCTTCTGGAGTGGTGTCAGTATCCAGTAAATTTCTAAAGTGATCTCTCCATATCTTCAGAACGTTATCCGGGTCCGTCACTAGCTGACCATCGCTGTCCTTGCAGGAGGGCAACCCTGTTCCACGCATTCTCGCTTTCACTCTCTTGTAGAATTTTCGGGCTTCCCCTCTACTTCGGAGCAACTCAGTGCACTCGTCCTGTCTCTTCTTCAGCTCCTTCTTTTTTCTTCTAAAAAGACGCGTTGCCTGTCGTCTCTTCTCCCTGTGCCGTTCACGAACAGCTCGCGTTGCCATTGGCTGCAGTTTCGCCCTGTATGCAGCAACCGTCTCTCTCGTGGCATTGCGACATTCATCATCGTACCAGGCATCTTCTTGAGACGGCTTTGAGTACCCAAGTACGCTTCTCGCAGCCCGTTCTAAGGAGTCGGCTATATTTTGCCACTGCGAGGTTATATTATCAGGGGTTGGAGCATTCCGCAGCAGTTGAATTAGGTGGTTGGAGTAGGCGTTTGCTACCTCTGTGGTCCGCAGTTTACCGATGTCCAGCTTTCGTTGTGCCTGGTTACGTACGTTTTTCGCCATGCTTAGCCTTGTGCGTACCTTAACTGCGGTAAGGAAGTGATCGGAGTCAATGTTCGCACCCCTAATCACTCGTACGTCCAGAACACTCGATGCGTGCCTTCCATCGACTACCACATGATCAATCTGATTCCTTGTCAATTGATCTGGAGATAACCATGTTGCCTTATGAATATTTTTATGGTCAAATCTAGTGCTGCAAACTACCATATTTCTTGCCGCAGAGAAATCAATCAGTCTGATGCCATTGTACGACGTTTCGGTGTGCAGACTGAATTTTCCGATGGTAGGCTCAAATGCGGTTTCCCTGCCTATTTTAGCATTAAAATCGCCTAGTACAATTTTAATGTCATGGCTCGGGCTACGGTCATATACATTTTCTAGGCTCTCGTAGAACTCGTCTTTGTCCTCATCGCTTTTCTCTTCTGTCGGAGCATGGGCACATATAAGTGTTATGTGGAAAAACTTTGTTTTGACTCTTATGGTGGCTATACGTTCACACACCGGGTTGAACCTTGAGACTAGGTGTCGCAGTCTCTTGCCAACCACAAATCCACATCCAAACTCGTGCTTGTCCGCATGGCCACTATAGTAGATGTCGCACGTCTTCATGCGCGAGCACCCGTGTCCCGTCCACCGGATTTCCTGTAAAGCGGTTATGTCAGCCTTGTATTCTTCGAGGACTTCCGCCAGTTGGATAGAGGCACCTGGTCTATACAGTGTTCTAACATTCCAGGTGCATATCCTTAAATCATGGTCCTTAATTTGTTTGCGGTGGTCGTCAACATTTTGGGGGGTCCATTTTATTCTTTTCTTACTTCTTTTCATTGCAATAGTTTATACGTCGGTGGCGGGTTGCAAGCCCAGCGCACCACGTCGCAGTTTTCTCCTCCTGCCAGGATTTTATTACAGCCGCCCATTCTGGGTCAGACGCTGACCAGGGTACCGCTCACTCTGAGCAGACGTGCCTGGGTTTTAGGTTTCGCCCCTCACAGTTAGTCGTGCTCTGACGGGTGTCAGAGGCACGCTTCCAGGCGTCACCACGTGGAGGTACTCCGTCCGCAGTAGTACTACGAATACGGAGCTCTGTGAGTAGACTTGAAGTGCAATTGGCAAGGATCACTCTGGGTTTGCCAAGTTAAACCGATCAGAAGCTTTACCTTGCATCACACTCCCTGAATCAGACTTCCTTCTGGTTAATCGGACTTCGGTCTATTGAATAGGACATTAGTCTGTTGAATAAGACTTCGGTCTGTTGAATCAGACTTCGGTTTGTTAAATCGGACCTCGGTCTGCTAAATCGGACTTCAGTCTGTTGAATCAGACTTTTTTCTGTTAAATCGGACAAGTCTATTGAATCGGACTTCGGTCTGTTGCATCGGACTACGGTCTTTAAGAACGGGCTTCGGTCTGTTAAATCGGACTTCAGTCTATTGAATCGGACTTCAGTCTGTTAAGTTCCGTCAAGTTTTCTTTTACTTCAAGGGGCACAATATTCCGTAGAATTTGTTTCCTACATTTCCTTTAGCCGATAAAAAATTTGTATATCTTTTACATCAACTTTCAATCAATTGTTCTCCCTGAAGTGTTTGCTGGGTTGCGACAACATTATGGAAATCAAATATTATTTGCTATTTTGTAATATCCTCTCTTTAATCTTTGAAAGCTGACTACTTTGTCAATAATAATAACAAGAAAATACAAAAGCAACAAAAAAAGAAGAGAAATTTGTATGTAAAGGAAATGTTAACCTTCCATTAGCAGACACTTTATGCAAATTGTAAAAATGATGTCTGCAATTTTGGTTCTATTGCTGCCGTTGCTGCTGCAAGTGCTATTCTTGTTGAAATTGCAGTTTTATTATATTTTCCACAAATATATGTTTTCCTAGCCGAGACTAGGTAAATATTTGCCATTTGCAGGATAAAGGATGAACTATCCATGAAATTTCTACTATGTCAATAAAATGCAATAGACAAGATGGTGAAAGAACTCGAAATTGACATACGAGTATTTAAAAGCTAGAAATTGCAAGGTGTTGAATGGAATATATTTTCACTATATTAAAGGAAAGGTATGTTTCTATATGTTACTTTAAACTGAAATTTCTGGCCATGACATAAGCTTCAATATGCCTTTGAAAGTGTGATAGGAATTGATTGTCAATGTACATGCTTACTACACTGTGGTGCAAAAATGAGCCAATGTTTTAAACATGGTATATTATTAAATATTTGTTATACTTTTTATTGTATTATTTTCAAACTTTTTGCTAAATTTAAAATATGCATCTGTAAAGTATGTAAAGCAATAACAAAAACAAAACTTACATTACTGTAAGTATATACAAACCAAACATTTTCAAAATCAGACAATTGGCACACTTTTGCTCCAAGGTTTTTCTTATCTAAATTTAATAATAAGTCCTGCATATTTTTACTTTCTTCAAATGATCCACCCTATTTGGCGTATATTGACAAAGTTGAGCAACATAATATACAGGAATTTTGTTTCATTCAGCCAGAACCCACTCCCACAGCTCATTTATACTTTTCGGGGATCTTTCATTTCTGTCAGCCGGCGTTTTAGGTAAGCTCACAGATTTTCGATCGGGTTCAGATCTGAACTCTGCAGTGGTTACTACCTGACCTCAAACACCTGAGAACTAAGCCATTTCTTGACCATTTTTACAGAATGTTTTGGGACGTTGTCATATTGGCATTCGACATTCTCTGGTCTACCTGGAATTTGGCCAGGGCTATGGGGCAAATTATCTTGCAAAATGCGAAGATAGTCTTCCTTTCGCATTATTCCTTCGATCCATATAAGTAGTCCCACACCATCTGGGGTTACATATCCTCAAATCATAACAGAACCGCCTCCGTGCTTAATGGTTTGTGATACATGAGCTGGATTTGGTGTGTTTGATCAATTGGCCCAATAAAAAACCTTCCCAACCGATTGGTATCTATTGATTTTGGTCTCATCTGACCACACGACCAACAAGTTTATCATATATTTAATTTGTATTAGTTAAACCAAATACTCACCAGGTGCCAATCTCAAACCATCTAGCACGGAGGCGGTTCTGTTATGATTTGGGGATGTGTAACCCCAGATGTTGTGGGACTACTTATATGGATCGAAGGGATAATGCGAAAGGAAGACTATCTTCGCATTTTGCAAGATAATTTGCCCCATAGCCCTGGCCAAATTCCAGGTAGACCAGAGAATGTCGTATGCCAATATGACAACGTCCCAAAACATTCTGTAAAAATTGTCAAGGAATGGCTTAGTTCTCAGGTGTTTGAGGTCAGGTAGTAACCACTGCAAAGTCCAGATCTGAACCCGATCGAAAATCTGTGAGCTCACCTAAAACGCCGGCTGACAGAAATGAAAGATCCCCGAAAAGTATAAATGAGCTGTGGGAGTGGGTTCTGGCTGAATGAAACAAAATTCCTGTATATTATGTTGCTCAGCTTTGTCAATATACGCCAAATAGGGTGGATCATTTGAAGAAAGTAATAATTTGCAGGACTAATTATTAAATTTAGATAAGAAAAACCTTGGAGCAAAAGTGTGCCAATGGTCTGATTCTGAAAATGTTTGGTTTTTATATACTTACAGTAATGTAAGTATTGTTTTTGTTATTGCTTTACATATTTTACAGATGCATATTTTAAATTTTGCAAAAGGTTTGAAAAAAAATATAATAAAAAGTATAAAATATATTTAATAACGTACTTTTTTTAAAACATTGGCTCATTTTTGCACCACAGTGTATATTCATTCTTCATCATTTCATTCGTTCTTTTAATCATTTCCTTTCAGCCCTAATTAACAAACTAACCATGACATGTCTTTTCTCATCATCGAATGACATTTGTTTACTTTTGGTCTGAGGTCAATGGGATTTTTTTTGTAGAACAAAAGATAGGAAGCTTTTGTGCACAAAGCAAATTTAAGCACATGACTTTTTTTATGATCTTACAGATGGTGAAATATTTTCTATTGAAAATATTTACTTACATAGTAATTTAATTGTTTTATTATTATTTGTGTGTGTTTATATACACAAGAACAATAAAAAATCCCCAACGTTTTTTCCTCGTGTCAACAATAGTCATAAACTGTGGCACACATATACACATTCAATGCGAGAGACAAAAATCGAATGAACAAAACAGAAAAATTAAAAGCAAAATAGAAGCAAAACAAAGCAATAGATAGCACGTGCTGTCTCTGTCAAAATGCCAAATGAAAAGTTTCTTTGTTTACATTTAACAAAAGGGGAATTTGTTTTTATTGCAAGCGTGCAGGAGATATTGTCATACGGGATGGAAAACACCCGGAAAGTGTTGTGGCAAAGCAAAATACTCTACATTGAATGCTGCTTATATAGTAGGGGAAAATGTATGAGATGTTTTAAAGTGCTTTAAGAAAATGTAATACATTTTTATAGGAATGATGCATATTGTCTTTGTTACCCGAAGTCTTTGGTAATGTTTTATAAGTTTATTTATAAAATACTAGCTTTCCCGGCTGGCGTTGCTTCACCTGAACCTTTTTATGACTTTAAGCAATACTTCATATGCCAACGCTTCATATCACGAACGAATACCCATTTATGTGATTGTAGCTTTATCCCATTGGTCTGAGTGATTGTATCACTTTAGTCCCTTTTTATCCCTAAAAGAAAGAATTTTAAAAGATATATTCGTATCGCACAACTACAATGGAATTTTGAAAAACCCCATTTGTCAGTTCCCTAATTGTATAGGGAGCAATTCTATTTACATTTTCGTAACTCTACTTTTAGGTATTTGATCTGGGTGATATCATCAGTTTTATCCCTTTTTCGGTATTTTTACAACTTATGAACCAATTTTAAAATTACTTCACATCGCACAATTTTTGAGACAATACCTTTAGCCGTTTATTACCAGTTTTATACCTTTTCAGTCCTTTTTACCCCTAAAAGATAAGAATTTTGAAAACCCTCCTTACTTCGTTCTAATTCCATAGGAAGCAATCCTATGGAATTTACCATGATTACATCATTAGCCGTTTGGTCTGGACGATAGTAACATTTTTATTCCTTTTTCGATCTTTTTACCCAGAAACATCGGATTTAAAAAAAAAAATACTTCAATCCAATTTGATGCTTGCTATTTCCATATCAATTTTCAAGTTTATATTATTAGCCGATTGGTTTAGGTGATGGTACAACTTTTACCCCTTATTGGTAATTTATACCTCATAAAAGTATATGTAGTAGCAAATCTCATCTTTATACGTTTAATAGCTCGCGAAATATGACCTATTGAAATTTTGGTTTGTTAGGGCGGTGCCATGCCCCTTTGTCTAAGTATGTTTTCATGTAGCCTATGATAGAGACCATACGGATAGTACTACACAGTGAAAATTTCATTGCAATCGGTTCATTTATTTCGCCAAGAAAACGATTTTTTTCAACAGGGGCGTGACACCGCCCATTTTTCAGCGAAGCGTTATCCTCCTTATATCAGTAGAAAAATCTCATCTTCATACCTCTAATGGCTCTTGAGATAAGACAGATTGAAATTTCGGCTTGTGTGGGCGGTGCCACGCCCCTCTGTATAATTATGTTTTTATGTAGCCTATGATTAGGCTTGCCAGATTTAAAATTGTTAAATTCTCGACATTCACCAAAAAATATCTTGATTGTGAAAAAAAATCTTGACAAATAAAAACACTCATACGTTAGATGTTGTAAATATTTCAGTATCACTTATTTTTTTTATAAAAAGTACTCACATGTTGTTACACCGTTTAAAGGTGCAAAAAAGTGTTAATGAATTTGCCAACAAATGTAGAAATTTTAATTCTATATTTCTGGGAATATTGCAATTTGGTATGGGTTTACCGAAAAAGTCTTTAACCACAAATATCTCTAAAAATTCATAATTTCTAATGGGTTGGATCAAACACTGTTCTTTAAGTTTCACCTATAAATGCAAAATATTAATAGTAAACTATTTTTAACGTCTTGAGTTTATTTTAGAAACTGTTGAAAGTAACTACAGATGTTTATTTGCAGAATAACGTTGAATAAAATCTTACCTTGTACCTAAACTTAGTGCACTTAACTTAAAGATAGAACTATGTGGGTGTTTTCGGTCAATTTTATGGGCGATACTACATAGAGTGTGACAATCGTTTAAGTTTCCCAAGGATTTTGTTTTAAACTGACCAAATTTAAGTGCCCTCCAGTTGTAGGTTTGGATTTAATGGAAGAAATATCAATTTTCCAAAAATAGGTCATTTTCTTTAGGAGGAATCAGGGGTTGGCCGATATAGTCCATATTCATTCCGGGGTGAAATTTTTATTACATGTTTAAATTCAGTGTACTACCAAAATGATATGTACCTAAAATTATGAGGGTAAATTCGATCATTTGTATGGGAGGTGCCAAAATGATTGTGGCAAAACGTTACGATATTCTAAGGATTTGTCTACTATTACGTCATACCTTAGGTTGAGGGTATAAAAAATATATGCGTTAAATTTTCATTAAAATATCTCTTCATTTACTAGAGTTATTAATTAAATCCCGCTAGCAAAGCTGTTCGACCCACTGTGCTACGGGTCGTTTTCGCCAACACTTCAGCTTCAGATACAAATTTATAAAACAAAATGAATTAAACAATTTCTACACGAACGGAGCTTCTGCTAGATATTGGCTGTTTAATGTTGTTAAATTACACTGTGCTACACACAAAATATACAGGGGTTCTCATGTAGCATTTCTGTTAGACTGGAGTCCATAAGTAATGTTTTTATAGCAAATTAAGTGAATTTTTTGTTATTTTGTTATTTTTTTAAATAAAAATTAAATAAAAAAAAAAATATTTTAGAAAATTTTATTATTTTTATAAGTTTATTTATAACTACAAACCTGCAGTGAAGTTATATATAAACAGATTAATTCCTTAATTATACCAGCACCCTTAGGGATGAGGGTTTTTTACTACATAGCCGTATCTCTCCTGAAATACAGGGCTCTGAGGATAGTAACATATGTTTTCATGTTTTCTTAAAAATGCTTGGTTATGTCAAGTCTGGCTACAAGCACAGCCAGATCGCCGCTTGACTAGGTGTACTAAATTATCTGCTTGCTACAATGTCTATGTATATAGAACTAGAGATGGGCACGTGAGCAAATTTGTCTTAAATCCCGCTAGCAAAGCTGTTTGACCCACTGTGCTACAGGTCGTTTTCGCCAACACTTCAGCTTCAGATACAAATTTATAAAACAAAATAAATTAAACAATTTCTACACGAACGGAGCTTCTGCTAGATATTGGCTGTTAAATGTTGTTAAATTACACTATGCTACACACAAAATATACAGGGGTTCTCATGTAGCATTTCTGTTAGACTGGAGTCCATAGAGTACAGTGATACTCACAGTTTTTCTCGGTCACTTCGTTTAGTAATGTTTTTATAGCAAATTAAGTGAAATGACGATATTCTTAAAATTACGAGTTCCAAAAATCAAAAGTCTTCTCTTTGTATACCGATTTTCAAAAGCTTACATCTATTTTAAAGCAATGATATTCAAATATTTATTGTTATCTGTTTAAGTAAAAAAAGCGACAAAAAATTATAAGAATCGGTTGAAAAATGAATGAATAGCTTTAAAACAGATGTAAACTTTTGAAAATCGGTTTACCAAGAGAAGTCTTAAGATTTTTGGAAGTTGTAATTTTAGGAATATCGCCATTTCACTTAATTTGCTATTAAAAACATTACTTAACGAAGTGTCCGAGAAAACTATAAGTATCACTGTACTCTATGGACTCCAGTCTAACAGAAATGCTACATGAGAATCAATGTATATTTTTTTCCTTCACATTTGTATCACTGTGTTATTAAAGTTCAATAGAAAGGCAAAAATAAGTGATGATATATTTTCGAACAAATACACCAAAGAAAACTTTTCACAATAATATTTCAATGAACTGTTCATTTGATTTTTTACAAAACTTTGTTCAAGGAAAAAACATTTTGAAAAAAAAAAAATATTTTCGTTATTTTTTGGTTGGTCTATAAAATTCTATACAAAACTTATTTTTTCTTGATTCTTGACAAGCATTAAAAATTCTTGTAAATCAAGAAAAATCAAGATCGTCTGGCAACCCTACCTATGGACGTATCACACATAGAAAATTCAATTTCGATCCATTTATTTAGCCAATATTACTATTTTTAAAAAAGGGTCGTGGCATCGCCCACTTTCCACATTCAAAGTATTTTTTCTTATACGACCAATATACGTACTAAATCTCGACTTCGTACCACGCCTATTTTAACCCCTTACAGTCCGAATTTCCAAAAATTCCGTCTTAGTGCGCGCCTAGGTTATAAAAGGAAACTACATTCCAAATGTCACGATTCTAGCGTTAGCGGTTTGGGCTGGGGAATGATCAGGCAGTCACCCAAGCCTTTTATATATATAGATAACCGTATAAAAAAAATAGAAAGAACTCTTGTAACAAATTTATAAAAACTGCATATGACACTTGTCATACTCACAATATCTTAATGTTATCTTGAATAATAACAGGTCTCATCTATGATAAGCAATCAACGCAAAATCTCTGCTTCATTGTGGTAAAATACTGACCACCTATGCTATTGAAACATCTTCACGACACAGGTTTTGTTCTATTGTCAGCAAACGTGGCACCTATCTTGAGTGCAAATTTCTCATCACGAGTTGCCAAGACCAACACCCCGTAGAGGTCGTCAAACTGAGGTGTCCTCGCCAGACACGGTTAAGAAAAGCCATAAAATGGTATAAGAAGATCGTCGGCTGACGATGCATTTAAACTATGCCACATACTATTTTTATAAAAAGGGTGCTTAAATTGTAAGAGCCGATGTTGAATGTGAACCACACCTCAATGTCAAGTTCTTTACTGCATTCCATTTGACATTTCTTAAATTCAGACTAACTCAATTTGAACCATGGAGAGATACACAATTGAGCAAGGCGTTAAAGTTATTCAGGCTTATTATGAAAATGGGCGTTCAAATCAAAATGCATATCGTGCACTTCGTAATGTTTTCGGCCAACTTAATCGTCCAAATGTGCGTATAATCGAAAAAATTGTGCTAAAATTTAAGCAAACCAGGTCTGTAGTAGATGTGATACACATGCGCGTACAGCTCGTACTGCAGAAAATATTGCTGCTGTTGGCGATAGTGTGGCTGAAGAGCCGTTCACCTCAACTCGTCGTCGTACCCAACAAATGCACCTCTCATGCTCGTCGTTGATTAACATTATGCATAAAGACTTGCATTTACACGCTTACAAGATGCAATTGACTCAAGAACTAAAGCCTCTTGACCATTCCAAACGTCGTCAATGGTCAGAATTGTGGCAAGAAATGGCAACAGTGGATGATCAATTTTCGAAGAAAATCATCTTCAGTGATGAGGTAAATTTTCACCTCAGTGGATTCGTCAATAAGCAGAATTGCCGCATTTGGGCGAATTATAATCCAAGAGTGATTGTTGAAAAATCAATGCACCCACATAGTATGACTGTTTGGTGCGATTTATGGGCTGGCGGCATTATCGGGCTCTAGTTTTTCCAAAATGAGACCGGTCAGGCAGTTTCTGTGAGTGGTGTTCGCTATCGTGATGATAACGAACTTTTTATGGCCCGAATTGGAAGATTTGGATGTTGACTATATGTGGTTTCAACAGGACGATGGCACTTGCCACACAGCTAACGAAGCAATGGCACTTTTGCGCGACAAATTGGCCGCCAACAATAAGTTTCCTCCTACGAGTAGGAGGGTATATATCATTTGATACGACCCAAAAGTGTAACACATAGATGGCGTAACGTTAGACCCTAGATTTTTTTGGAATCAAATTCGATTCAAGACTTCTTAAGTCGTTTGAGCCCTGTCCGTCCGCCTGTCTGTCCGGCTGGTACGAACGATAACTTTCGAAAGACGAAACTTATTGTTTTGAATCTTGGCATGGTTTAATATTTCCCAAAAACTGCTTACGGTATTGCAAATGGGCTACATGACCATGCCCCTTCTCGTACTCCTATACAAATCTTTTATTCCGTCCACTTGATAAATCGAGTAATAATATAAATACACCCAACGCTATCGTGCCCAAATTCAGTATTTTGTTAAGCTTTAACTGTATATAGTTTTGGAGAAAAAAATTGAAGTCTAGCCACGCCCCTTCTGGTACCTCCCATACAAATGTACCATTCCGTCCAGTTTAGATATCGAGTATTACGCCCCTGTTCTGAAAAACAATTCGGTTTGAAAACAGAGCAAAATCGAAAAATATGTATTAAAAAGTATTACCTTTTTACCGATTTTGCTCTGTTTTCAGACCGAATTGTTTTTCAGAACAGGGGCGTAATACTCGATATCTAAACTGAATTGTTTTCCAGAACATGGCTGTTAATATCAATATATCCAACGCGATCGTTCCATATTCCCTATTTTGTAAAGCTATAACAGGATATAGTTTTGGAGAATATATTGGAAGTCTAGCCACGCCCCTTTTGGTAACTCTAATATAAATGTACCATTCCGTCCACTTCAGATATCGAGTAAGAATATCAATATATCCAACGCGACCGTGCCCAAATTCTGTAGATATTAAGTAAAGCTGTAACAGGATATAGTTTTGGAGAAAAAAAATTTAAGTCTAGCCACGCCCATTTTGGTACCTCCAATACAAATATACCATTCCGTCCGTTAAGATATCGATTTAGAATATCAATATATCAAACGCGATCGTGCCCAAATTCTGTGGAAATTAAGTAAAGCTATAACAGGATATAGTTTTGGAGAAAAAAATTTAAATCTAGACACGCCCCTTCTGGTACTTACCATTCCGCCCACTATAGAAATCAAGTTATAATTTCAATTTACCCAATGGGTGAGGGTATTTATCTGGACTGGTTTTTGTCATAAATCTGTTATAGTCAAATATTGACGTGTATGGGCAGTACCCCGGGCCTTATTGCCAATTAGGTACCAAATAGTTTGATTAAATCTCTATTATACTGTGAAATATTCAGGACGACCAAACTATTGTTACGGCTGTTATTAAGGACGTGGCACAGCCCAATCCACCTTGGCTGTAATTCATATGGAACCAACAACACATACCTACTAGCATCTTTATACCTCTGATAGTTCTTGAGATACAGCCGTTTAAAGTTTCAAGTTTTATACCACGCCCTCTGATCCGATTCCGCCCAATTTTTTTGTTTGAATACGAACTTTGCTGCCAAATTCATCCACACAAATTTTCTCGACTTATCCTGACCACGGTTAACCTCACGTGGACTCCTGGATATTGGGACTTATACGGTAAGGGCCGATATATTAGTAAGGGCCGCCACCACCTTGAACTTTGTCGATGTTAACGGTCACATTGGTGTTCTTCTCATAAGGGGGATGCAGCTAATTACGTCGAAACTGAACCTCATAGCATCTTTATACCTCTTATAGTTCATGAGATACAGCCGTTTAAAGTTTTATGCCATGCCCACAGATCCAATCCCGCCCATTTTTTGTTGGAACACGAACTCTGCTGCAAAAGTATCCACACAAATTTTCAATGCGATTGGAGAAACAGTCTTTCAGATATTGCGATTTAAAAGATAGGGTCCAATGGGCTGCGCCACGCCAACTCGATATATAAAAAATGCAAGTACCCTTTTTTCACCACCCACCACACAGCTACATTCTGTGAAAATTTCAAAAAGATCGGTCAAGCCGTTTTCGAGTCTATACGGTATTAAAAAATGCAAACAAACAATGACAAACCCATTTTCAAATTAATAGATTTGACCTTTGACCTCTTTGGGCACGGCCTAAAGTTGTTCGGTTTTTTTCAAATTTGACCATAGGTATTTTATAAAAACTAACATAACATTCCACTCGGGCATTACCGAAAATTCAAAGTTGAATTTTTATAAATATTATAAATTATATGAATACTAGCTGGCCCGGCAGACTTCGTCCTGCCTCCAAATTATTTTAAAAGATGTTGAGTGCAGTTGAAATCTAATTCCGATTGGTTTATTACATTGGCCTCTGAAATATTTCAATTTAAAGTGTAAGGTTTTCCTGGATAAATTTTGTACTTCATATATTTAAAAGATTATTATATATTATTCTTAGAATCGCTAAAATGGAACAGCAGTGTCGTCCATGATAAGATGAAGACTTACTTATTGTTAGGCATATATTCTAAAACAAAATTTTTAAGCCGATTGACTGACATATAACATTCTCTGTTGGAGTAATGATTACACTTTGCCTCTTTTTATTCCAAGGAGTACGAATTTCCAAAAATCTTTTCATTTGGCTCAACAACTCTATTACCATTTGGTCTGGGTGATAGCAACAGTTTTTCCCATTTTCGGGTTTGTCCCCTAAAAGTTCGAAATGCGAAAAACCTTTTTGTGAAGCTCTCTATTTATTTAGGAAGTGCGCCGTTTGCGGTCTGGGTGACCATCTACAGGCCATCCCCAACTTTCACAGCAATATTGGTCAAAATCGGTTTAACCGTTTTCGCAATTAGTGGAGTCATCAAAATGGACATCTTTTTTTTATATATAAAGAATTTTCAATAATTTTGATGTTACTTTGATGACTTTCAAAGAATTAAGTATATCATAAGCTAAACACCATCAACTGAATCCGTACATACATCCAAAATTTTCTCATGTCCAAAAATGCATACATTTTAAGGTTAAGTAAAATCGGACAATCGATATAAATTTTCAAAATAATTCAGCTCCGACCACTTCAACAGCGGGTCCATTTATACAAAAAAATACTCGTTATAAAAAAAGAAATACATTCTTAATTCCAGACAAATTGTTTAATTCGTTAAAATTTTCATTATAATTCCACCCCAGCGACACCTACCGGGTCAATTTATACAAACAATTTTTTCTCAAGGTTCCACAAACATAAACACTAAATTTCAGTTAAATTGGAACATGCATTAAAATTTTCGATATAAATCCACCCTAGCGCCATCTACCGGGTCCATTTGTACATGCGATTTTTTCTGATGATCAAACAATCATAGATTCTGAATTTCAGTTATATTGGCCCATTCGTTAAAATTTTGACTGTAAACCGACCCCAGCGCCACCTACCGGGTCCATTTGTACCTAAAATGTTTTCTCATGAGCAAACGAGTATCCATTCTAAATTTCAGTTGAATTGGTACATGCATTAAAATTTTCGATATAAATCCACCATAGCGCCACCTGGATTTGATTTTTTTCAACACAAACAATCTACGGAAAATTTCGAATCGAATAAAAAAAAAAATCAGCCAAATCGCTCCAGCCGTTCTCAAGTGATGGTATGACATACGTGGACCATTTCATTTTTATATATATAGATTATTATTTTAGATAATAAATGTGTCTTCTCATATCTCTGCCAATGTACATTAGGGTAATAACTTTTTGCATTTTTTGCAAATATCAAATCTCCCCAGACAAAATCGTGTAGGGCATGGAAAAATATTAAGAACTGCGTTTTTAGTTTTTCGCTATCGTTAAAAAAGGTTACGCACCAAACGCGTTAAAGTTTTGAATCAAACAAAGTTTAAAAAAAAAAATTTTATTGAAATAAAAATAGTACAATATATCCGCTTTGTAAAACATCGCGTATTTTGAACCTAAAGTTTATATCTTACAATACCTACTTTTAATGATTTATTGTTATTATTTGTTTACATACTTACATATATATAAACAATATTTAACAAAAATTGTTATTAAAAAAAATTTAAAAAACATATATTAAAGGCATTTTAGAAAGCGCTGTCGGTGCGTAAGGTTTTTTTAGCAAATTGAACTGAAATAGTTTTTTTTATCATTAATACAATATTTGCCATTAGAAAAGCCCTGGGGAGAATGTTGTCCAAAAAAAGTTATTACCCTAATGTACATAGGCTCTTATGTAAAGTTGACATTAGTCTTTGTACGCTATGACTTTCCTGTCCCTTATAAAATTCTGACTTTAGAATTCTGCTATGACTTTCCTGTCTCTTATGCAATTCTGACTTTACAATACTGCATAATTGACTCCCACTTTTCCTAATTAAATTGTATTTTATTTACCATAAAATCTTGTGACAAAACTATTATCAGAATGGTTTTATTCCATTTACTTGTTTACCCACTCATTTATTATGTCATCGTACTTCTTCTATCCGCACCATCATCGATTGTCATAAATTATCAACTCAATGAATGCAACAGGTGGTTATTTACCCACTCACACACACACACACACGCACATGCTCTTCAACCATGACAAGGATTC
Organism: Muscina levida; assembly: GCA_964034835.1. NCBI lineage: Eukaryota > Metazoa > Arthropoda > Insecta > Diptera > Muscidae > Muscina > Muscina levida. The sequence continues at coordinate 29,053,030 of OZ035883.1, read as the reverse complement.
TGCAGTAGTCAAGTTTACGATATTGCCAACAGAGTTTGTAGTTTTGTGTGTGAGCGGTTTTTATCAACCATTAAATAACAATTAACTTTTAACAAACTGATAATAAAACAAGCAAAAAAAATAACAACCAACAACTGACGCCTCCGTATCTCTTTCTCTCTATCACATAGACTTTTGAACATTTGAATGTCCTTGCACGAGGCAAGAATTCTTTGTCAGGCACTTAATATAATAAAAGTTGCAACACTGAATTGCACAACTCAATTTAACGACGACGACATTGAGAACTTTTGGCAGAGTGTATGCTGCAGGTGTGTGTGTGAAGTCGTGTACAGGCGTGTGCGCTTATGCCAAAGTTTATGCATGACTTGTCTGAGAATTATATCAATGGCCGTTGAATGGTAAAACAAAGGCAATTCATAAATTTTCCAGCGTTTATGGCAATTTCCATTGCGGCGGCGATGACTTTGACTATATGGTGGTGGTAGAAAGTTTTTCGAGTGTTACTAGTGAATTACATTCACATCAGATTTTCTATGATGATGTGTGGCAAAAAAAAAACACACAAAAAAAAACGAGGGGTCTTTTGTAGGCGGATACTATCGGGAAAGAGGTAACAGTCTAATTAAATGTTGATTAGCTGCTTCGCTTGTGATAAGGAAAAAAAAAACTATCCTAACATGTGGTCTTAGGACTTCGTAACGGCAGTTCAAAAATGTTGTCAAGTTGGCCTGGTCACTGAACAACATCCTTTGCATCCTGTTGCAGAAACGGACTGGTTACGGATTTCAGCCACATTCTACGCTACAGCCGCTGCAAATGCTCTCACTTCATTACCTTTTTTCGTAAGTCATCGTTCAAACGATAAACGTTGTACGAAATTTGACTGTACTCGTATTCGGTGCATATGTATATGGATGAAATTGGACATTTGCATGGGAGGTACCAAAAAGTTCTGCCTACTATTGCAAGAGAATTTAACTGAATCAAGTTCAAATATCTTCCAATTTTTCCGTTTGAAAGTCATGGCAGACATATTTCCTTTCCAAAAATAAGTCATTTGTATGGTAGATACCAGAAGGGAGTATACACAATCCCTAACTACATGTGGGGAAATATAAATGCTGATAAATTTTCATAAGGATCATAATAAGTTTTCCCGAGTTATCCTGGCCACGGTTACCTTCACGTGGATTCCAGAACATTGGAACATATAGCGTAACCAAAGGGTCAATACATTGGCAAGGACCGCCATCATCATGAACATCGTCAAATTTTACGGTCACATTGGTGTTCTTCTCAACGCTTTGCTAAGGAAAGATGGTTGAGAGGTCATTTTTTGGTTTTTTTGGGCATTTTGCATTTGGGACATTTTCCATAGATCCGGAGAACCCACTTGCGCAGCGATCGGAAAATTTGTTCTGCCATGAATATACAAGGACACGATTTGCGCTGAACCTCTCTAGAGTCCAGCTGAGGAACATCCTAGCTGTAATAACCTATCACTGACCGGTTCATGAGGGTGCCGTTGGTGATGTTAATTGAATCTTGCATCTCAAGCCGACTCACAACCTCCTTCGTGGTGGCACCTGGGCAACGTTGTTCGTGATATATTTTTTTATTATGAATAGTGGCTGATACTCATTGACGAACCCTGATGGTCCGGCTAGTCACCCGCCTACAGGTCCTTTACTGGCTATGAAAACACGAGTAAAAAAAAGTAATTTAAGGAACTCCCCAAATGTTGACGACCCCCGCAAACGAAATAAGGACTGGCAGATGTCCTCAAAAAATATATGACTGAAATCTCCGCCATCCTGGAGATGAGATGAACAGGACAAGGATGCCCGCGACGTAAAAACTGCGACATCTATTACAGCTGCCATGCCGTAAAGCATGAATTTGGATATGGATTTGTAGTTGGCGAGATGCTCAGACACCTTGTCTCTCGATTCAATCCTGTTGGTGATCGAATAGTCGCAATCCGCATCAAGGCGAAATATTTCTACATCACGCTGATTTGTGCACATGCCCCGACGGAAGATAAAAACGATTAGATTAAAGATGCATTTTACGAGCGCCTAGAGGAAACATACGACCGCTGCCCTGGCTACGACATTAAAATTGTTCTGGGAGATTTTAATGCAAAAATAGGAAGGAAAGATGTTCTTGGTCCATCGATCGGTAAATTTAGCCTGCATACCGACACGTGAGACAACGGGTTTAGGCTGGATAGCTTCGCAGCGGGAAGGAACGTGGTAGTGCGTGGAAACAGATTCCAGCACAAAGATATCCACAAGGCAACTTGACTATCCCCCGATCGAAACACCAAACATCAAATTGATCATTTAGTAATTGATGGCGTGTGATCCGTGGTGCTAACTAATATTGGCTCGGATCATTACCTAGTTGCAGCCAAGGTGCGCACAAAATTGAGCAGAGTGACAAACACACGTAACCAAACACAAAGAAAACTGGACATCGCGAAGCTGCAAACTCCGGAAATAGCCACTGCCTAGTCCAACCAGCTCTCCCAAATACTACAAAACAACGCCTCTACTTTTGACATTCCCGCTACACAGTGGCAGCATATTGCGCATTCCATGGCAACCGCCGCAACAACCGTGCTAGGATATGAAAAGCGGCGTTCAGGCGAATCCTGGTACAATGAAGAATGTCGCATAGCATATGAGGAACAGGATACTGCTTATAGGGCAACGCTACAGCCAATTGTAGTCCGGGTACAAGGAGACTGTAACACAGGCAAGACAGCTATTTTAGCAAAAAGACAGATGAATAAACGGGGGAACGAGGATATAGAGCTAAACAGGAATAGAGGTGAGACCCGAAAATTTTACCAGAATGTAAAAGCAAAAGGCTACTGTAATGGGCTCCCCTCCTGTAAGGACAAGGATAGAAATCTGGTTACAGATACGCAGAGTGTGCTGCATATATGGAGAGGACACTTCCAGCAACTGCTGGTTCCAGAAGGCAGCGGACGTGAAGGTATCACGTCAATTGTCGATGACAGCTCAGATTGCTCACCACCAAGTTAAGCCGAGGTAAGAAGAACAAAATTGCGGTTGACAAATAATAAAGCAGCCGGTGCCGACGGGCTTCCTTTCGGCAGAGCTCTTTAAGGCCGGTGTCGAGGAGCTGATAATCAGCATGCACCAGCTCCTACGCACGGTTTGGCTTAACGAGTGCATGCCCAATGATTGGTATCTAAGCGTATTATGTCCTGTGCGGAAAAAAGGTGATCCAAGTGTGTGGTCCAACTATCTCGGGATCAGTCTTTTACCCAATGCATATAAGGTCATGTCGAGTTTGCTATATGAAAGACTAAATCAACAACTGACCAAATATTTACACTCCAGCAAATCCTGGAAAAGACCCAAGAGTAACAGATCGTCACGTACCATCTTCTTCGACTATAAAGCTGCCTTCCACAGCCCGATATCGCAGAAATTACTCGAAGCCATGGCTGAGGTATTCCAGCGAAGCTGAAACGCCTTTGCGGAATGACGTTGACTGACACGAAGTCTTCAGTAAAGATTGGCTAGGACCTTACGGAGTCATTTTAGACCAGACGAGGCCTAAAATAAAGCGACGGCCTAACGTGTGTCCTCTTCAACATAGTGTTGGAGATGATAATGAGGAAAGCTGCAGGTGACGTATGCATCATCGTTCGGAAACTGCGGGATGTGACTGCAACCTTCTCAAGTATACAGAAGGATTCAGCGAAAATGGGTCTAACGGTGATCGAGGATAAAACGAAGCTATTAGTTTGAACGAACAAATAATATACTTGTTTGGGAAACTGCGTGAACGTTGACAAATATAATTTCGAGGTGGTAGATAATTGTATCTACCTAGGCTCCGCCATCAACAAAACAAATAAAATCAGCCTCGAAATCCGAAGAAGAATCCTGCTTGCTAATAAATGCGATTAATGACAGAGCCCTCTCTCGACCAACAAAAATCCTGCTATACCAGATATTGGTTCTAACTTTCTTGATGTATGGTTCAGAATCCTGGGTTATGACACAAGTGGATGAATCGGTTCTGGCAGTATTCCAGGGATAATACTCTGTAAAATATTTGCCCATTATCGTTAACGGAGAGTATCGACGTCGTTGGAATCATGAGCTGTAAGAGCTGTACACAGACATTGATGTGGTCAGACATATTAAGGTGCAGCGATTACATTGGCTAGGTCATGTTGTACTCATGGACGAAAATGCTCCAACTCGAAAAGTCTTCGACTATGAACTCGATGGACGGCGTATAAGAGGGCGACCAAAACTCCGTTGGAAAGACCAGGTTACTGAGAACCTTGCAGAACTCGGTGTGACTAACTGGAGAATAAGCGCAGAACATCGAAGCGTTTATAATATTTTTCTACGTGCGGTAGATAATCCAATAGGATTACAAGGAAGCGCCAGCTAAGTAAGTAATAGTACTTTTTGGTACAATAAAAGTACTTTGACGTACAATAAATGTACTTTTTCGTACTACAAAAGTATTTTTTTTATATAATAATAGTACTTTCTAGTATATTAAAAGTCCATTAAGGCAGAAGTTTCCTTAAGTCTAAAAAACCTTTTGGACTTTTATCATTCAAATATGTAATACTTCTACTACAACTACTACTTTTTGGTATATCAAAAGTACTTAGTGGTAAAATAAATATACCATTTGACACAATTAAAGATCTTTTTGGTGCAATAAAATTAATTTTAGGTACATTTGAAGTAAAGTACTACAAAAGTACTTTTTTATACACTGGCGAGCGAAAAATTATACGCTCCACTAACTCTCGATGCAGATGTGCTTAAGGGGACATAATCCTAAAAGAGAATATGAGGAATGAGAGAGAATCAAAAACTACACTTTTACATCCAACAACAACAAAATTGTATTTAGATAAGTTTATGTTTTTTGAATTGTTTTACATTTTGGGGTGATCATTAAATTAAACGAATTAAACTAATTACGATATTAAACTTTTTTATTAAAACAAAAAGCAAATTTAAAATAAAAAACATTTATTTTGTATAAATTCAAAAATGCCTTTCGGTCATACGATTTATCAGGGTTTTTGGGGTTGAACTTTCTAAGGAGTCCCAAGTTGCTATTACTGCCGATTTTAGCTCTGCAACGCTATTGTATTGCCTGATGTTGAAGTATATTTTGTTAACAAGTATGCCCCACACATTTTCAATAGGGTTTATGTCATGGACACACGCTGGCTCCTCTAAGATTTCAACGTTTTCTGTGAGTAGACTCAATGTTTTGCTGAGAAATGTAATTTATCTCCTGGTTTAGCTTTAAGAAGGGCTATAAATTTATTTTCAGTCTGTCTTTCCGGTGGTCATACTCTTAGGAGTTCTTACGACAGCATGAAGAGGCCAGCTTTAAAGTTCACTTTTCAGAGAATCCACCTCAAACCATAAATTACATTCGTAGTACCCACGTTTTTCCCGAGATATTGTTACCTATTTTCGAAGTTCATTCAGAATAAAAGAGAAAAATATCCCGAAAAGATTTTATTTAGAATATGAGGACAACAAATTTGGGACAAATTCATGTGAAAGGGTTATTCAGAATCAGGATAATACTAACTAACCTACAACACTAAATATCCCAACTTTAATCATTATCGTCATAGCCACTCCCCACGCATGATTATCACTGATATCCTGCATTCCTTTGTTCTTAGTGAGTTTATAACCGCTACACGTAGGCCCGCTTATAAGTCTTTCTTTGTTCTTAACTTCACGTCGCTCGCCGTCATCATCATCCTGTCTCTCCCTTCTTCGCCGCCCCTTCTTTCATACAAAGTATATTACGCATGCAACATTGCTGCATTGACAATTGCAACCACACACACACACGCCACCTCTAACTGTAGTAGCTGATTGCACCAAAAAGTAACAGGCAAAAAAAAATCCAATATCGATGTTAAAGTTCCATTAAAAAGATTACACGCCCTTGTGGCAATTGAGTGGCTTTTAAGCCGCACTATAAAACACGGCAACGCATGCGAAAGGAAACCCAATAACTGAAGGCGGCGGAGTCCTCGTGCGATTGAGGTGACGGGGAAGGGATAAACGTGGGTGGCAGTGGCCTAGGTCGGAGGGTAGTTTATTGCAAATGCAAAACAAAGAAGAAATAGCAAAAAAAAAAATTTAACACACACGTTCTGAAAGTGAGGGTGATATACACTGGGGTCTTTTGTTTGCAAGTTTTTTGTTGTTGTTTTACTCTCTACCAAAGGGGGTAGCATAAATTGCCAAGACACTAGACAGTTCGAATGTGTTGCTGTAATGTGGTGTAATAAAATGCATGAAATCATATTATTTGTAGATGAACAGTGGTTTGGTGGAGGAGTTGAGGAAATAGTTTATAAGTGAAGAGAATAACTTGTAGAGACTGGGATTAGATAAAATTGTATAATTTAAAAATGTTAAGACAACTATATATTAATTTTTACAGACGGACTACCCAAAAAGAGGGCGTTGGTGTGGAAGGTGGGAGCAATTTTTGTTCGGTATTGCTCTTCTCAGGATTTAATCTCTTCTTCTCAGAAAATGTAATCACAGGGACAGACAGACAATCAGACATCTTTAAACTGACAGATTACACCCCGCTACAATTTTCATTTTTTTTCTTACACTTGATGACGACCATATATACGTGAAACTAAAGACCTTATGTAGTAAAACTTTACAGGATGCACCAATTTTAAAAAATTATATCAAATGTTGCCACGAACTATATGATAACGATGGCTCTATGAAAAATGCCCCAAATGCAAAATGCCCCAAAAAAAAAAAACGAAAAATTACCCAAAAAAATTTCCATACAATAAAAAAAGCATAGTGCAGATGATAAAGAAATGGGGTGGGGGGGGGGCGGACGCCCCCCCCCACTCACTTATTTTTCGACTTATAAAATATGACAGAGAGATAGTTACGATACTGACTTCGACGTATGCGGCGGGGGGCGTGCCTAGATTTGTTTAGAAGAATATTGTTTTTGGGGTATTTTTCACAAATTTTGTGGGTTGTTTTTCATAATGCGGGGGGCGTGCCCCCACCGCATTCGTCTTTTTATAAAGCTAAAGAGAGAGTATAGAAACTAATAACGACGAATGCGGTGGGGGGCTTTATATTTTAGGAAATTTTTCTTTTTTTTTTTTTTGGGGCATTTTGCATTTGGGGCATTTTTCATAGAGCCTCGTGACACAGACGATCAGCATAAGCGGCACAGTCAACGTTTCCATTTTTATTCAGTTTTTTTATATACATACGGTTTTTTTAAACAAGATTGATAATTTTTTCTTTTTTACTAAGCTTTTAAAGCTAGATTAATAAAATGTACATATAACTTTTCAACATATATTTTTTCAGAAAAAATTATTTAAAGGATAATAAGCTTTAACATTTTAAAAGGAAATTTTTGAAATTATTGGTCCAGATCCATTAAAATCTGTTATTTGTTTGCATTGCTGACATACTTACCTTTCAATTGATACCCATATGGTTATCATATGGTTCGTGGAAGCATTTGATTTAATATTTTGAAAGTGGAGCAACCTATGAAAATTTGAAGTCCTTTAAAAAAAATCCTGACGTTCTGGCTAAAAACTGAGCAGTTTTACTAAATAAGGTCTCTAGTGGCACTTACATATGATCTTTATCAAGTGTGAAAACCACTGTTGCACGGTGTTATTACGCTTATTTTTTATATATACAAATTTGCATATTGTCATACCTACCACGCCTCCTGGGCATTACAAATGGAAGAACAAAATTAATACACCCATCAGGCCATGTGTGTGCGTGGTGAAGGTTATAAAAAAATTTAAAACTTTTTAATATTTGATACCATATTCAAATTTACATTTTTTAACCTCTTTTATCTCTAAAATGTACCCTCTGCACCACTGTGCCCCACAGCCGATTTAACACAAGTGTTTCACCATAAAATGCAGTGGCACGATTCTGCAACACACATGTCGTGTTGCCAAAACTATCATATTTATAACAGCGACTACAACTACGCCAACAACAATAGTTTGTTCGCCGCAGCGGCAACAATTTGACTTTCAAACATTAAAATCGAAAACATTACAACATAAACGAAGTAAACCTACTGCAAGCGAGTAGTACAACGCCAAAGGAAATTCTTCTATCGGTGCAATGTGAACCGCACGCACGCACGCACGCATGCATGACTTACTCACACACACACACTCAAACACACGGCAATTACCCTCTCTATAGTGTCTAGTGGTTGTGTAGCACGGAAGGAAGTCTGCGTAAGGGAAAAGTGGTTGGTTGGTTAGTTGGTGGTTGGGCCTGGGCTCTAGTTGGGCTGGGGAGCTAAAGGAAAAGCGCAACAATTGTGTTGTGAATGCAATCAAATGCAAAAAGGCAAACGAACACATGGACCGAGCGAAACAATACACGCAAAAAGGAAAACCACCCCCTCATGTTTGCATTAACAACCATTTAAAATTTGTTATCAACAAATGTTGGCCATAAACAAAAAGTAGAAGGGGGAGCCTATCACGCTAAACACCTTCTTCTCGTTTGCAAAAGGAAACCAACCCATACAATCAGTATATCATTTTGGAGCGTGTCTGTCTGTGCCGTGTGTTCGTTTGTCGGTGCGGCTGGCGTATGTTGGGCGGTTTTGGTCGGGGCACAGTGGGAGAAATTGCTTGAATGACAATTTTTTTTTTTAAAATTCTGAAAAGAGCTAAGGTCCTACATAACGTGTCAAGGTGTTTTCATATTTGGTTTTCAGTAATTCAATTGACAATAGTTTTCAATTGACGATAGATCGATTAATCAAAATGTTTGTAATGTCCTACATGACCTTACTACGTAGCCATTTAATAGTAACTGATGGAATAACATTAAGTGGCACGAGGTCTCCAACAGAATTGAGATATTTTGTACCTAGTCATGCAACAGAAACGTATTCGACAGATCTCACCATGAGTACATAACCCACCATATCTAGCAGATGTCATATTTTACTTAAGTAAAGTGGTGCTACAGATATTACTGTTTAAATACCGTAAACTGTTACTACAGCCTTCTCATACAATGCAAAGAAGTCGAAAGAAGTAGTTCTGTTAATATTAAAGTAAAGTACATATCTCACCATATCTAGCAGAAGTCATATTTAACTAACGTACAGAGGTGCAATATGTTACTACAGACTTCTCATACAGTGAAAATAATCCGAACTAAATGAATCCGATGATATAAAAGTAAAATACGCATCTCACCATATCTAGCAGATGTCATATTTTACATACGTATATTGGTGCTGCAGATATCACTGTTCGAATACTGCAATATGTTTTTGCAGCCTTCTCATACAATGAAAGGAATGCCGAAAAACGGATCGGTTGATATTAATGTAAATTACATATCTCACCATACCTAGCAGAAGTCATATTTTACTTACGTACAGAAGTGATACATATATCACTGTTCGAATGCCGCAATATGTTACTGCAGCTGTTGGGTACCCGCGGGGAGAGCGGATACCCGGGAAAAGGAATTGAGTAAAAGGAGAGGATGCTATTCCCTAATACAAGGACTGCCTCTGAGGCTGTCCTTGTTGCCTTTTTGGGACGCGAGGCACCGCGCTAGGGGGAGTCAGCGCCTTTGGGCACTAATTCACAGTATAGGGGGGAAGGGGGAGGAGAGGTTTTTTTTCTTACTTACCATCTTGCTGAAAATCGACAAACATCTTCATTAGTCTTCTGGTTGGTTGTAGCTGAGAGCTTTTTCAGTCTCCCGCCACCTTTTATTTATTTTTTCCATTCTTAATTTGACTATTCTACGTTTTTTTATATTTACTTTACCCGACATTACATACATACATCATTACTGCGCCGTTGTGCAAGAAAACAACTGGAACAACGAATGACTCGTGTTGTACTTGCTCCAATTTCAGTTGTGTTTTTATGCAACGACACCAAAAATACTTAATTGGTAACTTAACAATTAACGACTCGAAAATATTAATGGCTTGCAATTAATGAATCACAACACAGCCTTCTCATGCAATGCAAAGAAGTCGAAAGAAATGGATATGTTGATATTTAAGTAAAATGCCTATCTCACCATATCTAGCAGAAGTCATGTTTTACTTACGTATGGTGAGGTTGCAGATATTACTGTTCGAATACCGAATTATGCTACTGCAGACTTCTTATATATTCTTATGAAAATAAGCCGAAAAAATTAATCTGTTGATATGAACGTAAAGCACATATCTCACTATATGTAGCAGAAGTCATATTTAATTACGTATTGCTGTGCTACAGATATCACTGTTTAAAAACAGCAATATGTTACTGCAGCCTTCTCATTCAATGAACAGAAGTCGAAAGAAATGGATCTGTTGATATTAAAGGAACAATTTCAGCGCTAAAAAATTTAAATTTCAGTCTTAATTGAAGCTTTTCCAATATCCTCTCAGATTATCTATTTAATTTATTTTATTATAACGTTTAGGGCTTTGATCGTATCTTACTAAGTTTTGGTCTCAATGAACAATTTATTAAGTTAATAAAATATTATAGTGAAATTAATTTTTTATGGAAGTTTAAATTAGTTTTTTCCTTTCATTTGCCAATTAGTTTATGGTGCAAAATTAGGAAAATTAGACGTAATGATGTATATCACCCACTGTGCTAACTGTGGTGACTAAACGTACTTCCTCCTACCCCACCAATTTCCACATAAATGTCGTGATAAAGTTTGCAGCAATAGGAATTGCATTCATTCGTTCATTGTAGGCTTTCCTTTAATGATGTTACACTTGAAAAATGTCCCATTGTTGGTGTTGGCCTACGTCGTTACTGCTACTGTTGCTACTAATATTGCTCTTGTTGTTTGTCGGTATAGCTGTTTCCCACACACACACACACGAATATGGTTTCTAGCATCATTGTCGTCTCATTGCTATCTAACTTGTTCCTGTGTTATCACTGCTGCGCCTCTTTTCCTTTGCTAATAACTAAACGAACGGGCGAACGAACGAAGAAGCCTTTCGCTGTGATAATGCTATCTAATCAGTTGATAACGACCAACGATGATGATACTGATGATGATGTCGATGCTGATGTTGCCGAAGAGCATAAAGATGATAATATTGAGGGGTGCACAGAGAACCTTCATAATAATAATCATAATGATGTTCTTACCCCCACAGCAACACAATGAGAATATGTAACAACATCAAAGCAAATTACACATGCTCGCTCTGCAGGCGGCACTGTTACCTTCATCGTTGACTTTGCTGTCTGCGTTGACGCCACAGTCAACGTTGCGTTGTTGTATGCCACAGCTTTGGGCCTTCTCTTTGCTTTGATTCACTGCAGCATGTGCTCAAGTAGTCGACTACAGCTGTTTGCGTGTGTGTGGTTTCGATTTTCTGTTGTTTTTGTCAGTTTTTCCTTTTAGAGACTTTTCGTTCGTATTTTCATTTTACGCACAACAACTTGTTAGATTGTGTTGCCGCACCGGTAGTCGAAGATTGTGTGCGTGTGGGGCACTACAACTCGCTACATCATCATTCGGTAGCTAAATTGCACGTTAGCTGGTTGAGTGGGTGACTGAGTGTTTACTTTGGATGCCATTGAAGGGGTTATTTGCATTTATAGTCGTTGTCGTAACTGTTGGTTGTTGTTACTTTCATTTAGAAAATATGAGTTGGTGTTGTCGGACAAAGAGGAATATTTACAGTTTCCTTTGGCAAAGTTTGAAGGATGTGTGTACTCGATAACATAGGGAGATGAATTCACAAAGACTTTTTTTCAATGAATTGTAAATGGTAGTAGAGAAATTATGTCGAATTTAATTATAAAAATTTTAAAATATTGCAAAAATCAATTATAGCAAAATTAATATATTAATATATTAATATATTAAAATATTAAAATATTAAAATATTAAAATATTAAAATATTAAAATATTAAAATATTAAAATATTAAAATATTAAAATATTAAAATATTAAAATATTAAAATATTAAAATATTAAAATATTAAAATATTAAAATATTAAAATATTAAAATATTAAAATATTAAAATATTAAAATATTAAAATATTAAAATATTAAAATATTAAAATATTAAAATATTAAAATATTAAAATATTAAAATATTAAAATATTAAAATATTAAAATATTAAAATATTAAAATATTAAAATATTAAAATATTAAAATATTAAAATATTAAAATATTAAAATATTAAAATATTAAAATATTAAAATATTAAAATATTAAAATATTAAAATATTAAAATATTAAAATATTAAAATATTAAAATATTAAAATATTAAAATATTAAAATATTAAAATATTAAAATATTAAAATATTAAAATATTAAAATATTAAAATATTAAAATATTAAAATATTAAAATATTAAAATATTAAAATATTAAAATATTAAAATATTAAAATATTAAAATATTAAAATATTAAAATATTAAAATATTAAAATATTAAAATATTAAAATATTAAAATATTAAAATATTAAAATATTAAAATATTAAAATATTAAAATATTAAAATATTAAAATATTAAAATATTAAAATATTAAAATATTAAAATATTAAAATATTAAAATATTAAAATATTAAAATATTAAAATATTAAAATATTAAAATATTAAAATATTAAAATATTAAAATATTAAAATATTAAAATATTAAAATATTAAAATATTAAAATATTAAAATATTAAAATATTAAAATATTAAAATATTAAAATATTAAAATATTAAAATATTAAAATATTAAAATATTAAAATATTAAAATATTAAAATATTAAAATATTAAAATATTAAAATATTAAAATATTAAAATATTAAAATATTAAAATATTAAAATATTAAAATATTAAAATATTAAAATATTAAAATATTAAAATATTAAAATATTAAAATATTAAAATATTAAAATATTAAAATATTAAAATATTAAAATATTAAAACAACAAAAAAACAACACTCGATTTCTTTACATATTATAACAATCTTTACCACCAATTTCGGTTATTCACTGACAAATACACCTGCCTTTCTTTCCTACTGTTTTGTAAATTATGATCAAAATTTTTAAAAAGTTTTCTTTGTAAAACTTTTAGATGTCTGCATTTTACCTAACAAAGTACAAGCAAACTTTTCCTGTTTCCTTGATGTGGAAATATTTTACACCAATGGACTGTGAAACAAGCTGCTGCTGCACTAAGCAATAGCGAATGAGTTAAAATGTGGGAGAACTTAAAAAGCATTAGATTTAGTTATGCTGGTTAATGGTTTCACAGAACTAGATTACTACTTCCGTACACACACGCACACACCCCAAAGACCAAATGTTTGTAATGCCTCGAATACTGCCTCTATGTCAAAAGCAAAGGCATTTGTGGTATGTTTGTCGGAATGTACAAATGAAAAAAGTGGAAAATTTTTAAAAAAAAACCCCCTTAAGCAAAACGCTCAAAATCCACCAAATCTTTTTTAGATGTTTAACAATTTAAGGCATAGTTTCACTCTGTTGTAGGAGTAATGCCCAGAGCTGTCGGTTGCCTGCTCTCGTAGTCGTTTTTCCTGTGGACTTAATCCAGACTTTTCTATACACATAAAAATGATTTATTTATGAGAAATGCTGTTAAGTTACTTTTTAAAGCTGAAAAAGAGGAAGAAAATCAACATAAATTATAAAGTATTTCTGCTGTGTGTATTACACATTCGTGTACATGTAACACGACGTCTGTTGACCCCCTCTCCCGTCTGTGATGTCATAGCCAGTAATGTAGCTCCTGTTTGAACAGCAATACCCTCTGTCCTTAGACATGAAACTCATATGGCCTTGCACTCGTCGTCGGGAGCACTTTGATACAGCGTTCCATACACATACACATGCATACACATTTCCCACATACAACATTATCTGGTGACAATGTTCTCATAAACAAACAACAGTTTCATGGGTTTTTGTTCTTTTTGGAAACTCTAAAAAACATTAACTTCCTATAGACCCGTTTAATCCACAACTACTCTGTGAATGTTGTTGTGCAGCCATAGGGGAGACAACTTCATGCAACAGAGTCAGTCGTCGTACATTTTGGTATTTGTTATGTTAACAACAAACAGCTGTTTAAAGTTTAAACATAAATAAACAGTAAGCATGCTAAAGTTAATAGAGTGGCGGCAAATAGTCAACAACAACAACTGCAACAGCTATAGCAGCAGCAGCAACAGCAACATTTACAACCCAGCTCTTCCCCTCATTTGGCAACAGCAACAATCACAATGTGTCCCAAATGAGTCAAATGAATAACTCCACACCCTCACACTTGCCAGTGATGTCAGAGTGAGTTGGGGAACAGTGGACTGAGGAGCCACATTAAGTGCAAGATAGATTTAAAGAAGACATTTCTTTTCGATGGATATGTTGCGAGGAAGCTAATGGTGGGGTTTTTTCTAATGGGCACTAAAAGGGGTTCTAGCAATTGAAATAAAAGAAGGAAGGGTGCAGTTGAAATAAATTTATTGTTTAGTTATGCTTGAAACTGAAATAAGTAATAAACATGATTGGTATTCAATCGAATCATGTCTGCTGGTGCTTGCCATATAAGTAAATTAATGAGCCTTGGCATTGTAACACTCTGTCAGTAAATAATTTGTTTTATACTCACAATATTTGGATAGCATTCGAGCAGTCATTGCTGCTATTTAATGATGCGTTACAAAGTTGTTAAAAATATCGAAATTTATTATAATAAAGTTAATGGATAAAACTTATGTCTTAATTAGATGTCTTAATTTGAAGTATAAATAATAATCAAATGTTTGTTTACATTGAAAAAGAAAATAAACTTTCGTTTTTCATTGATCATATTTGAACGATGTATGTAACATAATTTAATAAGAAATTGCTCATCTAATCGGAAAAGGGTGCTTAATTGGTTATTATTATAAAAAGTTAGGATTCACTGGGGATAGTGGATATTTACTAAATGTATTTATCTTCTTTACTAAGCGTCTAATTTAACCAGATCGACAATTTTTGTATTAGCAAGAAGTGGAGAGAAGCCTTCTTGATGTCTTAACCTTTAGGAGCGCGGATGTCGCGTTCGACCATTTCCTGGTCATCGGGAGAGTCCGCATGCGGGTAATGGCGATCAGCAAACAATCCCTAAAGACTACGGCCCGATTTAATGCCGGCGCTTTAAGGACACAAACGCCCTTACAAGTTTTGTGTCCTACCTGGGAGAATTTTCCCTCTGCCCCAAATCTCAGCTCAGATGTTAACGAGATTTGGTACACAATAAAGCACAAATTCACAGAAGCTCGCAACATGTACCTGAAACCACTGCCCAAAGCGAGGTCGGTCTGTATTATTGACACAACTAGCCTCATTGAACACCACAATACAACGAAGATTGCTAGATATAGAGCCCTTAATCCACACGCAAGAGAACATCTTGATCCAGAATATAGAGCTTTCTGCACAGCGGTCAAACATTCTTGCCTCGTCTCCCGCAAACCAAGCCGCTATGGATAATAACCTCAGAGACCTCTACGATATCACTTCCAAACCTGTGCTCAAGAATAGAACCGTACATGTCCAATTCGGGATAAAGTGGTTTATTTACTTACATCCGAAACTGATCAACTTAACAGATGGCATGAATACTATTTAGAGATTCTTAACTGCTCTCCTCAAGTCCAATTTTCCGAACAAATAACCTCGAGTGTATTTTAAACTTATCGCCCCTAGCACCAATGAGATCCCCCAAACCATAGAACAATTAAAGCAGGGTAAAGCCCCAGGAAATGACGAAGCTTTAAGGGATTACTCTAGAGAAACGGCACTATACCTACACCCACTATTTGAAGCTATCTGGAAGGAAGAAAAAATCCCATAGGACTGGCTGGTTGGGCCCTGATCAAAGTACCTGAAAAGGATGATCTTTCTCAATGTAAGAATTACAGAAGCATTACGATAGTAAGCTCTCCTTTCAAAATTGTAGCAAAACTGTTACTCAACAGAATTCAAGACAAGCTGGAATTTACTCTCCGCAGACAGCAAGCAGGTTTTCGCACCGATCGCTCTTGCACGGATCACATCGTCTCGCTCCCTGAATTCCTCGAGCAAGTTAAAGAATGGCAGTCTTATTGCCATGTCTGTTTCGTGGATTTCAGCACAGTCTTCGACATTTTATGCAGAGAATCTATATGGAGATTCCTACAGGCTAGAAACGTACCAGCAAAATGGATAAATATAATCAAAGCGCACTACGACGGATTCAAGATCAGGATCCTACACAACAACCACCTGTCCTCAATAATTCCCACAAACTCTGGTGTCAAACGGGGCTGCCTTTTGTTACCAATTCTCTTCTTAGTTGTGCTTGACGATGTGCTAGACGCAACGCTAGCTCAAAAAAGGATCGGCACAGTCACCTAGAAGCTCCAGAACTTTTTCAACAGCTGTCTGCGGAAAATTCTAATAATTTGGTGGTCCCACACCATATCTAAACAGGACTTATTGCATCTTGCAATTGAAACGCCTCTGGACATTACGATCAAACGGCGCACAGTGGAAAATGGTAGAGTAAGACCAGCCCATAATTGATTTTTAAAAACGTTCGAATTACACCATAATTTTTTTTTATCGAAAGGCTAAGATGTCGAATTTAATAATTTTGAGTAATTTGATGTTTGGTCGATAGTAATACTCGGAAATAAGGACCGTATTCACATCTTTTTACGACAACGATTTATTACTATAAAAATAAAACATATTTCAGCTCATATTTGTAATATTATTCACATTACAATTAAAGAGTTATATACCTTATTGGAGAGGTAATTTGATGTAGATTCCAATTTTATAAAGAGCGGACCAGGTTTTAGTGAAAACATTTGAAATTTTAGCTCCCGAATGATGTAATGTTGTTTTGGCTGCATGCAAAAACTTTGGTAAGGCTTTTAGTTAGGAGCTTCGTTTAGCTCTGCGCTCATATGTAAAAAATTTTAAAGCTTAATATATTAATAAAATACCATAAAAATTTTAGATGCATTTTCTTGCATAAACAGAAGTTACATTCAATAATGTCAAAAAACTCAGTTATTTAGATAAAAAAACTCATAAAAAAACAAAGTTTTTTACTATAAATTCTTTACTCGTTATAGTTATGATCAAAAATTGAATAACCTGCCACTTGTGCCGACAAACCAATACAAGGTACAAGGAAAACAAACTAACAAACTAGTAAATACCATCATCCAATATACGATTTTGTTTAAGTCTCGAGAGATAGCAGAATGGGTGTGACAAATAGGATTTGCCTCATTACAATATAAATTAACGGACCAAATTTCATTATCCCCCATGTGCCCGCTTAGAAATTATGGGAGAAATATTAATTAAATAAAAGGGGTTAACTGATATAGTCCTTGTTCATTCTCGATTTAAATTTTAATAACCGTACAACTAATGCAAAAATGGAAGTTCCCAGAAGGGGGTGTTAAATAGTTAGGTTTTTTGAGGTTTTGCCTCCTATTACAAGATAAATTAACCGACCAAATTTCATTACCCTCCAAGTGTCCGTTTGGAAGTTATGGGAGAAATAGTATTTTTTCCCAAAATAGATCATTTTGTATGAAAGGGAACCAGAAGGCGTGAACCGATATAGTCCATATTCATTTCTGAGTCCAATTTTGTAAGGGAAACATCTTACCCAACATATTACTGAATTTAGTGTACTTACAAAAAAGATATCTATATAAAACTATGAGGGTCAATTTGGTCATTTGTATGGGAGGTACCAGAAGGTGCGTGGAAAAAGTTTCGGTTTTCTTAGGGTTTGTCTACTTCTGTAAGATAAATAAACTGACGAAATTCAAATATTCTCCGGTTTTCCGTTTGGAAGTTTTGAAAAAATATTAAAAATAGGTAATTTTGTATGGAAGGTACCAGAAAGAGTGGGGCTGTTCTGCCCATTGACAATCCCATTAGTTCGCTTTAAATAACATTAATACCAGCCTGCCAGACAGAAGGACATAGCTCAATCGTCTTAAAAAGTCCTGAAACGAATCTGGTTTTAAGATACTTGGGGTCTAACTCGTCTCCTATAATGCGTTACACTTTTTTTCGTATCAAAAATTGTGCCAAATACATGTACAAGTCATCTCTATATGCTAAAAATAAACTTCTTACCTTTATTCTGAAAAAAGTTCTGGTTTAATTTGGCTCATATTTTATAGAATAATAGCACATACATTTAAGATTATTCGTGCAAAATTTCAGAATTCTATCTGTAAGAACAAAAAAGTTACAGATTTTTGATCCGATAAGGACTAAAATTTTCCACTGTGCGGCGCCGCTTCAGATGATTAGGACATACACTTTGCAATCACGACAAAGAAATCTGCTGCCGTGTATACAGTCGAGGCAGACTAAGAACACCTTGGCGCCGCACGATGGACGCCAATGTAACGTGGAAAAACCTGAGAATCCTGGTCAGACATCGCACCAATTTCAACTCCACCCGGAGTTATTTTCTCTTGGATTACGTAAAGTAATTGGTTTATACAAACATACCTGGAACTATAGATGTCTTGGTAAATAAGATTGTGTGAACAATTGCCCAGATATGGTCCAGATTGCTGAAAGTGTCAAATAAATGAATTTCTAGAATACACCAGAAATTTTATTCAAATGGTTAAGCCATAAAAGAGTCTTTTCTAATTCGAAAAAAAAACATTAAAAATAGAATATTTGCCATTTACTTTTAAAACATAATTTATTTAACTATTAACAGTAGAATATGAATCCACACAAACTTTTAAAAGCTCTTACTTTGGATGTACCACATGAAAGAACTGTTGTGTCGAGTTTATTGCCGAATATTTTTCCAGCTGGAGCAATTTTATCTACTCCTACGAGTACAACGTGTCCAACCCAGCGGTCTATTTGAATGCGCTTAACTACGTCAATGTCGTTATACAGCTCATGGTACAACCGACGACGGAACTTGCCGTTAACGTGGCAAAACAATTAGGATCAGTGTCTGGTAGAGAGATAGATAAATGGTCATAAAATCCGCAATATGGAATCGTTGGACTAGGAATTGGCTATCTCGGTGGTACGCTGTATTGGGCAGATTTGCTGTCTTTGCATTTGGTTACGAGCGTTTTCTTCTTCTTTTTCTTAATTGGCAGCAGCAACAGAAATTCATCTATCAGTAGCTGCAGGTAGAAAAGAATTCCAAGCGCCTCGGTCTTTTGCGCTCCGTAGATAGTTAGTCACACCAAGTGTAGATAACAGTTCTTTCACCTATCAATGAAGTTTTGGTCGCCCGTTTGTTAAAAAATGGCTCTGTCAGATTTTTGTATATTTTCACTGAAGACTTCGTGTCGGTCAGTGCCATTTCGCAAAGTCATATCAGTTTCGTAGCAGTATGAGATGAGG
This sequence comes from Muscina levida, assembly GCA_964034835.1. Classification (NCBI taxonomy): domain Eukaryota; kingdom Metazoa; phylum Arthropoda; class Insecta; order Diptera; family Muscidae; genus Muscina; species Muscina levida. Next base: position 29,033,499 of record OZ035883.1, on the reverse strand, counting down.
TCCAATCAGGTTCGCTAGAATAGAATTTAGTCTTTTACACAACACACCTTATATGAAAGGCTGATACCGCGATAGTTGTTGTTGTTGTTGTAACGGCTGGATGAAGTAGCTGGGTCTTTATACCGATTTAATCGGCAGTCGATTAGGCATCTAATCCGATTATCGTTCGATTATTTTTTTTGTCAACTCTGTTTTTTGTTCATTTTTGTATATGCAAAGTTTGTGTCAAGGATTTCTAGTTGTTGATTTTGAGTTTTAGCCGCCATTTTCCTTCAAGAGATGGCGCCAGCTGGTTTTATTGACTTATTTTTGAGATGTTGATAAATCATTTCCTTTTGTCCTTGGTCCTTGCGCAATTGCTGGGGTGAGTTTTGTTGACTTGAGAACTCGAAAGTATTTGAAAAGTATTTTTTATCGATGTTGATTTTGCCAGTGTCCTGGCCGGTAATCGAACCCGGCACCTTCGGATTGCTAATCTACGTCGCTTCCACTGACCTATAGAACGCCGCGTCCGCGATTTTTGGATACATCCTTAAGCACAAGACATAGAATACTCATCGAGCATGTCAAAATCTGGTCTATAAGCTGATGCATGCACGTTGCTGGCCTTAAAAAGCTCTGCCGGTAGTCCATCGGCACTCGCAGCTTTATTGTGTTTAAGCCGTGTAATTGCCATACTGATCTCGTTTTAGCTCGGTGGTGGAAAATCTACTCCGCCATCGATTACTGGTGTGATTTCGTCACTTGTGTTGACTTCGGCAACGACCAGAGTACAAAATTGTTCACTTAATAGTTGCAACACACCCTGCGTGTCTGTGACCTTGATTTTTGTCTTTACAGGTTGGGATCACTGTTCTAAAAACTTTGTTTTTTTACCTTTTTGGTAGAACTTTCGGGCTTTACCTCTATCCCTGTCCTTTTTGATATCCTGGCTCTCTCTTTCCCTGGATAGATGATTTTTCGCCTGAAGAGGCGTTTTTTCCTTTACTCTTCTCCTTATAATGTTTCGTCACAGCACGCGTTACCATTGGCTGATGTTTTTCCTTGTATGCAGGGTTCATTTCGTCAGACAATATGCAACATTCGTTATCATATTAGGTGTTACCGGAGCGTGGTTTTACCTATACCAGTATGGTCTTCCCGGCAGTAGTCCTAGAATGAACAATATGTGTGTTGGGAATATCAGAATTAGGGGGGTTGGTTCGAAGTAAGGGAGAGAGTTGTTTGGAGTAGGCATTGGCTATCTCGGTGGTGTTATGGGAGATGTTGTTGTGTAAGTTTTTCCTACTCTTTGTGTTTTCCTAAAAGTTGCTTGATTTAAGGAGAGTGGCTCATTAGGCCACCTCGCCCTATTCTAGTTTCTTGGGAATGCCAAAACCACTAAGAGAGCTTTTCTGTTGATCCTCAGTAACTTCTGTCACCTCTTTCTAAGCATGGTGCGTAAAAAACGTGATCTATCGGAATTTGAGAGCTGTTTGCTGAATAACGATCACCAAACTGAAATTAGAAAATCCATGTCCCTCCATTTTCAATAACATCCTTTAAGACCACTGTGCTTTATTGTCGACCTGACGAATAAATATCTAAATGAAATTGTACAACAAATTGTTGCTGTCTACAGCCTGCACAAAACAATCTCAAATGGAATTGTTAACATCAACATACAATAATCATCATCACCAGCAACGGTCATATAAAATGCATATATCTATCTGCCTCTCTGTCTGTCTGTATGTGTATGATGAGGCTCAACAAAAATCATCTTTGGAGTCTTTATGCTCACAATAACTCCAAGGAGGTGTGACGGAGTGTAAAACAACCTGCAGAGACAAATTGAAATTTATAAGTAATCTTTATGTTCTTTTTTTGTCCCTACTCACATGAATATTGTATGATATGATGGTGATGACAATGATGTTGGTGATACTGTGTGTTACTGTTTCTGGGGCGGTGATGATGTCGATGACGATGACGCTGACGGTGACGGTGATAATGGATATGAACAAATAAGGCTATAAAATCATCATGTAAATTGCTTGACACACCGGTTAGAATTCACAGCAAGCGACACGGGGAATTTACTGCACGACAAAACGACATGATAAGGATGTGAACTTCTTTTATATGTACCTATGTAAAAGTGTACACATGACCTAACAACATCAATTCCATTTCCACTGGCACCTGTAGTGGTGTGGTGAATCATGCCCATTTTCATTTCCATTGTCATTGTCTAGTTTTTATTTCATTTTTACGGTTCCAGTTTAGATGTTCCATCACCCGCATATGCATATGTAGCAAGTTGGCATATTGTCACACTATTAACTGCTTACAGCATGTGCCATGACAACGAAACAATTGTTATGTTGCTCTGAGTCTCTGGCAAATATTAAAATTGTAAATACTCGAAAAGTAAAGGAATATATAATGAAAGCAATAGTAGCGACAAAAATAGAAGCTGAAAGCCTCTTAGGGCTCAGTCTTCTTGTATGGCAATGTGCTGAAACCTACAACTCTTTGGCTACCGAAAACGTGACCTGATGGAATAGTTAAAGGAAAACAAAAAAGGAACTACTGAGAGAGAGAGAGAGGGAAAAATAGAGAACTACCTAGAAGACAAAGCAAATTTGTTGTCAGTAACATTGGTGCACTTTGGCTACAGTGATTGCAGTTAGTTAGAATAGTTCTCGGTGGAGCTTTCTGAATAGAACATTTGTTAGGTAACTACAATGTAGGGCTGAGTAGATGCTGAGAAAATATTTATGTTGTACAAAAATTGGGTAAGATGAAAAAGAGTATACTTTTGACACAGTTGACTCTACAATGAAATCAGATAAGACTATCAAACATTGTCTGGTATTTTGCGTAATTGCGCAGCAAACGTGTGGACATCTTTCCTATTACACACTCTGCTCGCTTCTTAATCATCGATGACGGATTAAATTGTCCACCACCGAGCCAAAGCGATATCAACACGGTTTAAAACCAATAAAACTGCAGAAACCGATGAACTGCCGGCAGAGCTTTTTTGTATACCTTTTTCAATCAAAATTAATATTTGTCAAATGAGTCACCCTAATACTGAGGTCACCTGGCAACCAACATTTCCCTATGATCACCATATACCAGCACTTTGATTATCTTAATTTTTTTTGTTCATAAAAAATTGATTAAATTTTAGTTACCCTTCAGCTGCTGTTTGCATTCAATTCCATTTTCATGCCTCATAACTACAACAACAAGCTGAAATACAAAAACAAACGGAGACATCAGAATCGCCCAAAAACTTTTGCAAACATGCAGGAAACAAAAGTGTTCAATCGAATGACGAACCGACTACTGAACAAACAACAACAACAACGTTGGCCAGTAGAAGGACCGACCTGCATCCGATCACAACATCAGTTGTAGACATCTCTTTTCTTATTACTCATAAAGTTTTGTAGGCTCAGCTACAATAGCAATAACAAAACGACAGCAAATGTTGCCAACAGATGACCGACGACAATGGCAACGGCAACGACAACACACCACCATCATCACTATTACCACCAGCAAAGATAACCAAAAATTGCTGTATAGGAGGTAGGAAAACATTGTCAGCAGCAGGTTGTTGCAGTTGCAGCCACTTGCGGTGGAGGTGGCTGGCTACTGTCGTCGGGCTACTTTGGCCTGTTGTTGGAATGTCTGGTCGCATTGTTAATATCTCACATGTAACAGTGACTGAGCCTGGCCAGCAGCAGCATCTTTTCGCATCATCATTAAAAGAGGCGGGGGAGAAGGTGGTGGTGGTGGTGGTGGCACAGTCGGTGTCATTGGAAACAAGTTGTTTCATAATGCATGAAGCTGCAATAAAGCCAATAGTGGCCGTGGTAAAACAACGGAAATATTATTACTATATATATGAATGTATAAAATAACAATGATTCTTATCATATCACACAATATCACATGTGCAGAGTGAAGTTAAAATATTTATTCATATTTTCATCTGAATACAGAATCGTTAGTAGCAGGACGAGGCTGCTGCTACATGGCAGCATTGAGTAATTTTAGCATTGGTTTTCGAATTGTTTCGGTAGTCGGTGGATGAATGTGCAAGGTAAAATGTTGTAGAGAGGAAAAGTGAAACAGAGTACGACGATAGGAAAAAGTGAATTTCTTTTTGTCAGGACAACTTGATAAGAGAGCGGTATGAAAAGTTAATAATAAGGAAATTTGTTGGAAATATTGTTATGACGAAATATTATACCTGTTATGAATATTGCTTTATTACATTAGTATAGGGTGTATCACCACGGTTATGAAAGCCAGCTTGAAAATACAACAAACAAAAAATCAGTACAGAAATTTCAGTCTGGTGAACTGAATGATAAATAATCCCACCCCATGGATGAGGCTAGATCTCACAGGCTGTGTGATCTAAAACAAACAACATTAGATCTTCGGGAAAAGCTGCAATATACGGGTCTTAAAATAAATTCCAGCAACAAACAAGGATTCAAAACCACAGTGTCATAAAGGGTAGGTGATGAAGATTACAATTATGCTCCTAACTTTTGCTACCTAGGTTGTAAGTTTGATGCTGATGGTGGTTCCGATTTAGATGGCAGAATAAACAAGGCAAGATCATCGTTTGGTATACTGGTCCCAATATGGCAAAGCAATAAAATCAGTCTTCATACAAAACTGCGAAGTTCAGAAGAATACTACACATATTCTGACCTTGTACTATCTCAAATGCCGAACTGCTGTCGCTATCATGGGAAATACCACTGACAATAGAAATTCGTACCAAATTTGTACAGAAAAGTACTTTCAATGTACGTTTCGGCAGAATGTACTTTTTTGTACCAAAGTAAATTTTTTATGTCAAAAAGTACTTTTATTGGCCCAAAAACACTTTTCTGTTGCACAAAGTACTTTTTTGTATCAAAAAGTACTTTAATTGTACTTTTTTTGGTACTAGAGTACTTTTTTGTACCGTAAATAACTTTTATTGGCCAAAAAGCACTTTGCAGTTGCACAACTAGTTTTTTTATTGGCCCAAAAGCACTTTGCACAGAGTACTTTCTTTTGTACTAAAGTACTTTTTTGTACCAAAAAGTATCTTTTTGTACCCGATACTTTTATTGTACTTTTGGGGCAATAAAAGTGTTTTTGGGTCAATTAAAATACTTTATTGGTATAAACCGGCCGTGGCATAGTGGTTAGAACACGCGACTAACATGCTGGAGATCGCAGGTTCAAACCTGGCTCCAGTCATCTTAAAAGAAAAAATTAAATACAATTTTCTTTCATTGTCGGCTCCCCTCGATTGTTGTTGACAGTAACTTCGCAGTATTAAACGTCGATTCGATCGTCGTGTCTAGTAAGAGCTTCTTAAACAGTGACGTTCGCATTCGTCGATAAACAAGTAGGTGCCGTTAGTTGTGAATCTAAAAATAGAAAGCGTGTTAATTCACAACAACGCGAGAATCTATCCCATACCTCATTCATGGGGTGCAAAGGGAAATTAAGTTTTTTTTACTGGTACAAAAAAGTACTCTGGTACAAAAAAAGTACTTTGTGCAACAGAAAAGTGTTTTTGGTTTTTGGCGTAAGAAAGTACTTTGGTACAAAAATAACGTACTTTGTGCAACAGAAGAACATAAAAAAGAAGTTTGGTACCTAGCTTTGGTACTTAGCTCGCGAGCCAAGAAGCACAAATTAGATTTTGAACTGGCTCTTGGTACCTCAAAAAAAAAATTCAAAAGAGCTCTTAGCTCGCGAGCCATGAGCCACAAAATTCCAAATGAGCTCTCGGCTAACGAGCTAATAGCTCTTTTAATTTTTTTTTTTTGGAAGTACTAGTTGGTGCAGCCCAACGTTACCCACTTTTGTTCGCCAGCCAATCAAAATGTATATTGTGCAAAATATGACTAAATTCAGTTTATTAACAAAAAAGATATGCATATAGAACTATGGGACTGATTTCGGTCTTTGGAGGTACCGAAAACGAAACTTGGCTAAAACGAATCTTGTCTTAAGATACTAGGAGACCACCCAGCGGCAGAATTTGAGAGACCTTCCATTAAATAATGCATGCAGTAGTCCTTATTTGGGAATAAATTTTCAAATAGAGAATAATCCTGCATAACGTTTTGATCAAATTCAGGCATTACATGTACATACCTGCCAGAGGCCTTTACAAAGAATGCAGTGCGAAGTGAGAAATACCATAATATACCAAATATAAATTTGAGAATATACTGTATAGTTGTTGCTTTTTTGCAAGTCCTTCTTTTTTCATGTGTATACAGACCTTCCATAAGGCCTTCTTATAGAAAGCGACGGCGGAAGGCCTTCCCTCTCAACCTCACGCAATGTAAGAAAGGAAGAAAGAAGGTTAAGGAAGGCATATCCGAAAAATGTATTTATTATTTTCTATTTTTGACCATAGCTTCTTAAATTACAAAATTTCGGAATTGGAATGTACAACAATGTGTTCCTTAATTTGCAATGATTCAATGGATGACTTTCACTTATACTAAAATTGCCATAAGGTTTAAACTTGGAAAGTGCTTTCCTGCAAAAGCAGTTTTTCCTTTCCAACACAGATATTTTGCGAAGATATTTTCCGCTCGAAGATCTCCAGAATAGATTGATCCGCATGTCATTACTCAGAATTCTGCGCTGTAGGGGTAGGATCAGTGTCTGGTAGAGTTCGACTTTTGTTCGTCGAGAGGGCTTTGTTATTAAATCGCTTGCATAGCTCATAGTAGCAGCGGTTTGCGATCAATAGTCGTCTCTTGATTTCGCTGACATTATTATTTTTTTATGGCGGAGCCAACGTAGACAAAATTATCTACCACTTCAAAGTACTGGACGAATAAAGTACTTTGAAGGTTCTCAAGTCGCTCAAGTTGGCAGCACTTGGTATATAGACAAAGAAACAAAGCGATTGGACAGTCTGTGGTGAATTATGTAGTAGCAGTATGGTCAGCAAACGTGAGCGACATGCAGTAGAGAAAGATCCAGACCTGCCAGAACGCGGCCTTAAGAACAGCAACAGGACGCCACCCCATGTCATCAGTAGGATATCTACATGAGGAGGCCAAGATTCTTCTCGTACTGGTACTTAATGAGATGTTGTGTGAAAAGTACCTGCTGAGTTGCCACAGGAACAGCCACCCTAACCAATATCTCATAGGGTCGGATTCTCCAACCCGACACATAAGGAGAGATTTGCATGATCTAGAGAAGGAGGCCCAACGATACAAAATAAAGCCTCTAGATCGGCAAGCGTATAGGCAGGTCGGAACGACATTCATAGAGACACTGTCTCCGCGGCCATGAACTCCTCCCCTATGAATGTTGTTCTTGGAGACCATCCTTCCGAAATAACATCTGAGGATACCAGTGTGCCACGAAATACCAGAATGGTTTTGGCACAGCTCAATTCCTACTGGGCTTGAATTGAGCAAAACACCCAAAATATATGACCAGCATGCGGTCTAGGACCTCATACCACATACCACACATGTTTCAGTGTCCAGCTAAGCCCACCCACATCGTCCCCGAGTCACTCTGGACGGACCCAGAGGGGGTGACCAGATTTCTGCACTTAGAAACGGACGAAAAAGCAGAGAGCAGAACTTAACATTTCGCCTAATTTTTAATACAGGATACAAACATATACGTGGCTACAACAACAACTTTAAAGTAAGCTTCCCAAATGAGAAGACTTATTGTTCGTTAAAAGAAATATCTTGGTTCTGCCGACTTGGCCAATGATATATAGATCATTATCATACGCGAGCAATATGTGACTTGTATTAAAAATAGTACCACTCGTAGTTACTGCAGCCTTCGCATGGTCATCTCCATTATGATCTTAAATAGATTATATGACAGAATATCGCCTTGTCCAAAGCTTAGCTTGATAGGAAATGACTCTGTCACTTAGGACTAAATGTCCAGTGTCATCCAGAAAAGTCGTATCACCTTCGCAGGGATACAAAACTCAGCCATAGCATCTAATAGTTTCTATCGTATCGGACTGTCGACAGATGGTAAGTATCGATCTGCATTTATTGGGTCTTCTCCATGTTTTATCGTAGTGTGAATATCTGGTCGGTCGTTGATTTACCAGGTCTAAAGCCACACTGATAAGGTCCAGGTCAGGTTATTTAAGAGGAGCTTTAATATTTCACAATATTTTCACTCACTCGACAGGTTCAATGGGTAAGGGCTGATTTAGCAATTGTTGGTATATGCACACATGGATCGTGTCATTCTTAAGCACAGGACATAGACATTCCAGATTCCAATTTTCGGCCATGTATTCGTTGATCCAAGTCGTGTTTATGAGCTGGTGGATGCATGTTGCCAGCTGGCCTTAAAAACTAGTGCTCCAGGTTTGTACCGGATATCCGGGAAATAAAAAAATGAATTTTTTCTTCGGTTTGGTAAGCAAAGATGCATAGAATTGCTTGAAATTTTGGACAGATCATAAACAGAGATTCGTTGTATTCTCCCAAAAATTTGATGGAACGCTGTTTAGACGCCGGTCCGCGAAGGAAGAAATTCATATTATTTTCATACGTTTGTAAGAAATTTTTAAGTTTTCCGGTCTATTCCGGGCTGGCGTTTCTATAATACTTATTCAAATGTATCGCCAGTCTACAGTATTGAACAACAACATTAGCAGAATATTTCCTCGAATTTTTGTGACATTTGCTTAAAAACTGCGAAAACGCCTGTCCGGGATAGACCAAAAACAGCAACTTTTTCACATATGTATATATTTGAAACCTCGGTTTGTAAAGCAAAGATGCACAGAATGGCTTGACATTTTGCAGATATCATAAACAGAGACTTCGTTGTATTCTCCCAAAAAAAATTATGCCAATTGATGGAACGCTGCTCAAACGCCGGTCCGGTAACGAAAAAATTTCTATTATTTTCAAACATTTGTGTGAAATTTTTCAGATTTCCTGTCTATCCCGGACCGACGTTTCCGCAGTTTTGAAGCAAATATCGCAAAAAATTGTGGAAATGTTCTACTAATGTTGTTCTTCAATACAGCGACCCATTTGAAAAAGTATTTTAGAAACGCCGGTCCGGGATAGATGGAAAAACTTAAAAAAATAATTGAAACTTCTTCGCTCCCGGATCGCCATTTCCGCAGTTTTTTTTTATCAAATATCACAAAAATTCGTGGAAATGTTCTACTAATGTTATTCTTTAATATTGCCAACTCGAGTACCATTTGACCAAGTATGTTAAAAACACCGGTCCGGGATAGATTGGAAAATTGAAAAAAAAAATAAAAACTTTTTGCTTCCGGGAGGGCATTTCCGCAGTTTTTCATCAAATATCACAAAACTTCGTGAAAATGTTGTTCTTCAATCCCTGGAATACCGTTTCCCGGAAAATGGGGAGCACTATTAAAAACGTCTGCCACTAGTCCATTGGCTCCCGCACCTTTCTTGTTTTTAAGTCATCCAATCGCCGTGGCTCGGTGATGGACAATCTATTCCGTCGTCGATGATTGGTGAGAATTCTCTACTTATGGCATCAAGAACGAACTGAGTACAAAAATGTTCTCTCCATGTTTGCAGCACACTCAGCGTGTCCGTGATCAGATTTCCATCTCTGTCCTAACAGCTGGCGATCATTGATCCAAAACATTAGCTTTTAACCTTTTAGTAGAACTTTAGGGCTTCACCTTAACCGTTTTGATATCCTGACTCTCTATTTCCCTACATATAAGCTTTTTTCGCCTGCAAGTTTATACTGTTTGTCAAACGTGGTACTATTCGATCGACTCTCCCACCTTTGTCCCTATTGAATATGATATTAAAAGTGGCAGCCAGTTTGCACAAAATGTTTACTTGCTATCATTATTAATGCCTCCCTCGTATTTGCATACGTATGTATGTATATATTGTTTCCAACACAATTCTGTATTTAGAGCGCGCCAATAAGCAAACACCAACAGCAATAACAAAAATATCACAGAAAGCCCGACCGACCGGTGTAAATCAATGATAATGATAAGAATTTGCGATGGTGATGATGACGATGATTATGATGTAAGTGATTCATCAGCCCTTACGAAAATAACTGTCGTTATGTTAACTACATTTGTTTTAATCTCCTCTCTCTCACACACGCACTCTTCCCCTCCAATTTGATCTCTGAGATGTTGTGATATTTTTATTCCACTGACTGTTTTTTTTTAACCAATTTCCTTTTAGTTTAGTTGTTCTCGTTTGTTAGCCAAAGAAGACATACCGTTGTGGCAGGCAGTTGTTATTGTTGCTGCCGTCTTGTTGTTTGTGTTCGTGGTCTTTGTTGTTATGTTGTGGATCATTTGCATTCGTTTTGGCATTGGCTCAACGACTTACTTACTTGCCGTCGTTTAAGCACAACGTGTAATAGCAGTGGCAACTTACTAGTACATTTTACTTAGCATTTTACTCTCTGCCCCCATGGAGGAGAGCAAGTAAACAGAGCAGCTGAGTGCTTGTGTGCTGCTTGTGCCTACAGCTAACATTGTCTCAGCTGATTTTGTTGTGGGGGAGCGGGCCCCGGCCTCTTCTTTGAGGGAGTGGAGTGTGATGCCTACTGCTGTGAGTGCTCTGTGCTCTGCCTCATTGGGTTGGTTTTTTTTGTGGCTGGCGCTGCTGACGCTTCGTTGGCAGAACGACAACGTAGACGGCAACGACTACGACGCGTAGTCATTTGTGCCACTGTATGGCTGTGTGGTCGTGTGTTCTCCAAGAGTTTGTTGTTGAGCTGTGTGCTTGGTTGCTTGCTGCTGCCGGGATGTTTGTATGGGTGAGTTGGTGAGTGTGTGCCCTGGCATAGAGTGTGTGTGATGGTTTTTTGTGTTGTGTTGTTTGGAGGGTATCATCGTTCTAAAAGTAAAAAGCCTGCTTTAGTCTGTCGTCTGGCGTTCAGAGAAGCATACATTGTGCAGGCGTGAATATACGTTTTTTCTTTCAGCTGGCCAACAAAACGTGCGTTTAGTTCCGTTCCATTTTATCATTACTACAACATAATAATACCACACGATACGGATACGTCGTCGCGTATACGAAAATAATCAGTAGCATTAAAACATAGTAGTAGTAGCAGCAGCAACAATAAACAGTGGCAGCAACAACAATATGGAAAAAATCGACAACAATGTTAATGCCGGCACAATGACATGAAATACAAAGTAGAATTAAATGTGTTGTTGTTGCGTTTTTGTGTTATTTAATTTTCAATATTTTTTTTTTTGTTTTTTTTTTGTGACAACAAAAAAGAAAAGTTTTAAATATTTTCAACACGGTCTAAATATAGAAAATGTCCAAGACTTATAGTAGTTGTTGTTGTTGTTTCAGATAGGTTTATGTTGTGACTTTTTATTGTTGTTGTCGTGACTTTAGTGTTGTTGACATCGCGTATTGTGTTAAAGTGTGTTCGATAGTGCAATGTCTCGGATGTGTGCGTGTGTGTGATTTGCAAATAAATTTATGGATTTGCATAATTTTCAGTTGTCAAATAAAAAATAATAATAATAATTAAATTTTCACCGTCTTCTTACGTTTTGTTAATAAGTGAGCCGCCAATATTTGTGGCTTCCAAGTAACGAAAAAATTGAAAAATATTTCAATGTAGAAATTTTACGAGTTATAAAAATTAATAATTTTACAAAATGGGAATACGCAAAAAAATAATATATATATAAAAAAAAAACAAAAAAAAATTGAATAAACAATTTGTGATTAATTTATATTTGTTGACAAAGGGTAAAAAAAAATACAATGAATTTTTGAAAAAAATTTAACATTAATTTTTGCAAAAAAAATTACAATTAATAGTGGGGAAAAAATTTACAATTAATTTTGTAAAAAAAAATTATATGGATAACAAATAGTGAAAAATTTATTTGTGTTGAAAAAGTTGAAATTTTTTTTAATTGAAACAAAAAAGTAAAATTAATTTAAAAAAAAAATTTAAAATTATTGCAATAAATTTTCGAAAACAGTTACAACTAATTTTTGAAATAAATAAGTAATTTTTAAAAATTACAATTATTTGAAAAAAAAACTTAGAAAACAATGAAGTTTTAACTGCACGTAGCATTGCGCAGTATAACCCTAACCTTCCCCACACGAGGAAACAGACAGGGATTCCAGTTAGCAGCAGCATCAATCGAAAAAATTTAGGTATGCAAACAATAAATGCTAGCTGACCCGGCAAACGTTGTTGTGCCATACAATTTTTTTATAGACAATTTTTTTTTTACTCTTGTATATTTGAAGAAAATTGAAAATATTAACTGCTTATTTGAAGATACTTTGAGAAAGCTTCCTAAGCACAACAACAGTTTGTTGGGCCTGTTACTTTCCTCTATACGAATATTACCTTATATAGCCCTAAAAACAGTGTTCGCACGTCGCCTTTTCCCACCGAGTGGCAATAAAATGTTCGCCATCATATGCATAGCTGTAGTGCTGAGTACTATCTGTGTATCAAATTGATTAAACAAATTGGTGTAGCCCTAAAACACATTTGTCACTCCCCTTCCGCCCACTTATCGAAATAAAATATTCTGTCTGTATATTCTTATCAGCATTGCTATTCAAAAATAAAATAATCGTGTTCATATGAATAGTTGTAGTATTGGTGCATAAAATTGTATTTCTCTATGGTTAAAAAAACACTGGCACTTAAAACCCACCCACTGTTTGGAACAAAACAACTCGTCTACATTTTCATGTCTATTGCGCTACATATTATCTGCATATTAAATGTTATCGCTGTAACCCTAAAAAATATTTTGTCACGCCCCCTTCGAAAATTACTTTGCCAATTGTGTCTGCAATATAAATTTCGTCTGCATATTCATTTTCGTATTTTTTAGCACCATCTGGGTATCAAATTGTATCCCTCTAGCTCTAAAAAAAAATTTGCCACGCCCACAACGCCCATTGGGTCCAAAATTAAAATCTCGTCTGCACATTCATTTTTGTGTTGTCGAGTACTATCTGGGTACCAAACTATATCTCTCTAGCTCTAAAAAATATTTTGCCACGCCTACTACGTCCATTTGGTCCAGAACTAAAATTTCGTATGCATATTCATATTCGTGTTGCCGAGTAATATCTGGGTATCAAATTGTATCCCTCTAGCTCTTAAAGAAGTTTTGCCACGCCCACTACGCCCATTGGGTCAAAAATTAAAATTTCGTCTGCACATTTATATTTGTGTTGTTGAGTACTATCTGGGTATCAAATTAAATATCTCTAGCTAAAAAAAAGTTTTGCCACGCCCACTACGTCCATTGGGTCAAAAATTAAAATATCGTCTGCATATTCATATCCCTGCTCGCGAGTACTATCTGGGTATGAAATTTTATTTCTCTAGCTCTAAAAGTATTTTTGCCACGCTCACTTCGCCCATAGGGTTTAAAATATATAGCCTACGGTAATTTCGATATCATTGCAATCGGTTCAGCCGTTTAGGCGTTATTGACCAACAAACATACAAACAAACAAACAGACAGACATTCAAATTTATAATCTTAATAGAATAGGATTGATCAATATACTGAAATTTCTTAAATTGTATTAAAGTTTCCCGCACCAGTTCTTAACAGTACATGCACGAATATATAGTAGGTACACAGAAAAAAACGCATTCTGAATTGTAGTTTGAAATTTTTATTTTTTGCAGAAAAAGTACTTACATGTTTAAGTACGAATAGTGCTAATTAATATTTAATCAAGTACAAAACGAGATAAGTTCAAAAATGTAAGCATATAAATTGTTAAAATGAGAATGAAATTCTCCAATTAGGTTTATACGAACTTAATTACAGAATTTTAAGTACGAACATCTCAACTTTAAAGTAAAAAATTCTTAGATTTAATATAAAGTTTTTTCTGACTTATAGTAAGAATAAAAATCTTACATTAATCTCTGTAGAAATTATTAAAATAAGAATAAAATTCTCCAATTAAGTATGTACGAACTTAATTGGAGAATATTAAGAACGAACTTGTCAACTTCAAGTAAAAAATTCTTAGAATAAATATCAAGTAATATCTGACTCAAAGTAAGAATAATAAATTTTACATAAATCACTGAGAAAAAAATGTTTGGGAGAGAAATAACATTTACTCTCTTAGCTTAATGTTTTCTATGAATACTTTACATCATAAAATCTTCTGAACTTCTAAATCGCGCCTACAAGTAATAACTTTTTTCTTTATCAAGCTGAGTTTGTATTTTGTATTATCAACGGCGCCTTCATAAGTAATATATTCATACGTTAGTTCTATGACGAAAATTTGTCTAATCAGTGATATTTAAATTTCATATGACAGTTAATTAGCCAGTTTTTTTGTTGTATTGATCCAATATCAAATCAACAATTGAAACTGGAATGTTTCTTTGACCATTATATAGACACGAGTAAGTGGATTAGTTGTTTTCAAGCAGATACATATTTAATACGATTAGCAAATCATGGTAATGTCTTAATACTATTTATTAAATGAAACACTAGCAATTGTTGTTATGCGTAGATGTTTGAGTTATAGCAACCAAATTGGTTATTAGAATACACAGCAACAATGAATTGGGCATGTTTAGTATGTATTATATTATTTAACAATTGTTATTATTTCCTGTATTTTAGGTCTTTTGATATTCATACAATTTGAATTTTTTGATAGAATTATCGGTTTTGCTTTTATTCTCTCTCTCTCTCTTTTGTCATTTTAAGATATTACACAAACAACATTCGAGTGAATTGATGTTGAAGTTTCAATGTGTATATCTTAAAATTTTAAATGCATATTTTAGGTTCATATATGTATTAGTACTGCCTTATTGATGGTATAGCTTAATAGATTTGACCTAAATGGACTTTGGCTGACAATAGGGCAATGTGCCAAATGTTGTTCATGCTGCATATTAAGTTAAATCGAAGTAAAATGTTGATATTCCTTTTTAAATACTGTAAGAAAAATTCTGATCATAAATACCTGAACCCTTTCACATATCTGTTAAATAAAATACCACTTATTGCATTGCAATTATTTTAATTATTATTTACAATTAATTTTTAAACTAACGACTTTTTTTTCTTTTCTACATTTTCAGGTAAATTTCTACAAATTTAGCCTATGTGATATTTGGCATATTCTTGATCAAAAATATTTTATGTAAGTCGAATATTTCAAAAAGTTTTGTCACAATTTTATATTCCAAACGATTTTTTTTATTTCTAATCCAACAAATTGACAATGAATGTCTATTCTATAATGACCTCATCATGTAATAAACTGTGATAGTAAATCTTCCTATAATATAGGAGCTTTTCTTGTAATTTCTACTTCTTATTAATTGTCAGCAGCAACAGAAATTCATCTATCAGTAGTCGTACGTAGAAAAGAATTCCAAGCGCTTCGGTGCGCTAAGTTGTTAGTTATTTACACCAAGTGTACTTAACAGCTCTTTCACCTGGTCCATCCAACGAAGTTTTGGTCGACCCGTCCTGCGCCGCCCATCGAGTTTATTGACGAAAACCTTTCGAGCTGGAACATTTTCAGCCTGACTACGTCGATATCGTTGTACAGCTCATACTGCTCGTGGTTCATTCGACGACGATACTCGCCGTTAACGATGACGGGTCTAAATATTTGGTGAAGTATTTTTCTCTCGAAGTCTCCCAGAATAGATAGTGTCATTACCCAGGATTCTGCGCTGTAGAGCAAGATAGGTAGGATCAGAGTCTGGTAGAGTTTGATCTTTGTTCTTCGAGAGAGCGCTTTGTCATTAAATCGTTTACTTAGCGCATAGTAGCAGCGGTTTGCGGTTTGCAATCCTTGTAATTTACAGCCTGTTAATAATACTTGCAATTTTATAACATACTTACTAAGGTGACCCATTACAACTTACGAACGTGGTTCATAAATTAGAGGCCTGAAGTCTTCGGTCTTCTGCTTGCGTTCTCCAGTTAGTCCTACCAGATAGTGGCACGTCGCCTACCACTTGGTCCTTCCAACGAAGTTTAGGTCTCCCTGCTCTTCGCCGTTCTTCAGGTTCGCCGTCAAATACCTTTCTGATTCGTGCATTTACATCCATCATGGCAACAAGTCCCAGCCATCGAAGTCGTTGGATTCTGACTCTTTTAGCTACGTCGATATCGTTGTAAAGCTCATAGTTCATTCGATGGCGTATCTCGCCGTCGACACAGATAGGTCCATATATTTTCCGTAGTACGTTTCTCCCGAATACTCCCAGGTTTTGTATTTCCGTTTCCCACGATTCGGCGGCATACAATAAAACGGGTAAAATTAACACGCGTTACAGCTGTTTCTTAGTATCCTAAAATAAGTTGGTGTTACTAAAGTGCTGCCGAAGTCCATAAACACATCTATTGGCTCCGCTTAATTTCTTAGCTGACACTTTTTATCTTGTTGACGGATGACCCGAGGTAGCTAAACTCATCTACTTCCTCAAAACAATAATTTTAAATGTTGACGGTGCATTCACATCGAGAGGACTCTTTGTTCGTCGAAATCATTATTTTTGTTTTGTCCTCGTTGACCGCTAAACCCATTTTTGCTGACTCCTTTTCTAGTGATGAGAAAACTGCAGTAACATCCCGCAGATTTCGGCCAATGATGTCTATATCATCGGCATAGGCTAGTGGCATGTGGCTCTTGTGGAATATGGTGCTAGACATGTTGACACCAGCCTTTCTCATCACCTTCTCCATAACTATATTAAATAGTGTATATGACAAGCTATCGCCCTGCCAGAAACCTCTATCCGTGTTGAATGGTTCAGAATAATCCTTACGAATCTTAACTGGTGTTTTCCAAGGTACATCTGCAAAGTCGAATTAGTTTTGCAGTAATTCCAAACTCAGACATGGCCTCATATAGCCTATTCTTTATTGGAGAGTCGAAGGCAGATAGATGGTAGGTGTCGATCTCTACAATTGGCTTTAGACGTTCACGCACAATAAGCTCGAAAGGACCATTTACGGAATTGGTAATAGGCTTATTCCACGCTGGGGCTGGGGCTACGGTCATATACATTTTCTGGGCTCTCAGTTTTAAAACACTTTATTTTATAGTCGTTGCGTTTGATCTATACATATAATCTTCTCTTCCACGCCGCGATTAGTTGCTGTTACTGTTGTTACATTATGCCATAAGTTATCAATTGCATTTAATTACTTATGTTGAACAAATTATTTAATTGGCAGTGTAAATGTTAATGCAATAATGTTTTATGCATATACGGTCATATTAATGATTGATCTGTCGCTTACTCCCGTTGTCTTTGAAATGTAAATGGATTAGTTAACGCCTAGGCCTGGAATCGATTCGTTGTAGTAGTCAGATGAGAAAAAAAAATTGTTCTCCTAACATCCAAGTGACGACAGTTGGGTAACAATCGCATTCTATGCGATTATGCTCACTGTTATTAATATACTTTCTACAACGTAGATAGCGTATTACATATTACTTGACAAGTTCATACTAGTTATTTTACTGTCGGAAGTGTTGTCTAGGATCTGTCAAAGTGACTGTCAATTAATAGACGACGTTATGCTATTCGCTTAGTACTTGCAGATACCAATTCTGTGAGATATTTTAAAGGGAAATATAACCTTCAGTTGCACTTTTGGGGCAATAACAGCGTTGGACCAATCCACCCTTAGGAGGTGAAGATGGGGTTGTGGTATGTTTGGGGAAAATATCATAATGGAAAAATAACTGGAGGTTGGAGGCACAATGGTAGCGACAGGAGCTGATTTCATATAAAATAATTTGTAAAAAATAAAAATAAATGTATGGAGCCACCTTAAGGATTGAAGATAGGAGGTAGATATGTTCTAAGAAACTTTTGGGTTGCCAAAATATAGGGGGTCGGTCATACATTTGTCAACTCTAGGGGCACTTACAACTATGGGAGCAAATTTTATAAAAAGTTGGGGGCTCCCCTTAGGAATTGATGATAGTGGCTAGGTATGTTTGAGGAAAATGTTAGGAAAAACAAATGACTGGGGGTCGGTCATACATTTTATCTCTCTAGGAGGTACAGGAGCTATATTTGGAGAAAATGTTAGGAGGATATAATGAAAATTTACCCCTCTACAGGCGACTCCGGGGCAGTTGTGGCGCTTGAAGGGGGGCTTTTTCTCCTTCTCCTTCTCCGGTCATACATTTTATCTCTCTAGGAGGTACAGGAGCTATATTTGGAGAAAATGTTAGGAGGATATAATGAAAATTTACCCCTCTACAGGCGACTCCGGGGCAGTTGTGGCGCTTGAAGGGGGGCTTTTTCTCCTTCACCACCAACTTTGACCACGATACGCGAACAGAAGGTATTCAACGTTTTTAATTTTTCTTAACTAAAATTTTTGTATTACTCCATAGCAAGATTTCCCCACTAGTAGAATTTGATCTGAATAACTTGTTGGAATTCGAACCTGGTCTCGCGACATCTGGTCTCGCGGTTTAACCTTGCAAGTGCTACGCTCAGACAAGCCAGGTACGAAGAGAAATGCGGTCGGATGAAATGTAATGTCTTATGTAATGCGTGCTGTGACGATACAATAACGTGAGAAGAAGAAGGAGATGAAACGCTTTTGCGGAAAAATGGATCTATGGAAGAAACGCGAATTCGAGGATATCAAAAATTACAGAAATAAACGTGAAGCCCGAAAGTTCTACAAAACGTGAAAACCAAAGGTTTTGGAACAGGAATCCCCATCTGTAAGGACAGAGATGGAAATCTAGTTACGGACACGTAGAGTGTGCTGCACACATGGATGAAACACTTTCGTACTCTGCTCTTTCCCGAAAGCAGCATAAGTGACAAAAGCTTGCCAATCGGCGACGAAGGAGTATATTGTTCGCCATCCTAGCAAAACTGATTGAACCTTATCAGTGTGGCTTTAGACTTGGCAAATACATGACCGAGCAGATATTCACATTATGACAAATTCTGGAGAAGGCCAAAGAAATGGAGATCAACACCTAACGTATGTCCATCGATTGCAAAAGCTGCATTTGACAGTTCGATACGAAAGAAACTTTTAGATGCTATGGCTGAGTTTTTATTATCCCCGCCAATGTAGTCTGTAGATCAGGCGATAGTCTGTCATGCGGTCACTTTAACACCATAATGTTGATAATCATGCGGAAGGCTGTAGTAAACACGACTGGTACTAACTTTAATTTAAAGTCACATGCTGTTCGCGTTTGCCGATGTTATACATGTCATTGGCCGACGACTGCGGGATGTTACTGCAACCTTTTCAAGAATTGAAAAGCAGTCGGCCGAAATTGGTCTGGTGATGAATGAGGGCAAAACTAAGTAATTTGTTTTTACGATGCGTTAAGCACGTTCAAATAGACCGACTGACGAATAGATGAAAATGCAACATGAAATTCTGATATAAAAGAGTGAGCGTGGCCCCGACGATATTTGGTTTGATTTCATTTAAGGTCAGTATATTTATATGAAAAAATATGGACAAGATTAAATCAAGTAGTGTTGACCCGACCACACCACCACATAATAGTCATAAATTAGAAGGAAACAATTTAAATCCAGTTTCTATTTGGCAGAATTTCAATTTCGGGGTAAATGTGATATACACATTTGAGGTAGATTTGCGTCGGCTAGGAATAGAGATAGGCTTAGATCTGGGTATTTACCCAACGCTGGGTGTTTACCCATTTATACCCGGGTATATATCTAATTTCGGTTAAATACTCATTTGAATAACAAAAACTCGTTGTTACGTAGTGTAAGAGAAATGTGAACTTAGCTCGCGAGCTAGGAGTCACAAATTTCGAACGAGCTGTCGGCTCGCGAGTCACGATCCCAAATAAAGAGCTGGTCTGCGAGCCAAGAGCTACAAAATTTTAAATGAGCTCTCAGCTCGCGAACCAGGAGCCACAAAATTTCAAATGAGCTCTCAGCTCGCGAGCCAGAAGCCCAAAATAATAGCTGGCTCGCGAGCAAAAGTACTTTTTTAAGCCAAAAAGTACTTTCATTGGTCCAAAAAATCTTTTCGGTTGCACAAATTCCTTTTTTTTTGTACCAGAGTACTTTTTTGTACCAAAAGTACTTTTAATGTACTTTTCGGCACAAAGTACTTTTTTTACTAGAGTACTTTTTTGTACCAAAAGTACTTTTAATGTACTTTTCGGCACAAATTACTTTTTTTTGTATCAGAGTAGTATTTTCCCTTGTCCTATCACTAGCTAGGAATTCAGTATAAGTGCCGAGTCAATCGGCATGTCTAGTAAAAAGCTTCTCAAACAGTGACGTTCACATTCGTCGATAAACAAGTAGGTGCCGTTAGTTGTGAATCTAAAAAATCTAATTCACGACAATGTAAAGGGAAATTAAGTAACACAAACACAAAAGCTATGGAGTTTTAAAAAAATGTTTCAAGTTTCATAATTGACGTCGAAGTCAAAAGTGTTTAATGGGCGATAACTAGCGTTTGATGGAACACGAACAATGATATGCATTTCGTCCCGATAGAACTCCAAATGACAGCACATCACATCAAATAAAAAAATTTTATTATTTAAGTAAATGCTTCCCTACGGGAAAATGAACCGGTACAGTCCCAGTCACGGGACCGGTTCCCTGGGGTGCATGAATCGGTTCCAGTTCCGGAACTTTTGTATGTAGAGAACCGGTAAAGTGTCAATTGACACCTAACTGATACTTTGTGATGTGTCTTGAACCGGTTCAACAGTACAAGCCCTACGACAGGTTCAGTAACAACCAGTCACCTAACTATGATATCTGTTTTTTGTTAATATGCCCCAAAATAAAACGAAAAAATTAAATGAAATACAACCCCGCAGAATACTACAGATCAGTCAAATTGACTTTTCTTTAACACTTTAGAACCAGTTTGGTGACACATCCCCTCTTCACCCGTCCTGTGATAGGTACTCTCAGGTAAATTAACACCACTTTTCCCGTAGGGTTCTAACGTAAAAGTTTCATGGTTTAGAGAGACCTTTAAGGACATTACAAGAAATTGGATATAGAAAAGGAAATACAGGACGTCAATGGTCAAAATTTTCATGGTTTAGAGAGACCTTTAAGGACATTACAAGAAATTGGATATAGAAAAGGAAATACAGGACGTCAATGGTCAAAATTGTCTTTGAATCCGAAAGTGACTAAAGGAAAAAACGGAGACTTCTATATACCAAGAACAGCGGTGTGAATAAAATATATTTGGACCGTGCGTAGGGTGCACGGATCAACAAAAAATTTGGTATTCTGAAATTGTAATTGCATTATTTTTAATCGTAAGGGTTGTCCACATCAACTTTTTTTTTCGACCCATACTATTGCATACCTGTGACTGCCCTATTACCTTTATCCTCTCCTCTGCCTTAACGCTAGATTTCATTAATTGCTTTTGATTAGCATTTGCTGCAGTCGCTTCCCTTTGACCCCTTCGGCCCACCGTAAGGTCAGCTGCTGGTTAGTCTTATCAATTTGGTGTTTTTGTTGTTGTTGTTGTTTATGGTAAGTCGAATTCATATTTATGCCCTATATTTTGTTTGTGGTTTTGTTTACCATTGTGTTTTTTTTCTCCTCCACGATTTAATCCATCGAAGCTGTTGGTACTAGTTCCAGTTCATTTCTCATGCTATTGCATCGTATAGTCGTCATATATTTTGGTTTTGCATTGAACTAGTTTCCATTTTACATTTTGGTGTTGCATGGACAGTCGAACTGGTCACATTGTAGATTATTGCTGCTGCTGCTGCAGGAGTTGTTGTTGCCGCTGCTGTTGTTATCACCGTTGTTATTTGATATGATTCAATTTGAATTCTATAGATTTTGCTACACTCCACCCTTTAGCGCATTTTATTAGAGTGGTGTTGTTGTTGTGTTTTTTCTGCTTTTATTTGAATAATTTGAATTTTTAATTTGTTCTATACCTGTCCCGTGTAAATCTCATATCTCGTTCGTTGTGTTTGTTTTTTTTTTTGGTTTTGGAGTTATGAATTCTTAAAATAATTGCTGTTTAATTGAGTTTTTATTTTTATTTGCTCGAACTCACATAAAGTGGGATTATTATTATTCGTTTTCATTTTTATTTAGACAAAATTTGTCAATAATTGTATTAACTTGTTTGGCTTTTTATTGTTTATATTTTTTAGTCTATGGCCAAGTTATGTTATTTAAAAATTTATGGATAATTAATAATTATCGTAAACTTAATGAAGGCATATATTTTGTATGCACAGATTTTTTTTTTTTTTTGATTTGGGTATAATTTATATGCAAATGCTAAGAGACGTTTAATGGCAAACATTTTGTTGTGGAGACAGCTTTTGAGTGCTTCGAAAATGTTTAATGGATTTTTAATGGCTTAATTGTATGCACTTTGATAAAAAGTTAAGAACAAAGATTATATGTGCATAATTTGGTAAAGATATTATTTTCAAATTTTGATTGCCAATTTTTACTTGCACATTCTGTCTAAGTGACCGCGCTTGACAACGTCGATGTCGTTATGCAGCTCATGGTTCATTTTTTTTTCTTGAAAACTTTCAGAATATATTAATCCGCTTGTGTCATTACCCAGAATTCTGCGCTGTAGAGCCAGACAGGTAGGATCAGTGTTTGACACACTGCGCATAGTAGCAGCGGTTTGTAATCTATACTCGTCTCTTGGTTTCCAGGCTGACATTATTAGTTTTCTTTACAACGATGCCAAGGTAGACAAAATCATCGACCACTTCAAAGTTATAGTTGTCAACGTTCACGCAGTGTCACAAACTAATAGACTTTTTGTTCGTTGAAACAAATCACTTGGTTTGTCTTCATTCATCACCAGACCCATTTTAGTCGATTGTTTCTCAATGCTCGTAAAGGCCGCAGTAACATCGATTATCGTATTGAGTAAAGCCTCGCTTGGTACAATCAGTGTCATCCCGCACTGTCGCATCTGATTCGCGGAGATAACCAACTCAGCCATTGCATCGAATATTTTCTGTCGTGTCGGACTCTCGAATGCCGCTTTGTAATCGATAAATAGATGGTAAATGTTGATATGCATTTCTTGGGTCTTCTCTAGGATTTACAGCTTGGTCGTGAATTTACTAGATCTAAAGCCACACTGTTAAGTTCTAATTAGCTAGTTCTTTTGTCTTTCACATTTAACACCAGACAGGTCCTTGTATGGGTTAGAGCTGATCCCGCGATAGTTGGTATACACTCCTAGATCGCCTTTCTTAAGCTCTGGACATAAAACACTCAGATTCTAATCATCGGACATGCATTCCTGTAACCAAATCCAGTTTATGAGTTGGTAGATGCACATTGTCCGCTCATCACCGCTGCCCTAAAAACTGTGCCGGCAGTTAATCACTTCCCCCATCTTTATTGTTTTCGCCGTTTATTGTTTTAAGTCGTTCAATTGCTGTGCTGATCTCGTTTTGGTACGGTGGTGGAATATCTATTCCGGCGTCGATGATTGGCGTGATTTCGTCACAAAAATCTTCCCTCCATATTTGTATTGTATTCTTCAATCGCGATCAGATATCCACCTCTTTTCTTCCATAGAATAAGCGTCTTGCCTCCCCCTCTACTCCTTAAAACGTTCCTTTTCAGCACATTTTACCATTGGCTGCAGTTTTGCCTTGTAAGCAACATCCTTTTACTTAGACAAAACACGACATCCCTTATCATGCCAAGGTTGTCTGAGCGTGGTTTATCATAACCCAATACGGTCGTTGGGGCATTAGTCATAAAATTATTTGCCATTGCATGGGATAGCTGCTAGCGTTATAGTGAGTAAACACGCTTAAAATTTGTTGACTCACAACGGCACCTACAAGTTGCTGTCTGCAACACCGAGGGGGCCGCCGATGAAAGATATATTGATAACAGTGACAGTAATTGAACCACGAATCTCCCGCATCATAGTCCATGTTTGCACCGCGCATCACACGCACGTCCATAATCCTTGAGACATGCCTTCCATCGATTACCACGTGATCAATCTGGTTTGTTGTCTTTTGATCAGGGAAAATTCAGGTTGCCTTGTGGGTTACACTCACCACCATGTTTCTTGCCGCCGCGAAGGTAACTTGTTTGAATCCGTTATTGGAGGTGTTGTAATGTTAGGTCCCTTCCTATTTCAGCATTAAAATCTCCCAGACATACCAGCAGTCTTTTATGTCCAAGATTAAATGCATCCTTAAGGTATTCGTATTTGTCTTTTATCGAGGTGTGGCATAGTGGTTAGAACACGCGACTACCATGCGGGAGATCCGTGATTTGATACCCGGCTCCAGTTCTCTACATTTGTGTTTCATTGGCGGACCCCTCGATGTTGTCGACAGCAACTTCGCAGTCTAGTGTCGTGTCAATCGGCAGGTCTAGTAAAAAGAGGTGAGTGAGGTTCGCATTCGTCTATAAACAAGTAGATGTCGATTGTTGTGAATCTAAAATAGAAAGTGTGTAAATTCACGACAACGCGAGAAGCTATCCCATACCACATTCATGGGGAGCAAATGGACATTCAGTTAAGTATGCAAATACGCGTGATACGGATAGTGGTTGTTGATGTGGAAAGTGCTTATTCGGTCACTCACTGGGTTAAACCGCTAGACCAGATGTCTTGCCGACTATGAAACCTCATTCGAATTTGTGTCTTTGTGCATGGCAACTATAAAATAGGTCATAGTTCTTTCGTCGTGTGCACCCTCGTCTCGTCCTTCACATATCCTGTATGGCGGCGATGTCTGCGTTGTATTTGTCGAGGACATTCGCCAACTGGATAGAGACATCATCTCTATAGAGACTTTTCACATCACAGGGGCAGATCCTTAAATCATGGCCGTTATAACTTTTGCGGGCGTCAACATTTAGGGAAGTGAGGGGATTTCTTGTATTTTCTTTGTGTTTATACTCTCAACTTACTGGTAGGAGGGTATACATCATTTGATACGACCTTAAAGTGTAACACGTAGAAAGAGTCACTTTAGACCCTAGGACTTTATACCCTTAGACTTAAGACCCTGTTTTCAAACTATGCTCAAGTTAACATTTCCCCAAAACTACTAACGGTATTGTAAATAAGCTATATGGCCACGCCCCTTCTGGTACCTCCCATGTATTCTGCCCACTTTAAAAATTGAGTAATAATATGAGTAATTTAGTAAAGCTATATCAGGATAAAGTTTTGGAGAGAAAAACTGAAAGTCTAGCCACGCCTCTTTTGGTACGTCCCATACAAATTTACCTATCCGCCCACTTTAATAATATCAATATACTCAACACGATCGAGCTTGGATTCATTCTACGGGTAGGAGGGTATATACCATTTGATACGACCCAAAAGTGTAACACAAAGAAGGAGTCACTTTATACCCTAAGTTTCTTTGAACCAAATCCGATTCATGACTTTTTAAGTCGTTTGAGCCATGTCCGTCTATCCGTCTGTCTGTCTGTATTTAGTAAAAGTGTAGCAGAAAAAAGTTTTGAAGAACGAAGTGAAGTCTAGCCCCACCCTTCTGGTACTTTCTATACCCATTAGGTACCGCCCACTTTAGAAATCGATTAAAAATATCAATACATTCAACGCGATCGTGCCCAAATTCTGTATTTAGAAAAGTGTAGCAGAAAAAAGTTTTAAAGAACGAATTGAAGTATAGCCCAAACCCTTCTGGTACCTCCTATACCCATTAGGTACCGCCCACTTTAGAAATTGAGTAATAATATTAATACATTCAACGCGATCGTGCCCAAATTCTGTATTTTGAGCTATAGCAAGATACAATTTTGAAGAGAAATACTGGAAGTCTAGCCACGCCCCATCTGGTACCTACCATACCTATTTGGTACCGCCCACTTTATAAATCGATTAATACTATCAATGCACCCAACGCGATCGTGTCCCAATTCTGTATTTAGTGAAGCTAAATCAGAATTAAGTTTTATAGAAAAAAACTGGAAGTCTAGCCACGCCCCTTTTGGTACCTTCCATACAAATGTACCACTACGCCCACTTTAGAATTCGAGTATTAATATCAATATACTATATTTACACCGGCCGTGGCATAGTGGTTAGAACACGCGACTACCATGCGGGAGATCGCAGGTTCAAACCTGGCTCCAGTCATCTTAAAAGAAAAAAAAAATAAATAAAATTTTCTTTCATTGTCGGCTCCCCTCGAATGTTGTTGACAGCAACTTCGCAGTATTAAGCGTCGATTCAATCGGCGTGTCTAGTAAGAGCTTTCTCAATACAGTGACGTTCGCATTCGTCGATAAACAAGTAGGTGCCGTTAGTTGTGAATCTAAAAATAGAAAGCGTGTTAATTCACAACAACGCGAGAAGCTATCCCATACCTCATTCATGGGGTGCAAAGGGAAATTAAGTTAAGTAAAGCCTAAACCACTAAGAGAGCCGTTGTATGTATGACGCTTCTACAAATTTTTACAAAAAAGTTACAAAAAAGTTACAAGTTACATTGTAAATGGTGTTTCTAAGATTTACTCTCAAATAAGAATCAATTAGCTATTTTTTTGTCCTATAACCTCATTTCTAAAATACAAAAAACAAATGCTGGTTATTTTTATTATTTTTTAATTGCTACATGCACCCCATTTGCTCTTGCGTTGTTTACTTTCCTTGAACACAACTCGTGAGAACATCCCACAAATCATGTTAATTAAGTTTTCATAAGCCTCCAGAAAATCGAAGAAAAACCAACGTTTACAAAATACCATACTTATGTAATATGAACAAACAACACAAAATGAATTTATAATATAATCAAGATTCAAATTTCATTGTAACATATTAACAAGCAGCCACTGATGTGGCAATATATACCAGCCCTTGTGCACAGCATAAAGTAGCCCTCACTTTTTTTTATATGGTAGTAGTAAATAGCATTACCCCTCTTTATTGCTCTCTAACGGGGGTAACCCAATACTCAACACAGTCACTTCTGTTGTTTGGGTTTCAATTTGGGTTGAAATTAAGATCCCAACATAGAAAAAAAATGAAACCATTAAATTATTCCCCATTAATTTTTAGCACTTTGTCCAGTTTTTAGTTTATCACCTCCATCACTAATTCGGACAAAGATGAAAATACTAGAAATTTGTACGCCCTTCCCTAGATAAACCCAATTAAAAGCAAATAAATTATTCTTCAATTTTACGGAAGAACGACCGACACCAACACTATAATCAACAGCTGACTGAGTGCCTATTTATGTTAGGGTTTAATCATCATAGCATTGCAACCGCTCATCATCAACCGTAGCATTCCCAGTGTTTACTCTTTGGTGGTGTTGCTGGCAACACCCTTTTGTTGTTGTTGTTGTTGATAGGCCGCCGTCTTGACATTACGATTTGCCAGTGATTAGTTCCATTGAAATATAACCCAACATGTTGTTGTTTGTTATGTCGCCGACGCTCTTTTTAGCTTAGAATATTCAACAAATTGAAATTCTAGCAATAGACTGACTGGCTGCATGGCAATAGTAATACTCTGGTTACTGATAATGAATATAAAGTATCTCTCTCGCAGATTTGGTTAATGAAAACATATGTTGTTCTTGGTGTTCTTCGTGTCATATTAATATACGCCTAAATATGTTCATTATTAGGTTTAAGATTCATAATCACGTAGGCATGTCCATATTGTTATGGGTACGGACTAAATGTTTTGTGTTTGAAGTTATACCAACAGTTAACATATGATGACGATAACGTGATGATCTAGTCTTGTCACGTGAAACCTTAATATGCGTAAAAAGTGTCAATGACACATGCTTAAGTGTATCATCTGGTAGAAGATGGTGGTGAAATAGCCAAACTTCAAGTGTCCTTTGGCATCTGAGTATGGTCTCACCCACAGATATATTGTATGGTAAAGCTATCATCAAAGAAAATCTAGTAACAAAACAAACAAAGAAAAAGTAACAAACGGAACCCCCCAAATGTTGATGACCCCCGCAAACGAAATAAGGACCATGATTTAAGGATATGCACCTGGAACGTTAGGACTCTCTATAGAGAAGGTGCCACTATCCGACTGGTGGATGTCCGCAAAAAATATAAGGCTTACATCAGCGCTATCCAGGAGATGAGATGAACCGGTCAAGGATGCTGGTGATATAAAAATTGCGACATCTATTACAGCTGCCAAGCCGAAAAGCATGAATTTGGATGTGGATTTGTAGTTGGCGGGAGACTCAGACATCTTGTCTTGCGATTCAATCCTGTTAGTGATCGAAAAGCCGCAATCCGGATCAAGACGAAATACTTCTACATATCGCTGATTTGTGCTCATGCCCAGACGGGAGATAAAGACGATGAGATTAAAGATGCGTTTTACGAGCGCCTAGAGGAAACATACGACCGCTGCCCTGTCCATGACAATAAAATTGTTCTGGGAAAGTTTAATGCAAAAATAGGAAGGGAAGATGTTCTTGGTTCATCGATCGGTAAATTCAGCCTGCATACCGACACGTCAGATAACGGGTTTAGGCTGGTTAGCTCCGCAGCGGGAAGGAACATGGTAGTGAGTGGAACCAGATTCCAGCACAAAGATATCCACAAGGCAACTTGGCTATCCCCCGATCAAAACAACAAAAGTCAAATTTATCATGTGGTAATTGATGGCAGACATGCAACTAGTGTCATGGACGAGCATGTGATCCGTGGTGCTAATTGGCTCGGATCATTACCTGATTGCAGTCAAGGTGAGCAAAAGATTGACCAGAGCGAAAAACGCATGTAACCAAACACAAAGAAAACTTGAAATCGCAAAGCTGCAAATCCCAGAGATAGCCACTGCCTACTCCAACCAGCTCTCCCAATTACTACGACACAACGCCTCTACTTCTGATATTCCCGATACACAGTGGCAGCATATTGCGCATTCCATGCTAACAGCCTCAACAACCGTGCTAGGACATAAAAAACGACGCTCGGACGAATGCTGGTTCGATGATGAATGTCGCATAGCGTCTCAAGAACAGGGTGATGCTTATAGGGTAACTCTACAGCCAATTGTAAGCCGACCTGTTAGGGAACGGCACAAGGAGGCAGTAAAAAAGGCGAGACAGGTTTTTAAGCGAAAAAAAAAACGTCACATGAAGGAACGGGAGAAAGAGGATATAGAGCGATACAGGGATAGACGTGAGGACCGAAAATTTTTCCAGTAAGTAAAAACAAAAGGCTACGGTAATGGTCTCCTAAGGACAAGGATGGAAATCAGGTTACAGATACGCAGTGTGCTGCATATATGGAAAGAACACTTCCAGCAACTGCTGGTTCCAGAAGGCAGCGCACGTGAACGTATCACGCCAATTATCGACGGCGGCTTAGATTGACCACCATCAAGTCAAGCCGAGGTAAGAAGAGCAACATCGTGGCTGAAAAATAATAAAGCAGCAGGTGTCGACGGACTACCAGCAGAGCTCCTCTAGTCTGGTCCACCAGCTCCTATGCACGGTTTGGCTTACCGAGTGCATGGCCGATGATTTACGTATCTAAGCGTCTGATGTCCTCTGCTGAAAAAATGTGATCCAAGTGTGTGCTCCAAATACCGCGGAATCAGCCTTCTATCCACCCCATATAAGGTCCAGACGAGTGTGCTATGTAAAAGACTAAAGCCATTGTAAGATCCAACCTGATCGGGCTTTATAAGTGTATCTTTAGACCTGGTAAATCAGCAACTGACCAGATATTCACACTTCAGCAAACACTGGAAAAGACCCAAGAGAAACAGATCGACACATACCATCTTTTCGTCGACTATAAAGCTGCCTTTGACAGCACGTTGCGGCAGAAATTACTTAAAGCCATGGCTGAGTTTGGTATTCAACGTAGTGATATAGATGATAATGAGAAAAGCTGCAGTAAACACGAGTGGCACTCGCGTACGCTGATGACGCGTCGACATCATCGTTCGAAAACTGCGGGATATGACTGCAGCCTTCTCACGTATACAGAAGGAATTATCGGAAATGGGTCCAACTGTGAACGAGGACAAAACAAAGTTATTAGTTTCAACGAACAAAAAATCTACTCGTTTGGGAAACTGCGTGAACGTTGACAACTATAATTTCGAGGTGGTAGATAATTTTATACACCTATGCTCCACCATCAACAAAACAAATAATGTCAGCCACGAAATCCGGAGAAGAATCCTACTTGCTAATAAATGTTTCTAAGGACTACGCAAGCGTTTCAATGACAGAGCCCTCACTCGACGAATAAAAATCCAGCTATTATAGATACTTGTTCTACCTGTCTTGATGTACGGTTCAGAATCCTGGGGTGTGTCATAACCGGATCGGATGAATCGGTTTTGGCAGTATTCTAGAATATATGGGTCCGTCATCGTTTACGGAGAGTATCGGCGCCGTATGAGTCATGAGCTGTACGAGCTTTACCCTGACATTGACGTGGTCAGGCGAATTAAAGTGCAGCGGTTGCGTTGGTTAGGCCATGTTGTACGCATGGACGAAAATGCTTCAGCTCAAAAAGTCTTCGACAATGAACTCGATGGATGGCGCAAAGAGGGCGAACAAAACTCCGTTGGAAAGACCAGATTACTGAGAGCCTTACAAAACTTGGTGTAACTAACTGGAGAAGAAGCGCGAAAGATCGAGGCGCTTATAATATTTTCCTACGTGCGGTATATAATCGCAATCCCATTGTGCCAGCTAAAGAAAGGAACAAACAAAGGTAAAAACATTTTATGATTTTATTTAAATTTTGTAAAAATCTTAGTTTTCTCCTATTTCGCGCAATGGGTTATATGTATGTGTTGGATTTATCTTGGAATTACTCTGGTATTCTCCCAATCACTTTGGAGGTTAATGTCTACACAGTTCAGAGAGACAAAGGAAACCAAGTAATATGAAATTTGTTATAACAATAACTGCAAATGGTTATTCAATAGAATTTGCCAAAGTCTTTTAAAATAATCATAAATTTCCTACATACTTTAACCTTTGGATCCCTTTTATATTCTGCCTGGTGAAGCAAGAAACATATTTTTTCGTAGTATATATCATTTTATGATTTATATATATAACCACCACATGCTGTTCCTAAAGGTCTCATATGTGCCTACCTCTGATATATAACCTGAACAAACTTTTTCTAGCCTATTAAGGCCATATTTCTCTAACAACAGTAAAATAAAAAAACACAAATTTATTGTTTTTTTGTTTTTCTAATTCTTTGAGAAATTGCTTAAGATATGCGGAAATATGCGACTGTTAAATTTTTTAAGACAATTTTATTTATAAATCATCATATGTTTCTTAAATATCTATATGTGGCAATTGTTTATGGAATTTGGGAGTGGAATGACTGCCTTCATTCCAGTATTTTACTTGCCATTTTTTTCTCTCCAACTCAGATATTTTTAGAAAAGACATATGACCTAAATAAAATGCATATTTCGCCGTCGACTCTACCCAATAAACAAAATCTTTATGTTGACTGCGAAAATGCTACACATACAGTGATATACATATAAGGCAACAAATTTTTTATGTTTCATTTTGTGTATTACTAAAGTCAGCAAGTCAGGGAATCTTCTGCGTTATTCCATAAACAAAACATTATTATTATTGTTTGTTCATGTCCATGTGAGCAAATGAATATGACCAAGCTAGAAAGTAGTAAAAGTCCATATATACGTATATGTGAATGCAAATAAAATGTTTGCTTGAGACATCAATTGTTTTATTGTAACAATTAAAATAATAATAAAAACACAATAGACTGCACTAACCCATCACACACACACACCCCCACATAGAATAACCGAAAAAGAAAGTGTGATAATATTTACAGTAAATGTGAAACTATGAACCTATAAATCATTTGTCTAATTGTTATGGCAAAAGGATGTTGAAGTAAAGTAGAGAGAGAGAGAGACATATGCATATGTGTCCAAGTGCAAATTTCGTTGTCACTTTGTGTGTGTTTATAGTGTTATGAACTTCATGGGGGCACAGTGGTTGAACAAAATTGGTTATAGCTTTCAAACCATATGACTAAACCATGGTTGTTAAAATATGTGTGGGCGAATTGTAATCGGGACTGAATTCTAAAATTTTTTAACATATGATGTTATTATCAAGTTACAGAGTAATAAAGTACCCCTAGGTTTCAATAATAATACTGTGCACTGTGGTGTGATATCATTTTATTCTAATAATTTATTAAACAGAGATTGTTTAATAAAGTACTACTTGATTAATATACGCCTATCCACAGGGATAGTTAATATTTGGACCCATCATTCTCAAACGCAAGAACCGTCGTCGCATGAAGCTGTATGAGCTGTACAACGACATCGACGTAGTCAAGCGCGTTTGAATAGACCGAATGCGCTGGCTTGCACACATTCTACGAATGGACGAAAATGTTACAATTAACTAGATGGGCGGCGCAGGAGGGGACGACCAAAACTTCGTTGTATGAACCTGGTGAAAGAGCTGTTATCTAAGCTTGGTGTGACGAACTATCTACGGAGAGCAAAATACCGTTGCTGCGCTTAGAATACTTTTCTACATGCTGCTACTGATAGATAAATTTCTGTTACTGTTACTGCCATAATAAAGAAGAAGTATCCACAGGGATGAGAAAAAAATTTATCATAACTGTTTGTACTTGTTCAGAGAATGGAACATTTTCTAATTTGGCTTTCGTGATTGTTATTCACTTTGGGAATAACCAGAATCTTTCTATGAAAATCCCCAAGTAGCTCACAACTTCCAATACATCACGGGTTCTTCGGGAAATGCCACCAAACATCCGTTCATTAGTAGAAAATGTGGGAAGGAGCAATGATTAGCACCCTTGATGAAATGCTATCACATATGAGTCTTATGTGATAGGCTTCGGCAGCACTTAAATAAAAACTATTATGAAAATAAGAAGAAAAAAAAGAACAAGAACTCCCTCAAATGTTAACGACTCCAGTTAAAAGGACGTTAAAAGGACCATGATTCTCTTTACACCCCATGAATGAGGTATGGGAATTCATACGCTTTCTAGTTTAAATTCACAACAAACGGCACCTACTTGTTTGTTGACGAATTCGAACGTCACTGTTTGAGAAGCTTCTACTAGACATGCTGATTGACTCGACACTTATACTGCGAAGTTGCTGTCGACAACACCGAGGGGGCCGGCAATGAGAACAAAATTGAGATGACTGAAGCTGATAATCGAACCATGGATCACCCGCATGGTAGCCGCGTTTTGTAACCACTATGCCACGGCCGGTCCAAAGGATATGCCTCTGGAAAGTCCGAACTCTCTACAGCGATCTCGACAAATAGAAGGCTGTCATCACCGCCTTACAGGAAATGCGTTGGACGGGACAGGTATGCGAACTAAGAAAGAACTGTGACATTTTTAACAGCTGCTATGCAGAAACACACGTATTTGAATGCGGGTTCATAGTCGGCTAGAGACTTCGACATCTGGTCTCGCGGTTTAACCCTGCAAGTTAACGAATAACCACTATTCGCATCAAGGCGAAATATTTTAACATTACTCTGAACATGACATTAAAATTGTTTTGGGAGATTTTAATGCTAAGGTACAAAGGGTAGATGCTCTTGGTTCAGCAGTCGATAAATTGAGTCTATAAACCAACACCTCCGATAACGGATACAGACAACGTCGCAATGCTAACGTCGGCAAGTAACATGGTAGTGAGTGGAATCAGATTTCAGCATAAGGATATCCACAAGGAAACCTGGATATCCACTGATCAAAAGACAAGAATCCAGATTGATCACGTAGAAATCGATGTAAGGCATGTATCGAGCGTCACTTGTGTGTGATGTGTGGTGCAAACATTGACTCGGATCACCACTTAGGAAATAAGGTCACGGACACTCTGAGTGTTCTATGTCCTCTGCTTAGTAAAGGCGATTCAAGTGTGTGAACCAGTTATCGCGGGGTCAACCTTTTACCCATCGCTTACAAGGTCATGTCTCGTGGGTTATGTGGAAGGCTAAAGGCCATCCTAGCGAAATTGATTGAAGTTTATCAGTGTGGCTTTTCAGCTGGTAAGTCCAATAACAACCACTAGGACAAATGCTGGAGGATACCCATGAAAAGCAGATCCGTACCAACCATCGGTGTATTGACTACAAAGCTGCATACGACAGTCCGATACGACAGAAATTATGGCTGAGTTTGGTATCTCTTCGCAGCCGATACGACTCTGCGGAATGACACTGATTTACATTAAGTCCTCAGGTAAAATAGGCAAAAATTCGACAGAGCCATTTATCTACCAAGCGAAGCTTTAGACAAGGCGATAGTCTGTCATGCCATCTCTTTAACATCGTAATGAAGATGATCATGCGGAAGACTGCAGTAAACAGGGCTGGTACTATCTTTATCAAAAGTCATATGCTGCTGACGTATGCCAATGATATAGATATCATTAGCCGAAGACTGTGGTATGTTACTGCGTCCATTTCATGCATTGAGAAGCATTTTGGTGATAACTGAGGATATAACCTGCATATTTGTTTCAACTAACAAAGAGTCTACTCGTTTGGGATGCTGTGTAAACAATGACACTTATAACTATGAAGTGATATATGATGTTATAATGTATATATTGCCAGCCTGGAAGTCAAGAGATGAATGTTTATCGCAAATCGCTGCTAATATGCGCTAAGCAAGCGATTTAATGACAAAGCACTCGGTCGGCAAACAATATCCAATTCCACGAAGCACTGATCCTACCTATCTTGCTCTACAGCGCAGAATCCTTGGTAATGTCACCTAGCAGATCAATCGGTTCTAAAAGTCTTTGGGAGAAAGCCCCTTCTGCACCGGCGACCAAAATTTCGTTGGATGGGACATATGAAAGAGCGTTTATCTATACTGTGTAACAAACTATCTAAGGAGCGCAAAAGACCGAATTCCTTGAAAACCTTTTCTAACTGCGGCTACTAATGGATGACTTTCTGTTGCTGCTACCGAGAATAAGAAAAGAAGAAGAAGACGATGAAGAAGAAGAAGAAGAAGATGATGATGATGGTGACGAAGACGAAGAAGCTAACATTCATAAACGTTTACACTATGGAAAATTTGACTGAATTCAGAGTAGTTACACAAATTAT
Organism: Muscina levida; assembly: GCA_964034835.1. Classification (NCBI taxonomy): domain Eukaryota; kingdom Metazoa; phylum Arthropoda; class Insecta; order Diptera; family Muscidae; genus Muscina; species Muscina levida. The sequence continues at coordinate 28,998,289 of OZ035883.1, read as the reverse complement.
ATGAAGGTGCTTTCGGTCAATTGTTTTGGAGTTACCAGAAGGAAACTTAAGTTTTCTGATGATTTGTCTACTATAAAAAGAGAATTAAACTGACTTAATTCAAATATCCTCCAGTTGTCCGCTTGGAAGTGAAAAGGAAAAAAACATTTTCCAAATATAGGTAATTTGGTATTGGAGGTACCAGAAGTAGTGGGGCTTATCTGCCCATTTGCAATCCCGTAACTTCGTTTGGAATATATTAATACTAGTTATTTTCATAAGGATCAGTAAAGGTTTAGTCGGGTTATCCTGCTCACCAGCCATCCAGGGATCCAGCTAACAAATCAGACAGACGGACATAACTCAGTCGTGTTAGAAAGACCAAGTTATTACACTTTTTATACCCTTACCCTACGGGTAGGAGGGATATATATTATATATATATATTTGATACTTCCCAAAGGTGTAACACATAGAAGGAGTTACTTTAGACCCTAGGTTTCTTTGAACCAAATTCGATTCATAACTTTTTAAGTCGTTTGAGCAATGTCCGTCTGTCTGTTTGGCTGTCCGGTTGGTTCGCACGATAACTTTCGAAAGACGCAACCAAATGTTTTGAAACATTGCACGAGTAAATATTTCCCCAAAGCTACGGTATTTAAATTGGGCTACATAGCTACGTCGCTTCTGGTACCTCCCATACAAATGTACCATTCTGCCCACTTTAGAAATTGAGTAATAATATCAATACACCCTACGGGATCGTACCTAAATTCTGTATTTCGTAAAGCTAAAGCAGGATACAGTTTTGGAAAAAAACTGAAAGTCTAGCCACGCCCCTTCTGGTACCTCCAAAATTTTACTAATGGTACCTCCAAAATTCTGTATTATGTAAATCTATAACAGAATAAAGTTTTTGAGAAAAAATTGGAAGGTTAGCCACGCCACTTCTCGTACCTCCCATCGAGTAATAATATCAATATAATGGAAAATGTTTTGTGAGGGTATATGTATAAGGGTTTCCCGTCTGAAACTTTCTTACTGGTTTTTTAAGATTTAAACCAGTTTTGAAGGCATGTACACACAAATATACCCCCTTTATTACGTATGTCGTAGTCGACTTTCGACAACATTCGATTGTTTTAGTTTTATTTGAATAAAATTAGTAAAAATTAACAGAAATGTTTAGTGATAAGAATTTTTTATCATCTGATGAAGAAGGACCTGGTGCATGGACAGTAGTTTTTCAGTCTCATAAACGACATTAGCGATGCAATACAAAAAAAAATATAAAAATAAAAACGACAAATATTCGACGTGACTACGACAAACATAATAAGGAGGACTTACTCACATTAATAAGTAGCAGGGAAACATACCAATATAATCTTTAGGATGAACTGATTTTGATTTTTGTTTACTGATCTTTACAATCAAACTTGTTAATGTCAAAAGTCCATAATTACTAACACTTAATTTTGTAGTGCAAAACACTGTATCTCGATTATTCGTTCTTGGCAAAAAGTTTATTGAACGGCTTTGGCCACAGAGATGTGGAAAGTACTGGAAATTGAGAGACATGCAACACAAGTTATGGATTTGTTTATGATTTTTAAATAACTATAAGACTTTTCGTAGTACATTAGTAAGTAGCTATATTTTTGTATTATTTCAATTATATAAAACGCTTTTTTAGAAATATAAAGAAAAAAAAACTAAAATGTGGTTAGTCACTACTTCTAGGTTTGGCAATGACATTTAATTTCTTGATTTTTATTTAAATGAATACTTTGATATTTGCATTCATATCAATATGGCAACAGTTGGTATTATATGTGACAAAAATATTACTTATCAAATCTGTGTTTACAAGGACTTTTGTGTATACATATGTATTCTTTGTTTTTTAACTAATGAAAAATACGGAAATTTGTGATAGAACGTTGGGACTGACATGCCCTTTGAAGTGGAGAATGGGAAATTTTCTAATTTGAGTCTTTCTGATTGTAATTCATTTGGGAATAACGTCCATTCAGTGGTAGCAAATGAGAGAAGGCGAAATGTTGAGTAACCTTAACGGCATGCTGCCAACGACATGCTACCACGAAATGTTTTTACATTACGCTGATAAGGAAGAGAAAATTCAGTCTACACAACAACACCTCCGATAACGGATTCAGACTGCTTAGTTTTGCGTCGGTAAGAAATATGGCTGTGAGTGGAACCAGATTCCCGCACAAGGTAACAAGAAAACAGATTGATCACGTGGTAATTGATGGAAGGCATGTCTCAAGCGTAATGGACGTGCGTGTGATGCGCGGTGCAAATTTTGACTCGGATTACCACCATTTGCAGCCAAGGTACGCACACGATTAAGTAGTTCTAAAAACACTCGTAATCAAACTCAAAGGAAGCTAGACATCACAAAGCTACATACCACCGAGATAGCCAATGCCTAATCCAACTAACTCTCTCAATTACTCCAAACAAACACCCCTGGTTCTGATGTTCCCGACACACAGTGGCAGCATATTGCGAATTCTATGACCACTGCCGCAACCACGCTCAGGCAAGCCCTGGTACGATGATGAATGTCGCCAAATGTGTGAGAAAATGGATGCTGCATACAAGGCAAAACTGCAGCCGATGGCGACGCGTGCATTGACGGAGCGTTATAAAGAGAAAAGGAGGGAGCTGAAATGCGTGTTCAGGCGGAAAAAGCGTCTGTGAAAGAAAAGAGAAAGCCAGTATATCGAAAACTACAGGGATAGAGGTAAGGCCCGAAAGTTCTACCAAAGGGTTAAAAGCAAAGGTTTTGGAACAGGGGTCCCCACCTGTAAGGACATAGACGGAAATCTGGTCACGGACACTCAGTGTGTGCTGCAAATATGGAGGGAACAATTTCAAACTCTACTCGTTCCTAAAGTCAGCTTAAGTGAAAAAAGCACACCAATCACAGTCGACGGAGTAGATTGTCCATCACCAAGCTAAAACGAGGTCAACACAGTGATCGGAAGGCTTAAAAATAATAAATCTGCAGGAGCCGATGGACTGCCGGCAGAGCTTTTTAAAGCCGGCGGCGATGAACTGGCAACGTGCATACACCAGCTCATAAACACGATTTGGCTACAGGAATGCATGCTCCATGATCGGAATCTGAGTGTCCAATGTCTTGTGCTTTACAATCGCGGGATCAGCCGTGTTCCAACAATTGCGGGATCAGCCTTTTACCTATCGCACACAAGTTCCTGTCTAGTGTGTTATGTGAAAGACTAAAGCCCATTCTGGCGATCCTAATTGGTCCTCATCAGTGTGGCTTTACACCTGGTAAATTTACGACCTACCAGATATTCACACTACGACAAATTCATGGAGAAGACCCAAGAATGGTAGATCGACACCTACCATCTGTTCATCGACTACAAAGCTGTATTCGACAGTTCGATATGACAGAAATTGTTGGATGCTATGGCTGAGTTTGGTATTCCCGCGAAGCTAATACGACTTTGAGGGATGACACTGACTGACACGAAGTCTTTAGTGAAAATTGGCAAAAATCTGTCGGAGCCATTTTCTACCAAGCGAGGCTTAAGACAAGGCGATAGTCTGTCCTGCGATCTCTCTAACGTCGTAATGGAGATGCGGAAGGCTGCAGTGAACAGTAATGGTACCATCTTCAACAAAATTCACATGTGGCTCGCGTATATAGATATCATTGGCCGTGGTTTGCGGGATGTTACTGCGGCTTTTTCGAGCATTGAAAAGCAGTTGGCCGAACCGGGTCTGGTGATAAACGAGGACAAAACCAAGTTATTTGTTTCAACGAACACGAACACACGTCTGGGACGCTGCGTGAACGTTGACAACTATAACTTTGAAGTGGTATATGATTTTTTCTACCTTGGCTCCGCCATAAACAAAAATGTCAGCTGGGAAATCGAAAGACCTTTGCTACTATGCGCTAAGCAAGCAATTTAATGACAAAGCTCTCTCTCTCGAAGAACAAAGATCCAACTCTACCAGACTCTGATCCCATCTGTCTTGCTCTACAGCGCAGAATCCTGGGAAATGACACAAGCGTATCAATCTATTCTGGGAGTCTTCGAGACAAAAATACTTCGCAAAATATTTGAACCCATTATCGTTAACGGCGAGTATCGTCATCGAATGAACCACGAGCTGTATGAGCTGTACAAAGAAAACGACGTAGTCCAGCGCATTGAAATGGACAGAATGCGATGGCTTGAACACGTTGTACGAATGGGTGAAAATGTTCCAGCTCAACAGGTTTTCGTCAATAAACTGGATGGGCGGCGCAGGAGGGGGTGACCAAAACTTCGTTGGTTGGACCAGGTGAAAGAGTTGTTATCTACACTTGGTGTGATTAACTATTTGCAGAGCGCAAAAGACCGAAGCGCTTGGAATTCTTTGTTATGATTTCTCCACCATTATTATTATTATTACTCGATTAACTTTACACTTAAGAGCTGATAAGTAGTTTTTCTTTGTAAGTCCTAGTATATAAAGGTCTGTAACTAAAACTTACCTAACGTACAAAGAATCTTTTCTTATCTTAGGTTTTTGTTGTATTATTGTGTAGTATCCTCTCGCCTTCGCGGCGAGTTCTGCTAGTTACACTAAAAGTCGAATGCCCCAAGTTTGGTTGAGTTGGCGCATCCTTACTATTTTAATTATGACAAAAATTTACAAAAATTCCAACTGATAGATAGCTTTAATAACCCTTTAACTGACATCATTCATAGTTGTTGTTTTACAAAATCTCGTTTATTTACATAATATTCAAGCTTTGTCACCTCCAATTGCCAAGCGCCTTTGGCGCTTTAATAATCGTAAACTATATTTCAATTACAAAAACAAAAAGAAAAACCAATGCAAATGATTTTGTGAAATTCATTTATTCATTCAAAGAATTATCTCATATTTGGAATGCGTCAACTAATATTATTCGTAGTAGTCGATAAGTGAGTAATAATATTATTCAGTTTGTTGTTGTTGTTCGTGTTGAAACCATCAAAACAAATTGAAAATAAAAAAATAATAATAATAATAAAACAATAATAACCTAGTTGTATTAATTTCAAACTGAAACACTTGTGGATGAATGACGGTGTGGATGTTAAGTGGTGATAGGGTTGCTTAGCAAGCATTTGTTGTTTTAAGTGACTTTTGTTTTTTATTATTAAATTGCAAAATTATAAAATAATAAAAATTTCATTGCAATTTTATTTAAATAGGATTACGCAGCAATTGGAAGAAAATCTATTGAAATACAAAGAGATATAGAGAGAGTGAGAGAGAGAGATCTTGGGGAATGTTTTTATAAGATGTGTGATGAATATGGTGCGAAACTCTGGTATGCTTTGGTTTAGATAAATGATCAAGTAAACCTTTTTTAATTATGATTCCATTTCATTAACTCATCACATACACTTTTGTCCCCCTAGTATCCTGTAATTCGTTCCCACCGCAAATCCCTAGCAACAATTTCCCTTAAAGTCCTTTAAAAAAATATGTAACTTCTTTCATTGTTATTAACTACCCATCATTGCTGTTGTAACAGTTATTCGAAATGGCAAAAATTGACTACTATAGGATGTGGGCGACATAAGAGGGTAGGATTAGTAGTAGTAATATGTCATCATATGTTCAAATGACATCCCAATGTAAATGTCATCAGATTGTCAAGCAAAAGCTTCTACATACGTTACACAGAGGATGCAGGGAGGAGTCGTCGGCTTCATCATACATTTGTATACATCCTCGCACATACATGTTAACTAAACTACTACCACTGATAACATGTGAAAATAACAACAATAGGGTGGCAAAACAACAAATCCTAGGCAATATTATGAACAAAAAGCATGCAAGTAACTATTCAGGCGTCAAGACATGAAGTGAAATAAAAGTAAAATTTGCCACCAAGCAGCAACCATCGTCATAGTCGTCGTCGGCAGCATCGCCGCTCTCGTCATCACCATCAATAGCTGCTACTGGTGGTAACTGCAACAGTAGCAATAACACCACATTGAATACAACAGTATTAAGAGTAATGTGCCGCACAGTGGAGACGAATTGATTGCGTTGCCTTTGTAGTTAATGTGTAAGACAGGGGGAAATAGTAATTTTGCTTTTCATTTTGGCTTTGCCTAAATATAGCCAACTTTATAGTTACAAAAGGGTATATATTCAACATCGACTAGTAATTGAAACATATTATAGAATTAATAAAACAGATATGGAATTCAAATAATTGAAATCCGAATTGTCGGTAGCAAAGAAGGTAGGGTCAGTTTAGAATCGGCGAAAGGTAATGGTTGCAGTTTCTTAAATCAAAGTATAAGGTATAACCCTGCAAATAATATAACACTAGATTTGGGACCGGCCGTGGCATGATGGTTAGAACACACAACTACTATACGGGAGATCCCAGGTTCAACTCCTGGCTCCAGTCATCTAAAAAATAATAGAAAAAACTTATTTTTTCTTTCATTGCCGGCCCCCCCCCCTCGATGTTGTCGACAGCAACTTCGCAGTATAAGTGTCGAGTCAATCGGCATGTCTAGTAAAAACCTTCTCAAACAGTGACGTTAGCAATCGTCAATAAACAAATAGGTGCCGTTAGTTGTAAATCTAAAAATAGAAAGCGTGTTAATTCACAACAACGCGAGAAGCTATCCCATACCTCATTCATGGGGTGTAAAGTGAAATTAAGTTAAGATTAGGATATAACACTACATTGTTTCCCAAGAATACTGCGGGTGATGGGGAGGAAATGGGTGTGATGTTCAGATTAGGTTGGTAATTATACCCTCACCCTACGGTTTGAAGGATATATATCATTTGATACGACCGAAAAGAGTAACACATAGATGGAGTCACTTTAGACCGTAAGTTTCTTTGACCCAAATTTAAATCATGACGTTTTAAGTCCTTTGAGTCATGTTCGCCTATCCGTCTGTCTGTCTGTATGGCTGTTCGGCCGGTATGCACGATAACTTTCGAAAAACGAAACCAAATGTTTTGGAACTTTGCACAAGTTAATATTTCCCCAAAACTACTTACGGCATTAAAAATGGGCTACATGGCCTCGCCCCTTTTTGTACCTCCCATACAAATGTATCATTTCGTCCACTTTAGAAATCAAATAATAATATCAATACACCCAACGAGTTCGTGCCCAAATTCAGTATTTAGTAAAAGTGTAGCCCTTCTGGTACCTCCTAAACCCAGTATTTGCCGCCCACTTTAGAAATCGATTAATATATTTAATAGATCCAACGCGATCGTGACCAAATTCTGTATTTAGTAAAGCTCAAGCAGGATAAAGTTTTCGAGAACAAATTGAATTCTAGCCACGCCTCTTATGGTACTTCCCATACTAGAGTACCATTCCGCCCACTTTAGAGATTGAGTAGTAATATCAATACACCCAATGTGATCGTGTCCAAATTCTGTATTTAGTAAAACTTTAACAGGTTACAATTTTGGAGAAAAAAACTTTAAGTCTAATCACGCCCCTTCTGGTACCTCCCATACAAATGTATCACTCCGCCCACTTTAGGATTCGAGTAATAATATCAATATACTAGAAAATTTTATGTTTTACTGAGGGTGAAGGTATTTGTAAGTCGGTTTTCCCGACTGAAACTTTCTTACAACATTTTTTTCCTCCAAAACGTTATCCTGTTATAGCTTAACAAAATACAGAAGTTGGGCACGATCACGTTAAGTATATTGATATTATTACTCGACTAGCTGGCCCGGCAGACTTCGTCCTGCCTTCAAATTTTTGTAATAGGTATTGATTGCTGTTGAAATCTAATAGCGATTGGTTTATTACTTTGACATCTGAAATATTTCAATGTAAAGGCGAGGTTTTTCCGGACAAATTTTGCGCTTCATATCTCTAAGGGATTATTATATAGTAAGAATTGCTAAAATGGATCAGCAGTATCGTCCATGATTTGATGAAAACTTAATTATTGATAGGCATATATTCTGAAACAACATTTTTAAGCCGATTGACTGACATATAGCATTCTCCTTTGTAGTAATGATAACACTTTGCTCCTTTTTATCCCAAGGAGTACGAATTTCAAAAAATCCTCTTCATTTGGCTCAACAGCCCTATTTAACGTTTGGTCTGATTTTGGTTTGGTGATACCAACAGTTTTTCCCATTTTCGGGTTTATCCCCTAAAAGTTGGAAATACGAAAAACCTCTTTGTGAAGCTCTCTAATTCTATGGGAAGTGCGCCGTTTGCGGTCTGGGTGACCTTCTATAGTCCATCCCCAACTTTCACTGCAATTTTGGTCAAACTTTGGTTTAACCGTTTTCGCAATTAGTGGTGTCATCAAAATGGACATCTAATTTTACATATAAAGAGTTTTCAATAATTTTGATGTTAAAAATGGTTACATGTAATGTAATCAATGGTGACTAAATGACTTTCAAAAAATTAAGTGTATCATAAGCTAAACACCAGCAACTGGATCCAAACATATATCCAAAAACATATATTCCAGCCAACTCAACAGCGGGTCCATTTATACAAAAAAAATTTCGCATTATATTATTTCTCTTAATTTTAGACTAATTGTTGATTCGTTTACATTTTCATTAAAATTCTACCCTAACGGCACCTACCCGGTTCATTTATACAAAAAGATTTTTTCTCATGATCGCACAAATATACATACTAAATTTCAGTTAAATTGGTCCATTCGTTCAAATTTTGATTACAAATGCACCCAAACGCCAGCTACCGGGTCCATTTGTACACAAAATGTTTTCTCATGATCACACGAATATCTATTCTGAGTTTCAGTAAAATTGGTCCATCCATTAGAATTTCCGATATAAATACACACCAGTGCCATTTACCGCGTCCATGTGTATATACAATTGTTTTTCACGATCAAACAAAAATACATTCTGAATTTCAGTTAAATTTACCCATTCGTTTAAATTTTGGTTATAAACCCACCTCAGCGCCACCTACCGGGTCCATTTGTACATAAAATGTTTTCTCATTATCAAACAAATATCCACTATAAATTTCAGTTAAATTGCTACATACGTTCAAATTTTCGGTACAAATCCACCCTAGCGCCACCTAGAGTGGATTTTTTTCTTTACGAACAATCTACGGAAAAAGTCGAACGAAAAAAAAATCAGACAAATTGCTTCAGTCGTTCTCCAGTGATGTGTTTACATACGTGGACCATTTCATTTTTATATATATAGATTTCATAAGAAGGGGCATGGTTATGCGTCTGCTAGTATCAATTCCACATCACATAATAACATCCCCGGCTTATTGAATGACCAGTACCTCAATCTTAATAACACTGCATTCGTTATGTAGTCTAAAAGAATGACTTATCTGCAGTTCCTCGCTGTACACTCCATCCCCTGTGGCATGTGCTATTTTTGTTCAGTCAGTAAGAACATAAATGGAACCACCGTAGGCAGACCCGCCGTCATTCCATTTTCTTCTTTTCGGAATTTTAACGAATACTTTACGGAAATCCACACGAATATTCACACGACTCCGTGTGGATTGACGCCAATTTCTAGCTTCCATCGGTTTGTTAGCCCCACGTACTGCAGTATTCTTAACGTTTCTTAAGCCCTCCCACCTAACCAGACATCCATATGTATTTATTGGTCGGACTACGGCAGTATACAGCCACATTATCACCTTCGGCCATAGTCCCCAGCTTTTACCTTTTTAAACCCTCCTTGCCAAATTCATTTTCTGATCAAAAACAAGACCTAGGTACTTGGTCTACGTTAAGAGCTTCAGTTCCACGAAGTCCTTATTGTTATTTCTACGGGTAAAGAGAACCAATTTTGTTTTCTAAGTGTTCCCCTCCAAACCGCAGGTCATGACCCATCGTAGTAGGATTCCAAGGGCAATTCGCATAAGGTCACAAATTGTTGGTAGAAATTCCCCACCTATCATGATGACCACGTCATTCACATATTCCACAAATTTTCGTACCATCTTCGTTGTATGACAGATTGCGCTCCAGAAAGCCAACAACGTCATGAGGAGCGCGCTCAACTGATCTTTCAGCGATGTACGCATGTTGAGAGCTGCTCAAAGTGTGGGAGCTTAAAAATGTCATTTTATACATATCATTGGTATGTATATAATTGGTATGTATGATAGCTAGATACGAGCTTTTAGATTGCCCACTAAAATCGGAATTATATCATGGACAGAGACCTGCAGCATGATTGGTATTATACGCTTTGCACCAGGCAATTTGTAGGACACAAATGAACTTATAGCCCACTTCACCTTTTCCTCATCCACCATATTACTCACAAAATTTAAGTTAATCGTACAGTTGATCGATGTGGTTGGGCTCATACTACCGACCGCATTGTTAGCATCTAAGCAGCCCGCAAAGTGTGTATACATTAAAAACTTTAGTGTTTCGGCGATGGACTCGTTGCATGACCCATCTGTCCTACGAATGAAACCCAATACTTTCGGTGCCTCAGACAGAAACTTTATAAATCGGCGGCATCATTAACACCGAGTAAGGACACGCAGTACTTCATCCACGTAGCTCTCTTTAACCTTTTACGGTCCCTTTTGTGACTGTTGAAACTGGTTCTATAAGCGTTCCAGTCCTCCTCTAATTTAATCCCTTCTCTAAGTCCTCCTCTAACCCTTACAATAATCTCTCGGTCCTGCACTCGTTATTCGTCCAATGTCACTAACGTAAAATAATGTAAATGTATAAGTTTTTTTTGATTGAAGGACACAAAAATTAAAGTCAATTTTAAACATCAGTTTAATAAAGGGTGACCGTAGTTAAGAGAAAATTATGTATATTGCATAATCCTGTTTTGATCTTAAGATCCTCTGCAATCACGTTTATAGTCACGTTTATCTCATTGCTCAAACTGTTCCACTGTCTGGCAGCATCAAACAAATAACACTACTTGAGGCTCTGTGTGTATGTATGTTAGCTAGTATGCAACATATGTGCTATCATTTGTTGCAAAGGCATCACTGAATGCTCATATGTTGGCACGAGTATAGTTGGTTATTAACGACGACAACACAACGACAACACAACGACAACAAGAGCAACATCAACAGCAGGAACAAAATATTACGGGAAAAAATCAGTGTTGTCATCCATTTGATGGCTGTTAAAAACTTAATATGACAACAATGAAATCTAACTATAATAAAACAATATACATATTTACATACACTTTTTACACTTGCATCCATAACAACAAAATCTCCATAAAATGATGATATTGTAGAGGAATTATTGTTCTACGTTTGTCAGGATGCAATGGTAGTGTATACGATAGAACATCATAGGGGAGCAGCGCAGTAGTGATGCATATCGTCATCGTACTGCTTTTCTGTGCTACACGATGATGATTCCTAGTTGTTGGTTGGCACTCTTTATTGTTAATATTGTTGTCGCTGTTGTCGTGGCCCATGCAACACTTTCAAATACACACATACTGGTATGTATAATGTTCATGTAATTTTTGACACATTACTGACATGTCAGATTTAAAATGTTGTCAGCAACGTCACACGAGTTTTATACACTGCCACAAACTACTATCAATGTGGTTGCAAGAGCTCTAGTGATTTGCGTGAGTGTGTGTGTGGGCACAGGGATCTGTGGTGTGGCTGTAGGACAAAAGTTGGTAGAATATGAATTGTATTGTAGTTTTCTACAATTTGGGACAAATAGTCCACTGTTGTAAGTTGATGAATGTATTAAGTAACTTTAACAGTTAGAGTTCAATCCGATCTTTATGTATATGTTGGAAATTTGAGCATTTGCTTGATACGTTAATATTTTGGAGTATTATTGCTCTCATTAAATATTACTGCCGACGATAGTGGAAATATTGAAACATGCTGTATAACACGGTGAGCGGATGTTGTATTAGTCAAATACACTGGATGGCTGCACTTTTCAATTGCTGTCAGAATAAAATAGGGAATTTTCTTACACTTTTAATAAAAGTTGTTTCAATTGCATTGAATAGGCCAGTGACAGAATTTTACAAAAGTTCAACTTGAATTGTTGTATAATCTAGTACTGTGAAGATGATATCTTGGAATTTGGATTATGTTTAGAAGTTGTTCATCGATCTGTGAATGAGTAGTTTAAGTTTTCTATGTTATGGTAGATGTTTCCTTTTCTAAAACCAACATTTAAATATCTTAATTTTTTCTGAGATCCGTTGACAGTTCAATAAAGCCTCACACCAATGGTAATGGCTACAACACACTACCCACTGTAACCACTGTCTGGTAGCCGACTATGGCAGTGCCATCCTTTGTGTTGTCCGGCAAACCCTACTCTCTGGTCCTTCTCCTCAGTGACCACCTCAGTGACACACGGAAGAATCAAAATCCTCAATCTAGATGCACACACCCAACTATAGTTCTCTCTCCCCACCCAGTACATGATTAGGGTTGTCATATCTATCTACATCTCTCGAAATATTCAACTTTCAACAGAAGATATGTACCCGGTTTAATTACCGACTTTTTTAAAGCCGTTCAGTCACTTTTATCCAGCCATCATCGTCACCATAGTTTTTATGGTGTTTGGGGCTGGAAAATATGTTAGCTTTTGTTTACATTCTTTAGTTTGGCTCCTCGAATTGTCCACTGCAAGGAGCAGGAGGAGGAGGGTGATTTCTTTTTTCACTTTAATTAAAATTCTTGTCCGGTTGTTTGTAAGTCGTCTGCATATTTTTTTTTGTCTCTGTTGCTGCCTCGTTACTATTGTCTTGTTATTTACTTGCATATATACATATGTATGTAGGGAGACATGCATATACTTTTTGCAATATTCACTCTTGCTTTGCATTCTTAATTGATTTATAATGCGTGTAATCTTGTTGTAGTTGTTGTTAGTGCTCTGTGCGAGGAAAAGGATTTAGGTAATGTGTTGTAGTGTCGCTAGCTTTGCCGGCTCTGTTGTTGATCGTAGGCAAGTTATAAAGAAATAGTAGCACATATGGGCCTGCGCAGTGGGAAGCAAAAGTGTTTGACGTGGACTTAATTTGTTAACAAATGGGTGTTGGTGTGTTTAAATCTTAAAATGCAGGTGATATTATTAATACAGGGTGGACCAAAAGTCTTTTTACTTTTATCACGATGACAAAAAAACTAGACCCACTAATAAATATTGTTTATTTTTTATGGAAGTACACAAATAGGGATTTTATTTTTTAAATTGGTATGTGATCCTGATTATTTAGATACTGCTGCAATAAGTCGATGGAGGTTTAACACATTGTCCTATTTTGAAGAAACCATGGTCGTTGGTAACAACTTTTGAAACTATATTTTGTAGCATGGCAATATACCGTTCTTTATTTACTGTAACAAGATGTCCTCTACGATCTTCATAAAAATAAGGACAGTAACCTTGGGTGAATGAAAACAACTGTTTTGATAATTCCATTTAAGATAAGTGTCATTTGTCTGTTTACATGCTTATTTAGGTGAAAGTGTGGCTTGCATGAAAAAGCTGAAGCTTGGGACCTTTTTAGCATTTTGTTAGCTAACTGGAATCTGAAGGCAATGTCTTATAGCTTTAATGCCTGCACCATTTGAATTTTCTAAGGATGCAGTGTAAAGATTTTCTATGCACATTAAGTACTCTATACCGTTTATGATTGGAGAGTCTAGTTTGTTAAAGAACAGACGTTTTTGAGGTAATTAGAAACTCTAGATTGGTCGCATCGTGGATGATACACTGTTGATTCTCTGCAAAATTAACTTTGGAGCTGTCCTTTCCAAGCTGTCGTACAAACTCCGAAGAGAAGTACTGAAAATGAGTTCGTTGCCCTTCTTAAAGCTTACTCCAGTAAGGAAACAAAAGGTTGTGTTCGGTCAGAATACGTTGAAGTCTTAGAGGGGGCAGCTTGTTTCCATGGCATGAACCCTATTGAACATGTGGGGGGGGGGTGTGGGGCATACACGTTCATAAAATGTTCTCCAACAACAGGCAATACAGTAGCGTTGCGGAGCTAAAATCGGCAGTAATAGCGGCTTGGGGCTCCTAAGAAAGTCCAACCCCAAAAACCCTGATATATAGTATGACCGAAAATGATTTTTGTACTTATTCAGGATAAGAGAGGTCACACGCAATATCAATATAGCTTTTTTATTTTAAATTTGGTTTTGGTTTTAATAAAAAAGTTTTATTTCGTAATTCAAAACCACTGCGTATAATTCTATGATCACCTCATAATGTAAAGAAATGCAAAAACATAAACAGCTAAATACAATTTTATTGTTGTTGGATGTAAAAGTGTAGTTCTTGATTCTCTTTCATTCCTCATATTCGGTTTATGGATCATGACCCCTTAACTGCATTTGCATCGAAATGCAGTGAACCTTATAATTTTTCGCTGTCCGGTGTATTTTTTATATTTTTAATATTTTTAATGTTTTTCATATTTTTAATATTTTTAATATTTTCAATATTTTTAATATTTTTAATATTATTAATATTTTCTATTTTTTTAATATTGGTTAGAACACGCGACTACCAGGCGGGAGATCGCAGGTTCAAACCCGGCTCCAGTCATCTTAAAAGAAAAAAAAAAATAAATAAATTTTTCTTTCATTGTCTGCTCCCCTCGAATGTTGTTGACAGCAACTTCGCAGTATTAAGCGTCGATTCAATCGGCGTGTCTAGTAAAAGCTTCTCAAAACAGTGACGTTCGCATTTGTCGATAAACAAGTAGGTGCCGTTAGTTGTGAATCTAAAAATAAAAAGCGTGATAATTCACAACAACGCGAGAAGCTATCCCATACCTCATTCATGGGGTGCAAAGGGAAATTAAGTAAGTAACTTTAATATTTTTAATATTTTTAATAGTTTAAATATTTTTAATATATTTAATATTAAATTTACGTTAAGTGTATCAAATGATACATCAAATTCGGCTTACGATCAGAAAAGTGTTTTTTATTTTATTGTTTAAATATTTTTGGTCAAATTCAGTGTGTCACGCACCAGGATGACGCGTTTCGAACTCCATGACGAATTCATCTTCAGACCCCTTTGTGACCAACTGATACACAATGGTACATCATCAGCTGTATATATATCTACAATTATGTCAAACATGTACATGCGAAGTAGATATCAACCGAAAATGTCCAGCACCAGTGTTGTATTTTTTGAATTTGACCGTTAATATTCAAACATGAGAAATGGAGGAAATTCTTTCCCCACGTTTCCCCTTTTTACCTTAAAGCTTAAGCTTCTTTACAAGGTTTTTTGTTGGTAAACTAAGATTACTTTTAAATTTTTCTATGTCAAAGTAAGGCATTTAGTTTTTAGGCCGTGCCGTGCCAGAGTGTTCGATTGTTAATTTTAGTCGATCGTGTTTTATATATTAAATTTACGTTAAGTGTATCAAATGATACATCAAATTCGGCTAACGATCTGAAAAGTGTTTTTTATTTTATTGTTTAAATATTTTTGGTCAAATTCAGTGTGTCACGCACTAGGATGATTTAATATTTTTAACATTTTTAATATTTTTAATATTTTTAATATTTTTAATATTTTTAATATTTTTAATATTTTTAATATTTTTAATATTTTTAATATTTTTAATATTTTTAATATTTTTAATATTTTTAATATTTTTAATATTTTTAATATTTTTAATATTTTTAATATTTTTAATATTTTTAATATTTTTAATTTTTTTTAAATATTTTAAATATTTGAAATATTTTTAAAATTTTTAATATTTTTAATATTTTTAGTATTTTTAATATTTTTAATATTTTTAATATTTTTAATATTTTTTATATTTTTAATATTTTTAATATTTTAAATTTTTTTTAAATATTTGAAATATTTTTAAAATTTTTAATTTTTTTATAAATTTAATATTTTTAATATTGTTAAAATTTTTAATATTGATATTGTCACAGTTCGGTTTGACATCAGTTCTATTGGCAATTATTTATTGCTCTATCATCACAAACCTTAAGGGAAGAAAACATCTCAAAACTAATGAGAACTTTTCCCAACAGTGCGAAGAAAGCATCCTCGAAGCGCACAACATGCCAACATAATACACACACAAGCACTTGCCTATACATATTTTTTATATTATTAATATATTTAACATTTTTAATATTTTAAATATTTCTAAATTTTTTTAATATTTTCAATACTTTTAATATTTTTAAAATGTTAAATATTTTTAACATAAACAATGAAAACAAGAAAGAGGTTAAGCAAATGGTTTCTCATAGTGAATGGTTGTGAAGTTTTTCGAGTCTATGCACTCAAGAAAGAATTCTCATTTTGTTGTTAATTCTGGTGCATAAGACTTGATAAACATTTTGCAATCATTATACCAAAGTCTGGCGATGAGGATTTGTGGCTGAATCTGAAACAGCTGTACAGACTGCCTGGCATTATGAGAATATCACTCTGCTAACTTCTTTCAAAACCCTTGGTCTTGAGCTTGAGATAAATTCCAAAGTCAATTTTTAATATTTTTAATATTTCTAATATTTTTAAAATTTTTAAGATTTTTAATATTTTTTATAATTTAAAATATATAATATTTTTAATATTTTTAATATTTTTAATATTTTTAATATTTTAAATATTTATAATATTTTTCATATTTTTAAAATTTTTAATATTTTTAATATTATGAATAATTTTAATATTTTTAATATTTTAAATATTTTTAATGTTTTTAATATTTTACATTTTTTTAATGTTTTTAATATTATGAATATTTTTAATATTTTTAATGTTTTTAATATTTCCAATTTTTTTTAGTGTTTTTAATATTATGAATATTTAAAATATTTTTAATATTTTAAATATTTTTATGTTTTTAATATTTTTAATTTGTTTAATGTTTTTAATATTTGTAATATTTTTAATATTGTATATATATTTATTTTTTTTAATATTTTTAAAATCTTTAATAATTTTGAAGTTTTTATTAGTTTTAATATTTTAAATATGTTAAATATTTTTAATTTTTTCAATTTTTAATATTTTAAAATTTTTAATATTTCTAAATTTTGTAATATTTTTATTATATGTATGTATGTTCAATTTTTTAATTTTTAAATATATGAATTTTTTTAAATTTTTTATTTTTTTAAATTTTTTATTATTTTAAATAAATTAAAAAAAGTACAACATAAAAATTGTCTTTAAATTCAGACCCTATAGCCGAACTAAAGCCCAATATTATTTTTAATATATTAAGTATTTATAATAATTTTATTATTAAGTTTAATATTTTTAACATTTTTAATAGTTGTAATATTTTAGATTTCACACTCTGTCTTTGTTACTGCTGCCTTCATTTGCCCTCCACTGTATGTAAATTCGAATATATTATAATCGCTGCATGTGCGTTGTTTTCCATGGCGTTTACAAAACAATGCAGTTAGTTCACTTTATCAGACACTCGAATAAATTTCTTTTCAGTTTCGTTTTCAATTTACGAGGGTTGACTAAATGCCTACGAAATAAGCTATATATATAACATGATTAATTGTAAATTTTACAATATTGTGACATTTTGCCAAAAACATCAAGTAATGAAAAACAGTGCGGTCTTGTTAAATGCCAATATGTACACCTTAGCGTTAACGTCATGTTACATGCCATTCAGTTTTTACTTTGCCTTCGCTGCCACCCTCGTCACTTTGTGCGTTGCTATTGTCATTTTCATTCAAAGTTACAAAAAGTTTTGCTTCTGATTTATAATGCTCCATATGGTAATCGTTGAATAGTAATAAATTCAGTTATGACAGTTTGTTTTAACTCAACTAAATGATAATTAATTGTCTTGCAGTATAAAGGCACAAACACTTATGCAATTGTTTCAATAGAGTTTTTAAATTTGATTTTTGCGAATCGAGTGCCTCAGTTGGCTGGAGTAAAGTGACAAATGAACTTGAAAACAATGTTAAATATGTGTGACACGTACTAAAGGAACAATTCCAATGACAATGTAAATAGTGAGTTGGGCGTTGTATAGAATACCACCGTTTAGTGTAAGAAATGTTATTTCGGGCCAAGGTAAATGTAATGCCGGCCAAAAATTAAATTGTTTTAATATTGTAAGAACTGGAAGGACTTTTTTTTGATAAAAATTTGCGCGATTGGGCTCTCCGTAGCAATTTTTTTTTATATATTGAAAAAAATTTATATGTATAACTTATGATTTTCCCGTAGCAGAATAGAACGATTGTACAATAATCGTATGTGGTGCGTAACTTCTTTTTACAATTGAATATAAATAAACCGACATTACTTATAGCCGTGTTGAAGGGAATTGAGTTAGCGCTGCTGCGTGTACTATATTCGTGGCCTGAACGGCAACTCGTGGTTGGTACATGGAAACACTTTTTTGTTTTATTGGAAATTTCAGGGGGTTTTTACAATTAGTAACAACGAAAATTTACATTTTTCTTTAATATCAGTACATTTTTTGCTTCCTTTACAAACATGCCACTGGCACTATTTCTCTCACATAATGTGTATTCAATATGTTCCCAGAAACATCGTCACCGGATATTAAATATGCAATTGAAATAGAACTCAACAAACACAGAAAGAAAAAACATTTTGATAAAAAAAAAACACAACAGTCAGAGGAAGTAAATAAAAAAAGCATCTAGTAACAATGAAACTATGTAGTACAGCCCGGCTCAGCCCCTTCCCCTACCCTGAAATAAGATTATTAACAATATAATACCGATTTTTAATAAAATATTGAAATTTAATTCGCGGCCTCTCTTACGACACA
Organism: Muscina levida; assembly: GCA_964034835.1. NCBI lineage: Eukaryota > Metazoa > Arthropoda > Insecta > Diptera > Muscidae > Muscina > Muscina levida. Next base: position 28,979,449 of record OZ035883.1, on the reverse strand, counting down.
TGACACTCGCCACAAACGTTCTGTCTTATTTATTTTTATTATCAGAGATTCCGTTTATCGTTACAAACGTTTAATGTGACACGGACTACTGAGAAACTTAGGATAGGGACCGATCGCTGGACTGCGTTATTGTTTCACAGCAAACATTTTTATATTTTTATATTTATTTATGTTGAAATTATTGTAATAGAATTGTATGTATGTTATAATCTCTTGATTGGACGACACAAACTACATATATAAATGGGTACGAACATGTATTGGAAACTCCAACAAAACCATTTACTGGCGCTAAAATGACAGCGAAATAGTAGCAGTAAGAAAATAGTAAATTTATAGACTTGTTTGTGTTTCTCAGCACTGCAAGTCTGCGTTGTGTCATATAAGGAGTACGAATGGTAGGAGTATGCTAAGGTGGGAGGTAAAATACATGTGAATATTTTTGATATTGATATTTTTAAAATTTTTATGTTTTTATATTTTTATATTTTTATATTTTTATATTTTTATATTTTTATATTTTTATATTTTTATATTTTTATATTTTTATATTTTTATATTTTTATATTTTTATATTTTTATATTTTTAATTTTTTTTTTATATTTTTATATATTTTAATATTTTTATTTTTTTATTTTTTTATATTTTTATATTTTTATATTTTTATATTTTTATATTTTTATATTTTTATATTTTTATATTTTTATATTTTTATATTTTTATATTTTTATATTTTTATATTTTTATATTTTTATATTTTTATATTTTTATATTTTTATATTTTTATATTTTTAATTTTTTTTTTATATTTTTATATATTTTTATATTTTTATATTTTTATATTTTTATATTTTTATATTTTTATATTTTTATATTTTTATATTTTTATATTTTTATATTTTTATATTTTTATATTTTTATATTTTTATATTTTTATATTTTTATATTTTTATATTTTTATGTTTTTATATTTTTATATTTTTATATTTTTATATTTTTATATTTTTATATTTTTATATTTTTATATTTTTATATTTTTATATTTTTATATTTTTATATTTTTATATTTTTATATTTTTATATTTTTATATTTTTATATTTTTATATTTTTATATTTTTATATTTTTATATTTTTATATTTTTATATTTTTATATTTTTATATTTTTATATTTTTATATTTTTAAATTTTTATATTTTTATATTTTTATATTTTTAATTTTTTTTTTATATTTTTATATATTTTTATATTTTTATATTTTTATTTTTTTATTTTTTTATATTTTTATATTTTTATATTTTTATATTTTTATATTTTTATATTTTTATATTTTTATATTTTTATATTTTTATATTTTTATATTTTTATATTTTTATATTTTTATATTTTTATATTTTTATATTTTTATATTTTTATATTTTTATATTTTTATATTTTTATATTTTTATATTTTTATATTTTTATATTTTTATATTTTTATATTTTTATATTTTTATATTTTTATATTTTTATATTTTTATATTTTTATATTTTTATATTTTTATATTTTTATATTTTTATATTTTTATATATTTATATTTTTATATTTTTAGATTTTTCTATTTTTATATTTTTATATTTTTATATTTTTATATTTTGATATTTTTATATTTTTATATTTTTATATTTTTATATTTTTATATTTTTATATTTTTTTATTTTTATATTTTTATATTTTTATATTTTTATATTTTTATATTTTTACATTTTTATATTTTTATATTTTTATATTTTTATATTTTTATATTTTTATATTTTTATATTATTATATTATTTTTATATATTAACTCAACTTGCCATTCCACTCCTCTTTCCTCTGTTAAAGCTAATACATTAAGTATTTAATAAATATGCCAACTACTGACCGGTTGACCGGCATTACACTGATTGCCTTCTGGTGGATTTTCTTCTTCTTCTTCCACTGCCATAGGAAATTTGCAAATATTGCAACATTATCGGAGATCAAATCTCGTAGTAAATAGTTGCTTAACGCTGTTGGACGGACGACAGAGTAACAACAACATACACGAGTGCCACACTATTGGCACTATGGCTGATAAATCTGCCATGATAAATCGATAGTGCGGGAACATTGTCAAACCGTGAATTATAAACGTTTATGATATGACGATAACCATAATGAATACAAAAACACGATCTCTATGGGAACTGACACGGACGCGCGTATACCAGATAGCAGTCGTTTAGATTTATGCACTGTCTGCTTGTGGGGCGGCTTTTGTTGTGTGGCGCTGAGAAGTTAATTGAGCCCAGCAAAACAATATTGTATTAGTTACGCTGCGACACTAACGCTAATAAATTGGTGTGAAAAGCTGTGTTTGAAATTAAATAGTCATGCGATATGAACAATTGATTTATATGTAATTGAATTATATTTATAATGTTACAATGTCGACTGGTATAGAGTGTCATAGAAATTACGAGTTGATATATTAATGATTGTTTATAAATAATAAATGTAAGGCAATAATAAAAATAATACTACTATGTGCGTTTGGGGAATTTCAGCCAAAATTAGGATTTCTAAATAAATAATTTTGTTACAGAAGTTTTCGTTAAAATCTTAAAAAGTTTTCACAGTTTTATATTTATTGGCAACTTTTCAGAACATAATATGTTCTTTCACTAAAGATTTAAAAATTCAATTTTGAATGGACGAAGGCTCGTCATCTAAATTGGTTTGTCGGACTCTCCGTTTTAGCAAAATAGTAGTCCAGGCGAATAGACCACCCTCACACCTTGCCTGAATGACGAATGGGTTGACCTAAAATGGCAGCGAAAACGGTAAATGGGGTTTTGTTGGGGGTCAATTGCACATTAAAACTCCACTTGAATCAAAATCCTAGCTGATCCTTTTTTTAAGATAAAATGATTTTTCGTTTTTATACCCTTCACCATGCGCATGAACGGAGTAAAGGGTATATTCATTTTGTTGTTCCATTTGTAACGCCCATAAGGAGGCGTGGTAGGTATGACAATATATATATATAAATGATCAGCATCGAAATCTGAGTCGATTTAAAGGTGACCGTCTGTCCGTCTGTCTCCGCGATTACGGCCGCAGTTTAAGAGATATCGAGAAATTTGGAATGCAAGCTTTTATCCTCAAAGCGGAGGTTAAGTTCTAAGATGAGCCCGATCGGTCAAACACTATTCCCACCTCCCATACAAATTCCCCTTTTTTGGGGTCTGTCCCTGCGATTACAGCCGTAGTTTAAGGGCAATAAAGCTGAAATTTTGTATGTGAGCTTCCCTACACTAAGCGGAGGTTAAGTGGTAAGATGAGACCGATCGGTCAAAAACTACTCTCACCTCCCATGCAAAATCTCTCTTTTTGGGGGTGTCCGTATGTCAGTCCCCGCTATTACAGCAACAATTTAAAAGCAATCAAGCTGAAATATTGTACGCAAGTTTTGCTGCCCTAAATGGAGGTTGAGTTCTAAGATGAGACCGATCGGTCAAAAACTACTCCCACCTCCCATACAAACTCCCCCTTTTTGGGGTCTATCCCTACGATTACAGCTGTAGTTTAAGAGCAATCAAGCTACAATTTTGTATGCAAGCTTTCCTACACTAAGCGAAGGTTGAGTAGTAAGATGAAACCGATCGGTCAAAAATTACTCCCACCTCCCATACACAATCCCTCTTTTTGGGGGTGTCCGTATGTCAGTCCCGCGATTAGAGTAGTAATTTAAGAGCAATCAAGCTGAAATAATGTATGCAAGCTTCTCTACTCTAAGCGGAGGTTAAGTATTAAAATGAGACTGATCGGGCAAAACCTACTCTCACCTCCCATACACAATCCCTCTTTTTGGGGGTGTCCGTATGTCAGTCTCGCGATTAGAGTAGTAATTTAAGAGCAATAAAGCTGAAATATTGTATGAAAGCTTTTCTGCTCTAATCGGAGGTTGAGTATTAAAATGAGAACGATCGGTCAAAAACTACTCTCACCTTCCATACAATCTTTTGAGCTGAAATTGTATATGTAAGCTTTAATCCTATAATAGGAGCTTACGTTGTAAGATGACCAATATCGGACGAATACTTCTCCCACCTTCCATACAAATTCCCCCTGTTTGGGGGTGTCCGTCTGTATATCCCTATAGTTTATGAGCTTTCGGTTTGAAATTTGGTATGTAAGCTTGTGTCCAGAAGCAGAGGTTAAGTTCAAAGATAGGCATGATCGGATTTAAACTACTCCCACATCCCACACAACTTCCCATTTTTGGGGAGTTACAAAATTCATAAAATCGAATAAAATCTATACAAAATTACTGACAAAATGGATGTGTGAAGCTAAAAGAAACGTCCACTTCTCACCAACTCCCCTGTTTTGTGGTACAAAGTTTAATAAAATATAGTTGTAGTGCAAATAACCAGTTTTACCACCATTTTTACAAATAGTGAAGGGTATCTGAGCTTCGGCATAGCCGAAGATAACCGCCTTACTAGTTTTACTCCGTTTTGCGCTTTTTATTTTAGAAGTGACGTTCATTTCCCCATGATTCCGCCATGAAATCATAGAGATAATATATCATGTTATATCTCATTGGAAGCGTACGGACTTCAGCTTTTAGACACTTCTGTCCAAATTGATGTTTTCAATACATATATTACAAATATTTAAAATATTAAAAATAATACAAATATTAAACATATTAATTGTATTAAAAATATTTAAAATATTAATAATACTAAAAATATTACAAATATTATTAAAATTATTTTAAAAAATGTTAATAATATTACAAATATTAAAAATTATAAAATATTAAAAATATTTAAAGTATTAAAAATTGTAAATCAATAACGACTTGATTCGTAAAATGTTCTTACGAGACACTGGGTTCTTGTTTAAACCTTACGTTAATTGCAATTGTGTTCTCGCGGATGCAGGCACTGAATTTTCATTAGGTGCCCTTGAATTTTGTAAACCCTTTGCCCCAACCAGCCGTGGCTGCTCGATGCAGCTGGCGATTCCAATGCAAAGGGAATTTTAATCCACCCTGTATGTAAAATATTGGAAGACCCTAACATAAATTCGACTAACAATACTGCTACTTCGTTAATTTTTCATTGCCCCCTAACCGCATTTACCACTGGGTAGCCTAAACATATTCGCTTATGAATGTTGTAAATTTCTATTCAATGAATTTGTTTAGCTTAGCGCCAAAGTTATGTGTTCCTCTCACTATGCACGTCAATGAAATATTAAACACTAAAGTGGTTGCATTTAATATCTTTCCATACTTGGTCTCATGTTGCAAAGAATCACACAATACAACGAATGACTGTATGTGTAAGACTGCATTTACATGTGTCTATATTTCTCTAAAAATAATAAAATTCTCCAACGTGTTCCTTTAATGGTGAGGCATCATTAGTCTGAGCTTTCAATATTCGTGTTGATCTCGGGTTAACAGAATTATTTGCGGATTATGTATTACAGTGACAGAAAAAAGTGAAGTGGTAACTGGTAAGATAATATTAAAAAGATGATAAGCAGTGAACGAAGTTAGGTGAGAAAATGGTATTATATTAAACATTTTAACCAATTTCAACATTATTTTAATGCTTGATTAAATTAAAGAAAATTAATTAATATCTTTTTTTTTATTCATACATTGAGTTTCTTTCAGTGCTCAATAACAATTATACACTTCACTTGCATTCAGTGTTTTTTGCCATTCATTAAATGGTTTTCTTGTGTTGTATGGCTCAGGTGTTGCATTTGTAATTATTTACTGCTGCTGTTTTAACTTTATATTGTGTGTGTGTGTGTGCTGTAAAACCGCTTAAACCATTTAGCCCAGTTAACCGCACTTAACTAGATTGTTGTGGCGGTTACAACGTTTTGTCTTAAACACTATTTATATGTTGGCGATTTTTTTTTTTTGTTGTAATTGACATTTCGTTGCGGAAAAATGTCGTATTTTCATTGTTAATTAAATGTTTTGGTTTGAAATTGCAAAACGGTGTTAATTATTAGGAATTAATTGTTATTTAATTGATTGTGTAATTTATTCAACGCGAAATATGTTGTACAAATTGGAAATTTATCACCGTCAATTTGGCGATTTGTAGGTGTTGTTGATTAGCTAAATTAATAGGTTATGGTTTTGTGCAGTAATAAATTGATGAGGTAATTGAGCTGATTTTGTAAATTGAGGAGTGATAAGTGATTGGCTAAGGGGAATGAAATCGTTTAAATTAGGAATATATCAGGAGATTAGTAATAATAAGTATTAGTAAATGTATTTCTATAGTACAATATCATATTTTCATACGGCCACGATGGTTCCTATCGACCTGGGCTTGGTTGTGATAAAACTTATTCCATACTTATATCTTATGCCTAACTTGCTTCTACTAAAACTATCCTTGACTTCCTTTTTTGCCTAAATTTGTTTATATCTATGTTAGTTAATGCGAAAAACTTGTTAATTTAAAATGTTTTGCATAGTAAATATTTTCTTGTACATTAGCAAATATTGTTTATTTATTTATTTATCTACACATATATTATTGCCACTTATGTTTAACTCATATATATGTACGAATATGTGCTAATGTAACAGTCTTATATTAATTTAGAACATATGGAAACCTTTAAAGTGTTCGTACCAGCAAATATTCGTATCTCAATGAACTCTTCAATTGCCACACAACAAATACACACACTAAATGTGAACGTGTAAATAAATACTTATATTTACTTGACTTATACACATATGTGTGTACTTACATGAAAAATGAAAGTGAAATAAAATCATAAAATACTATACTAGATAGAATATTTTTAAATAAAAATATAATTATTTGCAAACACAATGTGTTTGCCAAGCAAACATTTGCAATAGAGATCTGGTAGTGATGATTGATGGTTATAAATGGATGAAAATGGTGAGGCTGTGGAGGATATCATTGCTAGCGAAATATGTTATTGCTGTCAGTTAGCTTATCATTTATTTTGTATTTTATGTGGGCATTAAAAAAATATTTCCATATTGTTGCAGTTAAAAATAATATTGAAATTGTTTCGGGATAGGCGGCACATCAGTCGATGGTCTGATGCCATGGCTGCAACATTTTTGGGGGTGTGTTTGTGTATCGACTTGAGAAATATTTGGTTATCAGAAAATATAATTAATAAAGTCGGAGAGGACAGCATTTTTTATGGAACTGCATCCTTTTTTTTACATACACAGTTTCATAAAATTTTGTTGTTGGTATTTGTATACCCTCGCCATTAGGGACGAGTTTATAAAGGGTGGGCCAAATACAAGTTTCTTTAAAAAGTGCAATAAATAATATTATTGATATCGGCCGTGGCATGATGGTTAGAATACGCAACTACCATGCGGGAAATCCCGTGTTCGATTCCCGGCTCCAGTCAACTACATTTTTTTCTTTCATTGCCGACCCCCTCGATGTTGGCGACAGCTACTTCGCGGTATAGTGTCGAATCAATCGGCATGTCTAGTAAAAAGCTTTTCAAACAGTGACGTTCGCATTTGTCCATAAACAAGTAGGAGCCGTTAGTTGTGAATCTAAAAATAGAATGCGTGTTAATTCACAACAAAGCGAGAAGCCATCCCACACCCCAATCATGGGGTTTAAAGGGAAATTAAGTTTTAAAAAATATTCCTCTTATTTATGGCATCGAACCTCGTTCAAATGGCTGACTTCGTTGTAGCGCATTGTGTCACTTCAATTTTCCAAGACTTTATTGAAGGTTTCGGGCGGTAGGTCAAGGGTTGCTTGGGTGATATTGGAGTACTAAGTACTTGGATTGTTTCTGGAGATTCTCCAGGAAAAAAATTCCTAAGGGATCACATTGCAGTTCCGAGGCGCCCAAATGCCATCGCGTAGACGGCTGATAACACGATTTTGGAATTTGGTGCGCAAAAGATCCATTGTGGCATCCTGCTTAAACCAGTGGCCGTCCAAGACCATGTCTTCAATTTCAGTAAAAAAAAAAAGTTTGAAAGTTTCAGTCGGGTAAACCGACTTACTTATGCCCATTCTCAGTAAAAACATAAAATTTGAAAGTAAAGGGTGGTTAAATTGCAAGGGCCGATGTTGAATGTGAACCACACATAAACGTCAAGTTATTTTCTGCATTTCATTTGACATTTCTCAATTTCAGACTAACTCAATTTGAACCATGGAAAGATACACAATCGAGCAACGCGTTAACGTTATTCAGTTCAAAAGTTATTCAAATCAAAATGCATATAGTGAATTTCGTGATTTTTTCGGTCAATTTAATCGTCCAAACGTGCGTACAATCGGAAAAATCGTGCGAAAATTTGTGCAAACCGGCTCTGTAGGAGATTTGAAAACACCAGTGCATGCGCGTACAGCTTGTACTGCAGAAAATATTGTTGCTGTTGGCGATAGTGTGGCTGAAGAGCCGTCTACCTCAACTTGTCGTCGTGCCCAACAATTGGACCTCTCATGGTCGTCGTTGATGAACATTATGCATAAAGACTTGCATTTACACGCTTACAAGGTGCAATTGACTCAAGAACTAAAGCCTCTTGATCATTCCAAACGTCGTCAATGGTCAGAATGGTGGCCAGAAATGGCAACAGTGAATGATCAATTTTCGAAGAAAGTCATCTGCAGTGAAGAGGCACAATTTCGTCAATAACAAGAGTTGCCGCATTTGGGCAAATGATAATTCAAGGGTGATTGTCGAAAAACCAATGCACCCACAAAGAGTGACTGTTTGGTGCGGTTTATGGGCTGGCGGCATCATCGGGCCGTATTGACTTTCCAAAATGAGGCCGGTCAGGCAGTTACTGTGAATGGTGTTCGCTATCGTAAAATGATAAAGAACATTTTATGGCCTAATTTGGAAGATATGGATGTGGACGGTATGTGGTTTCCACAGGACAGTGCCACTTGCCACACAGCTAACGAAACAATTGCTCTTTTGAGCGAAAAATTCAATGGCTGTGTTATCTCAAGTGGTGGCGATGTCAATTGACCGCCAAGGTCATGTGATTTGACACCGTTGGACTTCTTTCTATGGGATTATTTGAAAGAAAAGGTGGAAGTCGATAAGCCAGCAACAATTCGTGGGCTTAAGGCAGAGATAATTCGGCACATTAACAGCATCGAACCTTAATTATGCCTCATCGAAAATTTGGCCGATATTATATTATAAAAATAAATGACAATAATTTCCTAAATAAGTTGTGTTTTATTGAAAATCAACATCGGCCATTAAAATTTAACAACCCTTTAAAAAAATTCAGGGAGGTGCTTGAAGGGGTGTGGCTAAACTTCTAGGTTTTTTCACCAAAAGTTTATCCTGTTATATCTTAATAAAATACAGGATTTGGGACGATCGCTTTTGAGTGTATTGAAATTATTGCTCGATTTCTAAAATGGTATATTTTTTATCGGAGGTACTAGACGGAGCGTGGCTAGACTTCCAGTTTTTTTCACCAAAACCAAAAGTAGCGTGGCTTCCAGATTTTTTTCGATAACTTTATTCTAACGAACGACTTCGATGGCTGGGAAATGTTGCCAGGATGGATGTAAATGCTCCAGCAAGAAAGGTGTTTGAAGGCGAACATGAATTACAGCGCAGAGCAGGGAGACCCAACCTCCGTTGGAAGGACCAAGTGGTAGGCGATGTGCCATCATCTGGTAGGACAAACTGGAGAACACACGCAGAAGACCGAAGCGTGTGGAATTCTTTATTACTATTATACTATTAAAGCTTAAAAAAATACAGGATTTGGCAACGATCGCGTTGGGTGTATTGATATTAATATTACTCGATTTCTAAAGTGAAAATAGGAGGTACCAGAAGAGGCGTTGCTAGACTTCCAGTTATTTTCACCGAAACTTTATTCGACTATAGCTTTACTAAATACAGAATTTAGGGACGATCGCGTAGGGTGTATTGAAATTATTGCTCGATTTCTAAAGTGGAGTGACTGGTACGTTTGTATGGAAGGTATCAGAAGGGGCCTGGCTTCCAATTTTTTCTCCAAAACTTTACCTTTTATAGCTTAACAAAATATGGAATTTGAGCACGATCGCGTGGGGTGTATTGATATTATTGCTCGATTTCTTGGATGGAAGAATATTACATTTGTATGGAAGGTATCAGAAGGGGCGTGGCTAAACTTCCAGTTTTTTCTCCAAAACTTTATCCTGTTACAGCTTAACTAAATGCATAATTTGGGGACGATCGCGTTGGAAGTATTGATATTGTTACCAGTTTTCTAAAGTGGGTGGAATGGTACATATGTCTGGGAGGTATCAGAAGGGGCGTGGCCATGTGGTCCATATGCACCCAGTAGGTAGTTTTGGGATAATATTAAGACTTGTTATGTTTAAGATCAATTGGTTACGTGTTTCGAAAGTTATCGTGCGTGCCAGCCGGACAGACAGACAGTCATGAATACAATTTGGTGCAAAACCAGTCGAAAAAGTCGACCTACATATACCCTTACTAAATTTGGGCACCATGGCGTGAGTTTTATAATAATATTAATCGATTTCTAAAGTGGGCGGTACAAGATGGGGTGGGAGGTCCTAGGTGGGGGGTGGCTAGCCCTCCAGTTTTTTTCACTAAAACTTTATCTATTTTTAGCTTTACTAAATACAGAATTTGGACACGATCGCGTTGTTTGTATTGATATAATTACTCGATTTCTTAAGTGACGGATTTTTTTGGGATGCACCAGAAAGGGCGTGGCCATGTACCCCATATGGAATCCCGTAGGTAGTTTTGGGAAAATATTAACCCATATAATGTTTTAGAGCCATTAGTTACGTCTTTCGTGCGTACCAGCCAGATAGACAGACAGACGGACATGAATCAAATAACATTAAATGTCTTAAATCGAATTTGGTTCAAAGAAACCTAGGGTATAAAGTGACTCCTTTAATGTGTTATTGTTTTGCATTAAATGATATCTACCCTCCTACCCGTAGGGTTCTCCGGTGTTCGAAACGTTGTTCCCAGCCTCATTTTCAAAGAAAAATGGTCCAATGATACCACCACTTCACAATCCGCACCAAACGGTCACTTTCTGGGCATGAATTTGCTTCTCAAGCCTCAAATGCGGCAAATATTGTTTGTTAACGTAGCCGACGAGATGAATATGCGCATCGTAAGAAAAGATGATTTTTCGCCCAAAAATTGTTGCGCAATTCAAGCTGCTCTAAGGACCAAACTGCGAAGCGACAAAGAAGCGGATTGTCGTACGCCTTTAATAGCTGAGTCAATTGGACCTTGTAAGCGAATAATCCGAGATCTTTGTGTAGAATTTTGCTCAGGATAGTGCGTGGATTGTTGGGCTGTTTCAACCAACGGCAAGTTGATGTCTGTGGATTGAATCTCGCACTCTCGGCTACAGCAGCCGCATTCTGGTTTGTGCGTACCGTACGACGTAGGTGGCCATGAATGCAGCCCTCTATCGGCCCATCCCACGAACTATTTCCATAAACTTGCTTACAGCAGGCGTGGTGGGTGTTTCATATCGGCCAAAACTTCCTTTCAAAAAACACAGCACTCTCTTTGGAAATAGCGATCGGGTAACAGCTGTTAGTGTCAAAATAATCAACGATTTAAAAATAAACTTTGTTTTAGGGCCACCCTGTATATAATTTGATTTGTGTTAAAATATAGATAAAGTGCTAAATATCCAACTTGAGCAAAAAAATTCGTAGGGTAATTAAATTATTATTGCAGCCAACTAGACAAAACGAAGAAGTTCTTATTTTTGAGGATACTTTCACGTGTAATTCACAGAAATGAGTCCCAAAATCATGTGTTGTACTGTGTTACTATCTCATTTTCTAATTTTTCCCATATGACCAAGTTCTCTACTCCTTGTTACAACTTTGACCACTTTTTAACCTCTAACCATGCACCGACATAAAATGTTGGGTTATTTCGTTTTTGTAATCAATTATAAATTATTTGTTAGCTAACACTAAGCGAAAAACAAGTTTCAATTAGTTGTTGTCTGAAAAATGTCAAAACAATTTTATATTTACATATTGTTGTGTCAAATGTAGTTCAGTGTCACTTCAAACGGTCGGACGACAGACGACGATGACTGCGACCAAATTACAACAAACGGCCGATTATAAATCACATGAGATTGTTCCTTTACGCCCCGAATGCAGTAATAGTTTATTTATGATCTCTGTTTCGGTTTTTTTGTTTTGTTCTCAATATTATATATGAGTTCCACATTTAAGTATTAGAGTGTTTCAATTAAATAATGGAAACATTAAAATTTATTAAACAATAAACGCATAAATGTAATTGATAAGACAAGATGAATTGAATTGAGTTGATTTTAGTAATTAAACAGTTGCCCTCCCTCACAGCGCATATGTGCCTCTCATTATATTTTTTATATAGTTTACATGGAAATTTATTAAGACATTTCAACAAAATCCATTATTGTGTGGTTGGTGTGATCCTCGATAACATCAGCTAGACATATTCATTTCTCTGTGGGACAGATTAATCATCATTGTCGTCGTCGTCATTGCTTATAGTTTTATTTATTGTTTGCATTATTCTCGGTAAATCGAAGTGGAACATTGTCAGAGCGTCAGCGTTAGATCGACAGTTTAATGGTTGTTAAGCCTCGCTGAGCATCGCTTCATTGTAAAGAACTACAAAGCGTAGCTGTTTAGAATAAAATAATCGTTTTGAATTTACATATATATATAAATAAATATTATATTTCAAATTAATTATGTGCTGAGTTGTGAATATCAGTGTTTAGATATCATATTAAGATTTGCAGTTGACTAGAATATAGGATGAATGGCTGTATTGGCCGGATATATTGTGCCACTCATAAACGTTAAGGCAAAGCTAATATATTTTTGTAATTTACGAAAACGATTATTTTTGTAACTGTTTGCAATAAATTATAAAAACAGATGCAGTAATGTTGGAAAAAATTTAGATGCTCGGCAGAGAGACTTGAAAAACATTTTTAGTCCTTCTATAAAATTTGATAGTAGTTGAGTATATTTAGGTTAGATCTTCGAAACAGTTTGGTAGTTATTTGAGATATTTTGTATTTTCCATTCATTTTTGTTGTTGCTAGTTCTATAAGCAACTGTTTAACAAATTTGTGAACATGATTTTTGGTCTTTGCCAAAATAGCATTATCAGACTCTTATGATTACTTCTTCTCATTTATGTTGATCTATATTAATGTTGCTTTAAAAATAAATACGAATGACGTTGTGTGTGGACGTTTTTTATACTATATACAATGTGTGAAAAATTAGCCCCCGAAACGAATGGCTAATAACAATCAGAAACAATATTTAAAAAATATATAAAAAGAAAAAATTCTAAAAATTTCTCAAGACCCGCCAAAAAAAAAAAAACAATTAATATATATTATGACCATTCCATGTCAAAGACGAATATTTGACCAGCTCTGACAGAATGTTTCTATGAAAGAATCTTGTCAAAATTGTTCCAATATAATATAAACCATATTAATAATCATAAATAAATATTATTATGGTCACACAAGCATACAAATGTTGGAAGGCAGAAATCATTGACCGCTCTGATAAAGAATACCTCACAATTGTCTAAGGAACCCATAATTTAGAGAAATCATAGACAAATACACGTCAGATATGGCACGCTTTTAATTATAGAGTTTTATATTGTTTTTGAATATATTGTCTTTCACTTCGTATTAATCTATAGTTGAAATCATATGTTGAAATATATCATAAATCGAAATATTAAACATAAAAAAATTATCAAAAATATTGAAAATATTAGATATATTATTAAAAATGTTATAAATATTAAAAATATAAAAATATAATAATACACAAATATAAAAATATAAAAATATAAAAATATAAAAATATAAAAATATAAAAATATAAAAATATAAAAATATAAAAATATAAAAATATAAAAATATAAAAATATAAAAATATAAAAATATAAAAATATAAAAATATAAAAATATAAAAATATAAAAATATAAAAATATAAAAATATAAAAATATAAAAATATAAAAATATAAAAATATAAAAATATAAAAATATAAAAATATAAAAATATAAAAATATAAAAATATAAAAATATAAAAATATAAAAATATAAAAATATAAAAATATAAAAATATAAAAATATAAAAATATAAAAATATAAAAATATAAAAATATAAAAATATAAAAATATAAAAATATAAAAATATAAAAATTTAAAAATATAAAAATATAAAAATATAAAAATATAAAAATATAAAAATATAAAAATATAAAAATATAAAAAAATATAAAAATATAAAAATATAAAAATATAAAAATATAAAAATATAAAAATATAAAAATATACATATATAAAAGTATAAAAATATAAAAATATAAAAATATAAAACCATCAAATTATAAATATATAAAAATATTAAAATATAAAAAAATAAAAAAATAAAAATATAAAAAATAAAAAAATATAAAAAATATAAAAAATATAAAAATATAAAAATATAAAAATATAAAAATATAAAAATATAAAAATATAAAAATATAAAAATATAAAAATATAAAAATATAAAAATATAAAAATATAAAAATATAAAAATATAAAAATATAAAAATATAAAAATATAAAAATATAAAAATATAAAAATATAAAAATATAAAAATATAAAAATATAAAAATATAAAAATATAAAAATATAAAAATATAAAAATATAAATATATAAAAATATAAAAATATAAAAATATAAAAATATAAAAATATAAAAATATAAAAATATAAAAATATAAAAATATAAAAATATAAAAATATAAAAATATAAAAATATAAAAATATAAAAATATAAAAATATAAAAATATAAAAATATAAAAATATAAAAATATAAAAATATAAAAATATAAAAATATAAAAATATAAAAATATAAAAATATAAAAATATAAAAATATAAAAATATAAAAATATAAAAATATAAAAATATAAAAATATAAAAATATAAAAGTACAAAAATATAAAAATATAAAATATGGATATAAAAGTATTAAAATACAAAAATATTGAAAATATTAATAATATGTATTAAAAATATTAACAATAAAAAAATATTAAAATATTAAAATATTTCCAATATTAAAATTATTAAAAATATTTAAAACGTTAAAAATAATAAAAATATTAAAAAATGAAAATTATTAAAAATATTAAAAGCATTAATAATACTAAATATATATAAAAGTCAGCCCATATTAAGAATATTTTTTGGTTGTTTAAAGACTGACATATTAAAGACTTTTAGTTTTTGTTTTTTGAGAAGAATATGAAATATCATAAAAACGTATTGCATGAATTATTTTGTACTTGGTTCTTTTTATTTACCTGTTTTGAAGCTGTTACCATATGGTCACAGTCGTCTTAACATTAGTAAAAATGGATATTTTTCTGAAATTTTTCGACGTACTTTTTTTTATGTAAAATTCGTTTTTTAACTAATTTATATGTTGTACTGACAAAATCTTTAAAAAATTCCCATTATTTCGCTATCGTCATTAAAGGGTTAAATATGCTTAATTTTCTTCTTCTTTAATAGCAGAAACTAAAGAAATGTAAATATCACTAGCCAAGCGCTTCTGTCTTTTGCGCTCCGCAGATAATTCGTCACACCAAGCTTAGGTAACAGATATTCACCTAGTACATCCATCGATGTTTTGGTGGCCCCCTTCTGCGCCGCCCATTGAGTTTGTTGGCCTTTTAAGCCGGAGCATTTTAGTACAACAAATGTACTTATTTTGTGGAATGAATATACTAATTGATAAATTAAATTTTACTTTTTGGTATCGAGTATTAACTGTATATCAAATATTATTGTTCTAGGGCTAATATATAGTTTTGCCACGCCCCTTCGCCCACTGATTGAGAATAACAATTTAAACTGCAATTTCAACCTGAAGTGCCGAGTACTATCTGTGTACCAAAATGTATATCTCTGGGGCTAAAATTCAGTTTGGTCATTCCTCCTCCGCCCACTAATCCGAAATTAAAATGTTTCCTGCATATTTATATTCTCGTTGTCGAGTACTATCTGTGTACCAAATTGTATCTCTCTGGGGCTAAAATTCAGTTTGGTCGTGCCCCCTCCGCCCACTAATCCAAAATTAAAATGTCGTCTACATACTCATATTCTTGTTGTCGAGTGCTAATTGTGTACCAAACTTTATCTCTCTGGGCCTGAAATACAGTTTGGTCACGCCTCCTCCGCCCACGGATCCAAAATAAAAACGTCGTCTGCATAATCATAATTGTATTACCGTGTTCTATTTGGATATCAAATTGTATCTCTCTAGCTGTAAAAAAAAGTTTTGCCACGCCCCAATATCTAAAAATCTACATATAGCCTACGGTAATTTTTTATATAGTACATTAACTGCCTACCAGATTTCATTGAAATTTAGGCTGCATTTTAATAGGGATTGTAATACCTACCACGCCTACTAATGGGCGTTACAAATGGAAGAACAAAGTAAATATAACCTTCACTCCGATTGCGCGCTTGTTGAAGGATATAATAATAGAAAATATATATTTAAACAGACGATGAAAGCATAATTCATATTTTGCTTAGATAAACAAATAAAACAAGAGCAATATTATAAATATTATAGAAAAAAAATATGATAATTATTAAAAATGTTATAAACATTAAAAAGACTAATCACTACAACACGAATCGCATCGATTAACTTAATTCATTACCACATTCCTTAAATATAAAATCACTCTTATTTGTCTGCTTTGGAAAATGTATGAATTTGTTTGCATTTGCAATTGTTAGTTGCTTACGTTTTGTAAGACGTAAAATTGTAAAAATTCTTATAGACTTTCTTCCAAGCATTCTCATTTGCAAGCAAAGTGTGGTCCCACGGCAATTCTGCTACAAAGAGGAGAGTAACAAATATGAATTAACATTCATACTTTACTACCATGTCAAAGCAACTCCTACACTTTTTATATGCCATCTTTAGCCACAGAAATAAAACACATAATTTTCATTCAACAACATCACGGAAAAGAAATCTCAATTCGATTAATAAACTCCCCTTCATGCAATTTTAAATAGCCCAGACCTACAGCATCAAGCAGAAGGTCGAGCAGGCACGTTTTGTGTTAAAAAAACACTCACAATCTATACAAAAATATAGTTAATTTACCATGAAATACTAATATAGACTCTCGTTTATCTTTCTTCCTGCACTCGTTCATCTGTCTCAATATCCGCCCCTAAGATTCGTGGGCTCTGACAGTTCTTCGATCTAACCATTTTCTGTGTGAGTGCTAAGCCCCCACATGTAATGACTTTATTTACCTGACTTATCATTATCATCGACATGGCTGTTTTACTACTGAAATACTTCCGTTTCCGTTTTAATAACAGTTATACACACACACACAGACAGCTGGAGATAGCAAATAGGGGGAGAAAACTGCTAAAAGGCATACGGAAGAAATAACACAGAGGATACCTCCAAAAACGTGTGTTTACCAACACAATCTTAAGGCAGATGATGACGATGATGATGTGGATGTGGATGATGGCGGTGCTCATGATGTGCTGCTATTCTCTTATGTATTCTCTTTCATTTGTTTCGTATAGCAGCTCCTTGACTTTGTGTGTGCGTTGTGTGTGTGTGTGTGTTTTTTTTTACGAATATCCTTAAGTATCATCAAGTTTGGCCGTTGTTATTGTTGTTGTAGCTGTTTGATACTACTTAACCTTTCAAGATGTTTTATGAATAAAGACGTCAAGAAGTTCATGTCATTGCCTAATACCCATCTACTACTATGATCATATGTGCGTGGTATGAGGCGGGTGGACGGGACATTTTATGCTGGCTACCGGAAAGTGTTACCTTTTAACTTGTGTACGGCCACAGGCTAATAAACTTAGCAACATAGCCAACATTTAGATGGTTTCTATTATCCCTAAGGACACCACGCATGTTTTTCACGTAGACGTATATCTTTGCCTTGTTTTCTTAGGTAGTTTTTTTTTTCCTGTGTCTTCGTCGCTGTGACTGGTGAATCCACTAAAAGATTATGATGGCCTTAGGTTCTAAACACTTCGAATGCTTTTGTTTATTTTTTCTGGCCCGCACATAAAGTGAAACAGATGAAAAAAAATATGACATTTTTATATACAAACTAATCTGACATCAAAAGTAAATCTAAACCAGATTCAACGTATTCTGCCTGCATATGCTACACATACCCCTTAGAATTCTAACAAAGGTATTTTGTTGCAAAGTTTGGTTTATCTTGATCTAAGAAAATATTTGACATCATCTATCTTATTATCTTCTTAATATCTTTAATTTAAATCTTCTTCCCTCACGACCTACTGGTGCCTGTGATGAATGGTGGCGACACGATTCGTGTGGGGTCCGTTGTATTTAGATAAGTACCAAGTGATTACCTGATGTGACTTGTAATCCTCTGTGGTTGGATATTTGGCTGTTTTGTTTTTTTTTAGCAAGCTTCGTGGTGTTGTTTGGGATTTCTGTGGTATGATATATGAAATATTGTGTGGGTTCCTTTTGAAATACATTTTAAATTTCATTCGCCGGGCTAACGAAATTTACTAAGACAATTGTTAGTTAAATTTTATTGGTAAAAAAATATCTTAAAAATAACTTAAAAAGAGGATAACGACAGTATAGTGCAGTTCTGTGACCTTTTTTTATTCGAAATGTACTAACCGAGTGGGCTAGTAGGAACTCCTAGTTAGTGAGTCATAAGAGACTCCTAATTGTTTTAAGACTAGTATGGACCTAGCAGTTGCAAGTTCCTGATAGAATCCAACTAAACGAATTTCCTCCAATTCCTTGAATCGTCAAAGTGTATGGTTCAGCATAGCCTCTTCTGATGTCGCGATAGCGTTAGTAAAGGTACGAACCTGATACGAGCTTCAAAGTCCGAATAGACTCTGAACGAAGACATACAGCTCGTTGGTATGACGGGTGCCTCCGTTTCTAACAGAACCGAAGCATCGAAACGCGATCCAATTTTTACTGAACATTTTTTTTGAGCCGTGGCCGAAATCATACGATTGAAGGCGGAAATAGTGGCGTTTGTCGAATGAACTGAAAGATTTAAAATATACTGCAAGCTCTCCGATATGAATAAGGCCTCAGAAGCCCGGTAAATTAAAGCTCCGAGTAAGGTACCCTGGTGGACTATGTGCACCAAAAGTACAGCTCTGCTCTTTGAAGTATGAAATACTTGCCGGTGATAGACTGACGATGATTTATTTCCAGCCGTTGTAAATTGCTGGGAATTGAACCCGTTATTGGCGAAACAGGTGCCGAATTGCCTTTGTTTACATTTCGGACAATTATGATTGCTACCACAATCTTTAACTTCATGTACTCGCATCAGACAATAAACGGACAAGCGGTGGCATTTAACTGTCGAAAAGCGCTCGGAAGTCGAAAGATTTTTAAACCGAGGACACGAATGAAATCTGTGGTTCTATTTCGAACAAAGCACACAGGATGAACGCGAAGAAGTACGAAAAGGTTTCGAAGTTGCATTAGTAAAATGCAATTTTACCTTCTTATCGTTGGAACGCTTCGGAGGTTCGGCAAGGATCATGAAGGCACATGAGAGTTGGGATTCTTTCCTTTAGAAAATCTTTTCACGATGATATTTTTAAGGATCTGTTCCCACAAAGTTTGGGTAATTTTTGTTTACCGTTGAAGACATACGAAAACTAAATTCGGGTCCCAAATATCAGTCAGCACGTCATAAATGGCCATCGCCAATAGACAGGCATTTACTCCGCGTTGTACCGACTTCAAACTCGAGCTTGTCTCTTCATCAAGAACCGGAAGACCGAAAAGCTCTTTGAGTTGGCTATGTACCAAGGCACGAGTGTTATCGTACGTATTTCTCAAGACTTTCCATACGTATTTCTCAAGAATTTCCACTTCGATGAGTAATAAAAAATTTCGAAACAATTTCACGCGCCTCGCCACTGGTTTTACGTACTAACATAAGTTTCAAAGTCGATAAACGTTATTCAATCGCGAATTATGTATTTAGACGGAGCTTAACAAATCTCTGAATGTCGGCCACGAAAGAAAATCGCCCTGAAATGCGTCTGTATTACATGGCGGCAGCGAAAGATTATGTTCGCTATCTGAGACGGGAAGAGCCGAATTTGGAAGAGCAACCAAATTTTCGTCAAATAAATTCGATTCATCCGACACTCTTGAGACCCAACTTGTTTCAGGTAAAACAGGAATACAACAGCGAATTTCACGTGGATTCTGTGCCGAATGCTCGTTTCCACTTGGACAGACCTGATCGACAAACAATGTAGAGAAGACCCGCGAGAACCACGAATTTGGTCTAGCTTGTCCGATAGAATTGTCCTACTCTATTTTTTTTTTTTTAATTAAAATATCAAAAACTGAAAGGGCCACACAAAAAGGCCACAAAAATTTTAATAAAACTTGGCTTTATTGTGGTAAAACATCGCCAATCATATAAACCATATAACGATGCTATTTTTGCTCCGCGCGGCAACCATCTTGTTCACACCTTTCCTTACTAAATGTTTCATCAATATGCGATGTATGTATAGCACTTTTTGAAATGACTATAATTTCACCTTAATTTGTTGTTCTTGTTGTTGTTGTAACAGCTGGAGGAGGTAGCGGTGGTGATACATCTTTATACCAATCTTCAATTTATCGGCACTCGATGGGACATATAATCCGATTATCATATGATCATTGTTGGCAACTCTGTTTCGCTTCTTTGCAGATACCAAGGTTTGTGTCAAGGGATTGTTAGGTTGTTGTTGTAAGTTTTAACCGCTATGGTCCTCCAAAGATGGCGCCAGCTAGTTTTGTTGATATATTTTGCGATGTTGATTAATCATTTCCTTTTTCTTTGGTCCTTGTGCAATATAAATTTTTTTTTAGTGGAAGCATCTAGGTTGAGTTTTCATGGCTGGAGAACTCGAAAGTATTTGAAAAGTTATTTTTCATCGATGTTCATTTGGCCAGTGCCCCGTCCGGGAATTGAACCCGGCACCTTCGGATTGTTAATCTACGTCGCTACCACTGAGCTATCGAAGGCTTTAATTGGTCGATCACTACGGTAGACAGTGGAATGGCTTCATTTATTTTTTGTGCAAAAACTATAAGGAGTGGTCCTAAATCATTGAAAGTTGGCACCATGCATCATATTGGCTTAACTAAGAAAAAATCATAATCGGCCACGCCCTCCTTCCACCGCTCAAAACAAAAAATATTCTCGTTAAATTTCGTTTAAGACATCTGATATTGAAAATGCACATTTAGAAACTTTTTTTTAGGAACGAAATTTTATCCGACTATAAAAAAAAAATGTCGACCTTGGGCTGATATGTCCTCCTGGAATTTTAATATACTCTCTTAAGAATAAATGAATTACTCCGCCCCCCAGACACAGTTACAGTGTATTCATTATATTCTTTCTTTTAAGTAATATATAATCTTTTATCTCAGTGTTGTAAATTTACTTATTCTATTATGCAGTTTAACCACTTTCACTAATCTGTTCTTCCGTTTCTTTTTACTTTCATTTCAGGACTTTATTCCGTTTGGCCAAAATGTGTCCATAAGAGTATTCAGCGGTAGTTATACCCCCACATGCTCCGGAAATCAATATACCAAGTTCATGACTATAGTGTCCGCATATTAAAATTACTAAAACATATCGTTTCTTGCCAAAAATTCATGCCACAGAGGCAAATACGGTATTGGCATTTGTATTAGAGCGCGTGTGTGTGTATCGACATTAGCCTTTTTTCATTTCGGTTTCCTTTTTATGTGCAACTTTTGTGTCACAGTAGGTATGGTGGTATCATTGCTACCAAACAGTGTGATAAGTACGTGTGAGTAGTTTTAATACGCTTCAGTGCTTTATCATGGTTCCCCTGCCTCTCTTCGATTGCTAATAGTAGTGCTGGTGCTATACCAGGACCTTTAATAGTCGTACTATGTTACAGTGTGAGTGTGAGAGCACAGAGTGTTATTTAGCAGATAATGTAAATTATGTACATCTGCTGTGGCACAAATATAAACACCTCATAAAACATTCTGGTTAATTTTACCGGGGTTAAATATGAAAAATGTATTACTAAACCTAATACAGCATAAATCATTTATGTTACAGCGTAGCAGAGGAAGTCGACCAACAAAAATACGTAGATAAAATGCAATAATAATAACAAATGTGATTCAAATAGTGTGCGATTTAAGTGCTTAATTCAGTTGACCAGTGTGTGTGTGCGCGTGTGTGTGTGTTGTAATACGGAGCATCTACAAACATTGCCAAAAATATAAATGAATACATGACAATTAAATTTTTTTTGCTATGAAAATTAAAATAAATATAAATAAATAAAGTTAAATTTTTAATTTTTTTCTCTCTTTTTAATTTCCCCTCTTAACAGTGTTGTCAACATAAAATTGTATTTTATTAAACATACATTTTATTACACAAATACTAGCAGTGAAAAGTGTTAGCAAACAACACAACAACAAAAGTTGCATAAATACAATTATTTAATAAAACAAAATTCACTTAAAATCCGGCTCTCCTCATAAGCTGCACAAGCATCAAAGCTGGTCGCAGGTAGCTTCGGGGCAGCATCTATTGCCGCCACCGCGGGACATTTTACAACAAGTCAATATACAATTTTTCGCTCATCAATGGATATGACATTTAAAATACAAATAATGTGGTGAGTTTAACATGCAAAGTTTTTATTGTTTTTTATATGTTTATATGTAATTTATTTGAGGTTATTTTTAATACCATTTTTGATTGAATTTAGTTGGAAATTTTACTATTCTCATATCACACTGTTCGCGTAATTAAATTTCTTTGCTCAGAGAATATAATGGTTTTTGTGATCGTAACTCGTTTATTAGTTTTATTATCTGTAAGTGGTAAATTTACAGTGAAGTTCATAAATTGTATGTCTTCCACCAAAGTGTGGGACACTAATATTGTGGTCATTACAAATGATGTGGGAAATACTCAGTATTTTATTTGGCAAGCGAATAATAATGTAATGGCAATATGGTGCATATTGCATTCGAGAGATGTTCATGGATAAAAGAGGTTTATCTCAATGGAAGTGCATCAATAACCTTAATATTTTACACCTCTGGAAACCGTAACCGTATTTGGTTACCTCTTTTACCTCTTGACAAAGTTAGTTTTATAGAAAAGTATTGAGCAGAACAAAATGATGACGTCAAATATATTCAGCTGGGAGAAAAAAAAAACTAATATGTAATATATAATCTATAGAGGCATATAACTTCTCCAAGCACTAGAACTCAACAACTTTAAAAGAATGTCCAACATGTTAGCTTTATTAAATTATACATTTCATGGCAATTAATAATTGAAAAGATGCGGAAGTTATGGGAGAAATATTAATTTTCCAAAAAAAAGCCCATTCTCTATGGGAGGTACCAGAAGGGGTCAGCCGATATAGTCCATATGTATTTCAGAGTCAATTTTTTATAAACGTACATCTTACCCAAAATTTGACTAAATTCAGTTTACAAAAAAGGTATGAATGTAAAACCATGAGGGTGAATTCGATTATTTATATTCCGAGGTACCAGAACTGGGGTGACAAAGGATCTGATTTTCCGAGGGTTTGTATGTTATTAAAATTTAATTAAACTGACAAAGTTTAAATGTCCACCATTTTGTCCGTATAGAAGTTATTGGAGAAATATAAATTTTCCAAAAATAGCTAATTTTGTATGGGAGGTACCAGAAGGGGTCAGCGAATAGGGTCCATATTTATTCCTGAATTAAATTTTCAGAAGCGTGCATTTAAAACCAAATTTGGCAATTCGGTCATTTGTATGGGAGGTACCAGATGGGGTGTGGCAAAGGTTTTAATCTTCTCAGGTTTTGTCTAATATTACAAGATAATCCAACCAAATTTAAATGTCTTCTAATTGTCCCTTTGGAATTTATGGAAGAAAGATTAATTATGCAAAAATAGGTAATTTTGTTAGGAATGTGCCAGAAGGGGTGAGACTATTCTACCCATAGCCCCTTAGGGTGTAGGTATGTTCGAAAAAAATGTTAGGCGAGAAATACTAGTGGGGTCGGTCATACATTTTACCCCTCTAGGAGGCACCATGTGAGCGACAGGAACTTAAACTTAAAAACTTAATTTCCCTTTGCACCCCATGAATGAGGTATGGGATAGATTCTCGCGTTGTTGTGAATTAACACGCTTTCTATTTTTAGATTCACAACTAACGGCACCTACTTGTTTATCGACGAATGCGAACGTCACTGTTTGAGAAGCTCTTACTAGACACGCCGATTGACTCGACACTTAATACTGCGAAGTTGCTGTCAACAACATTCGAGGGGAGCCGACAATGAAAGAACAATTTTTTTTATTTAAGATGACTGGAGCCAGATTTGAACCTGCGATCTCCCGCATGGTAGTTGCGTGTTCTAACCACTATGCCACGGCCGGTCCCGTGGCAGCGACAGGAACTGATTTTATAAAAAAAATTATAAAAATTAAAAAAAATTGTATGAGGACCACATTAAGGATAGAAAAGATAGAAGGTAGATATGAAGCTGTTGGTGTTGCAATAATATTGTGTGTCGGACATAAATTTGACTCCTCTAGGGGAACCTTTAGGGCTGTTACAGCGGTGGGAGCAGATTTTAAAAATATTTGGTTTTTATATGGAAATTCTCTTACAGGGTGAAAATCTACTCTCCATCTTCACCCCGTAAGGCAGCTTCCATATAAATGTATGTTTGGGAAAAATTTTAGGAGGGAAAAATGACTGGAAGTTGATCACACATTTAAACCCTCTAGGGGTAAATCCGGTTCAGTTGCTGGGCTTGTTGTGGATTTTTTCACGAAAAGTTTCTCGATAAAAATATTAGGGACCCGAATTTTATTTGGTTTCTTGTGTACATTTTTCTTAGAGTTCATCGTTTATTGCTATTGTGATAACCGCTTGGTCGAGAAAAAATTGACCCACTCTATCCCTCACCCTTAGGTGATATGGCTTACCATACGACCGCCGCGACCTCTGCCTTATGAATGTCATCTTGTCGGTTCAATTTGGCACCACTTTTTGGAGCATTTTCGGTCTTATTTTGTCAATAGTGCGTTAATTATTGACTTTTTAGTGATTAATCGTTGCTGGCTTATCAGCATAGATTATTTGTCTGTAGCGTCCGTCATTGCAGGTAATGTAGCTACCGGTTTCAGAAAAAAAGCAAAAGGTCGACATGTAAACCGTACCAAACAGTATTTTTTTCGGGATGTTATAATGTCTTCAGAGTCTCAGGAACATTGCGCTCTCTCCAAAAAAGACAAATCTGTTTGTTGACATACCCGTTACACCAGAGACTCTTCGCAAAAGAATATTTTACCATTAAAATTTGGTTAAAGTTGGGGGAACAAAGCGCGAATTTCTACGCATGGTGGTATGCTAAAGTATTCTGAAAAAAAGACGCCACATTGTAGTATGACAGCTAGTTTTACAGCTATACCTAAAGGAAGTTCTCTACGTCAAAGTGATAGTGAAAGGCATTCAATGGCCTCGCGAGGCCGTTATTTTTCACACAGAAACGATCGGCAACTCACATGTACTCGAAAGTTCTGTTTGATCCAAAACAGTTAGTCTCTGAAAAAATGAAATCAACATCACACACGCTTGTTTCACATTCAACGCAAGTACTGACTTAGAAACAATGTTTAACAATTGTTGGATGAGTATAACTTTTGACCTAGTGCATTTTGTAGGTTTGGTCGAGTACAACATGACCCTGTATATTAACCCATTAAGGCCCGACCATATTCAGAGACTCGATGGACAACAATAGATATTATACATGAAGGCCCCATGGTCTAATTAAGAAAAAAAAAATTACCTTAAACTTCCAGGTGCGTAGGAGAGCAAGGGGGGGGGGGGGTTGGGTGATGCGAAAACCATCACTGGGCCTTAATGTAAGGAACGTTGAAATAATTACAGAAAATATAAGAAAATAGGAAATACATTATGAAAACAAAAAAAATTATATTTCATTTATGTCGAAAAATATACGATTTATTTTCGATTATTTATGTTTTTCCAGAAGATGCAGAAATTTTACGAAATCGAAAAAAAATCGCATTGGCAAAATTTTCCCATCAATGCGTCTTCAAGATACACTCGAGTTACAAAGTGGCACCTATGAGCAGTATTGTAGTATAAAATCTAAAGTTTTTATTTGTAATCGCTATAGTCCTAGCCGTTTTTTCTTGAGGTTTCCTAGAAAATGAGATGCGTTTTCGCATCGCTAGGCCTTAATGGGTTAAAGTTTCCTAAAACCCTCAAAATCTTGACTAACGGTTACAAAACCGGGATCTTTCCTCACTTATCAGCTTATAACTCAGTCAATTCTTAACCGAGTTTTGATTTCTTAACGGGATAGGAAAGAAGAATCTCAGGCCTTTCCATCGATATATCCATTAATGTAGATAACTTGTCTGTCACATCTGTTAGTTTTTGACTCGAAATCACAAACGTTTGTGTTTTTTTTTGCTATTTTTTTAAGTATGACGGAATTTTTAGCCACAATTTTATTAAGATACCCTAAAGTGGTCCATCATTTTTTTTAGTTTTTCTCACGCAATTTCTAGAATATCGCAATAGCCTCGCGAGGCCGGTAATAATCGTTTTTTTTTTCAAAACAGAAACGATCGTCAACTCACACGTATTCGAAACGTTTGTTTAATCCAAAACAGTTAGTCTCTGCTTGAGTGTTATGAAAGCAACATCACACTCGCTTGGTTCACATTCAACACAAAAACAAACACAACTAAAGACAGAGAAAGAATGTGTAATGATTGTTGGGAAAGTATAATTTTTTATCGTATACAATTCGACAGCGAATTGTGCGACCGCATAAAAGCACACTATATTGTATGACCACTTAACATTGTTTCTACTTATGTCCGAAGTGTCCCAAACTTTATTAGAAAGGCATAAATGCGAAGATGGTTGAATATTACAAAAACAATTCATAAGCCACAATTGGTCGATTTTCGACTTCTGCAAAAGTTTTCACCAATGTTAAAATATATATAAAAGAATAAACTTGTGTTCACTACAAGGTTACAGAAAGCTACACAACATTTCTTCTGGAATTTTGACAGCTTCTAGTATGTATGAAAATCGGGCTTCGTTCCAGTCGTAGGGCCCTATTATTGAAAATTAAATATATTACACAATTATTCTTGACATTAGGTATGGATTAGTTTTATATCAGTTTAAATATTCTAAAGAGAAATGGGCGGGATCGGATTAACGGGTATGACCCCGCCCATATCACTTCATTAAAAAACATGCAGTATCTTGCATACGAGTACTGGTAATCTTGGCAGTCTGGATACATTTAACTGCAGAATGCATAATCATACAAAAAAATGGTCGGTAGTCTGGCCCCGCCTATCATATCAGATATCACACTATAGGCGAGATTGATCTGGAAAATATGCATAATAAATGTTGCATATCATATATCAGGAGAAGTTTAGAAGTGATCGGAAAAGTAGGCGTGGCACCTTCCAAAGCAATCGCCCAGTTGTCGTTCAATTGTTACAGTTCTAAACAACTTTATGAATAACTTTACAGACAGAACGAAACTTGCCAGGACATATTTTATGTCATCACAGATATTTTATGCAATATCTGAAAATTCGTCATTCGCCAAATTATTTTTTAGGAAAATGCTTTTATGGAGGAGAAGTGGCAAAGCCCGAAAACTCTTCCAAGAGATACAAAAAACCCAACAGATACAAGGGCATATCAAGTGTGTTATGTGGAATGCTAATGCCTATCATAGGAAACCTGATGGGCCCTGATCCGTGTGACTTTCGACCTGTTTATCTACTATCGACAAAATATTCATAATACGACATGTTCTGGAGAAAAGCCAATCCAATACGACACAAAAAGAATACGAATACGTGCCATTGATGAATTTGGTATCCCTACGTAGCTGATACAACTTTGCGGGATGACTGTAATCGCCACGCGGTTCTGACTGAAGATAGGCAAAAATCTGACGCAGTCATTTTCCACCAATCAGGCTTCAGTTAAGGCAATAGTCTGTCATGCAAGCTCTTAAACATCTTAATAAATATTATCATGCGGTACCATATTTAGTAAATAGGAAATTTTATATGTACCAGACACTGTCTCTAACTGTCTTAACGGCGCAGAATTCCGCGTAATATGACACGAAATTTCAATTTGCATTTTAATTGCAAAATATTATTCAGAGTTGCACAAGAACTAGTAAGGTAATTATCTTCGGTTACGCCCTTCACCTTTCACCATTAAATTATGCCAGTACAGACAGACAAACGGACACCTCCCAAACTTGGGAGTTAGTAAAGGGTGTCCCAACAAGAGGGCAATTTTTAAAAAAAATCGTGAAACTTTATTATACCGTAAAGTAGACAGAATGAGGTTATGTGTGGAACAATATATCGTGCAGATGGACACCCTTTATATGAGATGTGAGTAGTTTTTGTCCGATATTGCTCATTTCAGAACTTAATCTCAGCATAGTGCATAGAAGCCTAAAATTATTATTTTTATAAATCATAGGGACAGACACTGCCTAAAAAGGGGAAGTTTGTATGGGAGGTGGTAGTAGTTTTTCTCCGATTTTGCTTTATAACAAAAATTTTTTAATTTTCTTTAAATATATTGTTGTTGTGGGTCGATTATACTTTATACTACTTTTATACTTTATTTTTTAAAACGTTAATAGATCAACATGTCAATTCCTTATTAGGCCTATGATTCACAACATCACTACATCATCATAGAATTGATGAACACGTGGCAAAACCGGCACAGTAACCCACATTAAGACTGTGCTATAGTAACAAAACACAATTAAAAAATCTAAATTACTTTACTTGTGCCCTATATTTTTTTTTGACTATATTCGATTTTTCTTACGTAGCATTAGTTAAATTATCTTTGTGGCATCACCATACAGAATTACATAGTTTTTCTCACACAATTCCTCGAATATCGCATTCGTACAAAAACTTTTCAGTTTAGGTTAATTAAATACAAAGTGCGTGAAGAGTTCCCTGCTGCAGAGTTTTCGCACCCAAGTGACGAAGTGATCTCTAACATTTCAAATGAAAAATCTAGGAACTTGTTATGGTTTCACACACTACGTGGTGCCATCGTACAAAAATTGCTGTGTTTACTGCGAGCACTAGAACAGATTTGCAAAAACAAAAAAAAACACACACACTTCAGCTGTCGCGGCTGAGTGGGTGGGTAATGTCCGTGTCGTCGTCCATGCTAATGTTGGCAGTAGTGGTTGCAAACCACAGAAAAAAAAATGCCTTCAACTAGACCATGTACATGAAGCAGCGGTACCAATGAAATGCAATGAACTTTTTTGTTTGTTTTAAAATCTATCATCTCGTGTTTTGGAAATCACTTCTAGACATTCTTCGTTCTCCAATGAAATGAAAAGTGAGTTTATTTTTGTTTTATGAATTAAATTCTAACATAATGACAAAATTTAATTTTTTTCTGTTGTCGAGAGTTTTTGTTTCTGTAGCTGTTGGATTGACGCCAAGTAGATTAACGACTTTGTTTTTGAGAGGTTTTGTTGTTCTTGTTGTTGTGTAGTTCTCTTTGTTCTTACTTGCGATGATTTTTATGATAAATTGAGTACTATTTAAATGCATCTTAAAGGAGGTGATCGCTCACTTAGGCACACGCACACACAAATTAATGCTATTCTTTACAGTGCATAGCATTTTATGATGCTCATCAATGCTCATCAAATGACACACCCACCGTTTGTCTCGAATAACTTCCGTAGAGAGACATTCGAGTCATAACTTAGTGATTTCATGATGGTACTTTGGAGTTTATTTTTTCATCTTCTACGATGCTGTCTCGTTGGTTCTTACAGATTAACGATGCAGTTCTTCTATATCATTGAACTTCTAAGTGTTTGAGATGGTATTGGTAGTAAAACCTAATAGGAAAAAAGCAAAAAACAACAAACAAATAAACAACAACTGCAACAAGCGCATCTTCAGCAGCAACCTTTTGGACATAAATTGTACTTTATGGAACATGTGGTATTTTCATAGATTTCCATTGCGAGTCGTACATACTTGCAGTTGTGCACAATGGGTGGAAAATATAGAGTTAATGTGTAGGCAAGTTGTTCTTCCAGCACTAAATAAAGGGTGGTTTAACTTTAAGGGGCGATGTTACTTGAATGGAGCACAAATTATTTAGGAAATTATTGTCATTTCTTTTCATTATGATAATATTGGTATGGTTCAATTATGTATAGAACAAAATATCGGCTAAATTCCGCCGCGACAGCACATCTCCATCTGATGGTCCAAATTTTCGATGACGCTGAGGCATAATTGAGGTTCTATGCCGTTAATGTGCCAAATTACCTCATTCTATAACTCTTGAATTGTTTCTGGCTTATCGACGTACATCTTTGCTTTCAAATAATCCCAAAGAAAGAAGTCCAACGGTGTCAAATCACATGATCTTGGCGGCCAATTGACATCGCCACTACGTGAGATAACATGACCTTTGAATTTGTCGCGCATAAGAGTCATTGTTTCGTTAGCTGTGTGGCAAGTGGCACCTTCCTATTGAAACCACATACCGTCCACATCCAATTCAGCCCATAAAAAGTTCGTTTTCATCTCACTATAGCGAACACCATTCACAGTAACTTGCTGACCGGCCTCATTTTGGAAAAAATACGCCCCGATGATACCACCAGCCCATAAACCGCACCAAACAGTCACTCTTTGTGGGTGTATTGGTTTTTCGACAATCACTCTTGGATTATCATTCGCTAAAATGCGGCAATTCTGTTTATTCACGAATCCGCATAGGATCACTGAAGATGATTTTTTTTTCGAAAATTGATCATCCACTGTTGCCATTTCTTGAACCATTCTGACCATTGACGACATTTGGAATGGTCAAGAGGCTTTAGTTCTTGAGTTAATTGTACCTTGTAAGCGTGTAAATGTAAGTCTTAATGCATAATGTTCATCAACGACGAGCGTGAGAGGTGCAATTGTTGGGCACAACGACGAGTTGAGGTGGACGGCTCTTCAGCCACACTATCGCGAACAGCAGCAATATTTTCTGCAGTACGAGCTTTACGAGCATGCACTGGTGTTTTTACATCTCCTGCAGACCCGGTTTGCTCAAATTTTTGCACGATTTTTCCGATTGTACGCACATTTGGACGATTAAAATGACCGAACAAATTTCGAGGTGTGGTTCACAATCAACATCGGCCCTTACAATTTTACCACCGTTTCGAAAAGGAGCGAAATCATACTAGAAAAGATAGCAATTTTTATCAATTTTTAATTTTTAATTTAAAGTAACTTTTTTTGTAATATTTTTAAATATTTTAATATTTTTAATATTATTAATACTATTAATATTTTTAATTTTTTTTTATTATTTTTAATATTTTTAGTATTTTTAATATTGTTAATATTTTTAAGTATTTATATTATTTTAAATATTTGTAATATTTATTATTTTTTTTTAATATTTAAAATATTTTTAATATTTTTAGTATTTTTAGCATTTTCAGCATTTTTAATATTTTTGTTAATAATAAATTTGTTTAATATTTTCATTATTTTAAATATTTTTAGTATTTTTAATATTTCTAATATTTTTAATATTTGTAATATTTTTAATATTTGTAATATTTTTAATATTTGTAATATTTGTAATATTTGTAATATTTGTAATATTTGTAATATTTTAATATTTTTAATATTTTTAATATTTTTAATATTTTTAATATTTTTAATATTTTTAATATTTTTAATATTTTTAATATTTTTAATATTTTTAATGTTATTAATATTTTTAATATATTTATTATTTGTAATATTTTTAATATTGTTAGTATTGTTAATATCTTTAATATATGTAATATTAATATTTAATATTTTTATTAATTTAACATTTTTAATGTTATTAATAATTTCAATGTTTTTAATATGTTTAGTATTTTAGCATTTTAAGCATTTTTTAGTTTTAAATTTTTTTAATATTTTAAATATTTTTAATTTTGATATTGTTATAGTTTGGTTTGCGATCAGTTCATTAGCTTTGAGATGTTTGCTTCCCTTAAGGTTTGTAATGATAGAGGAGAAGGCACAGCAAAGGGCGCTGACGAGACATTGTGGTTAATGTCGAAATGACGTCATACGCCTAACCTGCTGTCAACATAATACATTTCACACTCTTGACTAAAAACCTATTGGCAATGATAAATAATTGCCAATAGAACTGATCTCAAACCGAACTATGATTTTTAATTTTTTAATATTAATATTAATATTTTTAATATATTTAATATTTGTAATATTTTTAATATTGTAAGTATTGTTAATATTTTTGATATATGTAATATTTTTAATATTTTTTATTAATTTAATATTTTAATATTTTTTATTAATTTAATGTTTTTAATATTTTTAGTATTTTAGCATTTTAAGCATTTTAAATTTTTTTAATATTTTCAAAATATTAATTTTTTAATATTTTAAATATTTTTAATTTTTTAATATTTTTAATATCTTTTAATATTTTTAATATATTTATAACTTTTAATATTTTATAATTTTAATATTTTTTAAAACTTTTAATATTTGTAATATTAGTATTATTTTAAATGTTTTTGCCATTTCCCCCACGGTGTAATCCATGCAACAGCTAAGCACTTTGGTGCATTTTCTAAATGACATTTTTTCCTTATACGATTGTATTCTTGTACTGTTTCTGCTAACACACATACATGTTCGACTTCCCCTTTATCATCGTAAATTGTCATAATTTTTTTTCGGCTTTGTTTACTGAGTGCACTGAGGTGCCCTCCCGTCTTCTGCCGCCATTCTCTTCTCTCACTTTAAAACTTTATTAGGGGAAATCTTAAAATGTTGAGTACCAGCCATAAATTAAAGCAAGAAGCTAAAGACACTTTTTGTTGGTCTTCCTACAGGAATGAAGGAAGACGTCCAACAAACACCAACGTGAATCTCGGTGTGGCATTTGCTTGATGTTTTGGTTGGTTGGTTGGGTGGGAGCCGCCACAATTATGATGGCATAAACTATTTTTAAGATTTTTGGTTGTATAACAAAACAACAACTGACTCAGATTTTTATATGGAGTTTTATGTGATGATTGGTGGTATTTTTAGAGTAGAGAACAAGTGCATCTCGACAGCCATGTGCATGTTGTCAGTTCAGAGACACTTTGCAAAGTGGAGGTGAAATTTTTGATTAGATTGTTTTTTCCATATTGGATTAGCTGAATGTTCATTTTTAAAAATAGGACAGAAAACAGGAAATGGAGTGGGTGAAATATATGTTTAATGGATTATAAAAACATGTTAAGAATAATAATTATGTTTATAAATAATAGGGGGTATAAGAAAAGAGAGTATAAATATTGAAAAAAATATATTTTTTTATTTATAAAATTATTCAAAATATACAAATATTAAAAATATTAATAATCTATCTATCTATATATATAAAAGGCTTGGGTGACTGACTGATCATTCCACAGCCCATATGGCTACAAACTTTAAAATTTGAAATGTAGATTTTTTATGCCATAGGCGCGCACTAAGAAGGGGTTTTTGAAAATTCGGCCTGCAAGGGGGTAAACTGGGAGTGGTACCGCCCCATACAACTCGAATTTTGAAATGGTTGTATCTTTTAAACCATTATAGGTACGAAGTCGAGCATGTATATCGGTCGTATAAGAAAAAATACGTTGTTAGTGGAAAGTGGGCGATTGCACGCCCCATGGTAGAAAATCGTTATATGGGCCAAATAAATGGATCGATTGCAATTATATTTTCTTTGCTTGATACTGTTCATAGGTCCTCTATCATAGGCTATATGAAAACATAGTTACACACAAACCGAAACTTCAATCGGTCACATCTCACGAGCAATTAGAAGTATGAAGACTTGGTATATATGTTACTGGTACAAGGATGATTGCGTCTTGCTGGAAAATAGGCGGTGCCACGCCCCTTTTGGTGAAATCGTTAAATCGTTTCACTGTGTAGTTTTTTCCGTAGGGCCTCTGTCATAGGCTACATGAAAACGTAATAAGACAAAAGGGCATGGCACCACCCACACAAACCAACATTTTAATCGTTTATATTTCACGATCCTTGTAAGATATGTAGATAGTACATGGGGTATTACGTCTCGCTGGAAAATGGGCGGTGCCACACCCCTTTTGGGAATATTGTTATGACTGTCATATTAATAGAACGGTTGTAATAACATTTAAAATTCCATACTGGCTGTAGATACGATGAAGAAATTTGGAGTGGTTGTTCCCCTTTCGAGTAAAAGTCAACTAAGAAAGGATTTTTGGAAATTTGTAGTTTTAGGGGTAAAAATTACCATACTAATGCTAGTATCGCAGAAATTCATATGGGCATGCTCACTATCTTACCTTTAAGGGATAAAACTGGTACTAAACGGATTAAGGTATAGTCGCAATAATTGAAGTGAATATTTTAGTAGTGCGATGTGAAGTAATTTTTCGAAATTTGTTCTGTAAATATTTTTGTAAATATACCAAAAAGGGTTATAACTGGTATTATCGCCCAGACCAAATGCCTTAAGTTAGAGTTACGAAAATGTGTGTCACGCACTAGGATGAAGCGTTTCGAACTCCATGACGAGTTCATCTTCAAAAAAAAAAAATACTTTTCTGACCTTGAGCCGAATTTGTGGTATCATTTCGATACACTAACGTAAATTAATCGTGGGGATAAAATATCCTCCATTCTCATGGTTGATTATTGATTGTCAAATTCATAACTATGCTGGACATTTTCGGCTGATATCTACTTCACATGCATATGTTTGACATAATTGTAGATATATATACAGCTGATGATGTACCATTGTGCATCAGTTCGTCACAAAGGGGTCTGAAGATGAACTCGTCATGGAGTTCAAACGCGTCATCCTAGTGCGTGACACACTGAATTTGATTAAAAATATCAAACAATAAATAAAAAAAAAAAAATACTTTTCTGATCTTGAGCCGAATTTATGGTATCATTTCGATACACTAACGTAAATTAATATAATGTACTGTAAGATCGACTAACAAAAACAAATAAAAATATAAAAAATATTAAAAATACTAGGAGATATGTGTACATATAAACGAATAAACAGGGACCCAACATCAAAACTTCAGGACAGAAATAACAAATATATTGATGAACTTTTTAACATGAATTTTATTACGTTGGAGGAAAACAATAAACTGATGAATAGAAAAGCTATCGCACCCAGAATTTATGGATTACCAAAAATTCACAAAGAAGGAACACCTCTGCGACCAATATCCTCGTCAGTCAACGCACCTGCATATGAACTTTCGAAATATTTGGTGAACATATTAAAGAATTTGACAAGAAAATCTAAGTACAACATAAGGGACTCAACAGACTTTAAAACTAAAATAAACAACGAACATATAGACGATGAGGAGATGTTAATATCGTTTGACGTCGTATCTCTGTTCCCCAGCATCCCAATTCATTTGGCTCTGAAAACAATTGCTGACAAGTGGGAAGAGATAGAGGAATTTACACGAATACCTAAAGATATGTTTATAAAATTGCTGACGTTCTGTATTAAAGACACC
This sequence comes from Muscina levida, assembly GCA_964034835.1. Lineage (NCBI taxonomy): Eukaryota > Metazoa > Arthropoda > Insecta > Diptera > Muscidae > Muscina > Muscina levida. The sequence continues at coordinate 28,943,516 of OZ035883.1, read as the reverse complement.
AGATACTTCAAATATAGTGACAAAATATACGAACAACAAAAAGGATTGCCAATGGGGTCTCCAGCGTCTCCAATAATTGCCGACATTGTTATGGAGGAACTACTTGACGTCTCAATAAGTAAAATGACTACAAAGCCTAGATTCTTGACAAAATATGTTGACGATCTGTTTGCCATAGTCAGGAGGGAGGAAATAGAAGACACACTGCGGCTACTGAATTCATTTCATCGTCAAATTCAATTTACCATGGAGGCAGAAACTGCAAATAAATTGCCGTATTTAGACTCTATAATTTATCGACAAGGGAATATTCTCAAATTGGACTGGTACCAGAAACCTTCTTCATCTGGCAGACTGATTAATTTTTATTCAAAACACCCCCGTAATACTATTATAAATACGGCGACGAACTTTATAATCAGGGTGTTTAATATTAGCGACGAAGATTTCCATATGGACAACGAGAAAAGAATTGTTACAATTCTACAAAATAATGAATTTCCACTACGAACCATTGAACAATTAATCAAACATGCAAAGGGCAAACAGCCCAGGGACAAAACTAACGACGAAAACAAAATTTACAAACCGCTAACGTATGTATCTGGTTTCTCCGAGAGGTTGAAAAGTTCGGACATGTACAACAAGGAAAAATATCGGATAGCATTAAAAACAAATCGAACACTAAACGAGCTATACAGTAAGACAAAGACAAAAATAAAAAAAGAAGAAAAATCGGATGTAGTTTATAAAATTAAGTGCAATGGAGACGGAAACAACATATGCAATAAGGTATATGTTGGTACAACAAAAACAAAACTAAAAACTAGACTATCGTCACATAAATCGGACTAAAAAGCCCTAAACAAACCTTTGGAACAAAAAACAGCCCTTGCGGCCCATTGCACATTGACCGGCCACATACCAAATTTCAACGATGTCGAAATACTGACGCAAGAGACCAATTATAAGAGAAGGTATACACTAGAGATGTTACACATTATGGACATACCAAAAGAGAAAAGCATGAATTATAAGAGAGACACGGAAGGATTAGCGAGAATCTATAGGCACACAGTTAGTAAACATAATAGGAGAAAATAAAAATTTAGTCATTACATACTTAATAGAAGACACAGACGTTTAACGTTTTGTTCTACGTTTTATTAAATGTAACTATGTTGTGTTCTTGATGTAAATCATTTGTCTAACAGTGTTTTTGTTGTTATATTTTTTGTAATTTTTATGTAGAAATTCCCTGATGATGATTGACGATGTCAATCGAAATATTGGAAAAATAAAACAAAGGAAAAATACAATAACATCAGTGTTTTTCTCAAATTAATATCATTGACCTCAAGCCGAACGATTTTAAACGAAACAAAATTAGAGTAAAGGTTAACTAAACATAAACTCAGAATACTAAAAATATTAAAAATATTAAAAATATTAAAAATATTAAAAATATAAAATATTTAAAATATTAAAAATATTATAAATGTTAAAAATGTTAAAATATTAAAAATATTAAATATTAAAAATATTAAAAATAATAAAAATATTAAAAATATTAAATATATTAAAAATATTAAATATATTAAAAATATTAAATATAATATTGGGCTTTAGTTCGGCTATAGGGTCTGAATTTAAAGACAATTTTGATGTTGACTTTTTTATTAAATTAATATATATTAAATTTAGTATAAATATTAAAAATATTAAATATATTAAAAATATTAAAAATATTAAAAATATTTAAAATATTGTAAATACTTGAAATATTACAAATATTAAAAATATTGAAAATTTTAAAAATATTAAAAAATATTAAAAATATTAAAAAATATTAAAAATATTAAAAATATTAAAAATGTTAAAAATATAAGAAATATTAAAATTAATAAAAATATTCAAAACATTAAAAGTTTTACAAATATTAAAAATATTAAAAGTGTTATAGTTGACCTTTTTATATGTAAATTTTGTAATTTGTTAATTCGGCTTGAGGTCGTAAATAAAAATCTGATTACAAAATATTAACAACAAATTAACAAATTACAAAATATTAAAAATATTAAAAATTTTAAAATTATTAAAAACATTAAAAATAATTAATGTATTAGAATATACAAATTAATAAAATATTACAAATTTTAAAAATATTGAAAATATTAAAAATGGCTGTATGCCATTAGGCCCCACGAAAATACACCCCAAATCAAAAATGAAATTAGGCCCCAAAACAATATATGGATAACAACAACACGAAATTTTATGATTTTTTGGGGCCTAATTTCATATTTTTATTGGGGTATATTTGTATAATGCAATTAGACCCCAAATGTCTGTGTGACAATATACCCCAAACATTTTTTTGGGGCATAATTTCATAAAATTGTAGGGCCTATTTTCGCTTTTTTGGGGTCCAATTTCATTTTAGGGTCAGGCTTAATATTTTTGGGGTCTAATTTCCTTCGGCAAAATAAAAAAAGCCTTGGTTTTTTATTGAAAATAATATAGTTTATTACCTTTAAACTTATTTGTAAACGGAGAAAAAACCATCCATCTTTCTCTCAAGAATTTTTTCAACCGTTATCTTCGCCTCTTCTAACAACACAACGCTTCAACGATTACGGACTCGTAGTTTCATCTAAGATGTTTTGGCATACATATTAATAAGGAAATAAAGAAAACGTACAATTATCTCACAAAAACTAAAAGCACGCATTTCTTTAACAAACCAAAGAAAACCAAAAATCGCTCGATTTTTTGAAAACAATTTTTCGTCTGCTGCTCTTTTCTTAAAAAAACTAAAAACATGAAAAATTCAAATTTATTTTTTTCAAAAAAAAACTAAAATTCAAATTTTCTTTTACGAAAGAAAAAAAAAATTGAAAATTTTTTAAAATAATTTTTCGTCGTGGCGCATTTCACAGAACAGACTATTTACAATTATGCTCTAATCTTTTCCGCTTATTTTCATATAAATATAAGCAACAAAAAAATTGCACCCAAAAATTCGAACCTTTTCTATAAATTCGCTCATTTTGTTTTGTAAAGTTTTGTGTTGCCTACTGTGTTTACTACTCAATAAATATTACGTTATTCAACTAACAATTTAAAACCCATACAAAACAGCAAAAATATAAAATGTCATTTTAGAAACAACATTTTTTTTTACATGTCCTAAAGAATTTTTCGCCTACGGTGCTTCCCCCTGATTTAACAATTTACATTACGCTATATATTCGTATATATTCTTACCTTCTTGCCATACAAATGAATATAAAAATATAAAAAAAATAAATAAGAACGTAACATTTTACATGAGGGCCAAAATATGTATTGTATGCGAAGACTGTTGCGGCCTTTCACATTCAACTAAATATTTAAAATTATAAAAATATCTATAGAATTAAAATTTTCATTAAAAAACAAAACATTAAAAATCATTTATATAGTTACTTATATTGTATCCAATTCTAAATAGTCCTATATGTATTTCCCACACTGTTAATGATCATTGAAGTATAATCAACTAGTTAAAAGAAATGACAAAATCACTCAATGCTTAGCGAAAACTGGTTTTGTTGAATTACTGCATTGAAGCATTGTTGTTGTTCTTTTATATATTTCCAATGACATTGTTTAACCTACAAAGCACAATTGAAAAACATTGCATTGAGTCTAGCTTAGCATAAGAAAAGAAATGAAGTAAAAATTTAGTGTTACATCGATCAGCACACCATTAACAAGCAAGACTTTATCTTATTTTTTAAAGTTCTTTGGGTGTTTTACTGCGGTGTAGTTACTCCGCTGAGAAAAAAGCTTCCCGGCGAAAACATTGGCGCCCGAGCAGGGACTTGAAGAAAGTCTCAAATAAAATTAAATAATTTGTCGCTGTGGGCCGGAGTTGTCAAAGCGAGCTCTTGACGTTGTTGCTGCTGACGATAAGCTGTGAGGTCTTTTTTGATGCTGGGCTTTGGTGTTCATCAGCTATGATCAAGGATTCTGCAACTACTTTGTAAGAGTGGTGCTGTACGTATTGGCTGTCCTATCACTAGTTTGATCTAATTTCCATCTGGCTGTGCGATTTATATTCACAAGTGAGTTTACCCCGCCGTTTAAGCTGTTGCAAGGGGTTGTAATTAAGGTGAAGTGTTAAGGTCGCAGGTATTTTATCAAATTGTAAGTGGCAAGATACACAGTCCAAATTAATACGTAAATATGGGAAAAGGCGTTAAGCGAGATCAAGATCTTTCTAAATCGCGAGATAGTTTGATAAATTCTTTGACGCGTAACAAAACATATGTATTCAAGAATTATGCTTCCTTGACTGTGTCCGAATTAGAAACTCGTCTGAGTTTGATAGAGTCGGTCTTTTCTCAACTTTGTGCAATTCAAACATCAATTGAACAAGAGTCAGCGGACGAAAACGAATTTGATAAACGCCAGCAATTTGAAGATATTTATTGTGAAATAAAGTCAAAAATTTTATCTGTAATTCAGAAGAACCAAAGACATTCAAGTACACATGAGCCCGCGGCATTAAACCAAACTTTAAATGGATCCGGTGTTTTTACCAGACCGTCATCAAATTTACCAAAATTAAAATTACCTGCATTTTCGGGAAAATATACAGAATGGACCAATTGGTTCAATACGTTCAAATCAATAGTAGATTCAGATAGCGAGTTGGATGATTTGTCTAAGTTTGTGCATCTCAGATCTTGTTTGGGACCTGTACCATTAGGAACAATTGAATTTCTAGAGCTTACTGGTGCTAACTATAAAAAGGCAATGAGTTTGTTAAGGAAACGATTTGAAAATAAATCAGTAATATTTCAATCACATGTAAAAGAATTATTCGATTTAGAACGGGTTTCTCACCCTTCCTCTGAGTCACTGCGACGCTTAATAGATGTAATTAATTCCCACTTGCATTCTCTCGAAAGCTTAGGTTCAGTTGAAGAGTTAAAGAATGTACTTGTATTTTACTTAGCTCGATTAAAGCTAGACGATGAGACAATAGCGAAATGGCATGAGCATGCTAAAGTAGATAACTTACCATCATGGAGCTGTTTAGAAACATTCCTTACAAACAGATGTTTATCTTTGGAAAGTTGTGAAGTAAATATGGAGAAAGTTGATGATACTGGTAATATGCGGAACCACAATAAGCGTGTCGGACGTAAATCTAAAGCTAAAGTCTTATCCGTTGCAGTAAACCCTATTGAAAACATGTGTCCTTGTTGTAGCAAAGCACATAAATTTATTCAATGTCCCTCATTTTTGAACCTTTCACCACATCAAAAATATTTTGAGGCAAAGAAATATTCAATTTGCATTTTGTGTTTAAACAACAATCATTCACTTAGAGATTGTAAGGCCGGAAAGTGTGAGAAATGCGGTAAACCTCATCACTCCATGCTTCATAGGGAAAATACGAAAAATGTAAACTCTAGAACAGTTGATACACAAAAGGAAGATGAAAGAGGTGTTAATGAAAATGCGGCTTTATATAGCTCAATAATTTCTGTTTCTACAATGAATTTTTTGGCTACTGCGTTGATATTTGTAAAAGATGTTTCTGGAAAGTTTCATAAAATAAGATGCATTTTAGATTCTGGTAGTCAATTAAACTTTATAACTGCTAGTCTTGCTGACAGATTAAGGCTCCCTTGCAAAAGGTCGTTGGTAAAAATAAGCGGTATAGGAAATTCCAATGCTGACATTAATGGAAAGGTAAACACATTAATAAAGTCAAGGTTATCTGATTTTTGCTGCAGCTTGGAGTTATATATCCTGCCAGAAATCACCAATTATTCTGGAAATGGTTCAATTAATATTGAAAGTTGGAATTTACCGAAAAATCTTAAATTAGCCGATCCATATTTTAACCAATGCAGCAGAGTAGACATGCTGCTTGGTGTTGGTCTCTTTTTTAAATTATTAGCGGTGGGTCAAATAAGGCTGGCTGATAATCTTCCTGTTCTACAAAAAACCCTATTAGGTTGGGTAGTAGTTGGAGAATGTAGTAATCAGGCTTTGAATTCGCTAGTTGTATCTGAAAATTCAGATAGTGATGAAGATAACACGCTCAAAAAATTAGTCGAATTGTTTTGGAAATGCGAAAATAGTTACGAAGAGAGTGTCACTTCCTTATCTCCATCTGAGCAGATGTGCGAAAATTTCTTCGTTTCTACAGTTGCACGCGCGGCGAACGGAAGGTTTATTGTGCGACTACCTTTTCGCAATGGGTACTGCTCACTAGGGAAATCTTACAACATTGCCCTGAAACGTTTCTTAAACTTAGAACGTAAATTAGATCGAAATCCTGAATTAAAAAATGATTATACAAAATTTATTGAAGAGTATGCACTATTGGGTCATTTGGAAGTTTTAGCTGAAGACTTTGATTTAAAGTTGGTAAAATATTTTATACCACATCATCCCGTTATTCGTTTAGAGAGCACAACCACGAAATTGCGAGTAGTGTTTGACGCTTCATCTAAAACTGACAATGGACTGTCTTTAAATGACCAGATGTTTGTTGGTGCTCGTCTCCAAGCCGATCTTTTTGATATCTTAGTTCGTTTTCGATCGTACAAATATGCCTTAACGGCGGATATTGCTAAGATGTTCAGACAAATTAAAGTTCATGAAGACGATTGCATGTATCAATGTATATTGTGGCGTCCTCAAAAGACTGAGGCCATCAAAGTTTTGAAATTAAAAACGGTTACCTATGGTACAAGCTCTGCACCATTTTTATCCGTTCGCTGCTTAAAATATTTGGCAGAGATGTATAGTGAAACACATACCTTGGGAAGCAACGCGATTTTAAATAACTTTTATATGGATGATATGTTAGCTGGAGCTAATTCTATGGAAGAGCTTATTCGTCTAAGAGAGGAAGTATTAAATATTCTTAGCTGCGGCAAATTTGAACTCCATAAATGGAGATCAAACTGTACAGACCTTAACTCTACTCATGAAACTCTTGCTATAAAAACTGAAGATTGTGCTAAAACCTTAGGTATTATGTGGGATTCTAAGAAGGATGTGTTCTATTTTTCTTATACTGATATACCGAATTCAAAATGCTCAAAACGAGTTGTGCTTTCAGATATTGCAAAACTTTATGACCCTTTGGGGCTAATAAATCCCGTTATAGTCTTGGGTAAAATTTTCCTACAACATTTATGGCTTTTGAAATTGGATTGGGATGAATCATTGCCTCATGAATTGACTACCCAATGGAAACGGTTTAAAAAAGAGTTATTTTTATTGAAAGACATGGAGTTTCCAAGGTAATTTTGGTCTGTAGACCAAATAATGTCTATAGAATTGCATGGTTTCTCTGATGCGTCAGTTAGAGCATACGGCGCAGTTGTGTACATACGAACAAGGGATATGAAGGGAAAGTTTAGTATGCAGTTAATGGCTGCCAAATCTCGCGTGGCTCCCTTGAAATCAATTTCACTGCCTCGCTTAGAGCTTGAGGGCGCACTGTTGTTGGCCAAACTTATGGAACGCTTGAAAAGGTCAATTTCGTTAAAATTGTCTGCTACCTTTTACTGGACCGATTCTACTCTCGTTCTTCAGTGGTTGTCGTCACATCCCTCTAGATGGTCCACATTTATAGCTAATAGAGTCAGTAAAATTCATAGTTTGTCATTAGTTACAGATTGGTATAAAGTCGAGGGTAAGCTAAATCCAGCTGACATTGTGTCCCGGGGAATGTATCCCTCTGATTTGAAAGTCTCTACATTGTGGTTTAATGGACCTTCATTTTTATTTGAATCAAGGGATAAGTGGCCTAAAGTGTATTATGATGCCAAACAGAATGCGGAGGAAATGGAGGAACGGAGGGCCGAATTTAGTTTAACTACGACAAAGAACTGTACTGAAACTACGGATTTAGTATCTAGTTGCAAGTTCTGTACTAATTTCCCAAAAATGCAAAGAGTATTTGGTCTTATTTATCGATGGCGTAGGATCATAAAATGTAAAGAAAAGCGTAAGGTGAACTCATATTTAACTGTACCAGAATTGCAGGGTGGTTTGAGTTACATTGTCTTTAATATACAAAACGTATTATTTTTTCACGAAAAACAAAACCTAATACTAAATAAAAATGCAAAATCCGTCTCTATTCAAAAATTAAATCCGTTTTTGGATAATGCTGATATACCTTTGCTAAGAGTGGGTGGACGTTTAACAAAATCAGCGCTTCCATTTGAAGTGAAACATCCCATTCTTTTGCCAGGAAATCATGAAGCTGTGACTGCATTGGTAGACTACATTCATAAACTTAATTTACACGCAGGAGCTGTAGCTTTATCAGCCTTTGTTCGCCAACGGTTTTGGGTTATTAATATGAGAAAGATAGCACGCAAAGTTGTTCGAAAATGTATACGTTGCTTCAAATATAAACCAAAACCTCTTGTTCAATTGATGGGTGACTTGCCTTCATATAGGGTTAGAGGAAATGCTCGTCCTTTCGAGCACTCAGGGGTGGATTTTGCCGGTCCCATAACGGTTCATTATAAAATTAGAGGTAAACGTCCATATAAGGTGTATCTTGCCATTTTTGTTTGCTTCCTAACTAAAGCTTGCCACATAGAAGTGGTGTCTGACCTGAGCACCGAAGCTTTTATTGCAGCACTGAAGCGCTTCTTTGCACGGAGGGGTTTTTGCTCCAACTTGTATTGCGATAATGCCACAAACTTTGTTGGAGCGGATCGGAAGTTGAACAAGTCCACGATCACTATGTTCACAGAAACAGGCAAAGATGCAATTAACCATGAATGTGCGAATCGAGGCATCCAGTTTCATTTTATTCCACCTCGATCACCACATTTTGGAGGCTTGTGGGAAAGTGCTGTGAAAATTGCCAAGTATCTTCTGGTGCGGCACAGCAACTCAGCTTCATTAACTTACGAAGAACTAAACACTGCAGTTACACAAATTGAAGCAGTTATGAACTCAAGGCCACTTTGCCCACTGTCATCCGACGCAAATGATCTTGAGGCATTAACTCCGGGGCATTTTTTAATTGGAAGGCCACTGAACTCATTCCCGGAGCCAATAGATGAGGAGGAATTAAACATCTCGCACTTCAACCGATGGAAACGAATTCAGGCAGTACAAGTAATGTTTTGGAGAAGGTGGTCCAGAGAATACCTAACGCTAATGCAGGAAAGAATGAAATGGCAGAAGGAAGTTAAAAATCTAGATAATGGGACTTTAGTCCTTATATCCGAGGACAATATGCCACCATCAACCTGGCTGTTGGGACGCGTAATCGAGACCCATTACGGTGACGATGGATTAATTAGAGTCGCCACCATCCAGACAAAATCAGGGAAATTGAAAAGAAGTATCCACCGTTTGTGTCCACTGCCCATGGACTAGGCCGCTGTCATATGAAATGGTTGGAAGAAGCTTCCAAGGCGGGACTATGTTGCGGCCTTTCACATTCAACTAAATATTTAAAATTATAAAAATATCTATAGAATTAAAATTTTCATTAAAAAACAAAACATTAAAAATCATTTATATAGTTACTTATATTGTATCCAATTCTAAATAGTCCTATATGTATTTCCCACACTGTTAATGATCATTGAAGTATAATCAACTAGTTAAAAGAAATGACAAAATCACTCAATGCTTAGCGAAAACTGGTTTTGTTGAATTACTGCATTGAAGCATTGTTGTTGTTCTTTTATATATTTCCAATGACATTGTTTAACCTACAAAGCACAATTGAAAAACATTGCATTGAGTCTAGCTTAGCATAAGAAAAGAAATGAAGTAAAAATTTAGTGTTACATCGATCAGCACACCATTAACAAGCAAGACTTTATCTTATTTTTTAAAGTTCTTTGGGTGTTTTACTGCGGTGTAGTTACTCCGCTGAGAAAAAAGCTTCCCGGCGAAAACAAAGACATTACGGTCAGTATAGTTTAGCTAATATGCAATGATTAGAAATTGAAGAAACTACTTATAATTGAAATTATATATTTTGTTTGTTGATTTTTCATATGAAAAAATACATTTTTTTTTGGGCAATTTTCATAACTTTTCATTTCTAATTTTGGGGAATTTTTGTTTGGGCTATATTTTCTACCGCCGTTTTGGGGCCTATTTGCGTATTGTATTTTTATATACGAACTGCGATATTTATTTGAAAATTAGACCCCAAGCACAAATACATATGAAAATATACCCCAATTTTATACAGAAAACAACAACACTATATTTTGGGGCATATTTGCATTTTTTGGGGTGTATTTGCATACTTTCAAATAACAACTACGAAATTAGGCCCCAATACATACATTTTGGGGCCTATTTTCATTTTATGTTTGGGGTATAATTTCCTGGGGTCTATTTTCATAATGAAATTAGACCCCAAATTTGGGGCCTAATTTAATTTTCACTTTGGGGTGTATTTTCGTGGGGCCTAATGTCATAGCGCCATTAAAAATATTATGAAATATGACAAATGTTATGATATAATAAACATCAGCATTGAACTCTTTAAAAAATTTGTATAAAATTTTCTTTCTATATGTACGTTGTACCTAAGTTGCACAAAAAAAATAAATTTCACATTCAATTTATCAATCATCGCGATTCAATTTTAAATTCCCAATTCATTTTATTTATCATTTTGGCAGTCTTTCTAATTGCATCAGATGTTGTGTTTGTTTCCGCCTAAAAAGACATTTGATTTCAAAATTATCACTGCCACAATAAACGACATTTCGCTTTCACAAAGAAACTAAAAACCAAACAGAAATGAGAACAATCGTAAGCAATCGTAAGTGATGATGGTGGTGTGCTGTGACATCAGCAGAAGTTGTGATTAGCCCAACAATACAAGATATCGTTGCACCATTAAAAATTATGCAATTTCCATTTCAGAGATTATGGTTTCTTTTACTAGTCTTTCTTTGCTTCCTTTTGCATTGCCTTTGCCATCATAATAGTATATATTGGGCCGCCTCTTAACAGTGTCTGATGCTTTGACCAGTCAGTTAGTCTGATGATGGCTTTTAAAAGCCACTTCGTCGAAGCCAATAATATGCATGAATGGTGTAGAAATGATGGCTGAGAAACAAAATCGCTTTGGCTCACTGACTTTAACTGGGCAGAAGAAAAAGAAAACGAACAAAAACAACGTCCAAAAGAAAAAAACAAGGTTTTTTTTTGCAAAAAGATGTGAACATGCCCTGTCTAACGAACATTCTCAGTTTGGTTCAAAGGCATGAAAGAAAAACGTTAACGATTTTGTGGCATTAAATTCTTTGCGTTTTATGGCACTATGGGAAGTCAGTGAATGAACGGATGGGGCACGGCAAAAATTGCCGTTGCACCCAGAACTCTAGTAGCAGCAACATCAGTCGCAGCACTTGCATCACCAATATTGAAATCTTTCAAATGCTCTTTTCAATTCGAGCGTTTTCTCCTCTGTGCAGGCAACACTCTGGCATACAGCTGCTTTCAATTGAGATTTGCACGAAATGTAAGTACAAGTGGCGTTTTGCTTTTTTGTTGTTGTTGCTGTTGTTGTCGTTCGTTCATCGTGCTTCCTGTGACCAGTGTAGTAAAGTGCCGGCGCCCAATGGTGCATAGCGCAGTCAATTTGCTGTCACATAGATGGCATTGTTTGTTTGTAACCAATCATTCTCGTTTTCACTATTTCTTCGATGTTCATTTCATATTTGTTGAGCGGTTGTTGGAGGTTTTAGTAGTTGGTGGTTCTTTGGTTGCTTTGTTTTGTTATGGGTTATTCTATGAGATGTTGAGGTCATATATTGGCCTTAGTTGTTATACCCTACTAAGGTGTATGGCTATGGATCATAAAGTAGTAGCAGTAGTAGTAGGGCTGTATTGTGGTCTAGATTGGTGTAATAAAAATTAAGTTGCCATGACATTCTTTATGCATGGATGGAGAAGGATTCGTTTGGCTATAGTGATTGGATAAATTAAGGACCGTATGACAGAATATGTCGTATGAACATCTTGCAATATCAGTTGTCAAACTCCATCGACATTTTTATAACCTCTGCCTTAGGAATGAGAGTATTTATCATTGTAACGCATTAAAGGGTACGTGGTAGATCACAAGCATCCTAAGGCCAATTTTGTTTTAGGACTTTTAAAGGCGATAAAGCAATGTCTGTCTGTCTAATTGGCTGGTGGGCAGGATAACTGAAGTAAACCTTAACTAATCCTTATGCAAATTTATCAGTACATATTAATATATTCCAAAATGAACTAACGGTATGTTAAAGGGCAGAGTAGCCCCACACCTTTTGGTACCTCATATCTTTTTTGTAATTACACTGAATTTAAAAATATTTTGCGTAAGTTTCTCACTTATAAAAGCTTTACTCAGTAATGAATATGGACTATAACAGTCGATTCTATGACCAATTTTTGGAAAAATACTATTTCTCTAATAACTTCCAAAGGAACGACTGGAGAACATTTAAATTTTGTCAGTTTAATATCCTTGTAATAACAGACAAACACTCAGATATCCAAAATATTTGCCACACCCTTTCTAGTACCTACCATACAAGGGAGTGCCACATAATCTCCAAAATCTAAATCTCCGAACGCAAAGTCTCCAGTCAAAAAACAAATCCCCAAAATCAAAATCTCGAAGCAACGAAACCCCGAACACAAAATTCCCAAACAATAATCCCCACACGTCAAATCAACAGCGATGAACAATTACTTTTCAAATACTTTCGAGTTCTCCAACCAACAAAATGCATCCTAGATGCTTCCACTACAAAAATCCAGATTGGGCAAGGACGAAGGAAAAAAAGAAAATAATTATCTTCTTTTTCTTCTTGTTTATTGGCAGCAACAATAGAAATTTATCTATCAGTAGACGCACGTAGAAATAGAATTCCAAGCGCTTCGGTCTTTTGCGCTCCGTAGATAGTTCGTCACACCAAGCTTAGTTAACAGCTCTTTCACTTGGTCCATCCATCGATGTTTTGGTCGCACCCTCCTACGCCGCCTATTAAGTTTATTGTCGAAGACTTTATGAGCCGGAGCGTTTTCGTCCATTCGTACAACGTGTCCAAGCCAGCGCATTCGGTCTATTTAAACGCGCGTGACTACGTCGATGTCGTTGTACAGCTCATGCAGCAACGTGATTCATTCGACGACGGTACTCGCCGTTAACGATGATGGGTCCAAATATTTTGCGGAGTATTTTTCTCTCGAAGACTCCCAGAATAGATTCATCCGCTTGTGTCATTACCCAGGATTATGCGCTGTTAAGCAGGATTTGGATCTTTCTTCTTCGAGAGAGCGCTTTGTCGTTAAATCGCTTGCTTTGCGCATAGTAGCAGCGGTTTGCGATCAATAGTCGTCTTTTGATTTCCAGGCTGACATTATTATTTTTGTTTATGGCGGAGCCAAGGTAGACAAAATCATCTACCACTTCAAAGTTATAATTGTCAACGTTCACGCAGCGTCCCAAACGTGTGGACTTTTTGTTCGTTGAAACAAATAACTTGGTTTTGTCCTCATTTATCACCAGACCCACTTCCGCCGACTGCTTTTCAATGCTCAAAAAAGCCGCAGTACCATCCCGCAATCCACGGCCAATGATATTAATATCATTGGTATACGCGAGCAACATGTAACTTTTGTTGAAGATGGTACCATTCCTTTTAACTGCAGCCTTTCGCATGACTATCTCCAATTCGATGTTAAAGAGATTGCTTGTCTAAAGCCTCGCTTGGTAGAGTATGGCTCTGACAGATTTTTGCCAATTTTCACTTAAGACTTCGTATCAGTTAGTGTCATATCGTAAAGTCGTATTAGCATCGCGGGGATACCAAAGTCAGCCATAGCATCCAACAATTTCTATCGTATCGGACTGTCGAATGCAGCTTTGTAGTAGATGAACAGATGCTTTTCTTAGGTCTTCTACAGGATTTGTCGTAGGGTGAATATTTGGTCTGTCGTAGATTTACCAGGTCTAATGCCACACTGATAAGGTCCAATCAGGTTCGCTAGAATTGACTTTAGTCTTTTACATACCACAACAGACAGGACCTTGTATGCGATAGGTAAAAGGCTTATCCTGCGATAGTTGTTACACACACTTGGATCGTCTTTCTTAAGCACGGACACTCAGATTCCAATCATTGGGCATGCACTCCCTTAGCCAAATCGTGTTTAAGAGTTGGTGCATGCATGTTACCAGCCCATCGCCGCCAGCTTTAAAAGCTCTGCCGGTAGTTCATCGGCTCCCGCAGCTTTATTGTTTTTAAGCCGTGCAATTGTCGTGCTGATCTTGTTTTGGCTCGGTGGTGGACAGTATACTCCATCGTCGATGATTGGTGTGATTTCGTCACTTATGCTGCCTTCGGGAACGAGTAGAGATTGAAAGTTTTCCCTTCATATTTGCAGCACACTCTGAGTGTCCGTGACCAGATTTCCGTCTCTGTCCTTACAGGTGGGGATCTCTGTTCCAAAACCTTTAATTTTTACCTTTTGTAGAACTTTCGGGCCTCCTCTCTATCCCTGTAATTTTTGATATCCTGATATCTCCCTTCTTTTCTCATTATAACGCTCCGTCACCGCACGCGTCGCCATTGGCTGCTAGTTTGCCCTGTATGCAGCATGCTTATCTTCAGACATGTTGTTGTTGTTGTTGTAACAGCTGGTGGTTAGCTGGGGTGATAATTCTTTATACCGATTTTCAATAATCCGATTTCAATAATCCGATTATCATACGATCATTGTTGGCAACTCTGTTTCGTTCCTTTGTAGATAACAAGGTTTGCGTCAGGGATTGTTAGGTGTTGTTGATGTGAGTTTAACCGCCAGATTCCACCAGAGATGGCGCCAGCTGGCTTGTTGATTTATATGAGATGTTGATAAATCATTTTCCCTTTTCCTTGGTCCTTGCGCATTCTGGATTTTTGTAGTGGATGCGTCTAGGATGAGTTTTGTTGGCTGGAGAACTCGAAAGTATTTGAAAAGTAATTAATTTTTCATCGATGTTGATTTGGCCAGTGCCCCGGCCGGGAACCGAACCCGGCACCTTCGGATTGCTAGTCTACGTCGCTTCCACTGAGCTATCGAAGGCCACCTTCAGACATGTCGCGACAGGTGACGGGCAATAAAGCCATATGGAATAAAGCCATATGACCTAATTTCCCATTCGATTGAGAAATAAAGTCATATGGCTTTATTACCACAGGAGGTATGAAATAAAGCCATTATATCATTATTTCATACGCCGCATACGCCGTAGTTAGTCTCGTTGCGTACTTAGTATCGCTACTCTCACTCTCTCTCTGTAGCGCGAGACGAATGCGGTGGGGGGCAGGCTCCGCCAATGGTATGGCATTATTTCCACTTTGATCGAAAATTTAATATGGTGTTATTGCACAACCGTGCTGGTAATTAAGCCATATGACTTTATTTCCTAATCGAATGTGAAATAAGGGCTTGTCTGAGCATGGTTTTGCATAACCCAGTACGGTCGTTGCGGCAGTGGACATATCATTTGCAATATGCTGTCACTGTGTGTCGGAAACATCAGAACTAGGGGGGTTTGTTTGGCGTAATTGAGAGAGTTGGTTGGAATAGGCATTGGCTATCTCGGTGGTAGCTTTGTGATGTCTATCTTCCTTTGCGTTCAATTACGAATGTTTTTAGCACTACTTAAGCATGTTCGTACCTTGACTGCAACTAGGTGGTGATCCGAGTCAATATTTGCACCGCGCATCACACGCACGTCCATAACGCTTGAGACTTGCCTTCCATCAATTGCCACGTGATCAATCTGATTTCTTATATTTTAATCGGGAGATATCCAGGTTGCCTTGTGGATATCTTTATGCGGGAATCTGGTTCCAGTCACTAACATGTATCTTGCCGATTCGAAGGAATACGTTATCGGAGATGTTATATAAGGGGTGCTAGTCATGATCTAATTTCCAAGAATTCTTGTAATAAAAAAAATATATAAATGTTTTGTAATAAAATATTTTTTAAAAAAGTTTTGCAACACCCTTAAGCACTGAAACCTCTTAGGTGTCTGTCATTTAGGGTCTTCAGCGAAAACTTTTATTTGCAAAAACACTTGCAAAATTATTCATCCTCTCATCGAAATAGCTGTTGCACAACATAATCGAACTGGTCACGTGATTTTTACATAAGCAAAAGTTAAAGCATTTACTTTTCTCGACCAATGGAGTGCTCATTGTAATTCGTTACAAGCCACAACTCTTGACTACAGTGCAACTTTCTTTAAGTTTTCATTGTGTTGCCATTACTGTGGCGCTTCGTTTGTTTACCAATTTTAGATTTGTTTTAATACCCACAACAATCAATATCGACAAAAGACAAATAAGGAATTTCTACTTTTAACAAGTGCATCGATTGCTTACGGCCATATAAATTACATAGTGGGGAGGGGACCTAAAGTGTATGAAATTGCTCAGACTCAGACATTGTGGGAATAAAACGTAAAGCGGAAAGTGCAGCCGCGACCGACAGCGTCATGGGAAAAGTATATATTTAAAGTTAACATAACAAAAATTGTATCGTAAATAAGTCTTTGGTCCACTACGGGCTTAGCAGTTACATTTATTACGTTTTTTTGTTTACTCTTTTAACAGCGAAGCAAATAACAAAATGATTTTTTTTCAATTTGCTTAAAAAATATGTTCTCTGTCCTCACAATATTTTCTTGAGATGTTATCTTATTCTGCAGAAAACTTACAATTACTTTTTTTGTTGCAAGAAATCACTTTTCATTTCAATGTTAACCTCCAGCTTCAGTTTGATTGTTATGGTTTTTTCTTTGCTTGCTATTTCTCAATTGTATTAAAACTGCCCTTTTTCTTATTACTCTTTTGTGGAAATATTGTCGATCTTGATTATTTTTTTTTATAAAAATGCGGTTGTGTGAACCGCCTCCATAACTCAAGTTCACCTTTCAATTGCTGCCTTCCTGCTGCGGGGCTGGCTCGCTGCCTGGTGTCTTCCATATGTAAGTGTGAGTGAGTGTGGGTAAACGGCAAACCAGCAACAGAAGCGACAACATTTGCAACAACATTTTGTTTTCGATGATTTGTGTGTGATATCATTGAAATTATTGCGTATTGTTGTTGAAGTTGATGTTGCTGCCGTTATGGTTTCGATATTGTCTGGCTGTGTCTGGAATTGGTTGCATGACTACTACTAGTAGATGTGGCAGTGACACAAGAGTAGAATAACAAGAGGAAGCAAAATAAATGAAATAAGTAAGAAAAAGTAACCGGCATAAAGGCGCAAGTTGTGTTTTGATTTCGTTTTTTTTCGGTTGCATTTTATGGATTTCAGTTGCATTTTAGGTATTTCTGACGAATTCAACTGTTAGTGCAGTTGTTTTTTTCTTCGATGTGTTACAGGAGTGTTCAATAGTGCGGGCCACCTTCGTAGGGGGGATAGCTATGTTTGCCGTTGCGTTCAATTTTTCTTTAAAAAACCTATGGTTTTTTCAATTGCCTTTAAATATTTCAGGAACCGGCCGTGGCATAGTGGTTAGAACACATGCGGGAGATCGCAGGTTCAAACATGGCTCCAGTCATCTTAAAAAAAAAAAAATGTTTTTTCATAGTCGGCTCCCCTCGAATGTTGTTGACAGCAACTTCGCAGTATTAAGTGTCGAGTCAATCGGCGTGTCTAGTAAGAGCTTCTCAAACAGTGACGTTCGCATTCGTCTATAAACAAGTAGGTGCCGTTAGTTGTGAATATAAAAATAAAAAGCGTATTAATTCACAACAACGCGAGAAGCTATCCCATACCTCATTCATGGGGTGCAAAGGGAAAATATTTTTTTTTTTTAATATTTCAAGTATTAACTTTTGCAGTCAATATTCATATGAGCCCCCCTTATGGTTCTCCTCTGTCATCAACGTCAGCGACGCCCCCGAAATAAAATCCAGTAGTTATCGAATTCAGTTCACCATTTTTATGGCCAAGAATTTCCTTTCGCTTTTATTTGTCAGCAAGAAAAAAAAAACACATTTCACACATAGTTTTGCATTGCTCTCCGTCCATTTGTAATTGTATCTAGAAACCAAATATCCACTGGGGAAAAGATTTATTTATTTTGTTGCCTACCAGTTAACTTGCTTGCTGGCAACTGTCTGCAATTGCAACTGCAACATCTATCGGTACTGCAGTTAACTGCATTTGTAAATTTGTAAACAAATAAATTATAATTACACATTTAATTTACAACATTTTAAGACTTGTTTTATGCAGTGTTAAATTTACTTAACTTACTCGTCGTAACAACATTTGAGGTTTCTGCAAGCTCGCACGCACGCACAGATCGTACTAGGCGGCTTGCAACTGAATTTGTTGTTTGCAACATGTGTTCGACGACTGAGGAGTTGTATGTGTGTGTGTGTGTGTGTCTGTGTCGCGCATGCAGTTAAATCGAGTTATTCAGACACGACTACAAAGTACTTCAACTATGTCGTTTGGGGGGTTTATACCCATTCATTCATTCATTCATTGGGAATGCGTTAACTAATGGTTGTTGGTGAATTTATAAATATTGTGCGAAAACACGGGAGGGAGGTATGGGGAGTATGGTAAAACTCATAAAAAGAATCGTTTGGAATTATAAAGAATACATCTGTAATTGGAATAATTTGACAAAAGTTCCCTAGTCACAATATTGGGGAAGACAGTTTCCTTTTAGAAATTGCCAACAGATTTTGATCTTTTAAATTTGACTTTATATGTTATTTACATTTGTTGACGAATATTAAAAAATAAACTTAATATAACATATCTCATAGAATTGCTTTCTAAACCATTTCCAATTGAAATTCAAAGAAAATCAATTGAAATACGAATATTCTATTTGAAATTCAAATCTCGTCAATTCATATTCAAAAAATCCATTCAAAAAATATCAATTCTAATTAAAATTTTCCATTTGCAATTAGAAAAATTTCAATTGAAGTTCAAAATTCGTCAATTGAAATTCAAAACACATCAAATGATATTCAAAACTCATCAATTGAAATTTAAAGCTCGTCATTTGAAATTCAAAACTTATCAGTTGAAAAAGTTTAGAATTTTTTTTTGGAATTTCAATTGACGAGATTTGAATTTCAATTGATGAGTTTTGAATATTAATTGATGTGTTTTGAATATCAATTGATGTGTTTTGAATTTCAATTGACGAGTTCGGATTTTCAATTACTGTTTTTCGAATTTCAATTGGAAAATTTTAATTTTAATTGTTATTTTTTGAATTTTAAATGTTTCTTGTGAATATTAATTAACTAGTTTTGAATTTCAAATATAATGTTCGAAAATCAAATAAAATTTTTGAATTTCTTTTAATTTCATATGGAAATGGTGTAGTTATAAGTGCTGAGATATTCTACCGTTAAACGTACTTGGAGAACGTTTCCTAAGGCTGACACCAATATGTTAAGATTGCTTGCTTTCCACACCCACTCTCCGCTTACTTATCGAAATTAAAAACCTTTAAGAAAATTTCAGTCAGGAAAACCGACTTACATATATCCTCACTCTCAGTCAAACATACAATTTTCTAGTATATTGATATTATTACCCGATTTCCAAATTGGGCGGCGTGGTACATTTGTATGGGCGGTATCAGAAGGGGCGTGGCTAGAATTCCAATTTATTTCTCCAAAACTTTATCTTGCTATAGCTTTACTAAATACTAAATTTGGGAACGATCTCGTTGGGTTTATTGATTATTGATTGATTATTACTACCCACTGTCTAAAGTGGGCGAAATGGTACATTTGTATAGGAGATATCAGAAGGGGCGTGGCCATGTCGCCCATTTCCAATACCGTAAGTATTTTTGGGGAGAAATTAACCAATGCAAAGTTTCAAAACAATTAATTTTTTCTTTCGAAAGTTATCGTGCGTACCAACCGGCCAGTCATACAGACGGATATGGCTCAAACGACTTAAGAAGTCATGAATCCAATTTGTTTTAAAGAAACATAGTCCCTAAAGTGACTCCTTCTATGTGTTACACTTTTGGGTCGTATCAAGAAATATATACTCTCCTACCCATAGGGTGAACGTATAACCATATGAAGTATACCCTCTTACCCGTAGGGTGAGGGTATAATCATCTACCACTTCGAAGTTATAATTGTCAACGTTCACGAAGCTTTCAAAAAGAGGAGACTCTTTGTTCGCTGAAAGAAATAACTTTTTTTGTGTGGCCTTCGATAGCTCAGTGGAAGCGAAGTAGATTTGCAATCCGAAGGTGCCGGGTTTTCCGGCCGGGGCACTGGACAAATCAACATCTATGATCAATTACTTTTCAAATAGTTTGGAGTTCTCCAGCCAACAAGACTGATCGTATATGCTTCCACTACAAAAAAAATTCAGATTGCGCAAGGACAAATGGAAATAATTAATCAATATCTTAAAAATAAATCAATAAAAACCCAGCTGGCGCAATCTCTTGGAGGAAAATGGTGGTTAAAACTCAAAAAACAACAACAACTAACAATCCTTGACACAAACGTTGTTCGTATGATAATCGGATTACATGGCCGATCGAGTGCCGGTCAATTTAAAATCGGTATAAAGAATTTTCACCCCAGCTACTTGCGTTTCAACCCTCGAAAATGTTGCAGTAACATCTTAAAGTCCTCGGGCAATAATATCTATTCCATTGACTAATGTGATCAGCATGTGATCAGCATGTGATCACTTTTTATCAAATATGGTACCAGTCATATTCCTGCCGCATTTCGCAGGATCATCGCCATTATGATATTAAAAAGATCTCATGACAAACTATCGACTTGTCTAAAGCCTCACTTGGTAAAAAATGGATGTGTTAGATTTTTGTCTATTTTTACTGAAGACTTCGTTTCGGTCAGTGTCATCCCCCAAAGTCCTATAAGATTCGCGGAGATACCAAACTCAGCCATAGCTTTTGTCGTATCACACTGTCGAATAAAGCTTTGTAGTTGTCGTAGTGTAAATTGATCGTCCAAGCCCTTAGCCACACTGATAAGGTCCAACCAGGTTCGCTAGGATGGGTTTTAGTCTTTCACATAACACATTCGACAGGACCTTGTATGGGAAGGGTATACGGCTGATCACGTAATAGTTGGGCACACAATTGGATCTTTTTCTTTCGAGACGGGACGGGACATAGAAACCTCCGATTTGATTAATCTGGCATACATTAATTTAGACACATCAAGGGAATAGGTGTTACTCACACTTGGTTCACCTTTGGTGGGCACAGTACATTGGACACTCAGATTTAAATAATTGGGCATGCATTCCTTCATCCACATCGTGTTTATGAACAGGTGCATACACGTTGCCAGCTCATCGCCGCTGGCCTTAAATATCTCTGCCGGCAGTTCATCGACACTGGCAACTTTGTTGCTTTTAAGCCGCGCTTATCTCGTTTTCGCCGTCCGTGGCATGAACACGCAAATATCAGGCGGGAGATCCATCGTTTGATTCCTGTCTCCAGTCATCTACAATTTCTTTCATCGGCAGCCCCCTCGTTGTTGTCGACAGTAACTTCGCGGTATAGCGTTGAGTCAATCGGCATGTCTAGTAAAAGCTTTCTCAAACAGTGACGTTCGCTTTCGTCAATAAACAATAGAAAGCGTGTTAATTCACAATAACGAGAGAAGCTTTCACATACATTATCCATGGGGTGTAAAGGAAGTTACTTTTTTTAAGATTTAATTTTGGCTCGGTGGTGGGCAGTCTTCTTCGTCGTCGATGATTGACTTGATTTCGTCGCTTATGCTGCCATCATACTTGCAGCACGTTCTGTGTGTCCGTGACCAGATATCCATCTCTATCCTTACAACTTTGCTCATTAACTTTTAGTAAAACTTTCCGGCTTCTCCTATGTCCCTGTTCCATTTCGTTATCCTGGTTCTATCTTTTCTTTCATAGTCGCTTTTTCGCCTGAAGGAATTAAATGCCCTCCTCTTTTCATAAAATCGTTCCGTCACAGTACGCGTTTTCTCATTCCTCATTGTACCAGGGCTTGTCTGGGCGTGAAGTAAGTGAGAGCGTAGGTTGGAGTAGACACTGGCTATATCGGTGATATGCAGCTTTGTGATGTCTCACACGTGGGTTAGGTTACGAACGTTTTTGGACTACTTAATCGCTTATGTAGCTTTGTTGCAACTAGGTGGTGATCCGAGTCAATACTTGGACCGCGTATCACACACACGTCCATAACGCTGGCATGCCTTCCATTGATTACCACGTGATCAA
Source organism: Muscina levida (assembly GCA_964034835.1). Lineage (NCBI taxonomy): Eukaryota > Metazoa > Arthropoda > Insecta > Diptera > Muscidae > Muscina > Muscina levida. The sequence goes on along the minus strand of OZ035883.1, from coordinate 28,921,190 downwards.
TCTCCTTTCTTGAGTTTTGATCCAGGTTGCCTTATGGATATCCTTATGCGGGAATCTGGTTAAACTCACTGCAATATGTGTCTTGCTGACGCAAATCTAAACCAAGATCATCTTCCCTTACTATTTGAGCATTAAAGTCTCCTAGAGCAATTTTAATGTCATAAACAGGGCAGCGGTCATATATTTCCTCCAGACATATTTAATATCTAAAGACAAACCTTCTGTCCAAACACATATCTTCGATAAAACCTTTTCTATAGCTTCCTTCGCCTATCATTAATCTACAGCACTCGTATAATTGTGTGTTCTCCCGCTAAACATTTGTCTGAGTTTGCTGCATAAAGTTATATGTCTTTTCTTACAGTAAAATGGTTCTGTCGTTTTTGTGCCTAATTGACCCTCTCTTATACGAAACGCGTGCAAGCTAATTTGTTTATGTCAGTTTTTCTCCGATTTCTAGAATTACAACTAGTTGCAATTGTTGTTGCTTCGGTTGCTGCAGCTACTGCAACATTGATGGCATTTGAATATTTAATGTTCATGCCACACATTCATATTCACAACCAGCGAGCAGATGTTTGTTGCTGCACTTGCATTAAGTCATCGAGTAATCATCATTATCGTCAGCGTCATCGTCATGACATGACTTTGTATGCGTCGTCGTCTCCTCCATCCTCCAGTTTTAGTCATGTAGATGAGCATCATCTGTAAGTACCCGTGTTTAGCTGCCAGTCAACACGCGGCGGTTGCATTTTAATTTGAATATTTAAAGTTTTGAGGGGGATTATGTTCACTGATGACGCGACGGTGGTGCTTGTTGCCATCACCACTTTGCTGCTGTTGTCTTTATTGTTGCACATTTATGATACATGATCCACGGTGGCGGCGTGGCGTCATCATTGTTGCCACCATTATGATGACTGATGTTCAGGAATTAATGCAACACATGTTAATGATTTAATTTCGGATTTGTTGCTGTTTTACATGTTTGGAGTAATTTATGCGAGAGAAAAAAAATTGGTCCAGAATACACCGGGAAAAAGTGATAAATTATGGGTATAATTACCAGATTTAGAGTGGAAGACGCCCTCGGGTTGTGTGTGTGTGTGTGTGATGCAAAACATGACTCGTGACACGACGGCAATACATGATAAATTGTTATGTAAAATAGTTGTATAGGTTTGCAGCAGAAACGGTAATTTCATGAAACATTTAATGTCAGCAGACAAGTTTTTAAGAGTAGTCATCATATCGCCACAAAGTGACCTATATAACGTTGCCTGTGGACATTTTAAATATTGAAAGTTGCAATTTAGTAAACATTATATTGTACTGCAATAATACGTATATTATTTTTACTTTACATTTTCGTAGTATCAAATAGAAATTTTCTAATGTTGGCAAATGTTTCCTTGACTCTGCGTCTGTAAAAAATTTTATAAATTTTTCTTTTTAATTATTGTTGTTTCTTTCGAAAAAAAGCCGTCGATTTATTCCACAAGTCTCTTGAAGACAACTTTCGATTCAAGGCTTCCTTATAACAGATTAATCTATGATCATTTACTTATACATACAAAGTAATTGTCGGCCGCTATTTCTTTCAGTGCAACTAATTGCTGGCGCCTTTGGTAATGCAGTACATATGTTTATGCATTGCCTAAAATACTATTTACTCGGTGCATTTAATTCGTGAACAATTTTCCTTACGGCTCAGAGCACATGTAAAATATTCTCTCACACAGCACAACACATTTAAAATATGTATGTAAATTGTATATCAAATGTTGCAAATACTCTTTGTGCTGCTTAGTACATGGCATAATCTGGATTTTTAAGGTTAAATTTCAAATGAATTAAAAATTCAAACGACAACATTCCGACGAAATGCATTTTTCAATCGAATCTGGTTGGTATATCGGTGTGACCCAGTTTGGGGTTGTCTTAAGATAACAAATTAAAAGCTGCATAAAGTATATGAACGCAGACATATAACACTGAAATATGTTAAGAATTTTTGTTTATGTGAATGTAGGATTGCTTTACGTCAAAATCAGAGACAGTAATAATTTACAATAAACGCAGTTGTCATATAGTTGGGGCACAAATGTTGATACATAATTGTGCAACAATTTTTAGTGAAAATTATATAATTTGGTAAGTTTATCAAAAAAAGGCGGAAAAAATTATCAACATATTTTAATGGCAATATGGGTCTGGCCACTAAACGTACACTGTTAATATGTAAAAAGGAAAGCAAATACTAACGGTAATACTCCACATTGTAAAGGCCGATGTTGAATGTGAATCACACCTAAACGTCAAGTTCTTTTCTGCATTTCATTTAACATTTCTTTATTTCAGACTAACTCAATTTGAACCATGGAAAGATACACAATCGAGCCATGCGTTAAAGTTATTCAGGCTTATTATAAAAATGGGCGTTCAAATCAAAATGCATATCGTGCACTTCGTGGTTTTTTGGTCAATTTAATCGTCTAAATATGTGTATAATCGGAAAAATCGTGCAAAAATTTGAGCAAACCTGGTCTGTAGGAGATGTGAAAAACCAGTGCATGCGCATACAGCTCGTACTGCAGAAAATATTGCTGTTGTTCGCGATAGTGTGACTGAAGAGCCGTCCATCTCAACTCGTCGTTGTGCCCAACAATTGGACCTCTCACGCTCGTCGTTAATGAACATTATGCACAAAGACTTGCATTTACACCCTTACAAGGTGCAATTGACTCAAGAACTAAAGCCTCTTCGAAGTAAATCATTTTCAATGATGAGGCACTATGGATGAGATATGGATATATACGATATTTGGTTTCTACAGGACTGTGCCACTTGCCACACACCTAACGAAACAATGGCTCTTTTGCGCGACAAATTCAATGGCCGTGTTATCTCATGTGGTCAATTGGCCGCCAAGATCATGAAATTTTATACCGTTAAACTTCTTTCTTTGGGGTTATTTGAAAAAAGGGTGTACGCAACAATTCAAGAGCTATATATATGAGATAATTCGGCACATTAACGGCAAAGAACCTCAATTATGCCTCAGCGTCATCGAAAATATGGACCATCGGATAGAGGTGTGCCGAGGTCGCGGCGGCCATTTGGCCGATATTTTGTTCCATATATAATTGAACCATACCAATATTATCATAATAAAAATAAATGACAATAATTTCCGAAATAATTTGTGTTTTATTCAAAATCAACAACGGCACTTAAAATTTAAACACCCTTTAGTTGTAGGAAGGTTGAGCGAACAAATATGTAAAAACGATGATACATATTTTTGATATCTTAATATTTTTAATATATTAATATTATTCATATTTTTAATTCTTTTAATATTTTTAATTTTTTTTATTTATTTTTTAATATATTTTAAGTATATTTAATAAATTTATTATTTTGAATATATTTTTAATATTATTAAAATTTTTAGTATCTTTAATATTTTTAATATTATTACGAATTTTAAAATTTTTATATTTTTTTTTAATATTATTAAAATTTTTAGTATTTTTAATATTATTAACATTTTCAATATTTTTAATATTTTTTATAAATTTAATATTTTTAAAATTTTCAATATTATTAATATTTATAATATTATTAATATTTTTAATATTATTAATATTTTTAATATTATTAATATTTTTTATATTTTATATATTTTTAGTAGTTTTAATGCTTTTAATATTTTTGAGATTTTAATTTTTTTTTGAGTATTTTTAATATATGTAATATTTTTTATTATTTTTTGTATTATTAATTTTTTTAAGATTTGTAATAATTTTAATATTTTCTATATTTGTAATATTTTTAAAATATTTAAGATTTTTAATATTTAAATTTTTTTTTTAAATTTTTAGTTTTTTTAATTTTTTTAATGTTTTTAATATTTTTAATATTTTTAATATTTTTAATATTTTTAATATTTTTAATATTTTTAATATTTTTAATATTTTTAATATTTTTAATATTTTTAGTATTTTTAATATTTTTAATATTTTAAATATTGTTGATAATTTTAATATGTTCATTATTTTTATAATTTTTAATATTTTTAATGGTTTTTATATTTTTAATGATTTTAAATTTTTTAAAATTTTTAATATTTAAAATATTTTTGATAATTTTAATATGTTTATTATTTTTATAATTTTTATTTTTAATATTTTGAATGATTTTAATATTTTTAATATATTTATTATTTGTAATATTTTTAATGTTTTTAATATTTTTAATATTTTTAATATATTTAATATTTTAAATATTTGTAAAATTTTTAGTGTTTTTTATTATTTTTTAAATATTTAATATATTTAATATTTTTAATATATGTAATATTTTTAATTTTTTTTAATATATATAATATTTTTAATTTTTTTTTAATATTTTCAATATTTTTAATTTTTTTTATATATTTAAGATATTTTTAATATTGTTGATTTTTTTTAATATTTATAATATTTTTAACTTTTTAAAGATTTTTAATATTTAATGATTTTACAATTATTACGATTTTGTTATATATATAATATTTTTAATTTTTAATGATTTTAAAATTATTAAGATTTTTTTTATATACATATTATTTAAATTTTTATAATATTTGTAGTATTTTAGAGATTTTTTTAAATTTTTAATATTTTATTTGTTTTTTTAAATATTTTAAATATTTTGTAATGTTTTTTAATACTTTTCTTATATTTTTAAAATTTTTAATACTTTAAATATAATTAAAATTTTTAATATTTGTAGTAGCTTTACTATTTTTAATATTATTACCATTTTCAATATTTTTATATTTTGTAGTATTTTTAATATTTTAAATATTTGTTATATTTTTCTTATTTTTTAGGTTATTAATATTTTAAATATTTTTAATACTATTTATATTTTGCAATATTTTTAACATTTTTTTTTCAATATTATATTTTCAAAAAATTTAAATGTTTTCGGAATTAGCAATATATTTTAATGATTTCTCCTAAATCAGTTCATTGCATTGGAAAAGCTATTCCTTTCTTTCAGCCTACGACCTTAGCCTCTACTGGATAACATAATCTAATTTCCATTTACATGATACCCTGTCAAATTCGCAGCTAATTCCGGCTTAAAGTCAAATAGACATAGGCGCATAATAAAAAAAATTGTACTAATCTTATTCCATACACACAACACACACGCACACACACGAAAAATACCGTAAAGCTCTGGCTAAAATAGCTTAGTCACAGGAGCAAACAAACAAACAAACGAACAACCTAGCTTTTATCCGCGACACTGCCTATGCTAACGCTTGACTGCCTTTTGTAAGGCGTTTGGCGTGACGTTTGTGGCAAAATGTGTCGCCTCTTAACTTAAATTGTCATGGCGAAACAAGTGTGTGCTTCCCTAAGGGGCTGAGTGTTGTTGTGCCGCCAAAAGTTGCACGCGATTTCAACTAAGAGGCAGCAATGGTGCGCTCCCTAGTAGCGGGTGGCCGTGAGCTGAAGCTGACAATTGTAAATTTTCAGTTTCTTCTTCGTTGATTTGCACACAAGTTTAGTTTATGTTGATTTGCTCGCTTTTTTTTGCCGAGTGTTATTTGTTTGTTTGCTCTACTACGTATTTGGTTACACCATCCCCCCGCGCTACTATTTTCACTCCAATTTCCCTTTCGCAGAGAAATACGCGATTTGTTTACGCAAAATAAAATAGCGTTAAATGAAATTTGTATTATATTATAAACATCAGTCACTAATACAACAACGAGTGTTACACATACAATTACCAATGCAAATACAGGGATATACGAGTGTTACACTAAAGTGCAAAAGTGGGAGTCGTATAAGGAATGGATAGAGTTAGGTTATACAATTTAACGATTTTTGCGGCAAATGCTGTACTTTAATAGAAAAGTTTTAAGCTAATAATTTCGGACTTTTGGTACTTGGTCCGGTAGCAGGGAGGTGGCCCTTAAGTGATATTTAGTATGTAGTTTGAAAATCACAAATATTTAATATTTAGTCCAGGAGCAGAAAGTTTGCCCTTAAGTAATATTTGGTAGGTAGTGTGGAAATGTTATATCGTCGCTGCGTCGACCAATACAGTCATTTTTCACACATTCCACACATAACAGATGTAAATAACTTCTAAACCAATCAAGATATCGTGAAAGGGTTTTAAGGGTCGATGGACGTCCACAAGAGATTTAAAAAAGTGCAATAAAAAATTTGGAGTTAAAAAAATTACACATAACTGATTTGGTCGGCGCAGAGACGATATATTCGGCATATTTTGGACATTTTTATTTTTACATGACTCCTATGTCGAAATGTGCCTCCAAATCTTTCTAGTCATCCTAATGCGATTTTTTTATATTTATACGACTTTGTATTTATTATATCTTATATACTTTTTTTAATATAACATTATTTTCCTCAGATCATAAAATTTTGAACCTCAGTGTACACACAACATTCCATTTAGTTGTTAAGACCCCTGTGCGAGGATGATGTGCTGCGAAACAGTTGACTTTTCTCTATTCTACTTAACTGACAACAAATGTCAAATTGAATTTGTGTCTGTGTTTTTTTTTTAAATACAATTCTACTGTCAATTGTTTAAAATCATCATGTTGTTGCTGTTGTTTGTCTCGTTTGTCGGGAGTTATTGTCATTTGACTCGTGTTTTTGCAGTCCGTTACCAACAACAATGTCATGCTGTGCTTATATGTCAGAGTTGATGACAACAACAACAGCAGCAAAACAGCAACATCAGAAAAAAGCACATTGTACAATTTGACTTTTATTACTAAATTTAGTCAATACTGTCACTGTCTTTGTTTTGTTGTTTGGTCTCATGCTAAGTATTGTGATTTTATATACATACAAATTGTTTTCGTTTTACATTAAAGGGATTTACATGTTGATTAGTTTGCATCCTGCATCCAACATTCCGCATAGAGCAAGGATGTTGGCAACATCAATGGTGGTAGGTGATAGATGGTCCTAGTAGTTAAAAGATATCGATAAAACTGCCTGCCGACATATACGAAAACATAGAAATTACAAAGGATATTATTTTACAGAGTATTAACAGATTTAACCAGAGGATCAACAAGTTTGTTTTAATAAAAAACAACAAATAGCTAAGATGTGGTTTTTCGGTAGGTTATTTTTTGTTTGTCTTTTTTTGTTAGATAAATGTTTAAAAAAGGAAAAATGTGACTGGAAGGGTAAACATATCGCTTAAGGCATTAATGTGGTAGTTAACATGTGCAGCAACTATTTACATATGTAGTATATTTACTTTATGTGAATATTTTAATTAAAACTTGCGTCTCATATATATTTCATATAATAAATGAAATGATTTTTATACCCACACGATGGACGGTTTTCTAAGAAGGCTGTCCGTTAGTGGCCGACATAAGTTAATGAAATAATTTAGGAAAACTTAAATTAAGTTGTAGCTATTGAAAACCACAAAAGTCGTTGCAAATAATAAATAAACTACATCAAAAGCTGTCCAATGTGTTTGAAATATGGTAATATTTGAATAAAAAGTCCTGTAATTCTAGCGCTAGAAGAAAGAATTATATTAAGTCTTATGAAATAGGTTATATAAATTACTGAATCTCATTGGCTCTTTAAGTAACGTTGGCAGCCTCATGAGACAAGGATCGAGCGCTGTGGCTCAATAAGCCACTCTCCTTAAATACACAAATTATAATGGAAACACAAAGAAAAGAAAATACGAGGACGCTAAATGTTGACGAAGCCCGCGAGCATTATAGAACGATGACTTAAGGATCTGCACCTGGAAAGTTCAAACTCTCTACAGAGATGCAATTGGCGGATGTCCTTGACGAACACAAAGCTAACATCGACGGGAAATGGATACACACGACAAAAGAACTGTGACTGACAGATTTTACAGTTGCTACGGAAAATAAGAAAGTTTCAGTCGGGAAAACCGACTTACATATACCCACAGTAAAACATAGAATTTTCTGGTATATTGATATTATTACTTGATTTCTAAAGTGGGCGGAATAGTATATTTGTATAGGAGGTACCAGAAGGGGTGTGCCTTGATTTACAAATTTTTTCTCCAAAACTTTATCCTATTAAAGCTTAACAAAATACAGAATTTAAGCACGATCGCAATGGGTGTATTGACATAATTACTCGATTTCTAAAGTGGGCGGATTGGTACATTTGTAATGGAGGTAACGGAAGGGGCGTGGCTATTCCTCCAGATTTTTTTAACCAAAACTTTATCCTGCTTGAGCTTTACTAAATACAGAATTTTGGCACTATCGTGCTGGTTCTATTAATAATATTAATCGATTTATAAAGTGGGCGGTATCAGATGTGGCGTGGCTTCCAGTTTTTTCTCCAAAACTTTAGTCTGCTGTTGCTTTACTAAATATAAAATTTGGGAACGATCGCGTTCAGTGTATTGATATTATTACTCTATTTCTAAAGTGGACGGAGTTGTACATTTGTATGTAAGGTACCAAAGGTGGCGCGGTTGGACTACCAGTTTTTTCCTCAAAACTTTATCCTGGTATAGATTTACTCAATACAATATTTGGGCATCGCGCTGGGTGTATTGATATTATACAGTGGGCGGAATGACATATTTAACTGGGAGGTACCATAAGGGGCGTAGCCATGTAGTCCATTTGCAACACCGTAAAAAGTTTTCGGGAAATATTAACTTGTGCAAAGTTTCAAATCATTTGGTTGTGTCTTTCGAAAGTTATAGTGCGTACCAGCATGATAGCCAGACAGAGAGACAAGCGGACATAGCTCAAACGACTTAAAAATGCATGAATCAAATTTGGTTAAAAGAATAATAGGGTATTAAGTGACTCCTTCTATGTGTTTCACTTTTGGGTCGTATCAAATGATATATACCCTCTTACCCGTAGGGTGAGGGTATAAACGTTTTAAGGACCGTAATTTAATAATATGCAACTGGAATGTCCGAACTCTTTACAGAGATGGTGCTCCTATGCAATTAGCGGATGTCCCATACATAAATGTAAGTCTGATATCATATCCATATAGGAAATAGGATGAACGGAACAGGGATGCACACGATGAAAGAACAGTGCCATATTTTGCAGCTGCTATTATAAACGACTCTTATTTGGATGTGGATTCATAATCGCCAACAGACTTAGACCTCTCGTCTCGCGGTTTAACGCTATAAGTAAATAAGTAGCCACTATACCCATTATGCCGATATATTTATACATCACGCTGATATGTGTACACGTCCCGACAAAAGACAAAGACGAGGTCATTAAAGATGAATACTATGAGCAACTTGAGGAAATATATGACCACTGTCCTGGCCCTGACATTAAACTTGTTCTGGGAGATTTTAATGCTAAAGTAACAGGGAAGATATTCTTCGTTCAGCATTCGGAAAATTCAGTCTACACAACAACACCTCCGATAACGAATTCAGACTGGTTAGCTTCGTGTCGGCAAGAAAAATGGTAGTGAGTGGAACCAGATTTCAACATAAAAACACCCACAAGACAACCTGTATATCCCTTCTGATCAAAAGCAAAGCAAGACTGATCACATGATAATCTATAAAAGGCATGGGCGTGCATGTGATGAGCGCTGCAAATATAGACTTGGATCACCATCTAGTTGTAGCCAATGTACGCACCCGATCAGGTTGTACTAAAAACGCTCGTAACCACATGCAATCGAAACTACACATCCCAAAGCTACATATAACCGAAATAGCAAATGCCTATTCCAACCAACTCTCTCAACTACTTTAAACAAGCAGGGAATCCCACCTGTAAGACAGAGATGGAAATTTAGTCACGGACACTCAAAGTGTGCTGAAAATATGAAGGGAAGTGACGGTATCACACCAACCACCGACAACGGACTGTCGGTAGAGATTTTTACGGCCGGAGCCGTGAGCATGCAACAGCTCATAAACACGAGTTGGCTTAAGGAATGCATACCCGATGATTGAAATGTGAGTGTTATATGTCCTGTGCTTAAAAAAGGCGATCTAAGAGTGTGTACCAACTATCGCGGGATCCTGTCTAGTGTGTTATGTAAAAGACTAAAGCCCATTCTGGCGAACATGATTGGACCTTATCAGTGTATCTTCAGACCTGTTAAATCCACGACTGACCAGATATTCACACTACGACAAATCCTGAAGAAGACCAAGAAATGCAGATCGACACCTACCATCTGTTCATCGATTACAAAGCTGTATTCGACAGTCCGTTACGACAGAAATTGTTGGATCCCCGCGAAGCTAATTCGACTTTGCGGGATGACACTGACTGACACAAAGTCTTCAGTGAAATTTGGCAAAAATCTGTCAGAGCCATTATCTATCAAGGGAGGCTTTAAACAAGGCGATAGTCTATCCTGCGATCTCTTTAACATCGTAATGGAGATGATCATGCGGAAGTCTGCAGTAAACAGAAATGGTACCATCTTCAACAAAAGTCACATGTTGCTCGCGTATGCTATTAATATAGATATCATTGGACGTGGATTGCGAGATGTTACTGCAGCATTTTCGAGCATTGAAAAGCAGTCGGCTGAAGTGGGTCTGGTGATAAACGAGGACAAAACCAAGTTACTTATTTCGACGAACAAAGAGTCCACTCGTCTGAGACGCTGCGTGAACGTGAACAACTATAACTTTGAAGTGATAGATGATTTTGTTTACCTTGGCTCCGCCATAATCAAAAATAATAATGTCAGCCTGGAAATCAAAAGACGATTATTGATCGCAAACCGCTGCTACTATGCGCTAAGCAAGCGATTTAACGACAAAGCGCTCTATCGAAGAACAAAAATCCAGCTCTACCAGACTCTGATCCAACATGTCTTGCTCTGCAGCTCAGAATCCTGGGTAATGACACAAGCCGATCAATATATTCTGGGAGTCTTCGAGACAAAAATACTACGCAAAATATTTGGACCCATCATCGTTAACGGCGAGTACCGTCGTCGAATGAATCATGGGCTGTATGAGCTGTACAACGACATCGACGTAGTCAAGCGCGTTCAAATAGACCGATACGCTGGCTTGGACACGTTGTACGAATGGACGAAAACGCTCCGGCTCGAAAAGTCTTCGGCAATAAACTCGATGGGCGGCGCAGGAGGGGGCGACAAAAACTCCGATGGATGGACCAGGTGAAAGAGCTGTTAACTAAGCTTGGAGTGACGAACTATCTACGGAGCGCAAAAGACCAAAGCGCTTGGAATACTTTTCTACGTGCGGCTACTGATAGATACATTTTAAGAAAGAGAAGAATAACTGGATAAAGTTTTGGAGAAAAAATTGAAAGTTCAGCCACGCCCATTCTAGTACCTGCCTAAAATTTGTATTCATGCAATTTTTATAGTTTTACTGAGAATGAGACCGGCCGTGGCATGATGGTTAGAACACGTGACTACCATGCGGGAGATCACAGGTTCAACTCCTGGCATCTTAAGAAAACATTTTTCTTTCATTGTCGGCTCCCCTCGAATGTTGTCGTCAGCAACTTCGCAGTATCAGTGTCGAGTCAATCGGCATGGGTAGTAAGAGCTTCCCAAACAGTGACGTTCGCATTCGTCGAGAAAAAAGTAGGTGCCGTTAGTTGTGAATCTAAAAATAGAAAGCGTGTTAATTCACAACAACACGAGAAGCTATCCCATACCTCAGTCATGGGGTGTAAAGGGAAATTAAGTTTTTAAGAGAATGAGAATATACGTAAGTCGGTTTATCTTACTAAAACTTTCTTAATAGTTTATATAAAGTTATGGGACTACAAATAGGTAGAATAACTCCATATCTTCTGTGGGGTTAATTAATTTTTCTTGCATAACAGACAACTGGAAGAAATTTGAGTTTGGTCACTTTAATTCTCTTATTAGAAAAATCCGCAGAAAATTGAAACCTTTGCCACACTACTTCTGGTACTTTCCATGCAAATGAACATACATATCTTTTATGTAAAATTTTGCACAAGTTAGTATTTTTCAATAATTTCTAGCAAACATTAAAAACATTATTTCACTTTTAATATTTTGTATTTGTAGGTGAAACAAAAAGAAACCGAAAGGTTAGCCCCACCCATTAGATATGATGATTTCTTTGGAGATTTTTGAGAGATTTTTTAAGAAATTCCAAGTCAGGGTGACGGTATATGGAAAATCCTAAAATGTTTGGCGTTCATTCGATATAATTAGCCTAACTTAATTTTTTATATGGATTTAATAAGATAAGATAAGTTAAAATTTTAACTTGATTAACCTTAAAAAGTTAAAATATATAATTGCCCATAATAAACTACATCGAAATCCAATTTCAAAATTTTTAATAATTTTTTTCAAAAATACCCCAACTTCTACATCAAATATCTCGGCGTCTATAAGAGATATGGTAAAAGTCAACACATACTATTCTAGGTTTTTTCTTCAGCTATTGAACAGCTTATTACACTCTAGTCTGTATACAAAAGAAAAATATCAGCGGCAATAAACTGATTTGAGAACAAATTCGAACTTTAACCACATTGCAGCACACCCTAATGTCTTACTATCGATACGAAATTTTTACAATATATTCGTAATTTTGGCAAAAACAAACTTAAGGTGAAGCTAGATGACCAACATCGCGATTAATACATATTTTTAACGTAATTCGAAAAAATGCAATATGAGGAACACCCTAATGCTCTTTGTGAACAATTGAAGGGGGGGAGTATTGCGATCATATTAGTTGTTTACAGAAGTTGTTCAGTTTTACAATAAGTACGTTTTTGGTAAAGATAGCAAGTAAATACATTGCACAATGGCCCAAAACTCTTAAAAAAACTGATTTGTTTAAAGTAGATAGTGTGTTTTGAGTGCTATTTGATATCCCTAGACTTGTTAAGATTGCATGGGTTTGTTCAGAGAAGTTACTCGGTATTACCTAAATTACAATTTCACTGAATAGAGTATGCGAAAAATCTGGATTCCCTACGACTTATATTAAAAAAAAGTTAAAAAAATAAAATTTTTATCGGTTTTTTGAAAATAAACGAGGGAAGCCTAGTTTTATTGGAAATTTTATTATATCAATTTCTTAAGCGGACTATTAGCTACAACTTTGGTTAAGAAGAGAATGTGCTAGATTAAAAACTGTAAAAACTGTAGGCCAACAACTGATGTCACCCTTTTTCAAGGGATCCCAAGGATTTCAAAAAGTTTGGGGGCCAAAAAAAAAATTTGGTAGCCAATCCAGCCAAACTGAGCTAGGGTTTTACTCAGCTCCAGTTGTTGTATCGAACCTATATAGTCACGTTCGGGTGTTTTTCAAAAAGTTTGATTTTGTGTCATAGTGTAATGACCCCGAAAATGTTCCACAGTGTTATCAATCAGTTCAGCTGGCTTAAATTTCTGTACTGGTTTTTGTTATACCTTAAATTGGCCTTTACCAAAAATTTACTTGAATATAATATTTGCATTAGTTTTTTCTTCAATATTTTCACTCTCGTACTTTGCACATATTAATTTTCCAAGCACTCATTCTGTCCATCACTGAATTTGGGTGCACATAAAATACATTTGCTATATATTCTCCATTTCACCCCAAATTTTTTACTAAAAATATACGTGACTTGATTACCATATATGTAATATTAAAGACATTTCAGAATTATTAATAAAATTCTAATGAATTTGATGAATTAACAAATTTTTATTGTTTTATACTATATTACATTTCACATATTCATAAAATATATTAATTTCCTATTCCTTTTAAATTCGTGTTGTAAAGTATTTCATTATTAATTGTGTGGTTTTAATATTCCCTGAATATTAAACTACACACACACACACACAGTAGTAATAACTCTTTTGGTGGTTTATTCACGCAAAACACTTTCCATTTTATGTGTTTATTTTTTCTCTCATTTAGCAAAAAAACAAAAAGAAAAACAAATTTGGGTGCAAAAAAACATATAATCGCACCAAAGCCATAAATCTGTGAGGTTTGGTCCGACCGACATAAGAGGAGAAAAAAATTTAAAATAAATATTCATTGCCAATGTGCTTGAACATACCTCGAAATTATACACAATTCTCATCAAATAACCAACAATGATGTTGATATTACAATTTATATTGCAATTTATTTTGGACGTTTTGCATCAGTCATTTAACATTTAAGCGGATTTGTTTTGCCGTTGTCTGTTTAATGAACTTGAAACTGACAATGTGAATGAATCACTTTCGGTTTCAATTGTTTGTTTGGAAGGCAGTGTCGTCGGTCGCACCATTTGGTACACCATAAGCAACAGATGTCTTTTGTTTATGTGTAAGTGTGTGTGTGTGTGTGATATATTTATGGCATAAGGGATGTATGATTAGCATGCAACAATTTATGGGGTGACTGCATTTATAACAGACTATTTATTGCAACATTTTTTATTGCAATCTCCTGGCAATTGTGTTGCATTACAGTACATTGCTCAGTGTTGGTTTTTTCTTGTTGTTGTTGACTATTAATTAAAGTAATTTCTTGGCATAGGCGCCTGTATTAATAATTTTGTCTGCATGCAGTATATTAAGATTAATCATTTACGCTCTTGGGAAACAGTTTTTAATCTTGAGATTAAGATGTATAAGTAGAGTGCCTAAATGGGTTATGATTTTTGTTGAAGAAACTGTCATTGATATAGCCTGAGCACAGTATAACACAGTACAACATTTTTCAGTTCATTAATTTGGGACTCAATTCTGAGAACTACACGTGTAAAAAGCCCCAAAAAGAAGAAGTTCTGCATCATTCGTTTTGTTAAGTTACATGCTATAATAATTTAATATCCGTTTGAAGTTGGTAGTAAGTATCGTATAAGGGAATTTGTCACGTTTTAGGCTCTTTTCTTTGACATAACTCGAGAACCGCTAGACCGATTTAGCTGAAACAAATTTAAAAAAATTAAGAATTACAATTCCTTTAATCCGTTCATATAACTTTCCCCTACATAAGCAACAGTTTCACTTTTCCATTCATCAAATGATTTTGAACTGGGTTTATTTTGTAGCAGTTACAATAAAACTATTGTACTGCGTAGCGTATGATTTACGTGGAATATTATTTATGATAATCATACGCCACCCTATAACAAAAGAGCCTAAAACGTGAGAAATTCCCCTATATGATACTTACTAACTTCAAATCGATATTAAATTGTTATGGCATGTAACTTAACAAACGAATGATGCAGAACTTCTTCTTTTTGGGGATACTTTTACGTGCAGTTCTCAGAATTGAGTCCCAAAATCATGTGTTGTGCTGTATAATGTATCAAAATTGCCCCCAAAAATACATGTTGCTTTTTTAATTTAAGTAATAACTTTGCGCGTTTTTTTAACAATCATATCACTTCAATTGATAATCCTAACACCTGTAGGTAAACTTTTATAAATTCCAGCACAACACACAACTTTCAACTACTCTGAAAAAAAAATCTCCAACCTACAAATTAAAAACTTTTAGTCTCGCCGCCCTAACAATAACCCAAAAATGCCGTTACAGTTAATATTACAATTGTTGCAAACAAATAAGTACAAAATAACCCAAAAATACAGGTCCATGGCCTTAGTCAAAGGTGGTCCAGTCATCTGCAACAACAAAACCTCCACTAGACTACAACCAAAGTTACTTGGCAACATTGAGCAATCTAGTTAAAATAAAATACACAGTCAGACACCACCCAAACTATTTTGGGCTATACTACTTTTTCGCTCATTTGTTTACGAACGATAGCTCGTTCCTTTTCAATTAGTTTTTTTCCTCTCCTGTGATTTTCAACAATTTATGGTGTTTTGTGTTGCAAAACATCTGCCATGATGTGCCCATTGAACGATAAGAGGCATGAAATAAATGAAACGTGTAAGCAGACGCTCTATAATGATTTTATTAGAATTTTCCGGTTATCAGAATATAATTAAATAAAAATTACATCATTTTCATGCGTCGAGAAGTGGAAACAAAAAAAATCTATAAAATTGTGACTCATAGAAAATCATTTTATTACTGCAATATCAATGTATCGATTTCGTTGAAAATAGAGGAAAGGGGCATACATGAATATGTATTATAAGACGTGTTTTGTCCGATTTGTATATGTGTAGTAGGGTGGGTCGATTTAGCAAACGATATTGTGCCATCGATTTTGCGATAGCTTTTGGCATGAGGAAAAAAAGTTCCACTACAACATAGAAAAAATCACTTTCGAGGCGCCGAAATATTTTTTTTTTTTACTTTTTCTTAACTTTTATATTTAAGCTTTTTTTAGTTGGTATTGAACAAAATCGGCAGATTTTTTTTTTCAAATATAACCTTTTCACGATTATAATTATGATTATGTGCACCGTAAACTATACGAAGTGCTCTATAAGTTGGGTAAACAGAGCGCTTAATTTGGAAATAAATTTTTACGATTTGTAAACGTTGTTCTGTAGTAAGACTTTGTTTTGCCAATGTATGCTAAAAAAAAGCCAGACACACTTCGTTAGTAGAACAGCTAATTTTATAGTTATGCCCATCGGAAGTTTTTCTTCTTATGTGGCAGTAGTCGTACCCAGAAAAAAAAAGTCCAAGCGCTTCGGTCTTTTGCGCTCCGTAGGCAGTTTGTCAGGGCAAGTTTTGATAACAGCTCTTTCACTTGGTATATAGAACGAAGCTTTGGTCGCCCCTCCAGCGCCGTTCATCTAGTATATTGACGAAGACTTCGGGCTAGAGCATTTTCATCTATTCCTACAACGTGTCTACGCCAGCGCATTCTGTCTATTTGAACGCGCTTGACTACATACGGCGCCTACAGCTGGTTCCAAATATTTTACGAAGTATTTTTCTCTCGAATACTATCAGAAAAGATTGATCTGCTTGTATCAGCACCAGGATTCGGCACTGTAGATCAAGACATATCACACTGATGGCAGAGTTGGATCTGTGTTCGTCCAGAGAGGGAATTGTCATTTAATCGCTTGCTTGCTTAGCGCCTAGTACAGCGGTTTGCAATCTATACACATCTCTTGATTTCCATGCTGACATTATAATTTTTGTTTACGGCGGAGTGAAGTTAGACAAAGTTGTAGTGGACACTTTAAAGTAGTGGACACCGGCCATGACATAGTGGTAAGAACACGAGACTACCATGCTGGAGATCACAGGTTCAACTCCTGGCTCCAGTCATCTTAAAAAGAAAAATTTTGTTTCATTGTCGGCTCCCCTCGAATGCTGTTGACATCAACTTTGAAGTATAAGTGTCGAGTCAATCGGCATGTCAATTAGAGCTTCTCAAACAGTGACTTTTGAATTCGTCGATAAACAAGTAGGTGCCGCTAGTTGTGAATCTAAAAATAGAAAGCGTGTTAATTCACAACAACGCGAGAAGCTATCTCATACCTCATTCATGGGGTGTAAAGAGAAATTAAGTTTTTTTTTGTCAACGTTCATGGAGCGTCCCATACGAGTAAACTTTTTGTTGGTTCTGTTGACTGCTTCTCAATACTTGGAAAGGCTGCAGTTACATCTTATGATATCTATATCATCGGCATAAGCGAGCAGCATATGACTTGTATTAAAGATGGTACCAGTCGTGTTTATATTAGCTTCCTGCATGATCATCTCCATCATGTTCTTAAGGAAATTGCCTTGTTTAAAGTCTTGGTAGAAAATAGCTCTGACAGATTTTTGCATATTTTCACTAAACACTTCGTGTCAGTTAGTGTCATCCCGCATAGTCGTAACAGCTTCGTGGGGATACCAAACTCAGCCATAGTATCTAATAATTGTAATATAGCACTGTTGAATGCAGCTTTGTAATCTATAAACAGCCCAGCAAAATATTTTGTTGCAAAGAAACAATTACAGAACAGCTTTTACTGATAAGTAACAAGTTCCACTTTCGGTTGCACAATATATTATTTTTGTTTTAAATTGTCCCAAAACAAACATGTTCTCATGGAACCTGTTATGAAATGAATTGCTACATAACTGAATTACATATTCTGTTTTTTGAAATTTCATTGATTTTCAATTGGGTGTTAGTTCGAAATATATTTTAACTCAGATTTTTGAGTTTTTCTTAATAAATACCCTCTAAAAAATACTTATTTCGAATACGAATATTAATTTTCTGTTCTACGGAATCTGTGGTGCAACATGTTGTACATAATCGGTTATATAGAACCAGAAACAGAATAGAAAGTCGATTAAAAAAGAAACGATTCTAGTATCAATACCATTCGCAACAAGTTCTGAAAAATTTTCCTGGGAGATGGTAGGTGTCAATCTGCATTTCTTGGCTCTTATACAGGATTTGTCGTAGCGTAAATATCTGTCGTTCCAGGTCTAACCACGCTCATAAGGTCCAATTCGGTTCTTTAATATGAGCTTTAGTCTTTCACATAACATACTAGATGTGACCTTGTATGCGACTGATCCCTCTATAGCTGGTACCCACACTTGGATCGCCTATCTTAAGCACAGCTCAGAGAACACTCAGATTCCAATTATTTGGCATGCATTCCTTGAGCCAAATCGTGTTTATAAGCTGGTACATGCACGTTGCCAGCTCATCGCCGCCTGCCTTAAAAAGCTCTGCCGGTAGTCCATTGGTAGTCCGCAGTTTGTAAGCCATGCAATTGTCGTGCTGATATCGTTTTGGCTCAGTGGCGGACAATCTTCTTAGTTGTCGATGATTGGCGTGATATCATCACTTATGCTGCCTTCGGGAACGAGCACAGTAGGAAAGTGTTCCCTATTCCCCCTATATTTGCAGCACACTCTTCGTGTCCGTGACCAGATGTTCGTCGCTGTCCTTACAAGGTGGGATCCCTGTTCCAAAACCTTTTAATACCTTTTTTTATACCTTTCAGTATAACTTTCGGGCTTCATCTCTATCCCTGTAATTTCCGATATTATGGATCCTTCTCTTCTTCGATAAACATCTTTTCCACCTGAAGAGGCGTTTCATCTCCCTCCTTTTTGCATTTTGTCGATACGTCACAGCACGATGTACCATTGGCTGCAGTTTTGCCTTGTATGCAGCATCCATTTCTTCAGAGGCGACATTCCTCATCGTATCAGGGCTTGTCTCAGCGTAGTTTTTCATAACCCAGTACGATCGTTGCGGCTGTGGTCACAGAATTCGCAATATGCTGCCACTGGGTGTCGGAAACATCACAACTAGGGGGGGGGTTTGTTTGGAGTAATTGAGATAGTTGGCTGGATTAGGCATTGGCTATCTCGGTGGAATGCAGCTTTGTGATGTCTAATTTTCTCTGTTTTCTGAGCATTTGTAGTACTACTTAATCGCGTGCATACCTTAGCTACAAGTAGGAGGTGATCCGACTCAATATTTGTACCGCGCATCACACGCACATCCATAACGCTTGAAACATACCTTACATCGATTAGCACATGATGAATCTGATTAACTGTCTCTTGATCAGGGGATATTCAGGTTGCCTTGTGGATATCTTTATGCAGGATTCTGGTTCTACTCACTACCGAGTTTCTGGCCGACGTGAAGCTAACCAGCCTGAATCCGCTATAAGAAATCTTTCCAACAACCGGTTCTCCATAACACACAGTAGGATGGCTTAATACATTTCCTTGTAAAAACTATAAGGAGTGGTTCTAGACGGCCACACTTGCCGCCTACCACTCTTACTATCCAATTCGATTTTTTCTCATAAAATGTATCCTATCTGTCCTATCTATCACATTTTGTACATACATTTCCTACATTAAATCAAAGATGTATGCTAAGCTTCATCCAAATAGGAGCTCAATAGTTTGTGCCCATTCATATTCTGTCTGTTTGCGGCAGGTATTTTGTTATCTTAAGTTTGATATATTGTTCCGTATATCCGTTGCCAGCATATTACTGATGGTGGTTGATGGATAAAAAATAAAATTTTTTTCAGATTTTTTGTCCGTCGACGTGAGATGTCAGTTCCAGTTTAATAACCCAAATGTTTCCTAATGTAAATGTATTTACAAAAAAAAATTAAATGAAAATGGACAGCTGTCTCATATCATTTTAAACTTTGACCACATATAAGACAGAACCAGTAAAAATATATTTGCTCCTGGAAAAAAATTTGTTATGTGTTACTACTTATCTAATTAAATCTATAAGATTACTTACCTACAAATTTCCTCTTCATTTCTAATTATCACACTGCCGCACACAGCAACAACAGTTGTTTGGCCCAATGCAATGCAAATAGTAGTAAACAATTAGCCATCGCAATTGCAGTTGCAATCATACATATATGTTAACTTGGACTGCCATCGGTAAACACTTTGCATATTTTACAAGACACAACAATCAACATTCGATTACAAATTGTTGACAAAAATTTGTTTCGCTGTACATGATTTACCTACTAAACAACCCATCACCGTCAGCATGAATGACAATCTACCACATGTTGCTGTTGCTGCTACACCCAATACGGTGACTGCAAGTGCCCCACTGATATCGTCATACACAAATTACGTATGTAACTGTCAATAAAATAAAAAGAATGTCAAAATACATGGTATGAACACAAAATGTTTTGGAACGGAATAAATCACAAAACAGGACAACAACACGAAAAACGACAAGTGCCAAAAGGAAAAATGAAGCGCATTCATAATATTACAAAGAAAGAAGAAAAAAAAAAACACAATAAATGGTGGCAAATAAATAAATAATCGTTTAATTGGTTTTCACAGAAACGATAACATTGAAGTCGCACTGCCAACAATATCTTAAGGTCTTGAGGTCGTTGCTGACATTTATTGTGAGATATTAAAATTGAATTTAATTAATATTTCATATAGACAATAAATACAATAAATAATTGAATGATTTATAGCAGACATTTAAAAAATAAAAATAAATAATATAGGCATTTTTATAATAAACCCATAGATATTAGAATCGAAACGTTTTAAGTTTAACTAGAATTGGTCAGCAGCCAGATGAATTGGAAAAATGCAGTGATAGAAAAAAGCGAAAACTTAAGAAATTTTTAAAAATCTTAACTTTGAAGTCTTAAATCTGATTCCATAAACTATGAGAAAATGTATGACATGCATCGGCAAAAGGATCTAGAAACATTATACTAGTTTTTTTTTAACAATTTCAAAATTATTTTTGAATTTTGTATTATTTTTTATTTTTAATGTTTTCAATATTTTTAATATTTTTAATATTTTTAATTTTTTTTGATATTTTTAATATTTTTAGTACTTTTAATATTTTTAGTAATTTTAATTTTTTTAATATTTTTAATATTTTTAAAATTTTTAATATTTTTAATGTTTCTAATATTTTTAATATTTTTATTTTAATATTTTAACATTTTTAATACTTTTAATATAGTAAGCATTTTTAATATTTGTATTCATTTCAATATTTTTAATATTTTTTAAATTGTTTAATATTTTTAATATTTTTAATATATTAATCATTTTTAATATATTGAATATATTTAATATTTTTAATATTTAAAAAAAAAAATTTGTAATCTTTTAATATTTTTATTATTTTAATATTTTTAACGTTTTTAATACTGTTAATATTTTAAATATTTTTAATATTTTTAATATTTTAAGATTTTTAATATTTTTAATACTTTAATATTTTTAATATTTCTAATATTTTTATTTTAATATTTTTAATGTGTTCAATATGTGTAATCTTTTAATATTTTTATTATTTTAAGATTTATTTTAATATTTTTAACGTTTTTAATACTTTTCATATTTTTAATACTTTTAATATTTTTAATATTTTTAATATTTCTAATATTTTTATTTTAATATTTTTAATGTGTTCAATATTTGTAATCTTTTAATATTTTTATTATTTTAATATTTTTAACGTTTTTAATACTTTTCATATTTTTAATATTTTTAATATTTTTAATATTTTTAATATTTTTAATATTTTTAATATTTTTAATATTTTTAATATTTTTAATATTTTTAATATTTTTAATATTTTTAATATTTTTAATATTTTTAATATTTTTAATATTTTTAATATTTTTAATATTTTTAGTATTTTTAATATTTTTAATATTTTTAATATTTTTAATATTTTTAATATTTTTAATATGTTTAGTATTTTTAATATTTTTAATATTTTTATTATTTTTAATATTTTTAATATTTTTATATTTTTAATATTTTTATTTTAATATTTTTAATATGTTCAATATTTGTAATCTTTTAATATTTTTATTATTTTAATATTTATTTTAATATTTTTAACATTTTTAATACTTTTAATATTTTTATTTTAATATTTTTAATATTTTAAGATTTTTAATATTTTTAATATTATTAATATTTTTATTTTAATATTTTTAATATTTTTAATATAGTAAGCATTTTTAATATTTGTATTTATTTCAATATTTTTAATGTCTTAAATATTTTTAATATTTTTTAAATTGTTTAATATTTGTAATATTTTTAATATATTAAATATTCTTAATATTTTGAATATTTTTAATATTTTTAATATTTTTAATATTTTTAATATTTTTAATATTTCTAATATTTTTATTTTAATATTTTTAATATATTCAATATTTGTAATCTTTTAATATTTTTATTATTTTAATATTTATTTTAATATTTTTAACGTTTTTAATACTTTTAATATTTTTAAGATTTTTAATTTTTTGATATTTTTAATATTTAAATATTTTTAATATTTTTAATATTTTTAATATTTTTAATAATTTTAATATTTTTAATATTTTTAATATTTTTAATATTTTTAATATTTTTAATATTTTTAATATTTTTAATATTTTTAATATTTTTAATATTTTTAATATTTTTAATATTTTTAGTATTTTAAGTACACCACCACTAAACCAGTCACTATAACAAAAAAAAAAAAATATGTAGGTACATTATTTATTGCTGGGCAATCGATTGAGACTATTTATTTTAAAATCGGAGAGGGGTCGTCCAAAAATTTGCCAATTTTGATCGTTTTCATATGGAATTGCTCTATATTTTCATATTTTTAATATTTTTATTTTTTTCACTATTTTTAATATTTTCAATATTTTTAATATTTTTAATAATATACAATTTTTAATAGTGTTACATTTTTTTACTTTTTCATGTTTCCAAAATGTTATCCTATCGTGTCCTGTGACTATATACTACTCATTCCCCAGAATATACTTGCCTAGACCCTCATCCCACCGCCCTCGTATAAGTTTTCCCGTATACAAACCCATTACATTGCACTGCAGATGAATATTTTCAATAAATTTCACGTACAAACAATTATTTCTCTTGTCGTTCAAACCTTAAAGCAATGAAAATCTATTCTCTACTCGTATTTAGTGTGTACTCACGTCTAGGCCGTGTCTATCCATTGAAGCCACCCGATATCTAACCTGCTCACTTGTTGCCACTAGGTTGATCGGTTGGTCGCCTTGTAAAGTGCTAACCATTCATTGATGACGAAATAGCTTTGCGTGTTTCGCCTCACGCACCTCGCTCGCCTCTTGAACAACTTGTGGCAGGCAGTAGCAGCAGCAACAGAAGCTGCCATACAAACAGCACGTCTCTGGTACCAATGTGGCGACGATGAACTCTCACGCCGCCGACAGGAGTGAGGGAGCCCATAAACATTGTTTGACGTTTTGTCACCTAAACATCAGTCATTCGCACATTCATTCATCCATTCATGCCGTGTCGATGGAATAAGATACGACCAACAATTTGAACGTTGTTAGTAGAAGTAGCAGCAACAACACAAGTAGTAGTAGGTGTGTAGTATCCAGTGAATACTTATCTGATATACTATATACTGTTTATTGTACGTAGATATACTGTATATTAACTGAATGATTGTATATCTGATGGCTGTGTTTTGAATATTGTGTTTGCCTGTGTGTGTGTGTGTTTATGTTGTGTCAACTATAGGTACATTTGCATATTTTGGTCGTTCATCAAATTGTTCGACTTTAGTTGTGTGGTTGTTGTTTTTTTTTCGTTGCTATTTGGTTTTGCCATCGAGCAAATAATTGACTTGTCAACTTAATTAGTAGAAATTGTCGATAGTCGATTGTTTATGGTAAATGTGATTCGGGAGCGGGGAAATTGTTTTCGCTGAATTCAGAATATTTATATTGGATTTGCTAGATTTCGGCAAGTAATTACGAATAAATTTGAATTAATAAGACAATAGTGTAGGAATGGCAACCATTATTTTCTAGTGCACTAAATTGCATGGAATAAAAGAAAAGATAAAGGAATTATACTGTGGTGAAGTAAATGCTTTCTCAATGAATAATTGAAATGTTAGTGCAAAAGTTGACGCAAGACTTTAACTTAATGTTGTTTGTATATAACATTGCCATTTGTGTAGTGTAGTTTTATGTGGTTCAGATAGTGTAAATGTATTCTGGTGATTAATGTAAGTTAAGATTCTATAGGATGGTTTCAACTATATTGAAATATCATTTCAATCGTTGTGTAGCAGTCAGCGTTGTGTGGGTCTAGCAAGAAAGTGATTAGCTATTTTCATTTTCAAAATAGTACAAATGTCATAAAATTGTCAAAAAAAAAGAACTTTTATATTTTTAAAATTAATTTGTCATGGTAACATTTATAATTAAACAAAATAAAATATCATAAAATCATCCAACAACTGTTACAAGTATTTTCCATAAATATTAAATATTTGCAATTTCTAAATGTAACCACATCTACATATAAATATTACTATATACATTTAAATGCCTGTGTGTGTGTGTGTGTAAGTAATGAATTCACATACATCAACACTTATCATTACATTGTACATCTGGTTGTTGTTGCAACAACATATTTACATAAATAGTTTATGCATTTAGATATAATACAAAATATAAATATGTATTTTAACTGTAGTTCGTTTATACAACAACAAACGAATAGTAAGCAAATCGGAGTGTTGTATATTTTGGCATCATATGTTGCGCTATATGTGTTCTGTCTATATTCTTCAATATCTGTCAACAGTTATAATCATCATTGCAAAACTTGGTTGTCGTAGCATAGCTTAGTATTGTTGTGTGGAGCTTTTTTTTTTGTAGCCGTTGTCGCTAGAGATCATTGCCATTATTTTTAAAAGGGTTTAATTTTGAAACAACATGCGTTTGTTGTTGTTGTTGTGGTATATACGGGTGTGAGTGTGGGATATATCCCAGCAACGAAAATATTCAGTTTGGAGGCCTCCTAGCAGGCCTTTTTTTGGAGACGTCATTACTTCTCGCCCCATACCATCTTCATTTCTAAATTACATAGTGTGAGATTGGTGAGCTAGGTCTTCCCTCTCGCTGCTCAGAAGAGACCTTCTGAAGGGTTCTCAGATTTATAGCTTCATTAGGTCTCATAAATCAGTCATTCCGAAGGTCTTATTAGAAAGACCTCTGTAATGTAATAAATAGACTACCTTCAGAAGATCTCCTGTGGAAGGCCTTCAAAAGGTCATAAAAAACATCCTTCAGAATGTTATTCCCAGAAAGCAAAAAAGGCCTTAATATTCTTCCTTCAGAAGGGCTTCAACAGAAGGCCTTCAGAAAATCTATTCATCAAAAAAAGTCGTGGTAAATGCTCAGTTTTTTTACAATCCTTTATTTAAAGATTATTTAAAAATTAAATATATTTATATAAATTAAAAAATCGGTTACGCATTACATAAAAACTGTTAAAAAGGTGCATCACATATAAACGCTCTTATTTCGATTTTAATATGTATAACATTTATATTCAAACCGTATCATAAATTCTTAATTCCACTTATAAAGTCATGAAGATAATTATCCACATTACTAACAACAATAACAAAGTAATTTTAAACTGCTGTCGCTAGAACCCTTGTGGCTTCTTTGACGAACACAAAACAACTAAATGCAAACTAGAGATCAAGGGAGCAGACAAAACAATGTAAACAAAAAACTTGATGGAATTCGTTTAACGGGATTATAACTGACAAAAATTAGTTGTTGTGACTGTGTACCTCGTGTTACTTTGTTCCTAATTAGAATTCCTTCTTTAGATCTTCCACCAGCAATGAACGAAATGTGTTACAAATGCTTCTTTGTATCTTTTTGGATTCGAACAATAGGACTTCAAAGCTTCAACTATCGAATATTGCATACTTATTTACTATCCTAAAGTATAACTACTAGATCTCTCTTAAAAGCAAGGAATCAGACCGTGTAGCAGGTGCTCTGTTGCAAATAATAGAAGACCTACTCAAGTAGGTCTTCTATTTCCTCTTAGCAGAACTGCTAGATCTCTCCTGAAAGTTGCGAATGAGAAGTTGTAACACATTTTCTTTCGCTGTGATAAGAAGACCTTCTCGATTGTTCACATAGGAAATTAAAAAAGATTAGTAAGAACGTTTTTTTGAA
Organism: Muscina levida; assembly: GCA_964034835.1. Classification (NCBI taxonomy): domain Eukaryota; kingdom Metazoa; phylum Arthropoda; class Insecta; order Diptera; family Muscidae; genus Muscina; species Muscina levida. The sequence continues at coordinate 28,894,692 of OZ035883.1, read as the reverse complement.
AGGAAGAGGTAGGGATTTTTGCATTACTCATTAAAGTAGGTCTTCTGGTAGGTGTAGAAAATCCAATAGAAGACCTACAGAAGGTAGATTTTTGGTAAGGCCTACCATATTCCGTTGCTGGGATGAAATTGTTTTCCATTTGAGCGCTTACTGCACACATACACATGTATGCGCCAATTTCAATTAAGTTGGTGTGAAGATTGACAATATTTATTGTGCTGTTTTAGTGGGTATAACATTTGACATCACTTTGACAACTGTAAAATTATTGGTGTCATAAATTATGTGATAATAAATTATAATGCAAGGTAATATAACGTACACCATTGACAGAGAAAGTGATAGGCATTGACAGCGTTGCGAATTTGTTTTAAACGTAACATCCTTTATGTACTGCAATATATTATAAGGATTTTAAAATAATACTAGTTTATAGCCTAAATGTGTACACAGTGTTATTATAATGTTACACTAATGTCGAGAATAAAGTGTGTTTAAATTTATATGGTTTGGTTTAAATATGGGTAATATATTCGAAATATTGACAAATATTTTTATACAAATATTACGTTATGTAGCCCTAAAACTAGTTTTCCCAAGTTCCCTTCCGCCCACCGATCGAAAATATAATATGTTCGCCTTCTGCGTATCAAAATGTCAACAAAAATTGATCTAGCGCTAAAAACACTGTCGAAACAACATGTTAAGAGAGATTGAACTTTATAAAAAGTTATTTGAATCGAATCGGCCATATATTTTTTGAGAAATTTACTTTGGTTCTGGCGTTTTCAAGCTGTCGCATGAACACCGTAGAGTACGAACCCCGAAGAGACATACTGAAAATTAAAATTACGCCCTTCATGATAAATTTCCTTTTTTTTTTACAAAATTATGTGTCTAATGAAACAAAAGGTTGGATTCGGTCAGAAAACGTTGAAGTCTTAGAGGGGCCAGCGTGTTTCCATGACAGGAACCCTATTAAAAATGTGTGATGAATAGTTTGACCGAAAGGCATTATTATAAACTATTTTTTAAATTTGTTTTTTGTTTAAATAAAATAGATTTATTGTGTTATTAAAAACCACTGTGTATAATTTTATGATCACCCCATAATGTAAAGAAATGCAACAATTATAAACTTAACTAAATACAGCCTTGTTGTTGTTGTACGTAAAAGTGTAGTTTTTGATTCTTTTTCATTTCTGATTGCCGGTTTTTTGATTATGACCACTTAATGAGATCTGCACCAAAATACCGTGGAGCGTATAATTTTTCGCACTCCAGTGTATGTGTATATGCAATTGCAGTTCTACCAACATGATTTCAAATAGCCCGTTCATATCTTTATGGAAACTGTAACATACTGTGAACTTTTCAGAACGATCAAATTATTATGGCTGTTATAACGATTTTTTTTTGTCAATGGGCGGGGACCGCCCACTGCCACCCTAGCTGTAATTCATAATTTACTAACAACTTAAAAAACTTAATTTCCCTTTACACTCCATGAATGAGGTAAAGGATGGCTACTCTCGTTGTTGTGAATTAACACTCTTTTTATTTTTAGATTCACAACTAACGGCACCTACTTGTTTATAGACGAATGCGAACATCACTGTTTGAGAAGCTTTTGCTAGACATGCCGATTAACTCGACACTTATTCTGCGAAGTTGCTGACGACAACATCAAGGGGAAAGGCAATGAAAGAAAAAAAAATATTTTTTTTTTTAGATGACTGGAGCCAGGAGTTGAACCTGGGATCTCCCGCATGGTAGTCGCGTGTTCTAACCATCATGCCACGGCCGGACCCAACATATATACCAAATCTCACCTTTATTCATTCGATACTTCTTAAGATAGAGCCATTTTAAACTTTGTAAGAGCGGTGCCACACCTCTTTATCTAAACACAACTAAATGTTGCCAAGGACTATCAGCGAGTCATCAGTACCACATTGTGAAATTTTCATAATAATTGGTCTATTAGAAAAGCCGCCAGAGCGATTTTTTAAAAGTGGTTGTGGCACCTCCCACTTCCTCTCTGGCTGTTTTTGATAATGTACTAACAACATATATACCAAATCTCATCTTCATACCTAAGAAAGTTGATGAGATACAGTCACTTTAAATTTCAAGTTGTATGGGCGATGCCACGCCTCTTTATCCAATCACAACCGAATATTGCCCAGGACTATTACACTATGTAACAAAAATAAAAAAATTTCTCAGTCCTTGGGATGTAATTGTTATTTCCTAGTCTGTTATGTCTTAAAAGTATGGAAACTACCTAATATTCCTCGGAAACTTTGCTTTTGTGACTGTAACTTTCGCCTCAGAGAGCTTAGGGAACAAGTCTTGTAGGTACTTGAACGCTGAAAAATTTTTCTCGAGAGCTTTGACGAATTGCTTTATAAGACCCAGTTTGATGTGGAGTGGTGGCATCAGTACCTTTTGGGGGTCCACCAAGGGCTCTCACTTGACGTTGTTCCTCCCCACTGTGAATTCAGTTCGTTGTGGCCATTCACGCTTAATGTGCACGCAGATAAGCGCTGCCATGGTCACAAAAGCAAAGTTATCTTGCGACAATAGCTGTTTACTATACTTTTGGGACCTAACTGACTAGAAAATAACAATTACAACCCAGGGACAAAAATCTTGTTACATAGTGTTATCAGTACCACATTGTGATAGTTTCATAAAAAAAAGTCAATTAGCAAAATCGTCAGAGATATTTTTGAAAAGGGGGCGTGGCACAGCCCACTTCCTCCCTGGCTATAATTAGAACTGTACGAATAACATATATGCCTAATATCTTCTGCATACCTCTTATAGTACATGAGATACAGCCGTTTAAAGGTTCAAGTTTTATACCACGCCCACTAATCTGAAGCAGCAGGAGCTGATTTCATAAATTAAACTGTAAAATAAAAAAAAAATTATGTGGACCATTTTAAGGGTTAAAGATAGAGGATATGCTGTGAGAAACTTGTGGGGTTGCAAAAATATTGGTGGACGGTCAAACAGTTGACACCCCTTAAAAAGGTTATTTTTACAGTAATTTCACCCAATCAGTTAGTCAAGCGATTTTTAATAAATAGATTTTGAAAATGTTATTACTATCGTTTTATTAATATTACCAGCATAACATTTTTTCCGAATGGGGCGTTGAACCGCCCATTTCCCAGCGAAACTTATTACCCCATGTACCATTTACATATGTAGGAAATCTCATATTCATACCCGCGTAGCTCGTAAAATATGAACGATTGTAATTTTGCTTTGTGTGGACGGTGCCACGCCCCTTTGTGTAATAATGTTTTTATGTAACCTATGTTAGAGGCCCTACGATAGTATTACAAAGTGAAAATTTTCTTGCAATCGGTCCATTTATTTCCCTGAGATAAAGATTTTTCAATTGGGGCGTGGCACCGCTCCTTTCCCAGCGAGACACAAACCTCTATGTACTAGTAACATATGTAGCAATTCTCATCTTCATAACTCAAATGGCTCCTGATATATGACCGATTGAAATTTTGGTTTGTGTGGGCGGTGCTACGCCCCATTGTCTAACTATGTTTTCATGTAGCCAGCCTATGAACAGTATCAATCAAATAAAATATAATTGCAATCGTTCCATTTATTTGGCCAATATAACGATTTTCTAAAAGGGGCGTGACATCGCCCACTTTCCACTAACAAAGTATTTTTTTCTTATACGACCGATATACCTACCAAATCTTTTGGCTGGGGAGTGATCAGTCAGTCACCCAAGCCTTTTATATATATAGATATATCTTAATGAAGTCAAGTGCCTTTAAAAAATAGAAAATCCACTCGGATCTACAAATCAACAATTTTAATTTGTATATCCTTTAAGGGTATACTCGGTTTGTTCTGCCATTTGTAACCTAATAAGGAGACGTGGTGGCTAATTCGTGGTGGTTAAGTCGATTAATTCGGCTAATTCTGTCCCCTCGATTACAGCCGTAGCTTTAGAGCTATCTTATTGAACTTTGGTGTGCAAAGTTCTATCCTATCAACTATCTATAAAATTGTAAGATGGACAAATATCCCTATTTTGGGGCTGTCGATCTGTCTGTCCCCGCTATTACAGCCGTTGTTTTTAAAGTTATCAAGCCGAAAATTTGCATTGAAGCTTTTAACATCTAAGTGGAGGTTAAGTTCTGAGATAAACAAGATCGGACAAAAACTACTCCCACCTAGTCGTTCTTGAGTTATGCCTCCCAAACGTTGCTAGAGTAGCATAAAAAGAAGAAGCACAGGTAAACATACTCCAATCGTGCTGAAACTTTGGCTATCCCAAAATCTACAAAGACTTATCATGTTTAGGGGGTCAGACCGACAAAAATCCAACGTCGTTATTTGCGGTCACCCTAATGCACAACATTGTATCGTTGACCATAGCGCCAATACACAAATTTCCTTCTCTCTTAATTGTTATATCGTAAATCATTTAATGTTATACACTACCTACTAACTAATTTTTCGAAACAGTTTTTCGCTTTCATAGAGTAACTTGGAACGACCCCCTACCTCCCCCATTGCTTACAATATACGCAGACATAAGTTTTTTTCTTAGTTTTTGCCTGTTATTTTTTTTTATGTGTTGGGCATTTACGTCGTTTATCTGACCATTACAACAGGATTTTATTCATTTTTAGCACTTTTTTTTATGACAACACTTAATTTACTCCTGTTTTTGCGCCCAGTGTACATGGGGAATGTAAATATAATCAACGAATTTACCACAGATTACAATACGAGTGACCATAAAAATAAAACCAGTGTCGTAAAAACTTTTTTTTTAAAAACGTTCATGAACTAAATGCGAACAATTTGTTATGACAATATTAATAAATAACAACGTAGAATGAGAGAGAGGAAGGCGGGCAGCGAGTACTAGGTAGGACAAAAACTATTGCAATGAACGGGATAAAGTTGAGCAAAGACATATAGGGGCCCTTATAAGTGCCCAAAAAAAAAAAAAACTTCACCAGTAATAGCTTTGTAAGCTGGGTATATAATGCCAGTGACAATGTCGGGACTACATGTGTAACATGTTAAAATGCTTTATTAAATAGTGCAGTATATGTTGTGGTATGCACCCCACCTACTTTTTTTAAGAAAATAAAAAACTTTCAAAACCGACTGCTCAATACAATATTGTCTAGTGGCATAGATTTTTAATTAAATCTCGCCCTCCGTCTGCAATGGAACCAAGTTGTGATATTGTAAATCTTGCAAAGTAATAATAACTGCAATTGGATGCAAACAAAAAAAAAAAACAGAAAAAAACTAGCGAAAAAAAATCGTCCTTATAACGCTTGGTTCAACCGCAAATTGTATTTATTATGTGGCTTCTGTGTAAACCTTAACTATAAAATGTCCGAAAAAAAATCGTCGTTCCTCTCCACCTCCCAAAAAAAAAGTGGAAAAAACAAGAAATAGGATTCACATTCACAACATGTGTAGTCATATATATATTGCGGTTTTGTTAGGATTTACTTTTGGTATTGTTTTAACTGTTTTGTTCGCTGGTTATTAGTACAATGCGAGGGAGGTATGCTAATTTTGTTTATATGGTTAATAGGCAGATAATTGTAAACTAAAGTAGATGAGAGAAATGTTGGGGAAGATTAAGGTCTCATATTAAGTATGGAATTGAATACATTAGTCTTATTTTATTACACTGTGAGACAAATGGTAGGGGTCAGTAATCGGGAAGGGTTCAAACTACCGGGGAAAGATACATCGGTAAAAAACAAGTTATACGTGTCCCGGCGTTTCGCTGGGAATCGAGATATATCGATTTGAAGTTAGTAACTATCATATAGGAGAATTTGTTACCTTTGGTGGTCTTTTTTAACATAACTAGAGAACCACTAACTAGATAACTAGAGAACCACTTTGCTCAAACAAATTTAAAAAAAATTAAAATTACAATTCCTTTAATCTGTTCATATAACTTTTTTCTATATAATCAACAGTTTTGCCGGTAAAAATAAATGTATGAAGAAAAAAATATTATTTGCCTTAAATATTAAACTTTTATATTTTTTAAATTCATAAAAAATCCAAAACGAAAAAAAGGCAACTCGTATTACTTTCACGCAAAGTCACATAACCTTTAAACATAATGAGACATAGATCATACAAATCGGACTAGTGGTTCTCGAGTTATGTCAGAAAGACCACCAAAGGTGACAATTTCCCCTATATGATAGTTACTAACTTCAAATCGATATATCTCGATTGGTTTCATCCCATCCCGATTTTGACTGTCGCATAGTGTTATTAACTCGTCGATTTAGGTGTTAGAAAATTACTATTTCCTATTTTTACGTCAACTAATCAACGTGAAATGGGGGATATTCTAATTTGAGTATTTTGATTGTTATTTACCTGGAAATAACCAGATTCTCTCTTTGGAGGTCCCTAAGCTGCTCACAATGTCCGAGTGGTCATGTATTCCCCGGCAATGCCATTCAACATCCGTTCATTGGTAGCAAATGCGATGCGCCTTTGGAAGTAGATAACAAAAGTTACTGAAGCTCAGCATAACGACTCTCATAGTAGATTTGGCAGCTCCAAGAAACTAAGATCGAGCGCGAAGAAAATACAAAAACAAGAACCCCCCCCAAATGTTGACGACCCCCGCAATCGTAATAAGGACCATAATTTAAGGATATGTAATGTCTGAACTCTATACAGTGATGGTTCCTCTGTCCAGTTGGCGGATGTCCTCGACAAATACAAGGCTGACATCATCGCCATACAGGAAACCAGATGGACGGGACAATGATATGCTCGACGAAAAAATTATGACATCTTTTACAGCTGCCATGCAGAAAGACACGGATAGGATGTGGATTCATAGTTGGCAAGACACTTCGATATCTGTCCTCACGGTTTTACCTTGAAAGTGTTCTAATAGCCACTATTAGCATCAAGGCATCAGTCTACACAAAAACACCTCCGATAACGGATTCAGACGGGTTAGCTTCGAGTCTGCAAAAAACATGATAGTGAGTAAAACCAGTTTCCTGCATAAAGATATTCACAAGGCAACCTGGATAACCCCTGACCAAAATACAAGAAACCGGATTGATCACGTGGTAATCGTTGGAAGACATGTCTCAAACGTTATGGACGTGCTTGTGATGCGTGGTGCAAACATTGACTCGGATAACAACCAAGTTACCAAGGTTCGCATGTGGTTCTTCTTTTTCTTTAATGGCAGCAACAATAGAAATTTATCCATCAGTAGCCTGACGTAGAAAAGTATTCCAAGCGCTTCGGTCTTTTCCGCTCCATAGATAGTTCGTCACACCAAGCTTAGTCCATCTATCGGAGTTTTGGTCGCCCCCCTCCTGCGCCGCCCATCGGGTTTATTGCCAAAGAGTTTTCGAGCCGGAGCGTTTTCGTCCATTCCTACAACGTGTCCAAGCCAGCACATTCGGTCTATTTGAACGCGCTTGACTAAGTCGATGTCTTTGTCGCACATACAGTATTCGAACTCATCCATAGTATCTCGCCTTTGTCTGTCGTCAATACGTCTTTGTAAATAGTTTGAATGGTAAATATTCAATCCTACTGGGTTAAACCGAGTGGTGAACAATTGTGGGGTTTCGTTCGTTACTTTCTCTTTGAGATTTGATAGCCAACATCACCACTGATGCCTTTGGCTGGCCCCACCATCAGGTTTTGTCGCTCACTATCAGTCTCTAGCCGTAAAAAAATATATCACGAAACAACGTTGCTTAGGTGTCGCCATGTAGATATTGTAAGTCAGTTTGATATATAGTACCACATTGCATTTTCAACAGCACCCCATTTGCTCTATAAGCCAGCGGTAAAAATAAAAAAAAATAAAAAACGTAATTTCCCTTTACACCCCATGAATGAGGTATGGGATAGCTTCTCGCGTTGTTGTGAATTAACACGCTTCCTGTTTTTAGATGCACAACTAACGGCACCTACTTGTTTATCGACGAATGCGAACGTCACTGTTTGAGAAGCTCTTACTAGACATGCCGATTGACTCGACACTGATACTGCGAAGGTGCCGTGACATAACCCCACACGGACATAATCCCCAAAACGATTTTGGGGCTTATGTCCGGACAACTTGTCGGACATAACCCCCGACACTAATCTGCGGACATAAGCCCCAATGGGGATTATGACCGAATTTGTTGTTGTTTTTAGTATTTCAACATATGAAGAGAACGATTTTAAATATTGCTATTGTAGCTCTCGCTGCGTAATTAGCCTTGCTACTCTTTCTCTCTCTATCCAGCGCGAGACGAATGCGGTGGGGGGCACACCCCACCGTTATTGGTTATTTAAAAAGTAACTCTTCTTTTTGGGGGTGGGCGTCCGAACATAATCCCAAATGCAAATTGGGGATTATGTCCGCAGAGCGTGGCAGACATAAGCCCCAAAATCGTGTTGGCGATTATGTCCGTGGGGGTTATGTCCGGGCACCTACTGCAAAGTTGCTGTCGACAACATTCGAGGGGAGCCGACAATGAAAGATTTTTGATTTTTTAAGGTGACTGAAGCCAGGAGTTGAACCTGTGATCTCCTGCATGGTAGTCGCGTGTTCTAACCACTATGCCACGGCCGGTCCCGAAAAAAATACCCATTATTTAATCGCTGATGTCAGCTATATTTAGTAGCAATCAGCGATGATTCTCTTGCTTATATTCCCGCTTAAATTAGGATAGGAGTGTCAAAGGCCGTTTAATCGGTACGCTCTCGCTTATAAAGTAAGCAACGATGCCAGTAAGTGACATTTCAGTTGCAATTACATTATAAGCGGAGTTTTAAGCGAACTTGATGAAACGCTTGATTACGAAGTAAGTGACGATGTCAGCAGGTGCCATTTCAATCGGAGTTAGAATGATTGGACGATATTTTTTACATTACACACGCGAGACATTCTAAGTACTTAGATCGCTCGCTTACAATGTCATACTAATGTCATTGATTACTAAGGTGCTTCGTTTCATTTACCGCTGGGAACCTACTTCAAATTTTCGGAACTTCCCAGCGGTAAAAGTACACATTATTTAATCGCTGATGTCAGTTATAATAAGTAGCAATTAGTGATGACATAGGCCGATAATTCGGTTCGCTATCGCTCATAAAGAAACACGCCTGACTACGAAGTCAGTAGGTGCTATTTCAATCGGAGTTATAATGAGTGGACGATATTTTTACATAACACATGCGTCACATTCTAAATACTTTGATCGCTCGCTTTCAATGTCATACCGATATCATGGATACCAAAATAGGTACTTCGTTTCATTTACCGCAGGGTTGCTGTCAACTGGTTAATAATTCTCTCTTTTAATATATATCCCCCCTAGTTGGCCCTGTGGCATAACTCAACCATACCCATCTTCAACTCCTTCGTAGTTGGCATATTATGTACTTACATATTTTATTCAATTTTTCCTACCGGCCCTCTTATACAATTTGCGACAGCCATCTCGTACAATTTAGCAAAGTTGAGGGTGCGGTGCATACATCGAGTGCTTCAATTTGCGAAAGGGGCACGTTTTTTTCTGTCCCGCTGTTGCAATAGTTGCTGCTGTTTGTTGTTTATATGAAACATAGCCCCGCCACATATACGCGCATACAGACAAAAAAAAACAAAACATAATCAAATCCATAACTTGCAGGTTTAACATTGCAACAACGTACCCTCATACAAATGTGTTCGCATACTCTGCTCACTTCTTTTACTTTTGTACATGTATAACATTTAATTATACTTGTAGTTGGTCTTTTCTTATGTTTATATGTATATGTATTTTAGTTTTTGCTCTGACTCCAAAACCTGGCTGCATTAATGAAAAAAAAATAGGGGAGAGTTTTTTGTAATGTTTTTGAATTTAAGTTTCTCCCCTATATCGTAGTATAGTAGTGTATTATGAAAAATCGTTTGTGTTTATATGGCAAACGTGTTTGAGATTTGTTTCGGTTTGACACTTGTTTTACATTGACACAATCACACACTCACACACAAACTCTCTCGCACTCACACAGTGGCTATATTTATAAAGACATTAGTTCTGCCTGGCAGCAAGGGTGCAACAGGATACTGAGTGTGAGTGAATGTTGCTTTGAGTGTTTGTATGTAGCAATACAGTTGCCAATAATTGTGGTTTTTGTATTACAAAGTATTTTGTGGTATGACATCCTAGACATAGTAATCACACCATGTGATACCACAAAATCACATGCAGACATACAGTCACACACTGTGGCTAGCTGTAGGTGTGGGGGGGACAGCTTTTCGTTAAGCATATACTGTAACAAATATTTCCTGTCTTCAAGTGGTTTGTGTAGATGACCCCGCCCCCTCCATCCTGTGTTTTCTGGATATATAGTTTGAGTGCAAGTCCTTAAAAATTAGTAAAATGTGCTTTATGAAAAAGAAAAAGGTTTAAAAGGACCAAGCCGAGTTATTGGCCTTGATGCATGCCTTTAGTGTATTCTGGGTATATCATATACTTGCTTTACCTTTTGTTTGTTATGAATATTATATTTACTATTTTGATTTGATTTATAAATATTGAACGAAATCGATTTTTTGGAATGTCCTTGCACTGATGCTGCAAAGGAGAGATATAAACCCCTCCAAATGTTGACGACCCCCACAAACCTTAAAAGGACTTAAAGTAAGAATATGTATGTGAAATGTTCTAACTTTCTATAGAGATGACGCCTATCCATTTGCCTGATGTCCCCGATATAAGGCTGACTTTAAAGTAGTAGTCGGCAAAAAGATTGTATTGTTTTTTGCTTCGTAATGGTAGTTGTGTGTCTGAAATGAACAGTAGGCTGAGTGAAATTTGGGAAGATGCTCCTGGCTCAGTGGTCGGGTAATTTAGTCTAAACACACCTTCGATAACGGACTCAGACTAGTAAGCTTCGCGTAGGCAAGAAAGGTGCGAGTGATCGGCAGTGCAAATATAGATTCTGATGACCATCTATTTGCAGACGATCTACTCACGAGATTAAGCAGTGCCAGAAAGTCTCGTAACCAAACACACAGGATGCTAAGCATTGTAAGACTGCAAACCATCGAGATAGCCAATGCATATACAAAGGAGGTCTTTCAATTAGCAGTAGTAGTAGCAGCATACTGCGCTTTTTATGACATATGCCACGAAGACTGTAATTAGGTATGAAAAACCAAGCTAAGATATGTCCTGGTATGATGAAGAGTATGGCGTAATGTCTGATGAAAAGGATATGCATTAGACCGGGTCACGAAAAAAATGTTCAAAGTCGAGGGCAAATTTTAAAGATAACATCGATACAACTTAAAAAATTTATTTTTTTTCTACCCCACCCCCGAAAAACAGTTAAAAAATTTTTTTTTAACCATTAACCACTATGCCACGGCCGGTCCCAAGCTGGGACCAGCTTTTACTGAGATGGAAATGTGATCAAGGACACGCAGAACGTGTTGCAAATATGGTGCGAACATTTCTTTAGTCTGCTCGAAGGCCGAGAGCCAAATGTCTACCGAAGAGGGTTAACAAGGGCAGCGTGACAATTATACGACTTAAAAACATTAAATTTGCTTATGCTAATTAACTGCCGGCATCGCTTTTGAAGATTGGCGGTAATGAGTTGGTGACTTGCTTGTACCAGCTCATAAACACGATTTGTGTAAAGGAATGCATACCCAATGATTGAAATCATAGTGTTCTATGTCATAAATAAAATATGGGAGAACTTATTGTATTTGAGTGCATTGGCACGCTTCTAGTTTTAGATTCACATAACGGGACCTACAGTTTAACAATGAATACGGATGACAGCAGTGTCAAAAGCTTTTACTTGGCATGGCGATTAACTTGACTACTTAGATATTGTGGCGTCGCCAACATCGAGGGGGCCTTCGATGAAATAAATCTAGATGGCTTTGAAAGGGCTTTCTAAACATAATGCCACGATCGGACCTGGAAAATAAACAACGACCTGATTTTTTACTGAAACACATTTTAAATAAGTCCCAAGGAATGCAAATCAACACTTACATACATATTATATACTAGCTTTCCCGGCTCGCGTTGCTTCACCCGTACTTACAACGAACCTTCTTATGACTTTAAGCAATACAGGTAAAATGTCAACGCTTCATAAGACGAACGAACACCCAATTTATGTGACTGTAGCTTTATCCCATTGGTCTGAGTGATTGTACCGCTTTAGTCCCTTTTTATCCCTAAAAGTACGAATTTTAAAAGATATATTCGTATCGCACAACCAAAATGGACCGATGCCCCCTCTAACTAAATAGGAAGCAGGCCCATATACGATTATAGCTTTAGCCGTTTGGTCTGGGCGATGGTACCAGTTTACCTTAAGTGTTCGAATTTAGAAAAACCCCATTTGACTGTTTTCTAATTCTATAGGGTTCAATCCTATATACATTTTCGTAACTCTACCTTTAGGTATTTGATCTGGGTGATATCATCAGTTTTATCCCTTTTTCGGCATTTGTACAACTTAAGAACGAAATTAAAACTTACTTCACATTGCACAATTTTTAAGACTATAAATTTAGCCGTTTATTAACAGTTTTATCCCTTTTCAGTCCTTTTTACCCCTAAAAGGTAAGAATTTCAAAAACCCTCCTTCCTTCGTTCTAAATCCATAGGGATAACTATAACATATAATCATTATTGCATCATTAGCCGTTTGGTCTAGGCGATAGTAAGATTTTTATCCCTTCTTCGATGTTTTTTACCCAGAAACATCGGGTTTAAAAAAAATACTTCAATCCAATTTGATAGTAAGCATTTCCATACCAATTTTCACGAGTTTTCAAAAATCCGTTCATAGCTATTAATATGACCGACATAACAATTGTTTCAAAAGGGGCCTGGCACTTCCCATTTCCCAGCGAGACGTAATCCCCTATGTACCATTTACATATGTAGCAAATCTTATCTTCATACCTTTAATGGCTCGCGAAATATGACCGATTCAAATTTTGGTTTGTGTGGGCGGTGCTACGCTCCTTTGTCTAGGTATGTTTTCATGTAGTCTATGATAGAGACCCTACGGATAGTACTACACAGTGAAAATTTCATTGCAATCGGTCTATTTATTTGGCCAATATTACAGTTTTTAAAAAATGGGTGTGGCACCGCCCACTTTCCACAAACAAATTATTTTTCTTATTATTCTTTTCTTATAGGTACCAAATCTCGACTTCGTACCTATAACGGTTCAAAAGATACAGTCATTTTAAAATTCCAGTTGTATGGGGCGGTGACACGCCCATTTTACTCCCTTTCAGCCCGAATTTCCAAAAATCCCATCTTAGTGCGCGCCTGCGTCATAAAAGAAACCTACATTCTAAATTTCACGGTTCTAGCTTTAGCCGTTTGGGCTGGGGAGTGATCAGTCAGTCACCCAAGCCTTTTATATATATAGATTGACTACAATGCAAAAACTATAAGATTCCATGGCTGAGATTGCTATACTTGTGAAGCTGATTTTGCGGCATGACGCCAACCAACACGAAGACTTATATAAAGATATGCGAAAATCTGACAATCTTTAGATAAGGTAGTCTGTCTTAAGAAATCGTCATGTGAATAGCTGCAGTAATCACGACTAGTGGTACTACCTTTCTTAAAGTCACATGATGCTCTCGTACATCCAATGGCATAGTTATCATTGACTAAGGACTGCGAGATTTGACTGCGAACTTTTCAAACATTCAGAAGCTGTCTACAAAAACAAGTACTGACCGCAAATTGCTGCTACTATGCGCTTAGGAAGCGATTTAATGATAATGTACTAGACACCTAATCCGACCTGATTTACTCTATGCCACAATATTCTGGGATATAATGCTAGCGGATGGATCTTATCTGGGAGCCTTCGTGAAAAAAACCTTTTATCATTTCCGAAGAATGACGTCATAGTGCTCATATGAACCATTACCTTTATGATCTGTTCAACGACATTAACATTGTCAGTCGCGTCCAAATAGACCAAATGTGCTGACTGGGATACGGTGTACATATCGCTCGTTTTCTGCAAGACCGTCATAACTCAAAAAAATCGAATCCGTGATAAACGCATTTAAAGTTTATAATTTACACCCAACTTGTACGAAATGGAGGAATTCAAATAGCTCTCATGCGGAGTGTATAAAAGATATTAACATGACTTTTTTACACAACATGGAGTATGATGAAATGAAAAATTTTACATCATTAGCTCAAAAATTACGTTTTTTGAGTTATGACGGTCTTGCAGAAAACGAGCGATATGGCTAAAAATGCCACGGCGCTAAGAGTATTAGGCAGTAAATTCAGTGGCCGGCACAAAAGGGGTCAAAAAACTATCGTTGGAAAAGACTAGGTTTTTTTGTTTTTTTTTGTCCTTTAAAAGGACCTTTCGAATGACGACCACAAAGTGACCCACAGCTTTTGATGGCGACCTATATTTTATGATAAAAATAATCACAAAAATTATTTTGAATTCTATTAGATTTTTGAATTCTTTTAGACATAGCCGTGTTAAAATATAGAAAAGTACCGTGTTAAAGTATAGAAAAAGTAGTTAAAATCCAGCTTGAGCAAAAAAAATCCTCTGGCCATTAAATTTTTAATGCAGCCAACTTGATAACCCGAATGATGCAGCAGTTTTTGCTACTTTCATGTGCAACTCTCAGAATTGAGTCCCAAAACCATTTGTTGTAATGTGTAAGTTTTGAGATATATCATAAGTTAATACAATTTTGTTCGAGTCTTTTGTACAGAAACCTATGTATTGGATAAATTTGATATAAATAACAAATCCCTATGAAATTTTAGGAATCAATAGAAATTCCAAAAACCTTTTTACACCCAATAACAGATACAAAATTAAGAAATATTTTAAAATTATCTTCAATCTAGTTGTGTTAAGTTTAACATACCCATGGTGATGCCTAATGGACCTTAACAAACATTTTTGCTGCTGTATTTTATTACTTCGCTAATTACACCATATACAATACATTACACAGCATAACATTTTTCAGCTCATTGCTTTTGGACTCAATTCTGAGAACTGCACGTGAAAGGAGCGCCAACAAGAAGCCTCACGTTTTAGGCTCTTTTGTTTAACATAACTCGAGAACCACCAATCCGTTTTAGCTGAAACAAATTTAAAAAAATTAAGAATTTTAATTCGTACATATAATGTTTCCCTACATAAGCAACAGTTTCACTTTTCCATTCGTCAAATGATTTTGAACTGGGTTTAAATTGTAGCAGCTACAATAAAACTGTGGACTCCGTGGCGTATGATTTGCTTGGATTATTACTTATGATAATCATACGCCAACATATAACAATATAACAAAAGAGCCTAAAACGTGACAAATTCCCCTAAACGATACTTACTAACTTCAAATCGATATTAAATTATTATGGCATGTAACTTGACAAAATTAATGATGCAGAACTTCTACTTTTTGGTGCTCCTTTCACATGCAGTTCTCGGAATTGAGTCCCAAAATCATTTGTTGTACTGTTATAGTAAGCAATGTGTGTGCTTTAAAACTTTCCAGATTCTCTTTAAATTTCTTAAATTTTAATATAATTCTATCATGATTTTTATTAACTACACAATTATTTAACAAATTTGCATTGCACGTATTTAATATATATATTGTGGCACTTATTCTGACATTAAATATTTGGCATATTTGAATACAACTCTATCATCTTAATGGCTTTTTGTTGACATTTATTAATTACATATATTTTCAATTGTGGTTTATTGGCTTCCAACTGAACAATGCAATTGCAACAATTGCTAACAATGACTGATATGTGTGTGTGTGTGTGTGATTGCCATTGAGACAAGACACCCCACCTTGCCTTCACCCCTCACACACTTTATAAATTATATAAATAATATTGATTTGTGTGGAATTTATAATTAAATTAATTAATTTCTTTGTACTCTTTTGATTTCAGTTTTTGGAGAAAAATGTTGCTATTACTGCTGATGATGACCACTGCTGTGGTAAGGACACAGTCCATAGAGTTAACTGGACAATCAATTAAAGGTATGTTTATATATATATATAAAACAGAAAGAAAAGGTTAATACATATATGGCATTACAATGCATAAGTGTAACTATGTCAACAAATATTGAAATAATTATTAGTTGGGGTGGGAATATATTGAGGCGACATTGGTTTTCTTGGTATTGGGATAAATGAGGGATACAAAGCTATATTCCATTTAAAATAAAATTAAATTTGTTAAAATTAGCTTTAAGTCAATACAACTGAAAATTGATTACAATTTCTTCTTAAGTGATATTAAACTTCCTGCAATAAATGAAATGTTCTTTACGATTACAATTGGATGGCTGTATTGGATAATTTGGAAAAATACCACTGCTCATTTCACATGTTAATTAAACAGTTGAACAGCATTCGTCAAATGCTTCAATTAATGCAAGAAGATTTATGCTGCTTTTATTTTAAAGTTCAGAAAAATGAAACATTTAATCAAAACATTTATAATTGGGTAATTTTTGTCATTAAAACCTCCCGTCTCCTTCTCTCTGTATCAATAACAATTTGCAATACTTAATATTTTTGCCATTACTGTCTACATGCCAAGTTTGTTTAAAAACAATACAGCATACTTACAGGCTGAGCATATTGTTACTATTACCCCTCATTTTCTCATGCATACACTGGCATAAACACACTTCCACTGACACTCACATCTGCCTTTCTCTCCCTCTCTCTTCACTTTTACAGATGCCATCGCCGAATACGATATGTTAGCGATGATTAATGAAAATTTAAATGGTATTGAATTCGATTATGCCGAAGATGGCTTTCCTGCCTACAAAATATTACAAATTGCTGACATTAAATCACCCTATCGCATGATACTCCCCGAGAAACTTAATGATTTCGCCATACAAGCGACACTGCAACCAACCTCAGGCAAAGGTGGTTACCTGTTCAGTGTTGTCGACCCTCTCGATACTGTAGTCCAATTTGGCATACATTTTTCGCCCGTCATTAAAGATAGCTGGAATGTCTCGCTATTGTATACCGATGCCACGACCAGTCCCATTAGCAAACGCTTGGCCAGCTATCAATTAACCTATGAACCCAAGAAATGGATCACGTTGGCTTTTAAAGTTATGAGTGATAAGGTGGTCTACTACGACAACTGCGAAGAGAAGGAAACAACGCCGGTGATAAGAGATCCCCTGGAATTAGTGTTTGCTTCATCGTCAACATTGTATTTGGCACAAGCTGGCCCAAAACTGGGCGGTAATATGGAGGTAAGTACTCAGATGTCTGATAAGTGTTTAATTGATTTTAATGTTGTTTAAATATGACCAAATAATAGATGTTTTTTAAAAGCGTGAAACGTGGGGGAATAAATGAAATTATTTTGGATGGGGTCAAAACAATTGCGCTACTTTAAGTGTATTGCTGAGTGATCTTATTATGGGAGAAATTGTTTGGGAAGGGGTTAAACAATGGTGATATTTTAAGTGTGCTGCTGAGTGATTTTTGATGTAAAGATTTTATTGCATTGATTGTTTATATTAAAAGGGGTTTTATACTACGTATAAGAAATAAGAATAAGAAATTAGAAGAATAATTTCATCTTTATTAATTTGGTAAATCATCAAAATAATGTATTGAGATCTTTAAGAATTTTAATATAATGACTGAATTTTTACGCAGCACATTTGACTTTAGAGTCGCCTGTTGGTTTTACAAAGATCTTCGAAGTCAGTACAAAGTGCTGCCCATCATATAAAATACCTTTTACATTAAATAAATAAAAGAAAAGTATCAAAATTTACAAAATATTTTATTTTAATATTTTTTCAAACAGAAAAAAGGTGTTAATGTTTAACGAATTATCTTACTCTTTATGACAGTCTGAAGAACTTTTAACAAGTTCAATCATCATAGAAATACCAAATTGTAACTGCTGTTGGTATATGTTGGTAAAAATTAAACATTTATTATAAGAATATAGTGAAAATGGAAAACTAAAGTCTTTATTAATTTTGGAGAATACAAAAAGGGGTTGAAGTTGTAAAATATCACCATATAAAAGACGAGTAGAACCATTTTTTTTTAAATTTGTGGAAAATCCATGGCTTAATCTAAACTTTAGTTACAGCTACCCTACTTCTTTGCAAATTAAATAGTATTTTTTGTCAGTCGTCGATTTCTTCGGCGTTATGAAATCCACAATTTTGGACCGATATCTGCCTGTAAGTCAAATATTTCTTCTCCAAAAGGACATTATGGGTTCCACTGGAAACCTTTTACATCATTTTTATATATAGAAATTTCATGGACAATTTCATTGAGGAACCTTTTTAAAATATCAAAAGTTATTAGTCTCCAAAAACTCATCCTGCCATTTAAACAAATTCTTCTGATAACACAGTGCAACACACTTTTTCGGGGGTGAGCCAAACCAATATCAAACGATAGCATTTGACCTCAGTAACAAAACCCTAAACTCCATGTTGCTCCACTACGTCACAAATTTTTTTACAGTGGTTTAAAGTTTGATTTTTTTGGTTGTGACGTAGTGGAACAAAATTAAGTTTAGGGTTTTGTCACTGAGGTCAAATGCTACCGTTTGATATTAGTTTGGTTCACTCCCGAAAAAGCTTGTTGCACTCTTTGCTCAAAAGTTGTATTTTTAACATTTAATTTTCATTTTATTTTATAACTTTTGACTCGTAGAGGTTATTTGTCTTCGGTGACTCTTAGTGAAATTTTCCGGAAAATATTTTTATCGAAGATTCTAAGCCTTGACCTCCCTTCAAAGTTGACATATAAACAGTTTTTCAAAATTGTCCCACACGGGTGGCAGCTAGGGGGTTAATATGTTCGGAGGAAATATTCCCCTGAATATTTTAGTATAGGTCTCCGAAGACATGAAATATCCCAAATGTACTTTTATAGATGATTTTTCATATTCTTTGAATCGAATTTTGACCAAAAAATGCAAACTTGAAACCACTGTAAAAAACTGTTTTGTGACGTGGTGAAGCAAAATAGAGTTTACGATTTTATTACTGAGGACAAATGCTATCTTTTGAAATTGGTTTGGTTCACCCCCGAGACAATGACCCTGAAATTGTGTCATAGTGTAATTAATAATATTTTGTCGGTATCGACCACTTTTTGTGTTTCTAAATTGTTGATGATTTAAAGTTAATGACCGCTTGTGTTTTGATTTAATAACTACCAACATACTTTAAATAGACATGGGATTTTTTACAGGGCATAGACTATGATTTTTACATCATTAAGTCCATTTCACAAAAAAGTGGACTTGAGACCTATTTGCAAGATACTAACAATTTGTTTTACGTTATTGCAAAATGATCTAATATAAAATTAATATTTAACAAATTTTGTAAAAAAAATTACGATCTGAAATATAAAAAAAATTCCAGGAGTTTTAGAGGACTCTCAACTCTTAATACGTTCAACACGTTTGTCACAAGTTAGATAAAAATAACACAATTATATACATAAGTAAAGTTTGCTCTAAATGTAGCAAACTGGAATTATGGAATATTTGAAAGGACACCAAAAAGACCCGTATTCCTTTAAAGCCCAAAATTATTATTATTTTTTTTTTACCCACGACAACGTTCTGAATTTTAGAAAACAATTTATGTACGTTGCTTACTTACTTAACTGGCAATTCCTTACAATCGTAGAGTTTGAGTATATGTTGCACGTAAAAAAATATTACATACCTTGCAAAACTTGTTGCGTTGAATTAGAGAAGAAGCTCCCGTTTATACTTGAGAAGAAGCTCTACTAACTAAAGAAGAATCTCCAGTTCAAACTTGAGAAGAAGCTCTTGTTAATACTTGAGAAGAAGCTCTACTTCATGCTAGAGAAGAAGCTCTAGCTCGTCACAACAAGTTTTGCAAGGATCGCAGTAACCTGGTCTTTCTAAGGTTGTTAATGTCGTCCTCATCTGCGTCATCTATTGAGTTCTTTGTCGAAGACTTTTCGAGCTGGAGCGTTTTCATCCATGCGTACAACAACGCCACTACCTTTATTTGTCTGACCACGTCAATGTTGGTATATATTCTCCGATACTCTCCGTTAACGATGATGGCCCCATTATGTTTTTATTTTCCGAGTATTTTCCTCTCCAGTACTGATTCATATGCTTGTGTCATAAATAGGGTGTTCAAAACCGAAACCGAAAAACCGTAAACCGGTTTTTTTGTTTAAACCCGTATGCCGGTTTTTGCAAAAATGCCATTTTCGAATAACCGGTTTAACCGAGTTTTTTCCTTCGGGTACTCGGTTTTTTTTAATTAGTTTGAAATTGAATTTTAAAATTGTACAAAGCTTCTAAAAGCATTCTTGTTTATAAAATGTAAAAAGATGTTTATAAATTAATTTTGAAATTTTATTTTAAAATTTTCCAAAGCATCTAAAAACATTCTCGTTTATAAAACGTTAAAAGTTTTTTCTAAATTAATTTGAAATTTAATTTTAAAATTTTACAAAGCTTCTAAAAACATTTTTGTTTATAAAATGTAAAAAGTTTTTTCTAAATTAATTTGAAATTGAATTTTAAAACTTTAAAAAGCTTCTAAAAACATTCTCGTGTACAAACATTGAATACCCTAATTATTTGTATTAGGACCGGAAAATATCCTACAAGCTAATCCTGTGTAAAGTAGTCTAAAAAAGCGGAAACGATGGAATTTGCTAACGAGCTTTTTAAATGACTTTATCCTGCAATTTCCCCAACAACGGCAGAGTCTATGCACAGTTCAGACTGTGGGATGGGGGAATATTCTAATGGTCGTCTTTGCAACGTTTTAAACATGACAATAAATAACATCCAAAATCCCCCAGTGAAAACAAATTGCAATGACACAAGCCTATATGATGATTTCAACTATTTCGATAGATTTAATAAAAGGACAGAAAAGCTCAACATCCTTCTAAACGCTCTTTTTCCAATAAATCCTACTTCCACAATAAGTGAACGCGTGTTTTCTGTATCAAGCTTTATAAAAACGAAACAGAAGAATTGACTCAAAATTGAACACTTAAATATTTCTTAAATACTATTTTAACCAGTAAGAAAGTTGCAGTCGGGTAAGTCGACTTACATATACCCTTACCCTCAGTAAAATATATAATTTTCGCGTATATTGATATCATTACTCGATTTCTAAAGTGGGCGAAGTGGTACATTTGCATGGGAGGTACCAGAATGGGCGTGGATAGACTTAAAGTTTTTTTCTTCAAAACTTTATCCCGATTTAGCTTTAATAAATACAGAATTTGGGCCCGATCACGTTGGGCGTATTGATTTTACTACTCCATCTCTAGAGTGGGCGGAATAGTACATTTGTGTGGGAGGTCTCAGATAGGGCGTGGCTAGACTTAAAAACTTTATCCTGATTTAGTTTTACTAAATACAGAATTTGGACACGATCACGTTGGGTGTATTGATATTACTACTCCATCTCTGAAATGGGCGGAATGGTGCATTTGTATGGGAGGTTCCAGCAGGTACGTGGCTAGGCTTCCAAATTGGTTCTCCAAATTTTTATTCTGTTTGAGCAATAATAAAAACAGAATTTGGTCACGATCGCGTTGGATCTATTTATAATATTAATCGATTTCTAAAGTGGGTGGTACCTGATGGGATGGGAGGTACCACATTGGGCGTAGCTAGACTTCCAGTTTTCTCTCCAAAACTTTGTCTTGCTATAGTTTTACTAAATGTAGAATTTGGGCACGATCGGATTGGGTGTATTGATATAACATACTAAATAAATGCATTTTTTTAAACAAAATTATTTTTTTTATAAGTATTTTTAACTTTTTAGAAAAAAACCGGTTTAACCGGTTTTCTTTAAAATGCTGTATTCGAAAACCGATTTTTCTAAAAAATCAATTTTTCGAATAACTCGGAAACCGGGTTTCTAAAAAAAGGAGGTATTTGAACACTCTAGTCATAAACCTCGATTCTGAAGTATACAGCAAGACAGGTAGAACCTGTATCTGGTAAAGCTAGATTTTCGTTCGTCGAGAGAGAGCGCTGTCATTAAATAGCATTCTAATTCCATAATAGCATATATTCGCAAGCAGGATTCTTCACGGGATTTAAAGTCTGGCGCTTTTTGATTTATTGATGGCAGAGCCTAGGTAGATAAAACCTGTGTCCCAAACGAGTAGATTCTTCGAAACTGATAACTTCGTTTTGTCCTCGTTCATCGTTACAGCCATTTGTGCTGTTCCCTTCTATATACCTGAGAAAGCTGCTGTCTCTGCTCAGTTTTTAGCCGATGATGTCTACGTCATCAGCGTTGCATGTAGCATGTGGCTTTTGTTAAATATTGTGAAACTCGTGCTTACTGCAGCTTTCCTCATTGCGATATTCATCAAATTGTTGAAGAGGTCACACTATAGGCTGTCGCCTTATCTTAGGCCACATCTAGTATAAAATAGCTGCGTAAGGTCCTTTTCAATCTTCACTGAAGACTTTGTGTCATTCCACAAAGGCGTATCAACTTCGCAGGATTACCAAACTCTGGCATGGCTTCGAGTAATTTCTGCCATATAGGGCTGACAAAGGCAGCTTTATACAGAGTCGACGAAAGGATGGTACATGTTTATCTGTTTCTCTTTGGTCTTTTCCAGGATATGCCGAAGTGTGAATATCTGGTCAGTTAATGATTTACCAGGTCTAAAGTCACACTGATAAGGCCCGATCAGGTTGGATAACACTGGCTTTAGACTTTCACAAATCACACTCGAAAAGACCTTATATGTGAGGGGTAAAAGGCTGATCTTGTGGGATATGGAGCACACGCTTGGATCACCTTTATTCATAATAGGACATAATAGGCTTAGATTCCAATCGTTGGGTATTCACTCATTTAGCCAAACCGTGCGTAGAAGCTAGTGTATGCTCATTATTAGCTCATGGCTACCGGACTTGAAGAGCTCAGCCGGTAGTCCATCGGCACCGGCTGCTTTATTATTTTTCATCCTCTATATTGCTCTTTGACCCCAGTTTGGCTTGGTGTTGGGCAATATAAGCCTTCGTCGACAAAAAGCGAGATACCTTCACGTGTGCTGCCGTCCGGAACATAGAAATTGATGAAAATGTTTTCTCCATAGATGCAGCACACTCTGTGCATCTGTAACGATATTTCCATCCTTGTCCTTACAAGAGGGTAGCCCAATACTGTAACCTTTTGCTTTTACTTACGGCATTCTTCTCTATCCTTGTATCGCTCTATATCCTTGTTCTCCCGTTCCTTCATCTGACGTTTTTTTCGCTAAAATAGCTGCTTTGCCTGTTTTACTTTCTCCCTGTGCAGTTCCCTAACATTTCTTGTTACAATTGGTTGTATCGTTGCCCTATAAGCAGCATCATGTTCCTTAGACGCAATGCGACATGGTTCGTCGTACTAGGATTCGTCTGAGCGCCCTTATTTATATCCAAATTGCGACGGTTGCCAAGAAATGCCCAATATACTGCCACTGTGTATCGGAAACATTAGAATCAGAGCCGTTGGAGTAGACAGTGCCTGTATATGGGGTTTGCTGCATCGTGAGCACTTTGGCTGCATGCAGGTAATGATCCGAGCCGATATTATCAGCGCGCGTCAAGTGACACTATATCAGAGACCGGTACACAAATACCACTTTATTTTGTCATTTTATATGTGAGATGCAACTCTCCTTCTCTCTATGCACTGCGAAAAATGTTGAGTTGTATTTAGATAACCACTACGCGGAGTTTTTTGAATAAGAGAAAAGAAAATATAAAGGGTCCGCCAAATAACTTTTTTTTTGAAAATGCTATAAAAAAAAACTACTGAATATTTTCTCAAATTTCTTTTTTTATTTGAAAGTACAATCCTTCCGAATAATTTCATTCAAATGGCTACCTCGGTTGGCCATGCAGTAGCCTACACGATCTGTCCAATTTTTAAGCACATTATCGATTGTGTGCAGCTGTATTTCACTAATGGCTTCACTAATATTGTCCTTTAAAGCGTCAATTGTCTTTGAGGGCACCCCACAAATAATAGTCCAACGGTGTCAAATCGCAGCTGATAATGCGATCTTCAACAACAGGGCGCAAAACATCGAGTGTAGCTTCAGCTGTGTGGCACGTAGCGCCGTCCTGTCCTGTTGAAACCAAATGTTGCCAATATACTCCTCTTCAATTTTTGTGAACAAAAATTCGTTTAACATGGCCCGATAACGAACGCCATTGACTGTAGCGGCCACTCCTTCCTCATTTTCGAAGAAAAATGGCCCAATTACGTCTCTGGCCCAAAATCCGCACCAAACAGTGACTCGTTTTTGGTGCATCGGCTTTTCAATGTATGCGTGCGGGTTTTCTGTGTCCCAAATGCGACAATTTTGCTTGTTTACATACCCGCCAAGATCAAAATGAGCTTCATCTGAAAAGATGTTTTTTTTTTTGGCAAAATCGGCATATTCTGTAAGTCGACCGATGATACGTTGTGCAAGCGTATACACAACCATATTCGTTCAGCGGAAGGATAAAACTAATTATCTGTCAAATCAGACACGAGCTAAGTGTTACCATTCACGAAATAAACACTTGTTAAAAAAACCTTACGAACATTTCTAAATAGAATAGGAAAAACTCCCTTTCTAAAGTGTCACTTAAATATCCCAGCACATTTTTAATGTTGTGGCCAAGGCAACCGTCTTATGTTTCCTCTAGGCGCTCGTAGAATTTGTCTTTAATCTCATCATCTTGAGCTTCCGTCAGGGCATGTGCACAAATTAGCGTAATGTAGAAATATAACGCTTTTTGTGATCACTGAGAGATTCTGGCCAATTACAAATCCACATCCAAATTCGTGTTTTTCCCCATGGCAACTATAGTAGATGCCGCAATTTTGCTGTCGCGACCATGCCTGTCCTGTCCGTCTCATCTCCTAGATGGTGGTAATGTCAGCCTTGTATATTTAGAGGATATCTGCCAGTCTGTAGAGAGTCCGAACGTTGATGTGGCATATATTTAAACCATGGTCTTTATGACGTTTTTCGGGGATCCTTCAACATTTGGGGGTTCCTTTTTCATTTTTTCTTTTCGTATTTTCATAGCCAGTAAATTATTTGCGATTTTTTGTAATGAAAATATCTCAAAACAACGTTGTCCAGTTGCCACCACGTGTAGGTTGTGGGTCATCTTGAGATGCAAGTTACAGGATAACGGCACCCACTCATTTATGTACATAGACAAGCAAAAATGTTGAGGGAACAGTTAATAACACTCTAAATAAGTCAAAATGACACAGAAAAATACCAAGATACCCAAAACTTAACTTTGAGTCGTATGTATAACACAGTGGTGGTTAAAAAATTAGGTCATAATCAAGAGATATTCCATTTTTAAGTTTGTGTTGTCTCTCAAGCCATATCCTGTAACTACATTGTTTTGTGTAATCTCTTTACTTCCCTCGT
Organism: Muscina levida; assembly: GCA_964034835.1. Taxonomy (NCBI): domain Eukaryota; kingdom Metazoa; phylum Arthropoda; class Insecta; order Diptera; family Muscidae; genus Muscina; species Muscina levida. The sequence continues at coordinate 28,869,104 of OZ035883.1, read as the reverse complement.
ACTGCATATTAGTATTACATCCTTCCAAAAGTTAATGCACTTACATTGCCTTTGTGCAACTACATCTACATAAAAATATATATGAAATTTAATTTTCTCACTGATATAAAGCAATATCATCTTCCTACATGTAATTCTATCAAATATTCATATGATGTTCTCATGAAAATGTACAATCATTGTATGCTGGCATCTCTTTTCTTCTATTTTGCAGTTGCGATTATTTGCAAGCATTCCGTTTGGAAGGTAATCGAATATGCACATATATGACTCATTCAATTGCTCACATGTATGTGTTTGAAGCCGCATCCGTGTATGGACAAAGGTGGTAAATTGTTTGCTTAATATCCGTAAAACTCACTTAAATTTTAATAATTCTATTCTATAAAATAGTTTTTTTTTATACATTTAGGCTATGAACATTGATAGCTAAATTTTATTCAAGTTCAAGACGATTTATTTTTTAAAAGAAATTCATTTCATTCATTCAAGAAATTTCAGAACACCAAATATTTGATAATCCATCCACCCTACATACGGTCCATCTAGTTTTTATAGCCATATTCGTTATCTAGTACGCGGAGTCAATGTATTTAGGAATCCACATCCTACCGAAGACTATTTCTGAAAACGTCATCCAACATCACGCAATTTTTTATTAACGAATATTTATACATTTGTCTTCTGTATCGCCACCAACACTAACCTTTGCAAATAGTTTGTGAAACTACAACTTTTTCTATGTTTATTTCATTGTTTTCCTTAGAAAATTGGTTTTATCGTTTGTTGCTCATATTCATCTATTAAAACTACATGTTGGTACACGTGTGTGGTGTGTGTGTGTGTGCAATTATGTGCACCATTTCAACACCAATTACAATTTATGGGAATATTGAAAAATTTCTTTACTTTTTCCCGTTCTCGTTTCGTTTCTATTGGGCAAAAACAAAAAAAATTGCCGAAATACAAAAGCATCGTTCGTCGAATCAATACAGAGAGATTCTTCAAATAGAAACATATTGTTTTCCACGTATAAAATACAAACGTGTGGCAAGGGTATGAGAACAGCAACAACAAAAATCAGCGTTAAAATACATCAATTGTGTTTCATAAAATTCAACGTAAATCGTTACCGATGCTTTGCGATGAATGATTGCCATCGAAAGGGTTGTACAATAAAGAGGGTCATACCTTAAGCACTGAAGTTGTTTACATTAAAAAATAAATTAAAACTCTATTTGCTGAAAAAGTTTAAACATTTAATCAACAAAATACTGCAAGAATTCGTAAAAATTTTGCAACCACTTTAAAGGACAGACTTCAAGGACTTCGACTTCATTAATTTCCATTGGTCGCATCAGCCATAGGTTGGATGGCATTCAAAGAGGGTTTCTGCAAAAGCAGATCAAATTTGGTGTATCATTTGCATTCGAAAGAAAAATGTAAAGGACATTGATAACATTTTTCTTTCGCATGCAAATGATATAGCAAATTTGATCCGCTCCTACAGAGACTCCCTTTGTATGCCATCCATTCTATGGTTGAAACGACCAATGTAAATTCGTGTATTGTTCAAATATCCCTTCCTCAATACCACGTTGACGTATTATTAATGTACATGCATGTGTATGTGTGTTTACATCCACGTGCATTCATTCATTCATTCATATGTATATGCCAATGTGCTCCACGAAAAAATACACAAATACAAATGTTCCTCTTATAGGTATTAATATGAAAATTATTGTTTTTTTTATTCTGTGTATATTCCAATTCATCATACAATGAATGAATCTTTTCTGTTCCATTTTTATACTTTAAATTTGGTACTATTCTATAGACCATGAGTGGTTTTCTTTTGTTCTGGCTGTTGTTTTCATATTCATATTGTACTACACATTTGACCTATTCAAATTGATCCATTTAAGAAAATCGAAAAGTTTTCATTGATAAGGGGTTTACAGCGATAAGGCTGATACTAGGTTGTTTGCATGAAACTGGTTGAGCAACATACATTTGTTCACTGCGAATCGTATCAATGTGATTTGATATTCTGTTATAAATTTTTAATTGTTTTTTGCATATTTTCCTTAGCTTTGTAATAAAATGTGATGTCATGTCGGTCCAAGTAATCGATGTGCCCATTATTCGATTTGAATGTGTATATGTTGGTAAAAACTATTTTCATATTTTCGTACTGCTTTGTCAATATTATTTCAGATTAATTTTGTAGCTTAATAATTTGTCTGGTATTTGGACAACATTTTGTATGAAACACTGAACTCAATAGCAGCCTATAGAAGGAAATCATTGTGGAAGATTCTTTTTTTTTCACTTGCATTTATATTGATGATTGAAAGAGGTTAGTTTCGTAAAGTAGGAAGAGAAATAGGATTGCCATAACTCAATAGGCTTACTTAGGCAATTTAATTGGAGAGTAACGTTTCACATTTGCAAGTTAATTTTTTTTGCCGTATGTAAAAAAAGAGAAATTTCAATTATCCGTGGTTACTTTAAAATCCTTACGGTTCTTGTTTGGCTGTGTTAAATGTGCCTACACATATATTTATTTGTATGGCGAAATTTTCTTAGTATGACCCTTCCTATATCTTTACCAAATATTGTATTGACATTAGGGTGGGGCGATCTAAACATCTTAATGGGCGCTTCGCGTTTCTGATTCTTGGGATTGTACTGAGCAAAAAAGTCCACTAGACCACAGGTCTACGGTGAAAATCGAGCTTTCCCATTTTGACTTGAAGTTTTGGCTCTATGAAAAATGCCCCAAAACAAAAACGAAAAATGACCCAAAAAAATTTCCATACAAAATTGGGTAATTTTTCATATGAAACGTCCCCCATAAATTTTGGGGAACTTTTCATTTATTTTAGGTAAAATTTCGTTTTTAATTGCATATTGCATGCATATGCAAAATGACCCAAATTTGCAGGTATGAAAAATACCCCAATTTTTTTTCCATATAATAAAAAATAAAAAAGCATGCTGCAGATGATAAAGAAATGGGGGGGGGGCGGACGCCTCTCCCCCCTCACTTTATTTTTCGACTTATGAAATATGACAGAGATAGTTACGATACTGACTTCGACGTATGCGTGGGTGTGCCCCCACCGCATTCGTCTTTTAATAACGCTAGATTTGTTTAGAAAAATATTTTTTTGGCGTATTTTTCATAAATTTTGTGGGGTATTTTTCATAATTTTTGGGGAAAATTTCGTTCTTGAGTTTTGGGTAATTTTTCAATTTTTTTCGCCTAATTTTTTTTTTTGGGGCATTTTTCATAGAGCCGAAGTTTTTTCTCAAACTTTATTTTTTTTCGAAAATTTGCAAATTTTCTTGGGCTCATATTTCGTAAACTATTTGAAATTTTGACTTATTTTCAAAAGTATGGTTTTGTCTCGGACTATTTCTCGAACATATTACTTAGAAAAAACTTCGTTTTCATGGCCAAAAAGTCGAAAATGTAGAAAATTCACCACTTTTTGTCACGTTTTTTTTTTTTAGATATTTTGGCCTATAACAGCTAAACCATTGAGATTTTCGATCCAATACGAACACAAAAACTGTAGCCAAGACCATAGTTAAGAACTCTCTAGTACATCGCAAAAGCTATTATTGATAAATTACCATTTTCAGTTGTTCAGTTCATAGCGCAAAATCATAAAAATGTTCTATTTCTTATTTTTATTCTATTTTTATACCATCACCCTTAGCGATGAGGGTATAGTATATCATTTGATACGAAAAAAAGTGTAACGCATTAAAGGAGACGAGTTAGACCCCAAGAATCTTAAGACCAAATTCGTTTCAGGACTTTCTAAGACGACGGCTAGTCAGCAGGATAACTCGAGTAAACCTTAACGGATCAGTATGAAAATTTAACAGTACTATAATTTTTCAAAACGAACTTATGGAATTGTAAATGGACAGAATAGCCCCACCCCTTCTGGTACCTCCCATACAAAATTATTTTTTTTTGGATAATTTATATTTCTTTCATAACTTCCAAACGGATGATCGTAGGATATTTGAATTTGGTCAGTTTATTTATCTTGCTAAAGTAGGCAAACCCTAAGGAAACCGAAACGTTTGCCACACCCCTTCAGGTACCTCCCATACAAATGACCGAATTGACCCTTATAGTTTTTCTTACATATCTTTTTTCTAAGTAAACTAAATTCACTCAAATTTTGCGTATGATGTTTGCTTATGAAAATTGGACTCAGGAATAAATATGGACTATATCGGTTCACGCCTACTTGTACCTCCCATACAAAATGACCTATTTTTGGGAAAATTAATATTTTTCACATGAATTATTGACAGTCCATCGATTATATGTTTGGAAAAAATGTAAAATAGGTCATAGTGGATATCACAGTACATCGTTTTTCAGCTCATTGATTTGGGACTCAATTTTGAGAATTGCACGTTAAAGTAGACCAGAAAATAAGAATTTCTGCATCGTTCGTTTTTTCAAGTTGGTTGCATTAATAATTTAATGGTCATGCGAATATTTTTACTAAAGGCGTATTTTTAGCAATTTTTCTATATTTTAACATAGTTATATCTCGGTATATCGGATGGAATATCTCTTTTGTGTCTTAAGCAAAGTTGTAGATATTGAATAGGAAAAGAACCATAAAGAAAGTTTCAGTCGGGAAACCCGAATTACATATACCCCCACCCTCAATTACTCGATTTCTAAAGTGGCCGAAGTGGTACATTTGTCTGGGAGGTACCAGAAGGGGCGTGGTTAGACTTCCAATTTTTTTCCGAAAACTTTATCCTGCTTTAGCTTTACTAAATACGGAATTTTGGTACGATCCTGTTGGGGTATTGATATTATTACTCGATTTAAAAAGTGGGCGGAATGATGTATTTGTATGGGAGGTACCAGAAAGGGCGGGGCCATGAAGCACATTTGCAATACTGTAAGTAGTTTTGGGGAAATATTTACTCGTGCAAAATTTCAAAACATTTGGTTGCGTCATTCGATAGACAGACGGACATGGTTCAAACGACTTAAAAAAGTCATGAATCGAATTTGGTTCAAAGAAACCCAGGGTCTATTATGGCTCTTTTTTTGTGTTACAATTTTAGGTCGAATCAAATGATATATACCCTCCTACCCGTAGGGTGAGGGTATAAGAATGCCGTAAAAACCTACCCGATAAAAGTGCATCCAGTGATTTAAAAATGACAAAAATATACATTTTTACCATATTTTCCCATTTTTAACCTTTCTTACTCAATAGCTTGATTACAAATCCAAAAAGTTTAATTTATTGTAACAAAACGTACTTTTATGGTATAGTAGTACCAAAAAGTACTTTAATTGTACCAGAAAGTACAACAAGTACTTTAATTTTACCAAAAAGTAAAAGTTGTTTACCACTAAGTACAATTAATGGTACCAAAAAGTACAATTTATGGCTACAAAAAGTACAATTTATGGTTTCAAAAAGTGCAATTTATGGTACCAAAAAGTACAATTTAATGTACCAAAAAAGTAAAATTTATTTTCAAAAATGTCGGAAAATCCAAAATTTTCTGCCGTTTTATTTTATAATTTATATCTGGCTTCGTTTCCAATAACCTGTTAGTTTCTACGCAGTTTTGGTCGCCCTCTTCTGGGTGTCCATCGAGTTCATTGTGCACAACATGACCCAGCCAATGCAACCGCTGTATTTTAGTGCGCTTGACCACGTGAATGCTCGTACAAATTATGATTAATAGATGTCGCCTTCCTTCGTTAAAAATGATGGCCCATATATTTTACAGAACCGATTCGTCCGCTTGTGCCATTACCCAGTGTATGTTGGATCAAAAGCGGTGTAATTGGTCTGTTTTTCGTCGGGAGAGGGCTTAGTTCCTTGAACCATCGATTAGGAAGCAGTACTCTTTTTCTAATTTTTAGGCCGACGTTGTTTGCGGTAATGATGACAGAACCGATGTGAAAAAAATCATCTACCAGTTCAAAGTTATTGTTGTGAACGTTCGTTCATCACACCAAACGGGTAGTTTATTTGTTCGTTAATACTACAAACTATAATTTGGTCTCCTTCACCGTTAGACCCACTTTGACTGATCACTTCGGTATACCTGAGAAGGCTGCGATCACATCTCGCAGTTTTCGAACATATCACTGAAGTCTTGGTGGCGCTTATGGTCTTTACGGAAATGCTTCGCAAGATGCCGCCTTGTCTAAATCCTCATCTGGTAATGAACAACTTGGTAAAAACTTTGAAATTTTCACGAACTTAGACATGGCATTAAGTAATTTCCACAGTATAGGTTTTTCGAAGACAGCTTTAGAAGCGACAGAAAGAAAATATATGTGAATCTATTTTGTATGGGTTCCATGAACGGTCACAGTGAGAATATCTTGTTAATTACTGATTTCTTCTTCTTCTTTAATGGCAGCAAAAACATAAATTTATCTATCAGTAGCCGCAAGTAGAGAAGTATTCCAAGCACTTAGGTCTATTGCGCTCCGTAGATAGTTCGTCCCACCAAGCTTAGATAACAACTCTTTCGCCTGGTTCATCCGACGATATTTTGGTCGCTCCCTCCTGCGCCGCCCATCGAGCTCATGCAGATCATGATTCATTCAAGTGGTGGTTAACGATGATGGGTCCAATATTGTGCGAAGTATTTTTTTCTCGAAAACTCCCAGAATATATTGATCTGCCTCCGACATTACCCAGGTTTTTGCGTTGTAGAGCAAGACGACAGTTAGGATCAGTGTCTGGTAAAGTTATATACTCGTTCGTCGAGAGAGTGATTTATCAACAAAACGCTTGCTCAGCGCATAGTAGCAGCGGTTTGTGATCAATACTCGTCTCTTGATTTCTAGGCTGACATTATTATTTGTGTTTATGGTGGTAGACAAAATCTGTTACCACTTCAAAGTATAGTTGTCAACGTTCACTAAGTATTCCAAAAGAGTAGACTCTTTGTTCGTTGAAAAAAAACTTAGTTTTGCCCTCAATTACCACCAGACCGACTGCTTCTCGATGCTAGAAAAGGCCGCAGTAACTTCCCGCAGTGTTTCGGTCTGTGAAATCTATATCATGGAGCAGCATGTGACTTTTGTTGAATACGGCAACAGTCGTATTTACTACAGCCTTATACATGATCATCTCCATTAGGATGTAAAAAAATATTGCATGAGAGATTATCTAATTCCCCGCTTGTTAGAAAATGGATGTGTCAGATTTTTGCTTCTTTTCACTAAAGACTTCTTGTCAGTCAGTGTCATCCCTCTGGTTCAAAACCTTTACTTTTTACCTTTTGGTATAACTTTCGGGCTGCACCTCTATCCCTGTAGTTTTCCATATCCTGGCTCTCTCTTTTCTTCCATTGATGTTTTACCGCCTGAAGAGGCGTGTCATCTCCCTCCTCTTCTCATTACAACGCTCCATCACCGCACGTCCTGGCATTAGCTGCAGGTTTTCATTGTATGAAGCGTACTTTTCCCCAGACATTGCGCAACATTCCTTTTCGTCCCGGGCTTGCCAGAGTGTAGATTTTCATAACTCATTAACGTTGTTGCGACAGTGGTCATAGAATTCGCAATATGCTGCCTATATGCTGTGTGTCGGGTACTTCATGATTAGGGGGGTTTGTTTGTAGCAATTGAGAGAGTTGGTTGGAGTAGGCATTGGCTATATCAGTGGTATTTCAGCATTGTGATGTCTAGCTTCCTTTGCGTTTTTTTTACTAGTGTTTTTAGCACTACTTAATCGTGTGCGTACCTTGGCTGCAACTAGGTGGTAATCCGAGTCAATATTTGCACCTCGCATCACACGCACGTCCATCGATTACCATGTGATTAATCTGGTTTCTTGTCTTTTGATCAGGGGATATCCAAGTTGTATTGTATATATCTTTATGCGGGAATCTGGTTGTACTCACTACCATGTTTTGTGCCAACGCGAAGCCTACCAGTCTGAATCCGTTATCGGAGGTGTTGTTGTGGAGACTGAATTTTCTGACTGCAATTTGGTATATAATATTATATCTTCTAACCAAAGGTTAAGTTTCAAGATGAGTAAGATCAGAAAAAAATTACTCTTACTTCCCATAAAAACTCCACTTTTGGGTGTGTCCTTCTATCTGTTACTGCGATTATAGCCGAAGTTTTAGAAATATGATATGCAAGATTCTTCCCTCTAAGCGGAAGTTAATTCTAAGATAAACAAGATCCTACAAAATCTACTCCAACTTCTCATAAAAACTGTTTTTTTCAGGGGTGTCCTTCTGTATGCCCTCCCGATTACATCCGTAGTTTAAAAGCCACCCCCCATTTCAATACTAAAATTTCATTACATTCCATACATGGAAACTGATTTTTCCGTATGAAAATGAAAATGTACCAAATTTTTCTACATATACTTTGTAGCAAAACTGTTTGTGTGGTTTTGGGCAACATTTCTTATCAACCGAAGTTTCTATTCACTCAGACTTTAAAAGAAATTTCAAAATAATTGAATCCCTTCTCTCTCTCACTATTTACATGATTATGCTAAATTTAAATATTCAAATATATATATTTTAAATATTTGCACAATCGAGTCTCCGTCCGTTTCCTCTGTTTCTAAACATGTCGAAAAATATAACATTTGCATATTCGCCTAATCATATAGGAAACGAAAAGCTTTTCTATTTCCTACCCCACAGTTATACACACACCCGGTGATGGCAGCGCCCTTTTTCCTCATAGCGCTTAAATTTTAAACTAAAAAAGTAAGAGTACATACCACCCTTAACTCTTAAAACAAGTTTAAGAGCATAACAACCACCAATACATATAACGAAGTGCTTAATACACGAATGGTAACTGACCTACGACACAACTAAACGAATGGTGGTGGTCTGCAAAGATAGTACAAGGAGCGACATATAGATGGCGTTGTGGCGACAGTGATAACATGGAGGGAAAGAGTAAGTGGTATAGCAACTCTCTCGACTTGTGATAGAGAGTTAAGCAAATATACACGAGAGTGGGAGAGAGCTGTAGAGAGTTATGTGTATCTAACTGCGAAACTATTGTTTACGTTTCTTATTGGAATTTCATTGAAAACAAGCAAAAATTCCGTAACATGTCCTGTTTAGAAACAATGAGAGACAGAGAAAAGAGAATAAACAGGATGCAGTGTTAAGCTAATGGAGAGTAAATATAAGCAACGACGATTAGAGTGTCGTGTAAGCGTTGTTATAGGCTGAATACTCTTTGCTCACTCTAATGTAAGCTATTCAGCTAAGGCGATTTTTTGGTAAAGTGTAGCGTAGGTTAACATTTAACGGTATCTTAGAGTTGTAGTCATTGTTTTATAACGTGTATTAGTCTTAAGCATAGAGAAATATAAACAGAGAGCAACGAAGAGTGAGAGTATATGTGTAAATCTGCTGAGAGAGCAGAGAGTTTTATTTTAACGACTCTTTTATAACTCCTGAGGTTTGTTTGTCGTGTACGTTGTGCTTCTTCGCTTCGCTATTTGCTCACCTCACCCCTTCCCTATAGTACTCGTTCAAGTTGTAGCAACTCGTCGAGTGTTATTGCTCTTGTTGTTGGCCTTTTTCGGTTAAACTTAATGCTCTCTCCCCCACTCCCGTTTGGGCTCACGAGGGGCACAACAAACCCTCCGGCTATCAGGGCAAAAAACACTGTGTTGACGAGTACATTTACCTCAGTCGTGTGTTATATCGCAACCGGTAAAGATGCCTTTGAACGGCGAAACGTAACGCGAATATTATTGACGGTGTTTCGAACGAAAGAAAGTGTACAAACGGAAAAGTGGAGACCGACAGAAAAAACACAACCAGAAAAACGATTTTCACTTCCAAATCGAGAATATTTTTTCATGAAGTTGAAACATCGTTTAGTGCACGGTACAAAATAAATCACAACACAAAAATTGCTTTCAATTGCTGCTGCTGCTGCTGATGTTGTTGCTGCACAGCACAAGGGCAATAAAACAAAACATAATTTTATTGCAGACCAAAAATAGAAAATACAATTTATGCACAACATAAATCTAAGCGAGAGAAATTGCAAAATTGTAAATGGTTTGGAAAATGTCCTTTTAATTGGATAACACAAATTATGTATATCGTTCTGTTCGGTTTTTTGTTGTTGTTGTTGCAATTGTCTAATCGAAATTTTCTCTAAACGCCATGTGAGAAATTGCCATCATACAAAATTGTGATTGTTGTCGTTAGTAAAATAAAACATAAAAATTAATTGAAATTTATGTGCGCGGCGTTGATATGTGTACACAGTTATAAACTATAATTATGAAGGAAGTGAAGCAAAAAGCCTTACAGTGGCACACGTGCGTTTTGTACTGGTTGAAACTTAAATATATAATCGCCTAGTCGTTATTGGTGCGAGCCATGCTTAACGTGTCGTTTATGTAAGAAATGCGGTCGTAAAACGCGCGATATTTGCTACTACACCGCAACGCCAGTACGGGCGGTAGTCTCTGGCGGCTACACATATAAACCGGGAAAATGCATAAAACTCATGCAATTTAAAACATGTCACGAAGTGCAACTAAATTATTGTTCGCATCTTTCTTTTACACGCTGGCTGGCTGGTTGGCTTATGCCAACGACAACACGCTTATAAAATCTTAAGTGTTGCAGTGAAAATCCCATAAAAAATAAAGAATTTCTTCTTATTAATATTACTCATACGTAGTGTGTGCGTGTACGTGTGTGTTTGTGTGTGTCTCCTTAGACGGCGCTATTAATATTAATCATACGTCATAAGCTAAACAACATTTAAGGAATTTAACCAAGAATTTTTGTTGTTCTGCTACAAAATGTTTCACCATATTAAACAAATAAAGGAAATGACATTTAGGCATAATTTTCCACCGCGCCTTTAAATATATTGACATGTTTCTTTTGTGCAATTAAGCGAGCAATTGAGCAAGTGAGCAAGCGAGCGAGCGTGTCTGTTAACGTGTTCTGAGCATTCGAGTGTCTAACAAACGTCAAAAGTGTCGCGTGTTTCTTTGTTGTTGTTATTATTGCTGCTGTTGCTGTTATTGTTTTTCTACGTAATTAAACAACATTCTCGACACGCTTTCAACCGGATTTCAGAGAATTGTTTTCAATTTTCTAGCAGCAGCAACAGCAGCGTGGCATTTTTGTTGTTATTGTTTTTACCAAAATTTTCCCATGTTCAGCTTATCATTGTGTTTTTGCTTGAAATTACAACAACCACGCAAAATTGTTGCTTCCTTTGAGGGTTACGTTTTTGATGGTGACCAGTATTTAATTTCCTTTTTGGTGTGTTTTTTTTTCTTTCTTCTTCAAGAATGACAAGGAAAAATATTCTTGTCTTGTCCTAAGCATGTCCTGTTGAGTTTTTGTGGCATCCTGGTTTTGTGTAGGTTGGCCCTTGGTGTGTTATGTTATGGCGCGGAGAGTAGCTAATTGAAATTAATTCGAGTACTTAGTTACCAAATATGTTAAACATATAATGGTGGTTATTTTCTTAGAATACCATATCACCTTATGTTGTTTTTTCCCGTTGTGCTACCGTATGGGGACCATACAACAAATGGGTCATTAGGTAAATTGTCATACACCAGAGAACAGAGAGAGAGTAGTCTGAACATCTAAATTGCTATAATTTGTAATAGAAAGCACAGAATGAAAACAAAATAAAAGAGAAGGTAAAAAAAAGTTTATGAATAACAGTGAAGAAGGAGTTTTAGGAAGAAGAGAAGAACAAATTTGTAATATATTTTGGTACACTTCTAAGCTGTTGTGATGGGCAAAGGACACAAATTCACCGTAGATATGTATAAAAATAGTACAAACAAAAATTATGAATATAACTAAAGTACATATTAGAATTTCTGCGGATATCATCTACACAAAAATCCAGCAAAGAAAAATTGGTAGTTCTTTTTAGGGACTAACTTTCTCATTTTATTTTACATACATAGCCGGTTTGAAAGTTATGAATATTATCTATTGGCATAAAAGATAATTTAAAGATTACTATCCTAGATTAAAATAAAATTATAAAAAATATTTGAATTTCAACATATATAATTTAAAATGGAACCGATTTAAGATATACTCATAATTTAATCCCTACTACATTAGAAGGATTGTACAAAACTTGATGTACTTTTTGGTCTTAGGCAGTAGTAACTGTACTCTTTTTGGTCGATTCTGCAAACGACATTAATATTACTAGTACGTTTGTTTATATTAATATTACTCATACGTCTCTTAATATTAATATTACTCATACGTTTGTTACTATCAATATTACTCATACGACATAGCCAAATTTAGAAAAAACATTCGATGGCTTAATTTGTTGTTCGTTTAAGAAATCGCGTTTTTGCATATTGTTGCATAACAATATGTAGAAATATAGTTAACGTCTAAGGCAAAAGATTTCGCTACAAAAAATTGCAAAAAAAATGTATACCAAATTTATATGTCATATAAAATTTAAGTCATACGATTGTTTGTATTAATATTACTCATACGTTTGTAAATATCAAAATTACTTATACGTTTATTGATATTAATATTAATATTAATATTACTCATACGTAATAGCCAAATTTAGAAACACATTCGATGGCTTAATTTTTTGTTCTTTTAAGATATCGCATTTTTGCATATTATTGCATAACAATATGTAGAAATATAGTTAACGTCTAAGGCAAAAGATTTCGCTACAAAAGTAAATTTTATACCAATATTTTTTGTCATATAAAATTTAAGTAACTTTAAAAAATAAATATTACCACAAAATTGAATTTGTATGAAAGAGAAATACAACGACTATACAATACAGCGACTTGAACTTCCAAAAGTATTTAGAGAGTATAGCGTATTTATACAAAGACTAAAACAAGACATTTTTATTAAAATTAGAAAAATTCAGTTGCACCGTAATATGTAATCCAAAGGTTACTTATGCAAGACTAATGATATTTCGCCCATTAAATCGAAAAGATGTTTGAGGGTTATATATTTAAAAATTCATATAAATGGTTATAAATAAAGAAACGAACTTAGGCAATGTCGTAAGGACTACTCGAATTACTAAAACGTTATTTCATTTGAATACTTGTTCTAAGGATTACGTAAACGAAATGTTGAACATTTGATAGCCTAGAGAATTTTCTCCAATAATGTAATAAGGATTAAAAATAAAAAAAAAATTAATTAAATTACAAGTTCACGAAAATGTCTACTTCAGAATTATGCTGAAATCTAGAACGAACTACAACAACAAACATGGATTTATATTAGGAAAAAATAAGAATAACATATATACACAAAGTGACAAAGTGAATACAATTAAATATCAACAAAGATTAAACGATATCTTAGAGTTGTAGTAATTGTTTTATAACATAAAGTAGTCTTAAGCATAGAGAAATATAAACAGAGAGCTACGAAGAGTGAAAGTATAAACATACTAGTTTTCAAAATTCAAATTTCAAATTCAAGTACAAAAGTGAAATAAAATTGTTTAACTTAAAATTGCAAAAGTCTTCGTATATCTAATGTATATAAGAAGCGTCGACATAACTGAAAAATAACAGGAAAGCGAACAAAGAAAAAAATGCAAAATTTATAATATCGACTAAATGCTATGCGAATAAACAGTGACAGTGCAATGAAAAACGTATTTTGAATATAACAAAACGTAAAATATTAAAAACAAGTTAAAAAAGAAAATTATAAAAAAATGTAATTGATAGAAATTAATGTTGATTTTCAATGAGTTCATATTAGTTCTCAAACTCTAAAATATTAGAAAAAGTTTTAAAAATGTAAACTAGATACAAATGTTTAAGTGAGCAGCAAAATTTTCGGTTAGAGAGTTAATAATAAGTTGTTCAATATCCATAGCACTCGTTATGTAATCTGCGGTATTGATTATTTCGAATTTCCGAAATTTGTATAACTCAAATCTGAAATTTATATATGTGAAATTAATATAACTCGTTGTGAGTTTGTTTTACCCGATAAAATAATACGAATAAAAATAATATGACTTAATTGCAAAAAAATATAAATTAAAAAATATAAATTATAGTTTTTGAAAAGACGTTGACAATATTGAAAGTCGTGTCAGAACTCAACGCAATAATTTGTATTTTGTTTATTTGAATTTAACTTTCTAAAGATGATCATTGACGAGCGTCGAAGAAATACCTCGAGCTCGAGAACATGTAGATGAAATAATTACATTCAAAAATTCTTATAGATTTGATTTTTTAATATTGGCCAACAATACACAAATTCTCTCATTATTGAAGATCAGCGTAATCAGGGTTTGAGTTTTCATAGAATGTACTAATTTACGTCAATATTAAAAAAATCCCTTAACTTTAGTCTCAATCCTAATGTTATGTTTCAATTAATAAGAAAATCACAAAAATATACTTTTCCTTTTTGGAAATACCTAGAAAATATAATGTGTTTTAATAATAATAAAAAAACACTCGACGTATGAGTAATATTAATATTATAAAAAATGTAAGGCTGCATATATATATATTTAGTTTATGTTTTTATAGAATATTAAAATATAAGTTAATCTATAAAATTTCAATCTCTTATAGAATTTTCTTAAAAATAAATACAATTTTTTTAAAACTTTACAAAATTGGTCGTAATCTTTTGATAATATTAGATTTTTTTAAAATTAATATTACACATACGTCGTTTTATTATTATCAAACAAATTACGACAATTTGTATAGTTTAAAGTTTAAAAAATTGGTATTTATTGTGAAGAAAATTGTTATAGAGGATAAAATTTTTTATAGAATATTAAAAAAAATTTGGCTGCATAAATATATATTTATTTTATATTTTTATAGAATATTAAAATAAAATTTATTAATGCCTCCTTAGTTTTTTTTAAATTTTCTATAAAATTTCAAGCTCTTATAAAATGTTCTTCAAAATAAAAACAATTTTTTTAAAACTCTACTCTCTTTTGCTAATATTCAAAATTGTTTTTATATTAATAAAACTCATACGTTGAAATTTTTTTTTAATCAAACGTAACAAAAAAGAAAATTAGATTTTTGTGATTTCCTTCTTACAGAATTCCTCAATATTGAAAATTTGCGTAATATTTTTTTCTAACGAAGTACTTATCAAATTTTATTCAACAAATTCAAAAAAAATAGTATCCATACTTTTATTAGAATATAAAATCCAAACAAACGTAAAACAATACCAAATTTTCTTAATATTCCAAAAAAGGGTTTAAGCGCTGATATTATATTATTAAAATAATTTAAAACTAATAAGATAATAGATCTTCGACCGAAGCCGAAGCTCAGATACATATCTCCATTTGCCAAAGTAATGCTAAATTTATTAGGGTTATTCACCATCATAATTCAAATTCAAATTGCTACAAAAAAATTGTGTAAAATTTTTGCTACAAATACCGCAGGCACTTAGAATTGTGAATAACCCATTTCTATTTTAATTTTTTTTATGACTTTTTTTAACCCCCCAAAAAGAGGGAGTTTGTATGGAAGATTAAAGTATTTTTTGTACGATCTTTTTCTCCGGATAGAAGCCTGCACACCACATTTCAGCTCGATAGCTTTTAAACTACACTGGTAATCATGGGGACAGACGAACGGACGGACATATTTAAATATACTTCGAATTCGATGCCGATCGTTTATATGCCTACCACGTCTATTTATGGGCTTTACAAATGAAAGATCCGTCCGCATCGTGAAGGCTATTGAAAATTAAAATAACTCATACGTTGTATTTTTTCACTAATCTTTTCCAGAATAAATAAAAAATTGTGTGGAAATCCAAAAACATTGGGTGTATGGGAATTTTGAATAAGAAGACAACAAGTCTAAAAAAATAAACGCGCATTAGTATTTTCCAAACTATAAAATCTCAAGCGTTCACAAAAATTGTTTTAGTTTTATTCTGTATTTTTGGTTCAAAATTGTCTACTTGACTTCCATCAAGTACTTTTATTTGCGGTCATTTTATGTATGCAAAATCATTCGTAATCAATAAATGAGTATTCAAATGTGTGGTCTAGTAAAGAAATAAGAGCAACAATTTTCGTACAATTTTGTTTAAAAATTAAAATTTTTTGGATATTAATATAACTCATACGTTTTAATAGATTAATTTTAATTTTGCAATCAATAGCACTTTGTAGGATATAACCTCTTTAATGAAAACATTTTTTACTTTCCTTACAAGTTGACCTTTGTGGAGGATCTTATAGATTTCTGTACTTAAAATGGAAAACAACAAAGTTGAAAAATATTATTCAAAAAATTAATTCTTTATTATCCTTGAAAATCTTGGGTATAAAATCAAAAAAAAAAGTCGTGGCTTCCGTTGAGTTTATTCAAATTTTAACCGTCTACTGCAATTAGTTGTAAAGTTTAAGGGAGTAAAATTACACTGCTCATGGTGATAAATTCACCTCACCTCCTCTGCAAACTGTAACTTGTTGTGGTGTCATGCCATATACCACAATTTTGCTTGTAAACATAGCCATTCCAAACTGCATCACCTGCATAGGCTTTTAAAATCAACCCGTGGCAAATGAAAAACCACTCATACGTCGTGAGTTCCTGCTTTTATATTTAAAGTAATCATACGCCTTTGGTATGGGAATTTGTTTTGTTCAAATTTAAGCCGTTGTCTGCAATTAGTTGTAAATTTAGCGGAGTAAAATCACACGGCTCATGGTGACCCATTCACGCTACCTTCTCAACAAACTGTAACTTTTAGTGGATGACAAGCTACTTGTTAGGCGTCATTTGGATTGGTGTCGTGCCATATACGGCAATTAAGTTCCTTAACATAGCCATTCATCCAAAAATGCGGCTCTTTCCTAAAAAGGACTATACGAATGATGATTATATTCTCAGAATATTGCTTATACACTAATGACCATTAATTCTCATAATAAAATTTTATTATTTAGATATGCTTTCTAAATATGATTTGGCATCGGTTTTTCAAAAATCAGCACTTGGTTTGACAGACTCCGCCCAAACTGCATCACCTACATAGGCTTTTAAAGTCAACCCGCACCAATTGAAAAACTATATACCTATTAAAATTAATCATACGTAGTGACTTCCTTGATTGCGTATTAGTAGTAATCATACGTCTTTGATATGGGAATTTAGTTTGTTCAAATTTTAACCGTCTCCTGCAATAAGTTGTTAAATTTAGCGGAGTAAAATTGCACGGCTTATAGTGACCAATTCACGTCACCTCCTCAACAATCTGTAGCTTTTAGTGTATGAAAAGCTACCTATTAGGCGTCATGTGGGTTGGTGTCGTGACATTCATCCGAAAATAAGGCTCTTTCCTAAAGATGATTATGCCGTTAATGATTATAATCTCAGAATATTGCTTTAACACTAATTACCATTCGTTGTCATTATAAAGTCTTATTATTTGGACGTACTTTCTTATTGTGATTTGGCATCTGTTTCTAAAAAATAACAACTTGGTTTGACAGACCCCGCCGAAACACGATCACCTCCATCGGCTGCCAACATTAACCCGTACCAATTGAAAAACTATGTACATATTAAAATTAATCATACGTCGTGACTTTCTTGATTTCATATTCGTAATAATCATACGCCTTTGGTATGGGAATTTGTGTCTTAACCATAACGTTTCTACTTTTAAAAGATTAGTGCTGCATTATGAGAATTTTTCACTGGAAAGACATTTTTTAGATGATCTACAGCGATGATTTCATGACTCTGCTACCTAAATACTATTTGTGAAATATCAATAATTTAAAAAAAAGCTGTGGTATAAATCTTGCAACTTATCTACCAAAAGTATTTAGGGAATATATCGGTCTATAAACATCAAAAAGATTACGATATCTTAATAACAAATTACATACCGTATTATTGCACTACGATCCAAATTTATACTACAGAGTTGTTCGTGAGTGTCAAGATGATCGCATTGATAAGTATGTATTTGTTAAGTTTATTGAAACAATACACCAAATTGACTATCAAGATCGGAATGGTTTTTGTTGTTTTAAGTTAACGGCCAATACAGAATCACGGACATTTACTAAAATTTATGTTGAATTTGATGAACACTGGAAAATCAAAATCAATTTTATAATACAGGTTAATATTTTTTTATTGGGCTTCTAACACGTGAAGTTTGTCAGTTTTTTGTATTTTGGAAATAATTGCGAGATGGCAGACTCTCGAGCCGAAACGTTGCACCACATCGCTAACTCGTGCTTAACTACTTGATTAATGTCACAAAACCTTAAACACTAAAACACATGTAAACCATTTATGACGTGAATCTATCGGGTACCAAAAAAAAAAATTGTAAATACAACAATTGTAACAAATCGTCAATTCTTGTGTGATAACATCCTCCAGTTTCTCTTACAGAAAATATCGGTAAAAGCAAAGAAATAGAAAATTTCAAAAATACATAAAAAATCTACAATAAATATAAACACGAAATAAACGCAATGCGTACAACAAAAATATGCGATAATCACTAAATTGAAATATTTTCAAAAATACAAGAAAATATGCGATAATCACACAATTAAAATAATTTTAATAAATTATAACAGAAATTAAAGTTGCAAAAATGGAAATATTTCGTTGATCCCTCAAATAATACAACATATCTATCGCTAACGCGTAACGTTAATTAATCTCAAAATCAAATCATTGCATTTACAATAAACGGAAAAGGAAATTACAAAGCACCAACAACAATAACTACAAAAAATATTCCAAGAAAAATTAAATTTCAATTAAAATGTAAATTAAATTCCAAACACACCTACTCTCTCTCTCCCCGTCACATCATCATTACACTCGGCACCGGTAATAAATTACAGCTCATATCAATACTCACATATCAGTGTTTAACAAAAAGGAAATCTTTACGAAAATATATGCGACAAAAAAAAATAATCTCAAAGAAATTGATGTGTACTGTTACTGTGATTTATGGGCAATTAAAAAAAATTTAGGAAAATATAAAAAATTACTTAATCACATTAACAAAAAAAAAATATATTGCAAAAAAGTAGATCAATTATAACCAAAAATAGATAAAATTTATGATATAATTAATACCAAAAAAAAGTAAAAAAAATAATAAAATTCAAATAAATTATTTTCCTAAAAAAAATATTAAGAAGATAAAGAAAATATAAATTTATTATCTTTTAAATTAATCCAAATCAATCTAGTCAAAATTTAATATTTTGCATAGTAGTGAATACCAAAAATCCATATCAATTAGTGCAACCAAATATCGTTATCACATAAAAAAAAAATATTTCTCAATCATAAGCTAAATATATATTATTGTTTATCATTAAATAAAAAAAAAATAAATATATATTAATAATGCTGTACTAAGTGTTAATGATAATAAATGTGTGCATTTTATGTTTTCTATAGCATAGCGTAACTCCCGTTCCAAATTTAACCACAAGCTGCCGAGGAAAAGTGTTGTATTTTTAAGGTAAGTGGAAAATTTTGTATTTTTGTTTAAATGATAACATATTTTATACATAAATATATTAAAAGCAAACTGTTAAATATTCTCAAATAGTGTTAAATATTTCTTAGGTTTAAAGGTAAAACAAAAATTATGAAAATTACGTAAAAATTTGTGTTATATTATACAAACTATTTAAGGCAAATTTCATTTGCATTCAACTTTTTGATAAGCAGACTTAAGTTTACTAGTAATTGCTGAATTATATGCCGAAAAACTATTTTAGTATTATTTAATATAATATTTATTATACGTCGTCGTAAATTCCTTCCTTAACACTAATAACAACAAGTTAATCATACGTCATTGGTAAAAATTATCAACCCAAAATATAAATTATATTTCGCTGCTGAGGGAAACTATTTAAGTACTATTTAATATAATATTAATCATACGGGACCGGCCGTGGCATAGTGGTTAGAACACGCGACTACCATGCGGGAGATCCCCGGTTCATCTTAAAAAAAATAAATTTCTTTCATTGTCGGCTCGCCTTGAATGTTGTTGACAGCAACTTCGCAGTATACGCGTCGAGTCAATCGGCATTTCTAGTAAGAGCTTCGTCGATAAACAAGTAGGTGCCGTTAGTTGTGAATCTAAAAATAAAAAGCGTGCTTATTCTCAACAACGCGAGAAGCTATACCATACCTCATTCAAGGGGTGTAAAGGGAAATTTAGTAAGTAAGTAAGTAGTATTAATCATACGTCGTAGTAACTTGCTTGGTTTTGTTATTATTATTAATCATACGCCATTGGTATAAATTATCAAGCCAATATTAATCATACGCCATTGATATAAATTTTCATGACAACGCCGTATGATTAATATTAATAACAAAAGCAATGAGGTGACACCGACGTATGATTAATTTTATATTAAATCGTATTAAAAGAGTTAACCTTAATAGAGAAATATATTTCATATTTGGGTATTTCCTGGCGTTGCTGACGCACGTTCTTTTTCTTGTTTTGTAGTTTTCTCGAAAAGTTGAAATATTTTGAAGATTATGTTCATATTAAAAAATTTAGATTTTGGACAGTAGTATGATGTTCCTTTAATGAAACTTTACTTAAAATGTTGTATTCAAAATTATGACTAACATAAAGTTCGTTACGGACACACACAATTTTCCACAGAAACTTTGAGTCTATGAAAATTTGTGGTATTTAACGCAATTTCTTATGTGATCAGTATATTCTTTTTTGTAAAATATAGAAGACATGTTGGCGTTTGATAAACCACAAACTTCACATTTAAAGTACTTATATGCTACTTCAATCTAAATGTGCGTTGCATTATTCTATGGATAACACAGGGCGACAAAAAAACCAATACCTGGGAAATTATATTATTTTTCTTGTAGGTGCTGCCGAGCACTACAAGAATCTGTTTTTGAAATTTCCCAAAACCCCCAATATCTTGAGTTACGGGTAAAAACCCGGTTTTTCGTACTTTTACGTACTTATAAGCCAGTAACGCGGATAAATATGAACCGATTTCAAGTTACTCAGCGGATTTGGAAAGAAGAGACTTTCCAACGACATATATAGTTTGTTTCATTATATGATTACAAAAACAAAAAGTTTAAAATATAGCAATTTTTTACTATGAAATCGTCCGTCCTTCCGCTGGAAATACCTGTTTATATAATTTTTTCATATTGTCTCTGGAGTAATGTTTACACAACAATTTCTATCTTATAGAGTTACAAGAGTTGAAAAAGTAACTCTTACTAAAATAAAAACAATATAACTTTTGGGAAAAGTAACAAAATATATATTTCAAATATCATATAATATTATAGTACAACACATGATTTTGGGACACAATTCTGAGTAGTGCACGTGAAAGTAGTCCCAAACAGAAGAAGTTCTGCATCATTCGTTTTGTCAAGTTACATGCCACAATAATTTAATATCGATACGTTAAGGGGAATTTGTCACGTTTTCGGCTCTTTTGTTATATTGTTATATGGTGGCGTATGATTATCATAAGTAATATTCTACGTAAATCATACGCCACGGAGTACACAGTTCAAAATCATTTGATGCAGGGAAAAGTGAAACTGTTGCTTATGTAGGAAACGTTATATGAACAGATTAAAGTAATTGTAATTCTTAATTTATTGTTTCATCTAATTCGGACTAGTGATTCTCGAGTTATGTCAAACAAAAGAGCCTAATATGTGACAAATTCCCCTAAACGATAATAACTAACTTTAAATCGATATTAAATTATTATGGCATGTAACTTGACAAAACGAATGATGCTGAACTTCCTATTTTTGGGACTACTTTCCCGTGCAGTGCTCAGAATTGAGTCCTAAATCAATGTGGGATTTTGTGGCATCCCTTTTTTGCGAATTGTAGACTCTCTGAATATAGTTCGTAGAACAAAAGGATTTTTTCCCCTAAATTTCAGGACAAAATTCTAATAACATTTCCTCTGTCCCAACCTAAATAGTCCCCTTCAAAATCCTAGCACAACATTCCACCTAAACGTTATGTTATTTTGCATACATTTCATATACTTTCCCGCACATTTTACTTAACAAGTAAACAGTTTATATTTCCTTTTGATACTCACATTGATGTTTTTTTTCCTCTATGTTTTCATTTCAATTTGGCCTTTCATGGCCAAAATTCAAATTCATTGCAACATATTTTTCTACCATAAACTACCGAGAGACAAAAAAAAAACAACAACACCAGAAAATATGCATAAAATCATAATGCCACGTTTGAGGTTTTGTCTCGTTTTTGACTACAGAGCGACACCAAATGTGTGTGTGTGTGTGCTAGGTTGGTTCTACTCTTCTCGTCGTTGTCGCATTAGACTCACGGTTATAGACTAAATTTTGGGCCGCTTTTGTACGTCGTCGTTTGCTATGATTTTATGGCCAGACCGCAATGAATATTAACTAAATGCGTAGCACAAAATATGTTGGCATTTTAAAACGGGGAAATAAATGAAACATGAAGCAATACGAAACGTAACGAATGGTGTGTCGCTCAATATTTTTAGTAGCTTAATTTAAGCTGGAAATTGTGTTTAAATGTGAGTGAAAGAAAAGGAAAAAAAAAAAGGAAATTTAAGGATTTGAAAATGGAAAAAAATTGAATTATATTTGTGGCAAAGTTAGATTAATCTTGATTTTAGACAACTTTTTTCCTCTATTGACTTTCCTATTTAAAGTGAAATATTCGATAAATAAAATTAATTACTTCCGTTGTTTTCTTGACCTTAAAAATTTACCCCTTTTTTAAGTGATTTAAGAAGATATTTATTTGCAGAGAGAACAATTTGTAGTGGAATTAGTAAAATGTTCTAAAGTTCCATTTTAAAATCCTTTTGTGGCTGTTCTAGAAATAAGGATGAAAAGGACATATGAGGAGTCAAGATGGAGAGTTTAAATGTTCCACAAAAATATGCTCGTTAAATTTCACTGAACACGTCTGATATCAAAAATGTACTAAACCAATAAGAAACAAAGATACTCTAACTATATCCGGTCGCTATTCACACAGTGCACAGTGGTTGCCGCTTCATACAAAGAGCGGCCAAAAATAGAAGGAGTTTTCATAGGTGAATAATATTTGGCACATCTCACAGTTTCTTTTAATGACACCAATTTCTAAAATTTGGTTAAAATCTGTGAAAGGATTCAAGGATCACTCTTAGATCCTGAAAATTTAAATTTCATAGTAGGCACACCAAAGTCGTCATATCCATTGATTCCATCAATCTATGACTAAATCTAAAATTTGGTCAATTTCGGACAAAGGATTCAAGGACCTCTCTTAGATCCTGAAAATTTAAATTCCATAGTAGAAATACCAAAGTCGGTATATCCGTTGATTTCATCAATCTATGACTAAATCTACAGTTTGGTCGATGTCGGACAAAGGATTCAAGGACCTCTCTTAGATCCTAAAAATTTAAAATTCATATTAGGCATACCAAAGACGGTATATCAATTGATTTGATCAATCTATGACTAAATCTACAGTTGTGTCAATGTCGGACAAAGGATTCAAGATCCTCTCTTAGAGTACACAATTAAAAAAATGGCATCAAAACGGCGAGGCCGCTTTGTTCTATTGAAGATAACTCAACAATCCGCAAATTTCTGCAGCTGAAACTGAGATCATAAAATCTGTAAATGTTGGTAAACATTTGACAACAAATTTGGTTATCGACTTCGATCGACTTTGCAACTAAAACTCTAATTGAAATTTAAGTCTATACACGAGTTAGTACTGAAATAGGCACATATAATAAATTAATTAAATAAAATAGACACAGCATGCTGAGAAGTTTTTAATTCTTTTAAATAATAGTTAATACCTTTGTTTGCAATATTTAATTTTTCCATTGTTTAAGCAATCTTTTTTAAAGAGGTTTTTGCGTTTTATTTTAGACCTTCACTTGAAAGTTACTCACGCTGCGAAACAAAATTATTTTCATAGTCTGCCTTTGGCAGCTTTTTTTTAAAGAGGGCAGGTGGAATAAAGCAAAAACAAAAGAAATTTTAAAGTGCAAAATCTATTGTGAGATAGTGTTGGCACAGTATTGCCCAGAATTTTTACTTAATTTTTTTATTTTTGGCCAATGGGAACGACCACTGTGCAGTGCTTTGAAGAGAGACAACATGAATAGTAAAAGTTGGAGGTATAGATTTTTTGGTCTTATAACACCCTAAGTAAAATTTCCTAAGCAACATTTTTGTAGTAAGTTTTAATGGTTTGAAGTCCAATTTAAAGCCTTTTTTGGCTTTTCTTGAAATAATGATGAAAAAGACATATAAAGAGTCAAGATGGCGAGTTTGACTATTTTCTATCGCTGATGACACTGTGCTTTGAAGAGCGACAAAATAATTAGAAAAATTTTAAGATATCGATTTTTGGTCTTAGAGGACCCTAAGTAAAATTTTCTAAACAACATTTGAATAATGTGAAGTCCCATTTTAAGGTTCTTTTCTGACTTTTATAGAAATAAGAAGGGAAAGGACATGAAGAGACTCGAGATAGAGAGTTAAAATGTTCCACACAAAAATCCTCATAAAATTTTTTTAAAGACATTCTTTATCGCAAATGCACTAAAACATCAGAAAACATAGTTTTTAAGGACGTATTTCAAACTCTGTTTGAGGTTTAACTAAAAAATTTCAGCCGGCCATAAAAAAAGTTCAAACTGTTCTCCCATAATTTTAATATACTCACCTAAGCCTTTCATGCTATAAAATTTCAAATAAAATACCTAAACTAGAATTGGATGTCATAATCTTCACGTTGACCTGAAAGAACAATCTCTGAAATTTTTTTTTTTTTCTAAAAACAATTTTATTCAAATGTTAGCTGTCGTACGTTGTACGTGGCACTTTACTTTCGATCACTTTTTCCAGCGTTGACATAAGTATCACCAGTCAAATGTATATTTTTTATTCAAATGATACATTCGGCTTGTAAATACATTGAGTTTTCTGATCTATTTGGAGATATTAACAAATAATTGAGGTTTTGTTTCAAAATATTCAATAGGCAACTTTATATAAATGGTGATTCGTTTGGAACCTTCTTTAAAATTTTTAAATAAAATACCTAAACTAGAATTGGATGTCATAATCTTCACGTTGACCTGAAAAAACAATCTCTTACATTTTTTTTCTAAAAACAATTTTATTCAAATGTAAGCTGTCGTACGTTTTTCGTGGTCACTTTTCTTTCAATCACTTTTACCAGCGTTAACATAAGTATCACAAATGTCAAATATATATTTTAAATTCGATTGATTCATTCGGCTTGTAAAGACATTGATTTTTCTGATCTATTTGAAGATATTAACAAATAAGTGAGGTTTTGTTTAAAAATATTCAATAGGCAACTTTATATAAATGGTGATTCATTTAAAACCTTCTTCTTTATTTTCAAATAAAATGTCTAGGCTAAAATTAAATGTCGAAATCTTTATTACGACCTGAAAGAACAATCTTCGACATTTGCTTCTTCAAGTTTTTTTTTTCAAGTGTTGTCCTTGACTATGTCGTAGGTGGTGTATTCGGAAAGTCTAACTTTTAATCACTCCTTCTTACGTTGTTAGTTAAATGTATATTTTTACTTAGTTTATTCAATCAGTTTAGAAATAATTCCAATTTTGTTGTTCTGTTAAGTGATACTAACAAATCAAAGAAGTTTTTTTTCTTAATATTCAATAGGGCACTATATACAACCGATGATTCATTTAAAACCTTCTTTTTTATTTTCAAATAAAACACGTAAATTAGAATTAGATGTGAAAATTTTTGCTCTAACCTAAAAGAATAATCTGTGAAGTTTGTTATCTTAAAATAATTTGTTATAATATTGGCCTTGGGAGAGGTCTATTCGAAAGGTCCAACTTTTGGTCATTCTTTCCAGCTTTGGCACCAGTATCACCAGTCGAATACATATATGTTGTGTTAGATTTTTCAATTTGGCTATATTGATTTTTATGATTAATTTGTTAATATTTACCAACCTGTCAAGTTTTGTTTCACAATTTTAAATAGAGAATTTAATATAAATAGTGATTCATTTATAGCCTTCTTTACAATTTTTAAACAAAACATAGAAAATATAATTAGATGTCAGAATCTTTAATCTGACCTTAAAGAACAATCTCCGACATTTTGATTTTCTAAAAACAATTTTGTTAAATTGTTGCCCTTGACTATGGTCTATTCAGAAAGTCTAACATTCGATCACTTTATCTAGCATTGTTACTAGTATCTCGCGAATTACGCGAGGAATAGTTTTTCCCAGCCATGAATCCCATTTGGAACTTCGAAGTAGTCAGTTACAAATGTTTTTGTTGTGTCGACTATTTTACAGTTTTTAGAAATTTTTTTTTATGTCGTATGATGAGTTATTCATTTAGAAGCTTCTCTTTTGGTTTTAAATAAAACACTATTTTTGTTTTTTGTTTTTATTCGTTCTGTTAAATTGAACATTGATTTAGAATTTTTTTCAAGCTCAAGTCCATTTATTGAAAGAAGTTTTTTTAGCAGAATGATATTCTAATAATGCCCTGGTAGTCTGTACAGCTGTTTCGGATTCAACTACGAATCCAACAGCAGACGTTGGTATAATGATTGCAAAATGTTTATCATGTCTTATGCACCAGAATTCACAAAAAAAATGTGAATTCTTTCTTGAGTGCATAGACTCGAAAAACTTTTTAACCATTCACTATGAGAAACCATTTGCTTAAATTCTTTCTTGTTTGTTTATGTTGAAAAAGCCGTTGGCTTTCAAACAACATGTTTTTGTTGTTGGTTTTGCAACCAACGGATTTGCCATAAGCATTGTTTCAGCTTTGCGGCCCGTCGTGCTCTACGTCATCATTGTTTTTGTTTTTTGTTTTTATTCGGTCTGTTAAATTGAACATTCTGCTAAAAAAAACTTCTTTCAATAAATGGTCTTGAGCTTGAAATAAATTCTAAATCAATTACTTCTTTTGTTCACAAAAATACTTTTATTGTACCAAAGTACTTTTATTGCCCAAAAAAGTATATTTATTGTACCAAAAAGTACTTTGGAGGTGACGTGCAATAAAGCCATAGTTAATAAGCCCAATCGAATGGGAAATGAGGCCATATGGCTTTAATACCACAGAAGGTGTGAAATAAAGCCATTATGGCATTATTTCACCTATGACAATTTTTTAAATAATATGTATCTAGTATGTTTGTGTTGGGCGCCCTAATCTAGCTCCATAACCAACCTATCTCCCTATCTCTGTTTCTGTTCATAAGTCGATAAACATTGTGGTGCACTAGAGAACACATTGCAGCGAGAGACGAATGCGGTGGGGGGCACGCCCGTAGTAAGTCTCGTTGTGTTATTAGTCTCGTTGCGTAATTAGTCTCGCTACTCTCTCTCTCTCTCGAAAACGCGAGACGAATGCGATAGGGGGCATGCCCCCCCACCGCATACTCCGTAGTTTATTAGTTACCTAGAAATTCATTCTCTTTTTTGGGTTTAGGGCGTCCGCCCAATCATCACGCTTTTTCATTACTTTTAGTCGCATTTTTCATTGGTAAGGCATTATTTTAACTTTCCAATCGAGTGGGAAATAAGGCCATATGGCTCTATTACCTATGGCTTTATTACACGGCGCCTACTTTTGATGTACCCAACAGTACCAGTATTTTTTTAAAAAAAAAAAATGTATTGAACAAAAATTTATTTTTTTTCCTACAAGTTAAGTTATTGCTCCAATAAGTACTTTAAGTGTATTTAAAATCACTTTTTTTTGTACAGCATCAAATGGACTTCATATAATACGTCTTATATTTAAAATAGAGCGAGAAAAAAAATATTCAAAAACATTATTTTTGTACCGGGAAAAATAGTATCAATTTGCAGGTATTGTGACTTCAGTTTTTTTTTTGTAGCTCTGTGTAATATAAGATATTATCACTAATATGAAACTGTTCTGAAAAACTTAATTCAATTCGGAAAGTAAATACTCCTCCATGAGATTAGCCGTTGAATTTGGTCTTTGATGTATTTTCAGCTGCTAACCCTTCTGTGGTATTAGAAATATTTGATGCACACACCTTCAAACAATTACTCCCCCTTCCTTGACATGCCAACACACGTTGATTTGTAATCTATGACAGTTTCCTTAATTTTAATATATATTATCAAATTATATCTATTACATAAATCAACCGTAACGTAATGCAAATTAATGCTTAGCTGAAATCGCATAGCTAAGCGACCTTATTAACCTCATGCCATGCTATGCCATCTTTTCGATTGTTATACCATTGCTTTACATAAATAATTTGCCAAAGTTCAAAGGTTAATGATCTGGCCAAAAATATAACACGTATAACGTTAACCGACCCGCCGTGTACGCCTCAAGGTATGCAATGATTTATTTCAATTAAACGTAATCTATTATACATGTGCTTTGAATGTTTTATGTGAATTCCCCTAGAACAAACTAGAAAATCCATGTGAATTTTACTTTAAAATATTAAATAGCTAAAAATATTTATGCTGTGCTGTTATATAATCTCTGGCTACTATTAAGTTTACAAAGCTTTGTGTGTCAATTGTACACACACACACACACTCATACATAAACATAGAAAATGCGATACAAAATGGCGACAGCAATCACAACTTTCGACATTATTTTGGTTTATTAATGGCTTTAATTGCAATTTGTCATTTAAAATAACTGATATAACTGTCAGGCCAAAAGTATGCTACGAGTAATGTATTGTATTTGTTTGTTTGTTTATTGCTGCTACCGTTGGCGTTGTGTGCAATTTGGAGCGAATGTTTTTATTTCAGCTTTCTAGTTGTCGTTGAATTTCACACTGTTGTTGTTGTTGTTGCTGTCATAGTCGTTATTGTTGCTGCCCTCTCTAACATTTCAAAATTTACAAAACATGATACATTGACAGGATAATTAGTAAGTGAAGTGCGAACTGATTCATGCACACACACACATATTTGTGTGTATGTAGACAATTAAGCAATTTCTAAAAATACATCAGCAAAAAAACAGTTACAGATGCAGATAGTGTTAGGAAATTAACATAACCGTGGTTGTTATGCACTGATAAAGCTTCATTAATTTATGTAATTAAAATTAAACGCTTTTTTTTGCGCTGGCTTATATCGCATAGGCATTTTTTACGCTTACATAAGAGCAGTCGACAGAACATTTAAGTTAATAATGTGTTATCTGGTATATTATGATAGTTTTATGATACTGTTAGTTTTATGTTGACCAATCAAAATTAAGTTTTGTTTTTATTGCTTTGATAGGGGAGTGTATGTAATAAAAACTAGGACAAAGATTTAAAACTCGCACACACTCGCACACATATGTTTTGCATAAAATAAATGTTAAGGTGAGGGTCTTTAAAAGGCGATAATTAAAATGAACTTGTGAAGTGACTTAGATACAGAAAAACTATACTCAACTCTTTTCTTTAAATTCAATACTTGAATGAATTCTACGCAATTGACCATATTTGCCACCTTTCCAGACGATTATTGACAATCAATGTTATGACCCTCTCATTATAAAATTACAACTTTTTATAAATACTATATTACAAAAGTCGAAAATTTTCTACTCAAGTGCCTATGCTTTCCCCTTCACCAAAGGCCAAAAGTTTAAGAAAAATTCTAAGAAAACAGTCATGAGCTAATAAGAGACCTAAAAACAACAACAAATAGACAAATAATACATTTCTCTAGCTTACTGTGGGCTGAAGTGTTTAGCCAATGTCTGAGTACCTAAAGGAGCAACCTGTAATTTGTTACTCACTCCCCCTCCCCCCCTGTTTGTACATGCCGAGTTTTATACCAATCATCCAGCCACTTAACTTTAATCCATACATCTGGTTGTCTGGCCAATCAAGCACCATTCGACAAAAAAATCGATGTCTATATATAAATATATAACCAATAAACTTTCAACTTATGCTGCTAAGCAGGACCCTTAATGGCGGTAGTAGTATTGGTGGCCGACGTGTATGTATGCCTGTCACTCAAAAGATTTGTGGCAGTTATATACCATTTAAATTTATAGCTAACGGCCGCTTAACATGCGTGCGGTCTACAGTTTACACAGTCATTTGTACTCGTACTCCTGTAAATGTCTCCTTGAAGTCACATTAAGGATTTCATGTGAAATCGAAAGAAAAGTGCGTGTATTTTAATTATAAACACACGTATGTATGTTATACGTTTATGTAGAGTATACACCTGAATACACAAGTCATATAAAAGAGTTGACAATCATCACATAGACATAATGTATATGCGGCAATCCTTGACATTTGCATATCACATTTGTATACATATATAATTTTTATATGACTGAGTTATTTGTATCGTAGATTCAGATTGTAAATTGTTAGCAACAATTGACTATAAAAGCGATGACAACAAACATTATACCACATTTGCGATACTGGCAAGCATAAATATTAGCAACTGAATATCGTAATTAACATAATCGTGTGTGTAATTATAAATTAAACCTAATCGAGGAAATTGTGAGAATTCATGCCAACGCAAACAATTTGCATTACCCTGGCAACATCTAAAATTGCTGTTTATGTGGTTAGATATCGATTAAGGTTACCCCAAAGGGTTTGTGGTTTCACGACGTTGGTTAAGGGTTAATATTTGTATGCTCTCAAAAATGTTGTATCAAAATATAATTTTTTTTACTATTAAACAGGGAATTAAAAGCTTTATCCACATATATATTCAAATTTGCATTGTTGATTTGTTTAATAAATATGGATTTTGTCAACAGATTTCAAATATTTCGAAATAAAAATATCCCATCAAGTCTAAAATAAGATAAAATTGCGTTCCTCGAAAAATATGAATAACTTTATCATTTTCTAAGCGATTTTTACAAACAAATATGCATTTTACTCGCCACACCGTATACTTTGTTAATAGTGTAATAGAAATTTAGATGTCCCTATAAAATAGTTACTACAAACTTCTTAAAACTTAAAAACAGTGAAAAAAATCCAAATAGTTTGCGTTTTCGAGGCAAAAGCATGCAAATGTCAAAAGTTAACTATATAACTATACTAGTGGGACTAGATTAGTACTAGATTGGGAACGTTTTTTTAACCCGACAATAATGTGCTTGGCTTGATTTCTTAAAGGGATAATTTTAAGCGTTAATCTTATGTGCTCTGTAAACAATTCATTACCCCAAAGTTTCTCCTAAACCTGGTCAAACAACAACGTTTTATTGTATCGCATGTTATCTCTCTCTATGTCCATCCGCCCGCTGATCGAGGTCTATCTTTACACCAAATTTCATCTGTCTATACTTTAATATGTGTTCCTCTAACTCCCATTGGAGCATACGGCGTCATCTCTCTAAGATAAAACAAATTCGCAACACCTCAACTACCCACTAATCGAAAATAAAAATTTGGTCCGAAAATTTAAACCTGCAGTGTGCTGAGTATACCTACCAAATTGTATCTCTGTAGGACTAAAATACAGTTTTGTTACGTCACCTCCGCCCAATGATCCACCGTTAAAATTCCGTCTGTATATTTGTAATTGTAGTGCCGAGTGCTATCTGTGTATCAAATGTTATCTTTTTTGTTTAGTTTAAAACCCTTTTTTGTTACAAAACATTTTTTAACCTTTATAATTCCTGTACTGTAATTATAAGAAATTTTCTTGTTGTACAGGATATCAAATAATAAACAAATACAAATACAAATTGGGATAACATACAGTTTGGGGATGTACACTATGCCCATTGACCAAAATAAAATTGGCGAATACTATCTGTGTACCAAATTTTATTTTTCTTAAGCTAAGATTTAGTTTTAACACTCCCCCTACGCCTACTGATTAAATATTATCTATTTATTAGGTTGTATCTCTCCAGGGTTAAAATATAGATCTGCAACGCCCCATGCGCATACTGGTTTAAAATAAAAATTTTGTCTGCAAATTTGAACCTGAAATGACGAATACTATCTTTGTACTAAATTGTATCTGTTTAGGCCTAAAATACATTGAGGCATGGTGAATCTCATTTGCCCGCTGATCAAAACTAAAATTTCTACTTCAAATTTGTAATTGTAGTGCCAAGTGCTATATGTGTATCAATTGTTGTCGTTTTAGGGAAAAAATTCAGTTTTGCCACGCCCCTTTACCCACTAATTGAAAGTAAAAATTTGGTCATCAAATGTTTGCCCTCTAGGGCTGAAAAACATATTGACCACTCCACATCCGTCCACTCATCGAAAATTAAAATTTCGTCTGCTTATTTATATTCCAGTTCTCGAAGGCTTCAAATTATAATGCTCTGTCTTTAAAAAAGGGTTTGCCACGCCCACTACGTCCATTCATCGTAAATTAAAATTTTTTGCATATTCATAGTCGTTGTATCGAGTACTATATGGGTATCAAATTTTATCTCTCTAGCTCTAAAAAAAGTTTTGCCGCGGCCACTCTGCCGATTGGATCAACAGTTAAAACTACGCCTGCATATTCATATTCGTGTTGTCGTGTACTACCTGGGTATACAATTGTGGCTCTCTAGCCCCAAAAAAATGTTGTTACGCCCACTCCGTTCATTGGGTCCAATAATAGAATTTCGTCTGCTTATTCGTGTTGTCGAGTACTATCTGGGTATCAAATTGTATCTCTATAGCTCTAAAAAAAAGTACTGCACGCCTACTGCGCCCATTGGGTCAGAAATAAAAATTTCATCTGAATATTCATATACATGTTGTCAATTACTACCTAGGTAAAAAATTGTATCTCTCTAAAAAAAATGTTGTCACGCCCACTCCGCCTATTGAGTCAACGATTAAAATTTCGGCGTTGTCTATTACTATCTGAATATTGAATTGTATCTTTCTAGCTCTAAAAAACGGTTTAGCCACGCCCACTGGTCCAAACATAAATTTCGCTTGCCTATTCATATTACTGTTGCCGAGTACTATCGGGGTATCAAATTTAGTGCCTCCAGCTCTAAAAAAAATTTCTGCCACGCCCACTACGCCCATTGGGTCAAAAATAAAAATTTCGTCTGCATATTCATATTTGTGTTCTCGATTTCTATCTTGGTAACAAATTGTATCTCTCTAGCTCCAAAAAAAAAAGTTTTGACACGCCCACTACGCACATTGGATCAAAAATAAAAATTTCGTTTGAATATTCATATTTGTGTTCTTGATTACTATCTAGGTATCAAATTTTATCTCTCTGGTTCTAAAAAACGTTTTGCCACACCTACTTCGCCGATTGGATCAACAATTAAAATTTCGTCCGCTTATTCCTATTCGTGTTTTTGAGTACTATCTGGGTATCAAATTGTATCTCTCCAGCTCTAAAAAAGTTCTGCCACGCCCACTACGCCCATTGGGTCAACAATTAAGATTTCGCCTACATATTTATATTCGTGTTGTCGATTACTATCTGGGTATCAAATTGTATCTCTCTAGGTCCAAAATTTAAATTTTGCTTGCATATTCATATTACTGTCGCGGTATCAAATTTTATGCCTCTAGCTCTAAAACAAGTTTTGCCACGGCTACCACCACGTAGGGTGAAAAATATAAAAATATTAGCATATTTTTAATAAAATGACCGCCATTATATATCCGTCGTTTTATTTTTTCAAAATTTTACTCCAGATTCGCAGTTATTTAAAAAATGTCCGCCGTTTTGTTTTTTAATTTTTTATTTTTGGTTTAAAAGTTCTGCCACGCCCACTACGCCCATTGGGTGAACAACTAAGATTTCGCCTACATATTTATATTCGTGTTGTCGATTACTATCTGGGTATCAAATTGTATCTCTCTAGCTCTAAAAAACGAATTAGCCACGCCCACTGCACGGTGGTCCAGCAGACCACTTTTCTTGGCCAAAACTCAATTTTTTTAGGATCTTTAAATGAATTATTTTAACCATAATCTTATAGTAAACATTCAGAGGCAACAAAAAACATATTTTGTTTTAGGGAACGGCAGTTTACCGTTATGTTACAAACCGTCAAAGTTGACACTCTCAGAGTTTTTGTAAACAGTATTCCGTGGGCCGCTTTTTTGTGTATAATTTAGTTGCGCAAAAGAACAATAATCAGGTGTCTAGTGAAACCAACTTTATGGATAACGATGCTGACAGTTAGTATTTTGATTATACAATAAAAGAGTTTAGAAAAGAAAATACGTTGTTGCAAAAAATTTCACATGTTTATTGGGATAAAAGTAAAAAAAAAATTTTAACTTTTTTAAATTCATGGAAGCTTTTAAAAAATTGTTTAAAATTGTTAAACATGAAAAAAAATCCGAAATTACAGAAGATAGTTTTGAACATTTTGCCTAAGTATGAATGTGCACTTTTTTGCACTTTTTGAGAAAAAAATTTTTCTTTCAGGCAACCTCTGTTTGCAAAATCTAGATTTTTTTTTATATAAGGTTGACAAAAGAGAAAAGAGGAGGTGAAAAATACTATATTTTTAAAAATGTTGCACAAAACGGTAAAGATGAAGACAATAAAGTAGATATCTACCACCAGTTATCTGAAAAAAATCGACCTTTTCGTATTAATTAGGCAGCAAAGTGGACAAAGTATCATAGGAATTGAAATTGTTTCAATCAAAGTTTGTGTGTTCTGGCAGCAGCAATTTCGTTTAGGAAAGCATTGTTACACACTGAATTAGAACAATATTTGTAACGTACGTTGGGTAAATCTATTGTTTCCATAAAAATGTTTGGTTCTAGAAATAGTAATTGTATACCTATTTCAAAAATAAATTATACCAACATAGTACAGTTTGGTTTTTTTTACATAACAATATTTCCCCAAATTAAAAATTAAAAAAGGCCAATTTGTCAGTTTGGCCTATTGTGGTTTCATAATTATACCCAAATATAACAAAAGTTTTCCCAATCTGCATCTACATTGCACAAACATTCCTCACGTTTACATAGAAAAAAGTGGATATTAAGTAGTAACTTTTTACTTTTTAAAAACATGTATTTTTGGGGAAAAAGAACATTGCAATAAAAGCCAATAAATATCACAAATATCCCCTTTTTATTGATTATGTAAAGTAAAGTCACTTTTTTCTTTGCAGATTTCGTTCCTTTTTAAAGAACTTTTAATTTTAAAAAGAATTTGCAAGTTTTTAAAATGTAATTATTTTTGTACTCCTCATAGTCCTATATTGGTGATATTGATAATTAGGGAAAATATATACCAGATATACCCTTACAAAAAAATTTCATTGAATTTCCTTGAAAATTTGCAATAAAAATTATGGTAAATATTGCATATTAGAGGCTATGGATTTCTTCTAAATATACTAAATTTTTATAATTTTATCTATATTAGTTTAGAGTAAAGAATGAATGATTTAAAGATTTTTTTCCTTTTGACTTGTCATGACATTGTAAGCGAAACCTGATTGAAACCTCGAAAAAAGTGCAGACACACCCTTCTCACGCAAGTATTGTAAGTATTTTATTTTAGATGAAATTATTGAACTTAGTACACATTTTTTCGATTTCAATATCGGAATTAGATAGCTAATTTAATGTAGTTATAAAAAATGGCCTAGTTTCACTATTTCAACCCACAATTAATCTGTTTTTTGCATTCAAATAGTTTTGGCCAAGAAAAGTGGTCCGCTGGACCATAGTGCACTGGTCCAAAATTTAAATTTTGCTTGCATATTCATATTACTGTCGCGGTATCAAATTTTATGCCTCTAGCTCTAAAACAAGTTTTGCCACGGCCACCACCACGTAGGGTGAAAAATATAAAAATATTAGCATATTTTTAATAAAATGTCCTCTATTATGTATCCGTCGTTTTTTTTTTTTTTCAAAATTTTACTCCAGATTCGCAGTTTTTTTAAAAAATGTCCGCCGTTTTGGTTTTTAATTTTTTACTCCGGATTCGAAATCATTTGAATTCCAGAATTTTTTAATGTACGCCATTTTGTATCCGTTGTTTTGTTTTTTTCAAAATTTGACTCTGCATTCGAAATCAGCGACCCCAAAAACCCCCTTAGGCACAATATCAGTTAAATGCAAGAATTTTTTTGAAAAAGATGTCCGCCATTTTATTTTTACAACATTTGACTACTGATTCGAAATCATCGATACCAAAAACCCTCTTAAGCAAAAAATAAGTAAAAAGCAGGCATTTTTTGAAGAAAAAAAAATTCCGGTATATTGTATCTGCCATTTTGTTTTTTTCAAAACTTAACTCCAGATTCGAAACTTCAAAAACTCCTTAAGCACAATATCAGTTAATTGCAAGCATTATATTAAAAAAATTTGAGCCATTTTGTATCTGCCTTTTTTTCAATTTCTTACTGCGTATTCGAAATCGGATTCTTAGGCACAAAATTACTTAATTAAATTAATTTCAGAGTG
This sequence comes from Muscina levida, assembly GCA_964034835.1. Taxonomy (NCBI): domain Eukaryota; kingdom Metazoa; phylum Arthropoda; class Insecta; order Diptera; family Muscidae; genus Muscina; species Muscina levida. Next base: position 28,832,532 of record OZ035883.1, on the reverse strand, counting down.
AATTTATGGGAGGTACCAGAAGGGGTGGGACTATTTTGCCCACTTAATATCCGATTACTTCATTCTGAAAAATAATAATAATGGTAAATTGTCATAAAGATCTATTAAGGTTTACTTTGCCCACCAGCCATCCAGCTAGCCAGGGATCCATCCAGCCATACAGACGGACATGACACAATCGTCTTAAAAAGTCATGAAAAGAATTTGGTCTTAAGATACTTGAGGTGTAACACGACTCCTATAATGCGTTTCACTTTTTCTTATGTTTCACATTTTCATTATACCATTTTCTACACTGCTAGTAAATATTGGATATTAATTGTAAATAAACACGTAAAGCATACATCGATTTTCATGATCCATATCTACTTTAATGCACATGATATGTAGCTTCACAACAAATGAATAAAATTTCAAACTTTTTGTAGTTTTCGATTTTGACAGATTTTTTTCGAAAACATTTTTTTTTTCCAATTTTTTATGTTTTGCCTAACAATTAGTTTCATAACTTTGAAACTATTGATCGCATTAAGAACAATTCTATACACTACACAGTACAACACATAATTTTGGGACTCAATTCTGAGACCTGCACGTGAAAGTAGCCCTAAAAAGAAGAAGTTCTGCATCACTCGTCTTGTCAAGTTATATGCCATAATAATTAAATATCGATTTGAAATTAGTGAAGTTTGTCACGTTTTAGGCTCTTTTGTTATATTCTTATATGTTGGCGTATGATTATCATAAGTAATATTCCACGTAAATCATACGCCACTGAGTACAACAGTTTTATTGTAACTACTACAAAATACTTAGGTAGCCATGATACAACAAATCTATATAGTAGTTATTCAAGCGTTGTTTTGCTGTTGACTTGTGTTATCAGTGTAAATATCTATGATTTAATTAAAAAGCCATTATGGAAGTTAGTTCATTTGTATCAGTACTTAGATAGGTATTGTGGTTGCTATGACCTCATCGAATGTTCGTTGACCGTAAAATTGCCGGCCACAAAAAAAAAAATAAGCATAGAAATGTCTTTATTTCCTCATATATGTATTTCTATGCCATTATGACAAAAGTTTATATGAACAGTTATCATAAAGACATATAGACATATCAGTAGAATTTTATATGGCAATTAAATAGACTTCCACTTACCTCAAACTTTTCATCGTCTGTCAATCCTTCAAAAAGATTAAGTACATAATGATAATTTCTTAAACAAACGGACATATTTGGCCTAAATGCTTATAATCTCATTTAGTTATCTCTTCTATGTCGGTGTTTTAATATATTTGTTGACGCCAAACACAATTTATTTATAATAAAGTACTCATATAATTTCATAATTAAAAATCCATTTAGTTAAGCGAATTTTTGGCAAATACATCAGACCAGACCAGACCAGACCAGACCAGACATGAAAACAATAGTACCCATTGCATAAAGTGAATTGTACGCTGCAACAATGCCTGTCCTACACTCGCTTCTTGTTCTATTAACAATTTTTACGCTAAGTGATTCCGCGCTAAAAATGACTAATCTCATATGTACTGACTACGTACCTACGTTTGCAAAATTCACGAATTGTCGACTTAAAGTAGTGAAACGCGGTGAGGCGGCCTTAAATATTTATGTGAAATTATTCCAATTGCCGGTCACTAATATAACGGTAAGATGGTGTCGCATTTTTCTCTGTGAAATAATTTATACATACTTCTTATAATTTTTACAGTTCAATTTGTCGCTTCATAAAAAGTTAAATGGCTATCGTCCGTTTCTCTACAATGTGACTGTAGACTATTGCGATTATCAAAGGAATCAAAGAAAATATTTATTTTCGAAAGTAATTTTTGATCTTTTGCGGAATGTTTCCAATGTAAACCATACGTGTCCCTACGATGTTTGTATACAATTATGTTATGTATTTTAGTAATTATTCGTATGTTAACATTTTCGGTGCATTCTTATTTTACAGCACGACATTATTGTAGAGAATTTGATAATGAAAGACGAAATGTTTCGAATTCTACCATTACCTATGGGTGACTATATGTTTCAGCTCAAGGTCGGTGCCTACAATCAATGGATGGCTGATATTAAACTCTATATAACATTTCAATTAAGTTATGTTGAGTAAGACTTTGGGTGATTGCAACAGACAGCTGGAATGGGGGCAAAATGTAGGCGGTTCTATAAAACTTTAGTACAAGCAGCAGAGAACGATTGAATTGCTCGGTGATTTTTTTAATAAAATCCAAATTGCAGCTCATAGTCTAAAATAAAATTTCCCAAAAAAAAAACTAAGAAATTTTTTGTAACTCACACAATTGCGAATAATATTAAAAATTTCTTCAGCGGTTTTTTAAGTCACACAAGATTTGACATACGACCAAAGTGCTAAAATTTTTTTAGGGGAATTATGTTAAATGTAGAAAGTGTTGGTATGTTTACTGGCAGGCGGACAAATGGTTCTTGAGTTATAATCCTATTAATATTTTAAATGTGAATGTCTGTCTGGGCTCTATGAAAAATGCCCCAAATGCAAAATGCCCCAAAAAAAAAACGAAAAATTACCCAAAATATAATTGGGCGAAAAAAAATTAAAAATGACCCAAAACTCAAGAACGAAATTTTCCCCAAAGATTATGAAAAATACCCCAAAAAAATATTCTTCTAAACAAATCTAGCATTATTAAAAGACGAATGCGGTGGGGGGCACGCCCCGCATACGTCGTTATCAGTTTCTATACTCTCTCTTTAGCATTATTAAAATGGGCAAGCCCCCCGCCGCCTACGTCGAAGTCAGTATCGTAACTATCTCTCTGTAATATTTCATAAGTCGAAAAATAAAGTGTGGGGGGGGGCGTCCCCCCATTTCTTTATCATCTGCACCATGCACCATGGTGTGGGGGGCCACTGCGTGGCCCTCCAAAGTTGGTCACCTCGGGTGTTTCAAAATTTCAAATGCTTGAAGAATGTGCATTTATGAACCGATTTAAAAGATTTTTTGCATTTAGATAGTGCTTCGAAAAACCTTCAAAAAACATGCTTACATGCACATGTTATCTCATTTAGGTCAAGAGATATTTGAGAAAATAAAAAAAATTGTGTCATTTTTGGACGAGGTTGATTTAGTATTTTTAAGGGTGTGAGCTCAGTTTTTCCTTGATTTTAAAGATATTTATATCGTTAGTTAGCTTATAAAATTCTGAATGAAATTGCTAAAAAAATAACTCAGATATTTTGTTCCAATCAAAAGTTATAAGCATCGCAAGTAAAAGTTTCCAAAAAAAGGCATATTTTTACTGTTTTTTTGCAAAAAGGCGACTACATTCTTTCGTTTGTAAAAAAATATTTCTTCCGGGAAGTGGCAATTTCTTTATTATTCCTCATAGAAATGTTGATGCAGATGCATTTAATGCTAAATTTTAATCAGTACAGCGAAATGGTTCCTCGGCAAGGGAAGTCAAAAATACCCCATTTTTGAAAAAAAAAAATTTTTGTTTTTCAAAATTCTCAAATCGCAAAGCGCCAACGAGAAAGCTCATTATATATTTTTTTGACCACATATGTGGACTAGTTAACCGTAACGTATTTCAACATCCCTGTCATAAACAAAGACAGTGTGGCAATTTTAGTAAATAATTCGGAATTTTGGAACATATTTTCCCCGTTTTGGGAATTTGGGTAGTTTGTTGTAAGATATGGCAACATATTGTTATTCGATTTTTTCAGGTCAATTTAATGTACATTATTCCGAAATTTCGGTAAGATATTTCAGTCCGTTTGGATTTTACGCTATTTTTCATATAAAATATTATTTTTGAATATGTTTTTCATTGTTCGGTTTGAGATCAGTTTTCTATTATCGCTAATAGAATTTGTTTTACAAGAGTTGTGTGAAATGTATTATGTTGACAGCTGGCAGGGCAGATAGCTATTTCGATGGTTGCCAAACCATCATCATCAGTGCCGTTTGCTGTGCCTTCTCCACTCATTATCACAACCTTAAGTGTTAAAAGCTTCACACAATCAATGTGAAGCTCACACACACCGGTGCGAAAATGGTATCAACGAAGACCACACGTCAACATAATACACACAAGCTCTTGTCTATGCTTTGTCCATCGGACAAAATTGCATAGAATTGTTTTTGGCAACAAATGCCAACCCAGTGTACCTCCCGTGAATGTATGCTCTTGTTTGTTATTGTCGATCTGTAAGAAGTATGAATATGTTTTTCATTGTTCGGTTTGAGATCAGTTTTCTATTATCGCTAATAGAATTTGTTTTACAAGAGTTGTGTGAAATGTATTATTACATAATACATAATATTATTACATAATACATTTCACACAACTCTTGTAAAACAAATTCTATTAGCGATAATAGAAAACTGATCTCAAACCGAACAATGAAAAACATATTCATACTTCTTACAGATCGACAATAACAAACAAGAGCATACATTCACGGGAGGTACACTGGGTTGGCATTTGTTGCCAAAAACAATTCTATGCAATTTTGTCCGATGGACAAAGCATAGACAAGAGCTTGTGTGTATTATGTTGACGTGTGGTCTTCGTTGATACCATTTTCGCACCGGTGTGTGTGAGCTTCACATTGATTGTGTGAAGCTTTTAACACTTAAGGTTGTGATAATGAGTGGAGAAGGCACAGCAAACGGCACTGATGATGATGGTTTGGCAACCATCGAAATAGCTATCTGCCCTGCCAGCTGTCAACATAATACATTTCACACAACTCTTGTAAAACAAATTCTATTAGCGATAATAGAAAACTGATCTCAAACCGAACAATGAAAAACATATTCATACTTCTTACAGATCGACAATAACAAACAAGAGCATACATTCACGGGAGGAACACTGGGTTGGCATTTGTTGCCAAAAACAATTCTATGCAATTTTGTCCGATGGACAAAGCATAGACAAGAGCTTGTGTGTATTATGTTGACGTGTGGTCTTCGTTGATACCATTTTCGCACCGGTGTGTGTGAGCTTCACATTGATTGTGTGAAGCTTTTAAAACTTAAGGTTGTGATAATGAGTGGAGAAGGCACAGCAAACGGCACTGATGATGATGGTTTGGCAACCATCGAAATAGCTATCTGCCCTGCCAGCTGTTAACATAATACATTTCACACAACTCTTGTAAAACAAATTCTATTAGCGATAATAGAAAACTGATCTCAAACAGAACAATGAAAAACATATTCATACTTCTTACAGATCGACAATAACAAACAAGAGCAAATATTATTTTTCCAAAAAATACGTTTTGACCAAAATTTATATTTGCCTCAGAATTATGTCCAAAATAAAATGTGCTTTTAATTAATTTTTATAAATTATAAAGCTTTATGTAATTCCCTTTCCATTGATATGCCATACTTGTATGTCAAGAGTATATTTATTCTTTATAATTATAATCATACTTGACTACCTCTGTAATAAAAGTATATATCGTGAAACACACATATATATGGGGGCTATATCTAAATCTGAACCGATATGCTTAGTTTTGTTACCACATCATAACAGTGTAAAAAAACTAACATGTGCAAAATTTTGTTAACACCAGAACAAAAATTTGGTTTTTGGCTACAATAATGTAGAAAAGGTTATGCTAATTTGTATGGGAGGTACCAGAAGGGGCGGGGGAAGCGGACCCATTATTTCAGTATATACTACACGCTGTCAAATAATAATACCATCCAAATTTTAGCTTCGTAGAGCCCTCCATCAGGAAGTTAGTGACAATATAGTGGCTTTAGTGAAATAGATCATTTTGAATGGGAGGTACTTGAGGGGGCGTGGCTATTTCGCCCATTTTCAAGCTACATCGCGACTAGTGAATTTTATGCCACTGGTAAATTTCTATTGAAATTCATTAAGAACTACTCCATTTATCGTCGTAACCATTTACCCAGCCGGCCAGACGCTCATAGCTTTATTGGGTTAAGAAACTTATTTTTTCTGAAGGAATCTAGGGTCTCAGTTATATGCACTGATGGGCTTAACTTCTTCCCGTATAAAATTATATATTTCCTCTTCGATGTTACTGAGATTATACAAATTTTGTTCAAAATTTGTTAAAAATGGTAATAATAACAATAAAAAGCAGCAAAAACATATGAATATGGCATTAAAAATCAAATATATAACTTTAAAAAAATTTTGCACATCTTAGTTTTTTGACACTGTTATGATGTGGTAACAAAACTAAGCATATCGGTTCAGATTTAGATATAGCCCCCATATATTTGTGTGTTTCACGATATATACTTTTATTACGGAGGTAGTGAAGTTTGATTATAATTATAAAGAATAAATAAACTCTTGACATACAAGTATAGCATATCAATGGAAAGGGAATTACATAAAGCTTAATAATTTACAAAAATTAATTAAAAGCACATTTTATTTTGGACATAATTCTGAGGCAAATATAAATTGTGGTCAAAACGTATTTTTTGGAAAAATAATATCTTATATGAAAAATAGCGTAAAATCCAAACGGACTGAAATATCTTAACGAAATTTCGGAATAATGTACATTAAATTGTCCTTAAAAAATCGAATAACAATATGTTGCCATATCTTACAACAAACTACCCAAATTCCCAAAACGGGGAAAATATGTTCCAAAATTCCGAATTTTTTACTAAAATAGCCACACTGTCTTTGTTTATCGCAGGGATGTTGAAATACGATACTGTTAACTAGTCCACATATGTGGTCAAAAATATATATAATAAGCTTTCTCGTTGGCGCTTTGCGATTTGAGAATTTTGAAAAACAAAAATTTTTTTTTTTTCAAAAATGGGGTATTTTTGACTTCCCTTGCCGAGGAACCATTTCGCTGTACTGATTAAAATTTAGCATTAAATGCATCTGCATCAACATTTCTATGAGGAATAATAAAGAAATTGCCACTTCCCGGAAGAAATATTTTTTTACAAACGAAAGAATGTAGTCGCCTTTTTGCAAAAAAACAGTAAAAATATGCCTTTTTTGGAAACTTTTACTTGCTTTTACGATGCTTATAACTTTCGATTGGAACAAAATATCTGAATTATTTTTTCAGCAATTTCATTCAGAATTTTATAAGTTAACTTACGATATAAATATCTTTAAAATCAAGGAAAAACTGAGCTCACACCCTTGAAAATTCTAAATTAACCTCGTCCAAAAATGACACAATTTTTTTATTTTCTCAAATATCTCTTGACCTAAATGAGATAACATGTGCATGTAAGCATGTTTTTTGAAGGTTTTTCGAAGCACTATCTAAATCTTTTAAATCTTTTAAATCGGTTCATAAATGCACATTCTTCAAGCATTTGAAATTTTGAAACACCCGAGGTGACCAAATCATTTCGAAAACACCTCAGCTTTAACTATTTTAAATTTCATCAAGATAGCAATATCCATTCAAAAGTTACAGAATTAATTCCAAAAAAAACCAAAAAGGAACCACTGTGCGGCCCCCACTAGTATTTTCCTCCTAACATTTTTCTCTAATATTTCGACACCATACATTCACTCCTAGGGGACCTCCCATACAAAATACACTTAAAATCAGAGTTCGGGTCTCAAAACTACAAAAGAGCTCCTGGCTCGCGAACTAAGAGCCCAAATAAAGAGCTGGCTCGCGATCCAAGAGTCACTAAATTTTAAATGAGCTCTCGGCTCGCTAGCCAATAACCACAAAATTTCAAATGAGCTCTTGGCTCGCGAGCCAGGAGTCCAAATAAATAGTTGGCTCGCGAGACAAGAGCTAAAAAATTTCAAATGAGCTCTCGGCTCGCTAGCCCAGAGCCCAAATAAAAAGCTGGCTCGCGAGCCAAGAGCCCGAAAAGAGCTGGCTCGCGTGCCAAGAGCACTTTTCTGTTGCACAAAGTACTTTTTTTGTACCAGAGTACTTTTTTGTACCAAAAAGTACTTTCGATATACTTTTCGGTACAAAGTAGATTTTTTGTACCAGAGTACTTTTTTGCAGCAAAAGTACTTTTATTGGACCAAAAGCAACTTTTCTGTTGCACAAAGTACTTTTCTGTACCAGTGCACATTTTTGTAACAAAAAGTACTTTTAATGAACTTTTTGGTAAAACGTAATTTCTTTTGTAGGAGGCCACATAAAGTTTGAAAATGGGGGTCGGTCATATGTTTTACCCCTTTAGGAGGCACCACGGAAGCGGCAGGAGCTAATTTCACAAAAAAAATTTCATAATAACAAAAAAAATGGTATGTGGACCTCCTTAAGGGTTGAAGATAGGGGGTAGATATGTTCTGAGAAACTGTTGGGGTTGCAAAAATCTTGGGGGTCAGTCATATTTTTCACTCCTTTAGGGGCACCTTTAGCGCAGTTAGAGCGATGGGAGGAAATTTTATAAAATGGGTGAAATAAGGGATATGAGGGATAGGTATGTTTGGAAAAAATGACTGGGGGTCCGTTATGGTAATAAAAGCATTTATTGGTATAATAAAATCACTGCAATAAAAGTACTTTTTGGTACAATAAATGTACTATTTTTTACAATAAAAGCACTTAAGTGCATCAAATGCACTTTCTGCTATAATAAAAGTACTTTTTCGTACAATAAATATACCTTTTGATACAATAAAAGTACCTTTCAGTACAACAATAGTGAAAAAATTTACCTATTGGTACAATAAGCAGTGTTTGGAACATACCTCACCTACCCTGCCTGCTTTTGAGCGTTACAAATGCATAAACCAACTAAATATACTCTATGGTCCGTGCGTGCCCTTGGTGAGTGGTATAAAGCAACTTGTTTTACTTATCATTTTCTAAAATCAGCCACAGTTCATTGGTGATGGTTGATACAATACTCTTTCATGGTTTCGTAACCCGGCACTAATCATTTTTCTTAATTGCTAATCAAGTAGCCGACTAGACAACAGTCAAGTTATGTTTTAGAAAAATATATGTTCCCATTCGTCATAAGGCAAAAGTAGTTCCAATTTCTCAAATATGCGTACATGATTTTAGCACACATCACTGGGTCGATCTTGCATATACCATTCATAAAAAGAGCATTCCAGTGCCGACTAGACAACAGTCAAGTTATGTCTTAGAGAAATATATGTTCCCATTCGTCATAAGGCAAAAGTAGTTCCAATTTCTTAAATATGCGTACATGATTATAGCACACATCACTGGGTCGATCGTGCATATACCATTCATACAAAGAGCATTCCTGTGCTATTTATATTATTTTAATGTAATGCATTTTCTATTTCTGACAACTAAGTAATTTAGTACTTAAAAATCAATTTAGGAAATTAAATTGTTCGTCAATAATATCAGACCACACATGAAATAAGTTATCATTTCGTAAAGTGAATTTAAAGCTGCAACAATGCTTGTCCTCCAGGCGCTTCTTATTATATTAACTATTGTAATGCAGAGTGATTCGTCGCTCAAAATTACTAACGTTATATGTACAGAATATAAACCTGATTTTGCCACCTTCGAGAATTGTCGCCTACGATTAGTGAAACGTGGTGTGGCGGCTTTAAATGTATATGTAAAATTATTACAAATACCGGTAACTAATATAACGGTAAGATGGAGAAATGATTATAAAATAATTAATAAACTTCGACCCCCTTACTTTTAGTTTAATTTATCGCTGCATAAGAAATTCAACGGTTACCGTCCATTTCTGTATAATGTGACCACAAATTTTTGTTATTATCAAAGGAATCAAAAGAAATACCTCTTTGCTAAAGTAATATTTGATCTGCTCTTGAATGTTTCCAATATTAATCATACGTGTCCCTATGATGTTGGTATACCCACTATAATTTTTTTTTTATAATATGTATGTTAAACATTGTTCTCAATTTACAGCACGATATTATTGTCCACAATTTAATATTGAAAGATGATATGTTCAAAATGCTACCATTGCCCATGGGTGAATATATGTTCCAGCTTAAATTCGGTGCCTATAATGATTGGAAAGCCGATGTTAAAGTCTATATAACATTTCAGCTAAGTTATGTCGATTGAGATTGTGAGTGGACTACACTACATGGACTACTACAAAATGCATTAAAAGCTAAGAGTGCATTATAATCAATAAAAGTTGTGCTAAAACACGAAATTTACTTTTTGTGTACTAATGTCCCTCGGGGTGTATCTTATATGGTATTTTTGGGAATTTCGAAACTTCTGCAAGGTTCGATTTCAGTGGAAACACTTCAGTGGTAATACTTACGGAAGTTCTTTCGCAAGTGACATCAACATCGAGCTCCACCTTACATTTGTCATGTACAAAATTTCGAATATATTGTGAGAAATTTCATATTGATTGTTTGGCCTTAGTGTGTACCGCAAAGAGGTCAAAGTTAGATTTTGTGTCCAAAAACCGTTTATTGCCACTGAATATTTTTCTGTTGTAGGCAAATGAACTAATATGGGCGCCCTTAGAGAGTGAATATAGGGGGTAGGTATGTTCGAAACATATGTTAGGAGAGCAATACTTGTGGGAGTTGGTCATACATTTTAACCCTCTAGGATGCACCATAAGAGCGGCAGGAGCTGATTTAAAAAAAAAATTATAGAAATAATATCTTGTATTGCTGCCAACTTATGGGTTGAAGATAGAGGGTAGATATGTTTTAAGAAACTGTTGCGATTGCAAAAATAAAATAAAATATAGGGGGTTTGTTATACATTTGACTACTTTAAGGGCACCTTTAGAGCGGTGGGAGCAAATTTTACAAAAGTTTTATTTTCGTATTGGAGCCGCCTTAGAGGTTGATCATCGGGGGTAGGTATGTTTGGGAAAATGTAAGGAGGCAAAAATGACATGGGGCGATCATACAGTGTACTCCTCTAATGGCTACTCCGGGGCAGCTAGAGGGAGGGAGCAAATTTTATAAAAAAAAACTTTGTGTATGGTAACCTCCTTAGGGGGTGAAGATGGGTAGTAGGTATGTTTGGGAAAAATGACTGGGGGTCGTTTACACTTTTGAACCCTCTAGGGGCTATTCTGGGGCAAGTGTGGGGCTTGTTGGGGGTTTTTTTTTCCCCAAACCGAAAAGTTTCTTATTAAAAACCTGGGACTCGGTTTTTGACCATGGTTTCTGATGCAAATTTTTCTAGCATTCATCGTAGGTTACGATTTTGGTAACCGCTTGGTGCATTTTTTAACCTCATACAAATTGACCCACTCTAATGTGCATATTTTCAATATCTGTATCCGTTCCCGAGATTTCAACGTTAATAATTAATTTTTTTTACGTTAACTACAGGCAAAGACTAATGAACCTAGATTTTAATCTCTGGTTCCATACGAATAGACATTGTGTCTACTTGCTAGTGACACCAAAGCAATTACCATCCAATGCTTCATAGAGGAGATATACCATTTTTTAACATAGATAATAATAAATATATCATAAAATAACTGTTTGATACAGCAAAAGTACTTTTTGGTACAATAAATGTACTTTACGATACAATAACAAACCATTTAGGACATCAAAAGTACTTTTTTTGTACAATAAAATACTTTTTGGAACAATAAATGTAATAAAAGTACTTTTAAGTACATCAAAGGCACTTTTTGGCACAACAAAGTACTTTATAGAACAATAAATGTGCTTTTAGTACATCGAAAGTAATTTTTGGAACGATAAAAGTATCTTTTAGTACAATAAAGCACTTATTGGTACAATAAACAGTGTTTGGAACAATACAATTACTATTTGTCACAATATAAAGTACTTTTTGGTACATCGAAAGAGGTTTTTGGTGCAAAAGAAGTCCTCTTTGGTTCAATAAAAGTACTTATTGGTACAATAAAAGTACTTTTTGGTACAATAAAAGTTCTTTTTGGTACAATAAAAGTTCTTTTTATAATTATAGAACTTATTATTACAATAAAAGTACTGTTTGGTACAGGAAAAGTACTTATTGGTACGATAAAAGTACTGTTTGATACAATAAAACCATTTTTTGTTACAATTAAAGTACTTTTTGGTACATCAAAAGTAGTTTATTATATAGTAAATGTTTATTATATTGTAAACAATAAAAGTACTATTTAGTACAAAAAGTACTTTTTGGTTCAACGCGGTCTTTAGCCATAACCATAAATATACATTTTGGTACAATAAATGTACATTCTGGTACAACAAAAATACTTTGTGATACATTGAATGTACTTTTTGGTAGACTAACATTACTTTTTGGTATATCAAACGAATTTTGATGCAATAAAAGTACTTTTTGTTAAAACGAAAGTAGTTTTTAGTACAATAAAAGTACTTTTTGTTAATACGAAAGTGGTTTTTGATACAATAAAAGTACTGTTTGTTACACCAAAAATAGTTTTTGATACCTAATTTTTTTTGGTACAAGAGTTTACTCTTTAGAACAATAGAATTCCTTTTGCGGTACAATAAAATAACTTATTGGTACAATAAAAGTAGTTTTTAGAATATTAGAATCATTGTTGGGTACAAAAAAAGTACTTTCTTATAATAAAAGTACTGTTTGGTACAATAAAGATACTTTTTGTCACAGCATAAGTACTTTTCGGTACACATTGACAATCAAATTACTATTTGGTACAAAAAAGTACTTTTTGGAAACATATATAAAAATTACTTTGTGGTGCAATAAATTTACTTTTAAGGTACATAAATATTACGAAACGCGTCATCCTAGTCTTTCATTCTTTCTGATCGTTTAGCCAAAGTATCGAATGATACAAAGTACTGTTTGGTACAATAAAGCTACTTTTTGTCACAACATAAGTACTTTTCGGTACGCATTGACAATAAAATTACTATTTGGTTCAAATACAAAAGTACTTTTGGGAAACATATAAAAAAATTACTTTGTGGTGTAATTAATTTACTTTTTGATACATAAACATTACATTTTGTTATATCAAACGAAGTTTTTGATGCAATAAAAGTACTTTTTTTACATACATCGACAGTACTTTCGGTACAATAGGTGTAGGTTTTAGTACAACAAAAGTACTTTAGTTTATTCGATAGTAAATTAGGTTATAGGTAAATATCAACCTCAACCTTTTTTCCAGTGGCAGTTCTCTCTCTCTTGCTCGCTAGGGCAACCGCAGATCAGTGTTGCGCACGTCTGCGCTCAATATAAATTTGTTTTTTAATGTTTAGAAAAATAATTTTTTTCTATATTTTTTAAATCTGATACTAAGCCTACTTTTACCATATTCGTAATTTAAAATACCTAAAGCTAAAATAAAATTTTCTCCACCACATTTATTTATTTTTAATAAAAATTTTTTTTGACGTATCAAATATCGCCAACCATCTCTGATGAGCGACAGTCACCTTGTCGAATTGACGACACTTAAAAATTTAATGCTTTGATTGTTCTGATTCAGTAACTTCAAAAGTGGTAGAGAGTACAAGTTCATTGCAACTGAGAGATTGTGCCACATCATTCCACTTATGGAAACAAAGGAAAATTCGTTTTTATTTTTTTAATCGACTTTCAATTTGCCTAAAATAAATCATTTAATATCGGCAATCAAAATTCTCATTAAGCCAATTGATAATACACGTCAAATAGCAGACAGCATCAAATTGATGCTGCCACAGTGTTACTAGAGTTGCAAGCAGCAACAATGTTTCAACTATTGGCGTTTTTTATCATAATGAACCTAATAACTTCTAGCCAGACATCGATACAATTTACTAATGTCAAATGTACAGATTATGAGCCCAAGTTTGCCACCATCACAAATTGTCGCCTTAAAATGGTAAGACGCGGAGTGGCGGCCCTAAGTTTTTATGTGAAATTGTTTCAAACACCAGTTAATAATGTTACGGTAAGACTCTCAAATTCCATGTCCCCCCTACTTAACATATCACTTAATATACCACCCATGTCTTTTAAGGTTAATGTATCTCTGCATAAAAAGCTTAGTGGATATCGTCCGTTTCTTTACAATTATACAATAGATTTTTGTAAATTTCTAAAAAATCCCAAAAAGTATTTATTTCTTAAAATAATTTTGGATCTTTTTTGGGAAAATGCAAATATTAATCACACCTGCCCCTATGATGTTTGTATAGTCATAATATGTTAGATTTTTACATGCAATGGCGCAGTACATTAAGCATTTTCTTTACTCTCGTCTTACAGCATGACATTATTCTGGATAAATTAATATTGAACGATGATATGTTGAAACTTTTGCCATTGCCGACAGGTGATTATATGTTGCAACTTAAAGTCGGTGCATACAATGACTGGAAGGCTGATATTAAAATCTATACGAGATTAAGTTTAAACTTTGTCGATTAGACTTTTTAATGGATAGCTGGAAAAATTCGCCGGTATTGCATTTGCTTCAAAAAAAGTGTTATATTTGTGTTTGAATAGTTTTGTATTTTAAGATATTTTACGACTACATCATTATATATTTATAATAAGCAACATCGAATGAAGTTACAAGTCTAACTTTTGTTTTATTTAATAAATATTCGATAACACATTAACAGAATGCCGACTGATGTCGTCTATCAGACATTGTATATTTCTGCAGTTCTTGTGATTTGGAACATATTTTTTATAACTTACGACAATCTTAAAATAGAGGCGTGATATACACCATTAGCTAATTAGATAGTTGCCAAACTATCTAATCAGTACCATTTTGCTTTGCTTTTTTACTATCATTACGAACGTTAAGTGTTATAATCTCCACAAAATTAATGAGAAGTCGAAACACACTGGTGCGAAAATAGCATCAACGCAGATCACACGTCATTTGATTCGCACAAGCTCTTAAGATTTGCAAAAAATAAGATTTTAAACTTAAATTTAGAATGCGATTTAATTGTTGGGAGAAAACATTAAGCTTAGAGAGTAAATGTAATTTCTCTCACAAACATTTTTTTCTCAGATATTTTTGTAAGATTTTGTATTCTTACTTTCAATCAGAAAAAACTTGATATTAAGAGTTTTATACTTAAAAGTTGAGAAGTTCGTACTTAAAATTCTGTAATTAAGTTCGTACAAATCTAATTGGAGAATTTTATTCTTATTTTAAGATTTTTTACGCTTACATTTTTGAACATATCCCATTTTATACTTGATTTAAGAATAATTAGCACTATTCGTACTTAAATATTTAAGTACTTTTTCTGCAAAGCATAGACAAGAGCTTGTTTGGATTATGTTGACGTGTGGTCTTCGTTGATACCATTTTCGCACCGGTGTGTGTGAGCTTCACATTGATTGCTTGAAGCTTTTAACACTTAGGGTTGTGATAATGAGTGGAGAAGACACAGCAAACGGCACTGATGATGATGGTTTGGCAACCATCGAAATAGATATCTGCCCTGTCAGCTGTCAACATAATCCATTTCACACAACTCTTGTAAAATAAATTCTATTAGCAATAATAGAAAAGATCTTGAACCGAACAATGAAACCAAACTCATTAAAAATTAAGAATTTTAAACTAATATTTAGAATGCGTTTTTTTTTCTGTGTATAAAAAAAACTACACTATCGTATTGCATCATATCACGTAATGTGATATTAGGTTTACTTAATCGTATGTCGTTACCACTATGGCTGGTCAAGTGAGTTTTTCACACTATTTTCAAATAGTGAATTGTATGTTAACAAAATACTGACTAAATTTGTGTGTTTCTACCAGCCGTCTAGGGCAGCTGGTCATTTGCAATATAGTTTAAATTTACAATAAACTATTCCTATTATTATGTTATTTAAAATACATTAAGTTTTGATAATTTTTCTGTATTATACCTATCAACCCTGCGAAAAGGACACATTTGCGGGAGTACTTTGCGTACAGAAGCAAACATCGCAGATGTAGACGTGAGTGTGGCAAAGGGCTTACATTTATCGATCCAATGCCGTTCTCAGAAACTCAGTTTCTGCCCGCCTACCACTTGCAAAGTTTTGAGAAATACTCTTGGCATACATCCAAATAAGATTCAACTGGTAAAATTGTTATAGCCAGCGAACCATCGATTGCATCGGGTGTTCGGCAAAAGAGCTGACAATCAACTAGAAGTTAACCCAGATGTTTATCGTCAAATCATCTTTTGCGATAGTATGTCATTAAGCTGAATTTTCGTCTTTGGAGGGAGAACAATCTTCATGAGACTCTTCATCCCAAAAAAAAAAAACAATGTTTGGTGCGGTTTACATGCCGAAGGCTTCATCAGTGAACGGCGAATGATACAGGTACGCAGAAACGATACACTCCGAAGGCTCTCCGAAAAGGACACACTTGGCGTGGTGCCCTATTTTTAGACTCCTTGGTCGGATGTCGTAGAGGAAAATACACCCTTACTTGGAAATTGATCCGCCCGTTGTTTTCTCTGGTACGCGGGGACGATACTCTCCGAAGGCTCTCCAGAGAGGACACAAATGCGGGAGTACTGTACGTACAGAAGAGGCCATTGCATCTGTAGGTGTGAGTATGGTAGAGGATTCAAATTAATCGTTCCGATGCCGTTCTCAGCAAATCGGTCTTTGCCCTCCCACCACTTGTAAAACTTTAAGAAATGATCTGATAAAAGTTAAACCAGTTATTTATCATCAAATCATCTTTAGCGTTAGTCGACAAGCAAAATTTTCGTTTTTGTAGAGAAAACAATGTTTATGAGACTCTTCATCCAAAAAAAATCAACGTTTGGTGCGGTTTACATGCCGAAGGCATCATCAGTGAACGGCGAAAGCTACAGGTAAATGATTCGAGATATTTTTTATTCCTCATGCCATTGCAAATCATTTGGAGGAGAAATAATTCCAACAAGACGGCGCAAAATGCCATACAGCGCATGAAACCGTCACGTTGCTGAGACAAGCCATTGGTGACCGAATTATTTCAAGAAGTCAACTTGGGTGTATGGCCACCTTATTCGTGGGATTTGACAGCTTTGGTCTACTTTTCGTGGGAGTACATAAAATCTCTGGTATATGCTCTTAAACCAACAACGATTGATCATTTCGATATCAACATGCGACGCTCTATTGACGAAATAAATCAGGTTCTGTTCGAAAAAGAGTTGCAAAATAAGATCGACAGGGTGGTGTTCAAAAGGCGCAGTCGCGGAGGCCTTATGTTAGAAATATGTCTTTAACATTAAATGGCATGACATGTGTGAGCTAATATCATAGTACAACATTTTTAAGCTCATTGATTTGGGACTCAATTCTGAGAACTGTACGTTAAAGTAGCCCCAAAAAGAAGAAGTTCTGCATCATTCGTTTTGTCAAGTTAAATGCCATAATAATTTACTATCGATTTAAACCGGGACCGGCCGTGGCATAGTAGTTAGAACACGCGACTACCATGCGGGAGATCACAGGTTCAACTCCTGGCTCCAGTCATCTTAAAAAAACATTGTTCTTTCATTGTCGGCTCCCCTCGAATGTTGTTGACAGCAACTTCGCAGTATAAGTGTCGAGTCAATCGGCGTGTCTAGTAAGAGCTTCTCAAACAGAGACGTTCGCATTCGTCGATAAACAAGTAGGTTTCGTTAGTTGTGAATCTAAAAAATAGAAAGCGTGTCAATTCACAACAACGCGAGAAGCTATCCCATACCTCATTCATGGGGTGCCAAGGGAAATTAAGTTTTTTTTTTTATAAGTTATACTCAGATAACTATTTCCTTTTTCAATGACTTTCCACTTTCAGAAAGTTAAGTGTATAAAATATTCTATTACGAGTTTTTCATCGCACCCTCTAATCGGTATAACTTAATTAAAACGTTGCATAGACCTTAACATCGGCCTTCCAGTCATTGTAGGCACCCACCTTAAGCTGAAACATATAGTCACCCATAGGCAATGGCAAAAATTTAAACATATTCTCGTCCACAATTAAATTCTGGACTATAATGTAGTGCTGGAAAATGATAAAATCATAAATGTTTAACAAATACAAACAAGTTAATACACATAACATCTATATTGGCTATACAAACCTCATAGGGACACGTATGATTTATATTGGAGAAATTCAATAGCAAATCAAATATTACTTTAGCAAAGATATATTTCCTTTGATTTCTCTGATAATGACAAAAATCTACCGTCGTGTTGTAAAGAAATGGACGATATCCGCTAAACTTTTTATGTAGCGACAAATTAAACTGCAAATTGTAAAGTGAACGCCAATTAGTTCATATGTGATAGCCAACATATATGTCTCGCCATCTTCTTACCGTTACATTATTTACCGGTGTTTGTAAGAGTTTTACATAAACACTCATGGCGACCACTCCACGTTTTACCATTTTTAGACGACAATTGGTAAACGTTGCAAACCCGGGTTCATATTCCGAACAAATGACATTCGTCATTTTTATCGCTGATTCATTGACGATTACAAGAGTGATTAGAAAAAAGGCCGCTGGTAGTACAAGCATTGTTAAAGCTTAAAGTTTATATAATAAAGTGTATCATCATTTTGATAATGAGTGCATTTTTAATAAAAATACCATTTAACTTTATGGATTTTGAATGCCGAACCTAAACGGTTTACATATCATAGATTGGAATTGTTATTGCGTCACGGTTGAGCTGATTAAAATGGACCAGGCAGGCGAAAGTAGATGAGATATTAGATAATACAGCACATATCGGATATGTGAAACACCCATAATGCATATCAAAACGGATCATATTAAAGCCCCTTGCAGACATAATTAGCCTTAATAAATGTATTTTACATAACACTATACAACAAAATGAACAATGAACAATTCGACATATTACTACATTATACTTTGGATACGTTATAGATATTTGTAGATATAAAAGTTAACAAATTTAAGAAAATCATTCAGATTTTTAGAGTTGGTCTGTGAGCATAGCAAAACGTTATATGATCCTTAATCTAGATCTTTAAACTCAAATAAAAATCGATCGGTTAAGGTCATACTATACAACAATACCCACACACAAACACAATCTAATCGCCATTACTTAATTGAAATTGCGTATAAACTTTAATGTCGGCCTTCCAGTCATTGTAGGCACCGATTTTAAACTGCATCATATATTCACCCGTGGGCAAAGGTAACAGTTTGAACATATCGTCTTTAAGCATTAAATTCTGTACAATAATATCGTGCTGCAAATTAAAAACAATAGAAATGTTTTATAACAAAAAAAAAATCAAAAGTTTAACCGGTTTATACAAACATCATATGGACACGTATGATTAATATTAGAATCATTCAAGAACAAATCTAATATGACTTTAGAGAAGAGGTATCTCCTTTTATTTCTTAGATATTGGCAAAAATCTACGGTTACATTGTAGAGGAATGGGCGATATCCGTTGAACTTTCTATGCAGCGATAAATTGAACTTTATAAAAGACAAAGACAGAAATGAAAATTATTTGCTAACATGTCATGTCATATAGTAATTAACTTATTCATCTTACCGTTACATTATTGACCGGTACTTGTAATAATTTGACATAAATATTCAATGCCTCTACACCGCGGCGCACCATATTCAGGCGGCATTTTGTAAAGGTAGAAAATTCAGGTTCATAATCGGTACATTTGAGATTAGTCATTCTAATCGATGATTCATTGAGGGTTAAAAGTGTGACAAGAACAAAAAGCGCTGAAAGTACCGACATTGTTGTAGTCTAAAACTCTATTAAATAAAATGTATATCAGTTTGATGATGTATAATCGTTAAAAATTATTATAACTAAATGGATTTTTTTTATCAATTTTGTGTTAGTGTATCAAATGATACATCAAGTTGGCTTAACGATCAGAAAAGTGTTTTGTTGTTGATATTTTTATGGTTAAATTCAGTGTCACGCACTAGGATCACGCGTTTCGAACTCCACGACGAGTTCATCTTCAGACCCCTTTGTGACTAACTGATGCTTTATGGTATATATTTATATATATCTACCATCTACCATTATGTCAATTATTTGAATTTTACGGTAATATTCAACATGAGAAAGGAGGATATTTTTCCCCACAATTCTCTTTTTACCTCAAAGCTCAAGCTTTTTACAAGGATATTTGTTGGTAAACTAAGCTTACTTCAAGTTTTTGGGTCAAAGTAGGGCATAGTTTTAAGTCGGGCCCTGCCAGTGTATTTTTATACAGTGATGTTTATTAGTGTTAGTCGATCGTAGTGATTATTGAAATTGGTTTTTGTATAACGAAATAATATTAATAGTTAATTAAATATTGAAACCATATTGTAGATGACGAAATACCGGTGCTAATGCTGCGGAAAAAGTGATCACAAGTTGAACCTTCCTAATACAGCAACAACAGTCTACATGTAGACGAAATTATCTTTAAAAAGTAAATATCGGAGATAGTTTTATCGGTTCGGAATAAAGGTTCCCGACCTCCATGTCTTTTTATGTATAATCCAAAAAAATTATACAAACGAATAACTTTTTAAGTCATAATATTATCCTTTATACAAATCGTGATGCAAATTCTTTGAATGTTAGAAATTTAAAACGGCTGGTAGATACACATTATTTAAGCTAGTATTTCGGTAAGGTATAGTTTTATTTCTATTATCTGAGACAGAAGTGTTAAAAAACATACAGTTTTATTGACACACATTCGCGGTAACGACATGCGGTTTAGTAGAAAATAAAACCTAAAATCACATTACGTGATGTAAAGCAATGCGATAGTGCGGTTGGCATAGAACTTTTTTCGATAATAAAACACAACAAATTCAGTGGAATGACCAAACTTTTGGCTTTATAAGCTCACAAATTCTAAGGCATTTGATATTTACAAATGATTTCTAACATATGAACTCCCCGACTATGCTTTATGAACGCCATCCTGATGGTTAAGTTTTGCACCACTTTTTCGAGCATAGACGGCCTTATTAGATTCTAAATAATTAATCGATAGACCAGAGATTGACGTTCCACCACAAACAGTAGTCTAAAGGTGTAAAAACACACAAACGAGGTAACCACACACACACACAGTCTCATTGCTTAGGATACTTAATTCGATCATCAAACATGTGATCCAACAAAGTGATGGTTTCACGCTCTGTATGTCATGTTGCGCCGTCTTGTTTGAACCATTTCTTCCCCAAATGATTTGCAAGCTGATGAGAAATAAAAAAATTTCAAATCAGTTGTCTGTTGCCTTCGCCGTTCACAGTAATGTAGGCATGGATTTCGGACTAAAAGACAAATGTACCCAGAAGGCCTTCGGCATGTATATCGTACCAATTGATAGTTCGCTGGCTTTAATTCTTTCAACCGTTGGATCTTATTTGGATCTTTGGATCAATTCTCAAAAAGACCGAGTTGCTGTGAGTGGCATCGGAACGATAAATTTGAGTCCTCTACCACACTCACATCTACAGGTACAATGGGTTCTTCTGTATGTACAGTATTCTCACAGGTGTGTCCTCTCCGGAGACCCTTCGGGGAGTATCGTCCCCACGTACCAGAGAAAACAACTACTTACTTACTTAATTTCCCTTTGTACCCCATGAATGAGGTATGGGATAGCTTCTCGCGTTGTTGTGAATTAACACGCTTTCTATTTTTAGATTCACAACTAACGGCACCTACTTGTTTATCGACGAATGCGAACGTCACTGTTTGAGAAGCTCTTACTAGACACGACGATTGAATCGACGCTTAATACTGCGAAGTTGCTGTCAACAACATTCGAGGGGAGCCGACAATGAAAGAAAATTTTATTTATTTTTTTTTTTTTAAGATGACTGGAGTCAGGTTTGAGCATGGTAGTCGCGTGTTCTAACCACTATGCCAACGGGCGATTGAATTTCCGAGTAAGTAGCGGTAGCAAGGGTGTAGTTTCCTTTGCGACCTCCGACCAAGGTGTCTAAAAATATGGCGCCACGAAAGTGTGTCCTTTTCGGAGAGCCTTCGGAGTGTATCGTATCGAATAAACGCCAATGAAATAACCTCCAACATCAAATAAAATAACCCACAAAGATAAAAATTAAATTAAATCCAAAGTATATGAAGAAAATCTCAAATGAGAAATGAAAAAACCGCCAGAATATCAAAGACGATAAGGCAAATGCCGATTTATTGCCGATAAATTGCAAAATCGGTAAACAAAATTATCACCCCAGCAACATCCTTCAGCTGTTACAACAACAACCAAACCGAAACCGCTATGAAACTGTCCCCAAACAATTAATTTTTGGGGCATATTTCATTTGCGGATTTTTTCATTATGACATAATCCCAAATAAAATAAAATATATAAAATCAACCCCTATGAGCTGTTTATAAATATTTTTTTTTGTTGGTGGGGGGAGGGGGGGTTTGGGGTAGGTCGTGGGGATGTGTATTATTTCATTGCGTGGTTTGGAGACTATTTCAGTGGGGGTTTATTTCACGGTGCCTAACGGTGCTACGGGCGCCCAGGCGGTACCCAGTATAGTTGCATACCTACACTCCGTGGGCTTATGGATAAGTAATCACTTTGGTGGTGTCAAATAATGGCTGTGGTTGGACCCAAATATACCCAAATATAATGTTAATTGAAAGTTTAGTGGTCGAATTATGGAGCTGGTTGCCCCTTGATACAAAACGAGACTCGCAATTCTCATTGTGCATCAGTGTAATTCTTTGATTGATGTGGCGTTGCATTCTCATAGCTCCGAACGTAAAAAAACACGGGGTTAACTGCAGTTCCAGAAACATAGTTACGCTTTATCCTTTATAATATGAAAGACTATAATTGTGCATATGTATATCTTTGAAGCTCCCTATCAAGTCGACAGTAACTTACCTAGTTTATATGTTTGTGTTATAGTCCTCGAGTATGACCGAATGCTTAAAAATGATGATGCTAGCCGGATGGCGTGCTTCAGCACCTAGCAGAAAGTAGCGTATGAGGCCAGCCAGATGGGGAGATATGATCCTACTAGGAGATGGTGGTAAAGGTAGTAGTCGTGCCTTATGCTCTCATCTCTCATCATCTTCCAACAATCGTTGAACATTATTTCGCTGTCTGTACTTGTGTCTGTTTTTGTGCTGAATGTGAAACAAGCGTGTATAGTGTTGCTTTCATACCACTCAAGCAGAGACTAACTGTTTTGAATTTAAAAAAACTTTTGAGAATTTTTATTACTTAAAAAAAAGTTAGACTTGTAAATTTAGTCGATGTTGCTTTCTATAAATATATAATGATGTAGTCGTAAAATATCCTAAAATACAAAACTATTCAAACACAAATATAACATTTTTATTTTTGCAGTAGTAGCAATATTGGCGCATTTTTCAAGCAATCCATTAAACGTTTAAACTTAATCTCGTATAGATTTTAATATCAGTCTTCCAGTCATTGTATGCACCGAATTTAAGTTGCAACATAAAATCACCTGTCGGCAATGGCAAAAGTTTCAACATATCATCGTTCAATACCAATTTATCCAGAATAATGTCATGCTGTAAGACGAGAGTAAAGAAAATTGTGGCTGTTTAATTCAAAAAGGAATAAATGTAGAAAAAACCCAGAAATAAAAACCCGTAAGGTATTAGTTTTTTCATAGAATTAGGCGTTTTATTGTCGTAAACAATATTACCTGTAGACAATTGTAGGGTATGCGTTATGGACGAGATCCAGTAAACGAGGGGTTTTTACAAGAGAGTAATGAACTATTGTAATATGAGAAAGGGAGCCTTTGAGTATAATTTGACTCGTTACAATCTGACGGATTGTAACGTAAGGGCAAAGGGTTGCCAACAAGCACGATTTATAATACCCTATAGTAGGGAAATATGACATGTCAAATTATATACAAACATCATAGGAGCATGTGTGATTAATATTTGTATTTTTCCAAAAAAGATCCAAAATAATTTTAAGAAATATGTAAATACTTTTTGGGATTTTTTAGAAACTTACAAAAATCTATTGTATAATTGTAAAACAACGCGTGATATCCCCTGAGCTTTTTATGCCGAGATACATTAACCTTAAAAGACATGGGTAGTATATTAAGTAATATGTTTAGACTGGAGTTATGGAATTAGAGAGTCTAACTCTAACATTATTAACTGATGTTTGAAACAATTTCACATACAAACTTAGAGCCGCTACTCCACGTCTTACTATTTTAGTAACAATCAATTTGATTGATGTGTATTATCAAACTAGTTTGATGCAATCAATTATTTTTTTGCAATGTGCCATTCATTATAATTTGCTATGACAAAAAAAAGAGAACACCGTTATTATATTTTGCCATTAACATGTAATTATCGGAACTCCCTTAAAATATTATATGTATAGGTAGGGATCTTCGCTTAGGTCGTTTGTCTATACTGTCCAATGTAATTATAAATTATTTTAATTGCATAATTTTAATTATTTCACTACTGGCAGCAGCGCCTCCTAATTAAGCATTATAGACACGGTGTATGTGATTAAAATAACAAAATATAAAACAATTAATAAGAAAAACACACACATAAACAATAATCAGATCAAATTTTACTATAAATAATTTTTTTTTTCAAATATTTCATCAATAATTCACTAATTAGAAATTGAGATTTTCTTCACCTACTTTGCATTTCGTTAGACCCTTTTTTCACTTTGCACTTCCATTCCAAGCTGTCAACTTTCCCCCTAAGGAGAACCCTTCTTTAAATCCCACTTAAATTATTATTCTCACAACTTTCATAATCACACAACTAAATACTGTGTGTGTGTGTATAATTATAACTGTAATATAAATTAACCATATTTTGTAATTAACATAAAGTGTGCATAGGTGTCTCTCTCTCTCTCCCTCTCGCACTTGCTCTATATCTCTTTTATTTACGTAAGAAGACAAATACTTTTTTGAAGATTCATTCAAGTGCTTACAACCTACACATGTAATAATTAAACGATTCTGTTCTTTAAGAGTAGCTCTGTGACTCTGTGTAAACATTTCAAGAATTGTACAATTCACACACATACATAAATGAGCTACAAATGACTTTAATTGTTGCAGCATTGGCTGAGTGCGTGTGTGTGTGTGGGGGGTGTGTTCATAAGTTGTATAAGCATTCAAAGGTAGTAAACCGTACTTAATGGGTTGCAGATTAGCAGAGTATGTTGGCAATATGTTGGTAACTAGATATTGTAGATAAATGATCTGTAACTATATGAAACTTTGGAAACATTTACATATGAAGGATGCAAAAGGACAACATTGTACAATGCTGTGAACAACTAAGGATTAATGGAAGTAAACTTGTGTGACAGATTTCGTGGATAGGTGATATTGTAGTTGTTTTGTGCGCTTATAGAAAATTATGCTGGATTATGAAAAACCCCCAATTTTAAGTGGTATTTTCCATTATGTTGAGACTTCATATTCAGACTATTGATTGACGCGACTACCATGCGGAAAATCCCGGGTACCATTCCCGCCTCCAACGATCTAAATTTATCTTTCATTGCCGGCCCCTTCGATGTTGTCGATAGCAACGTCACAGTATCAAGGGTCGAGTTTGTCGGCATGTCTAGTAAAAAACTTCTCAAACAGTGACATTCGCATTCGTCGATAAACAAGTAGGTGGCGTTAGTTTTGAATTTAAAAATAGAACGCGTGTTAATTCACAACAACGCGAGAAGCTATCCCATACTTCATTATGGGGTTTAAAAGAAAATTAAGTTTTTTTTTTTGGGAATTCAATTCATTACGAATAACTTCATCAGTACAATGATCAAAGGCTTCTTTCTACTCAGGGATACTCAAATATTCTAAAGATAAATTCAAATCGAACATTTCTTAACATTTCAATTCATTAGAAATCTCAAATGCTAACTTTGTTGCTTAAAACATACCCCAACATGTCATTTAAAACCGACGCTAAGCGCTATCATACACTCATACATATACATATATGTATGTAATTGATTGCCTCCCTAATTAGTAACAATTAAATCGTGTGCGTTTATATGACATCAACAACCATGTAAATGGAAGCACGTGCTTGACTCCCTTGGCGCAACAAAATTCTAATAATAACAATAACAATAATATGGCAATCAAGCTCACACACACATACCCACCCACATATGTGTGTAAATCTCTGACACCCTTACCACTCCGATAACACACATGTTAGACGCATACCTCATACACACATTAGGTTGTTATGGAAGAGTTAAATTGTTATTTTTTTATATTTGGCGAAATTTATGTTTTTGTTTGGTTTCTAATGGGTAACATTAATTTATTTAATACATTTGCATAGAGGAGACACATGAACCCATGATGGCCCAGTTAAACCCTTTTGATATATTTACGAATCATGGTAGATTGAGCTGTGAGCGGTGAGGTTCTGATGTGGCTGGGTGGGACGGGCAATCAGATTGTTTGTGACGGTAACTTAGGAAATAAAATTAATGCTGACATATGAATGTTTGACTGGAAATATATAGATGGTACTTACATATGTTCAAACATACCAATGAACATACGAACGTGGTGGTGGTGGTGTAGTGTGTGTGTGTGTGAGGGGAGTAGAACATTTAGTCATTAGAGATGTATGAAAAGTTAATGCAACATTAAACTTTTTGTTCAGCAATGTAATGTTCAGTTCGTTTGTTGGCTTTTATGTGAAATTATTGTTGGCAATATATCATAACAACAACAGCAACAACAACAACAGACCTTAAAAAATGAATACGTTTATCATGATTGTCGTCGTCGTCGTCATTGTTGTTGTTACGTTTACATTTGCTAGGGTCTGAGAGCGCGACAGACAGTTAAACAGATATCCTTGTAATATTTTGTTTATATTTACACATGTCATTTATATGTATGTATGTATGTATTTGTGTGTACGATGAACTCGTATCATTCACATAAATTCGTGTATTTAATAATAATTACAAAATAACAAATAATAATAATAACAAAACTTTGTTGTGTTGGAGGCGGACGGAGAACTTTTACAGGAGTGCCTCCAGCAGCTGCAGTTACAGGACTGTTAGGACGTTGTTATAGAGAAGGATATGTCTCTACCATTATGGCAAAAGTTGATATGTCCAATTTTTATAATTTTACAGGAAGCCGATTCAAAGTTTTGTAATTTAATTTCAATACATAAGGGCATAGCAGCTTTCCTATATAATGGCTATATTATACTTCCACATATCTCAGACATAAAATCCTTTCACGACTTGTCATAAAAGACAACTCAAATAGAAAATCTCATATAAAAACAAGTAAGAAAGTTTCACTAGCCTACGCCGATGATATAGATATCATTGACCGAAATCTGCGGGACGTTACTGCAGTCTTCTCATCCCTAGAAAAGGAGTCTGCAAAATGGGTTTAGCGGTCAACGAGGACAAAACAAAAATAATGATTTCGACGAACAAAGAGTCCTCTCGATGGGGACGCAGCGTCAACGTTGAAAATTATTGTTTTGAGGTAGTAGATGAGTTTACCTACCTCGGATCTTCCGTCAATAAGAAAAAAATGTCAGCCAAGAAATTAAGCGGAGAATAGTGCTAGCCAATAGATGTTTTTACGGACTTCGGCAGCACTTTAGTAATACCACCTTATCTCGGAATACTAAGAAACAGCTTTACCAGGTACTAATCTGTGTCGACGGCGAGTTTCGCCATCGGATGAACCATGAGCTGTATGAGCTTTACCACGACATCGACGTAGCTAAAAGAGTCAGAATGCAACGACTACGATGGCAGGGTCATGTTGCCAGGATGGATGTAAATGCTCCAGCGAGAAAGGTGTTAGAAGGCGAACCTGAAGGACGGTGCAGAGCAGGGAGACCCAAACTCCGTTGGAAGGACCAAGTGGCAGGCGACGTGCCACCATCTGGTAGGACTAACTGGAGAACACACGCACAAGACCGCAGCGTGTGGAATTCTTTAGTACTTCAGGCCTCAAACTTATGAACCATGTTTGTAAGTTGTAATGGGCCACTTAAGTAAGTAAGAAAGTTTTAGCCTCACTAGAGCGGCAGCGATATCTATGGGCGACATTTTTTGCGGAAATTTAAAAATGCCCGACCGGAATATTGTGCCCCATGATGTAAAAAATACTTGACGGAAATTTGAGTAAGATCGGACAACTATTTTCTGAGCCCCAAAGAGGTCAAAGGTTAGGTTCTTAGTAAATCCTATGTTTTCACCAATGTTCGATTAAGGAATTGTATTTTTTCTCGCAAATATGTAATAGTCAAACTATGACGTGTGTGGGTCGCCGCCTGACTCTTTTTGCAAACATGGTTCCAACATGGTCTGGTTATATCTTTACTATACTGTGAAATTTTCAAGACGATCAAACTATTATCTTGGCTGCTATAACGGTTAACAGCGGTTTCAAAAATAGCGTCTGACGGGAGGGGCCACGCCCATTTGATATATCACAGCTAAAAGTTTCAAAAACATCGGTCAAGCTGTTTTTGGGTCTGTACAGTACTAAAAAAATTCAAATAAACAAAGACAAACTCATTTTTATATAAAAAGATTTGATCTTTGACCTCTTTGGGGCACAACTTAAAGCTGGCCGATTTTGCTCAAATTTGGTCATAGCTGTTTTATGACAACTAACAAAATATTTCACTCGGGCATTACCGAAAATCCAAAGTTGAATTGATACTGCCAGCCTAACCCTCACCCTCAGTGAAAACATTAAATTTGAAAGTATACAAATTTGAAGGAGGTACCAGAAGGGGCGTGGCTGGACTTCCAGTTATAACATAACAAAATACAGAATTTGGGCACGATCACGTTGGGTGTATTGATATTATTACTTGTTTTCTAAAGTGAGCGGAATTATACATTTGTATGGGAGGTACCAGAAAGGGTTTTGGCTAGACTTCCAGTTTTTTCTCCAAAACTTTATCCTGTTAAGCTTAACGAAATACAGAATTTGGGCTCGACCATTTTGTGTGTATTGATATGATTACTCCATCTCTAAAGTGGGCCGAATGGTACATTTGTGTAGGAAGCATCAGAAGGGGCGTGACTGGACTTCCATTTTTTTCCAAAACTTTATCCAGTTATAGCTTTACAAAATACAGCATTTCGGCACGATCACGTAGGGTGTAGTGATAATATTACCCGATTTCTAAAGTGGGCAGAGTGGTACACTTGCGTGGGTTGTGGGGCGTGGTCAAGTAGCCCATATGCAATCCCGTAAGCAGTTGTGGGAAAATATTAAACCGTGCATAGTTTCAAAACAATTGGTTACGTCGTTTGAAGTTATCGTGCGTACAGACAGACGGACAGACAGACATGGATAAGACGGCTTAAAAAGTTATGAATCGAATTTTATTCAAAGAAACATTGGGTCTAAAATGATTCCATCTAGGTGTTACACCCTTTTGCCATCCATATATATAAAAGGCTTGGGTGACTGACTGATCACTCCTTAGCCCAAACGGCTAACCCTAAAACCGTGAAATTTGGAATGTAGTTCCCTTTTATGACGTAGGCGCGCAATTTTTGGAAATTCGGAGTGCAAGGGGGTAAAATGGGCGTGTCACCGCCTCATACAGCTACAACTGAATAAAAGTTAGAGAAAATGTATATAGAATTTTTCCCTACAGAATTAGAGAGCCACTAGATGGGGTTCTAAGAAATTCAAACATTTAGGGGGTAACAAAGGCCGAAAACTAAAACCAAACCGCTAAAGCTGTAATCGTATATGGGCATGCTCCCTATAGAATTAGATGGAGTACCAGCTCATTTCAGTTGTGCGATACGAATGTGTCTTTCCATTTTCGTACTTTTAGGGATACAAAGGGACCAAAGCGGTACAATCACTCAGACCAATGGGATAAAGCTACAATCACATAAATGGGTTAATCGGTCGTCTTATGAAGCGATTATCAGTATTGCTTAAATTCTTAAGAAGATATATTGTAAGTACGGGTGATGCAACGCGAGCCGGGAAACCTAGTATGTTATTAAAAGTAATTTTCTAATATTTACAACTATGCAACAGCGAAGCTTTGTCGGGCTCACTAGTTACAAAATAAAAATTCCTTAAAAATAGGAAATAGTCTAGACAACTAGAACTTAAGTCGCCTTGAAATGTAAAAAAGCTAGTTAAAATTCAGGACAATACTACAACTACCGAACATAACTCGCATAGTGCGCAAGATATCGGTGTGGAAGTTATCGAAATTTGGTCCTTTCCACCTTCAAGATTGGAATGAAATTATTTATTTGAATTAAATGTCAGATATTGTTGCTTCGCATCGTTAGAACTATGCCGATATTCAATTCTATTTCAAGTGTTTTATTTAAAACTAAAAAAGAAGGTGCTAAATGAATCACCCATAGAATGACCAAATTATATATTTCTTTAATATAAAAACAGTTGAGACAACTACGAATTTAGCCAACCATAACATCAATAAATCAAATACAATTCAAGATTTGGTATCGAACATTATTCGCATAGTTCGCAAGATACCAGAGGCAATACTGGAAGGAGCGAGTGAATGTTAGACCTTCCGTCTAGCCACCTACGGCTTAGTCATGACCAAAATTTGAATGAAGTTATCTTTAAAAATTATATGTCAGAAATTGGCCTTCTGTAGCATGGCTATTATTCCATTATCTAGTTCTACTTAAGGTATATTATTTAACCTTAAAAAAAGAAGGTTTCAGATGAATCACCCTTTTTATAACCAAAATAAAAATTCAAAAATATTTAGAAAAATTTACGACAATAATTAATTTACATTAATTCGCGTCAATTACCGCTTTGGAGTTTAGTTTAAATGAGTTTAAAATTTTTGAACTAACTTGGCAATGTTTGTGCCTGACGATTAAGAGAATACTTGATGGCATAGAAACAATATTAATATTTAAAAAGTATTATCAACTTTGAGTGAAGAGTTATCGCACATTCAACCACCCTCCCTACCTCCCCTTCGAAGCCTGGTGCAATTCAATTCATTAACACAAAATTAATGTTATTCTTGCCACGAAATACCACAAAGAAAAAAAAATATTGCCTGTAAGTTGTATAACACCAGAAAAAAAACAGCTGACTTCGTTTAACTACATTTTAATAAGCCTTCACACTATTGCATACATTTTAATTTTTCCACGGATTTTTTCCCCTACATACACACACATTTGGCGCTTCAGTGGTTTTTCAAATAATTTAATAATTATTAAAATGTATGTGACATTTTATTGAAACTCCGTATAGAGTTTAATAATAACCTTTTTCTCGTTTGTTTTTTGCTGTATCGGTCCATCAATTAACAATTGAATTTTATTGAAATGTATAGCCTGTTGTGTGGATTGACATTTTTTCTCTCTCTCTCTCTCTGAGTTAAATGAGTTCTATTCCCATGAGTTGTCGATGATGCCGCGCATATGTTACACATATCACTCCAAGCGCCAAGTATTTATTTTTATTTGTGAGTCTATTACATAAATATTCGTTTAAATACCTGTTAATTGAGTTAATTAATGCAAAATAATAGAAAATTCGCCATAACAACAGCTGTGGCATATACGGTTACAACGCTGCCGTCGTTGTGTCGTATTGTTGAAGCCTAAAAGTTTTTAATTAAAGTTTTAAAACGGAAGCGAGCTCGGTCGCCAACAGAAACAAACACAAAATAGGATATTAAATTAATGAACAATTTTATAGCAACAATATTGATGTGACATAATTATTTGGCACAACATTGATTAGAGTAATTAGTAAGTAGTGTGTAATGTAATATGGCGTGGTGGTGATTTTATGTTGCCGGATGAGGAGTGGGTGGGGAGGGAAGAGGAGACAAAGGCACTAAGTGATTTGTAGCAGTGCTTTATATTTAAAATAATTTTGTTTAAATAACGTTAGTGTACACTTATAATTCAATGTAAAAAAATCTATTCTGTGTCAGACATCATTTGCAGCATATTTCGAATGCTTAATTTCTCATTTATACCATTACTATCTTCAGCGGC
Organism: Muscina levida; assembly: GCA_964034835.1. Classification (NCBI taxonomy): domain Eukaryota; kingdom Metazoa; phylum Arthropoda; class Insecta; order Diptera; family Muscidae; genus Muscina; species Muscina levida. The sequence goes on along the minus strand of OZ035883.1, from coordinate 28,800,508 downwards.
TTGAGTTGCTTCACCCGTACTTACAATATTTCTTTTTAAGAATTTAAATAATTTAGGTAAAATGCCCCATTTATGTGATTGTAGCTTAATCTCATTGGTCTGAGTGATTGTACGGCTTTAGTCCTTTTCATATCCATTAAAGTACGAATTTCGAATGTACTGCACATCTAAAACGGACTGGTACTTCCTCTAGTTCTATAGGGAGCATGCCCATATACGATTAAAGTTTTAGCCGTTTGGTCTGGGTGAAGTTACCAGTTATATTCCTTTTCGGCCTTTGTTACCCTAGTTAGGGTCGTTTATGTTGAAATTTATGTTTTCTCCCCCAGGTTTTGTAGTTTGTGTGAAGACAATTTGAGGACATAAAATTTTTTTCGGATGCGTGCACCCTACGACCCCCGAAATAGTATTTATTATGCTGTATCGTCATTTGATATTATTGATATTTATAATTGTTCTACCGAGTAATATCTATATATCAAGTTTTATCACTCTAGGGCTTAAATAAAGCTTCGCCCCGCCTCCTCCGCCCACGATGGATAATACAAATTTCGTCTGATAATTTCTACCAGTTCTACCGAGGACTATCTATGTAGGTTAGGTTAGGTTAATTCGGCAGCCACGTTGAACACAGCTCACTTGGGTCCTAGTATGAGTCCCGTTGTGATACCATTATATGATTTCCGCACCAAATGTTCCTATTCTAATCGGTCAACGTCGCTGTCAAGCCATTTCGTTGCCCTGATGAAGGCATGGATGTTCCGCAAATCGCCTACTGATAGACAGGTATTGTCTAAAAGTGTCCGATGACCAAGTTTTTCGTATCGCAGGTCACCTAAAGCAGGGCAGTGACATAGAAGATGCTCCGTGGTCTCCTCTTCTTCTTCATCATTGCAGCTTCTACAAAAATCGTTGTAGGGTAGTTTCAGCCTCTTAGCGTGTTTACCAACCGGCCAATGACCAGTTATTACATCTATGATGTTCCTCAAGTGGACTCTGGATAAGTTCAGCACAAATCGTGTCATCTGTATATCCATTGTAGGCCAAATCTGTTTGGTCGCCGTGCAGGTGGGTTCTCTTGCCCATCTCTCTTCAGCAATAAGGTCCAGTTTTCCCGCAATGAATTGTTTCCCCCTTGTAAGAGGGAACACAATGAAACCATAAACTTCGCCCGAGTTCACGGTTGTGGCGACCCTTGCTAGCGGATCGGTCTAGGGATCTGATAGCCGCTTTACTATCAGTAAGAATATGAATATTGCCGTCCAATATCCCAAGATACTGAATTTTCTCTACGGCTATTCTAATGGCCGCTATTTCGGCCTGAAGTATGCTACAGTGATCTGGTAGCCTGATTGATAGACTCAGATTCAACTCTTCCGAAAAGATTCCACAGCCCGCTCTTTCTTTTGATTTTGAGCCATCCGTGAAAATTAGGATGACATTCTCCCCAAAGTTTAGGGCATTATCATTATCATCATAGTAGGACCTATCCGGGATGTTCCTTATAAAACCCGGATCGAATAGAGGTTCAGGTATGGTGTAATCCGTATTGCAGATTACATTAATTAGGTTCAGGATTTTGGCATGGCCATAGTTCCTGTGCATCCATGCATTTGTGGCGTCTAAACGCATTGCGGTATTCGCTGCTATCCTCTCCGCCTCAATGTCCGGTGGTAACCAGTTTAGGATCGTGAAAAGTGCCTTAGATGGAGTGGTTCTAAGTGCCCCTGTTATCATGATCGCCACCAATCTCATAATGCGTTCGAATTTCAGCCTTTGCGACGCTTTATCTAGCGCCGGCCACCAGACTGCTGAGCCGTAGAATAAGATGGATTTAATAACTGATTCGTATAACCAGTTTAAGTTCTTGGGGCTAATTCCCCAATTGAGGCCGATTGCCCTTTTGCAGCAGTATAGAACCGTTGCCGCTTTGCTAATCCTGGTCTGAGTGTTCAGATTCCAATTCAGTTTACTGTCCAATCTTAGCCCGAGGTATTTGGCACTATCGGAGAGTGTAAGTGCAACTCCATTTAATCTTGGTTTGGCAAATTGAGGGATTTTGTATCTCCGTGTGAACAGCACCAGTTCTGTTTTACTCGGATTTACACCCAGTCCAGATTCATGGACTGTCTATGTATCACATTTCATATCTCTAGAGCTAAAATACAGTTTTGCCACGACCCAACCGCCCAAAGATTGAAAATACAAATTTCGTCTGCATATTGATTATTGTGTAACAGAGTATTATCACTATACCAAATTTTATTTCTCTAGGACTTAAATACAATTTGGCCACACTCTTTCCTCCCACTGATCGAAATTAAAAATTGCGTCAGCATATTTCTACCAGTCCTGCCGAGTACTATATGTGTGCCAAATTTGTATCTTCCTAGCTCAAAAATAGTCTTGCCACGCCCACTCCGCCCGTTTAGTCCAAAATTTGAAAAGTATTTAGCCAATTTCCATGTAGAACATTATACACTAAATCTGTAAAGAAATTCAATTTTTAGAGCGTTTTGTAGGAATTTTAGACATATTAAAAAAGTGGGCGTGTCCAAATTTTTTTTATATAAACACAATTCTCGGCCTATTACGAACATTGTAACTAAAAATTAGTCGAATCGGTCCATGCGTTCTTAAGTGATAGCCTTACTAACAAACAACAATTCATTTTTATATATAAGATAATGAGTGATTCATTTAGAGCCTTCTTTTTTAATTTTACATAAAACACATTAAATAAAATTGTATGTCGATACCGTTGCTTTGATTCAATAACAGAATTTGCGACATTTACTTTATTTTTCATTTCATTTCAAAATTCATTTCAATCTTAGCCATGACTAACTAAGCCCTAGGTGGTCTATTCTGAAGGTATAACTGCTGATCACTCTTTTAAATATTGTCGATGTTATATTGCACATTACGTGAGTTGTGTTGGCTTCCAAGTTTTGCATCGCAGCTGGCTTATCGAGGTTATGGACGACTGGAGTTTTTGTTGTTGTGACTTTTTCCTATTTTTCTGGAATTTTCTATTTGGCCATATACTGAGTGATTCATATATAACGTTATTTTTTTATTTTATTTTAATTACGTTATATAAAATTGGATGTCGAAATCTTTATTCAGATCCTCAAGAACAATTTCTGACATTTGACTCTTTCAAGATAATTGTATTAAAATGTTGCCCGCGGCCAATCATTAGTAGGTTTGTTGTCGAAAGGTTCAACTTTTGATCACTCTTGCCATCGTTGACATCGGTATCTTGCGAATTAGGGGAGTAAGGTTGGCTACGTAGTCATGAATCAATGATGATAGTCAACATTATGGGCGTCTAAAGTTTTTTTGTCGCAACTATTTCTATTCATAAGAGATTTGTATGTTGGTATACTGGTTGATTCATTTATAACCTTCTTTTTCAATTTTGAATAAGGTCCATTAACAAAAACTGGGTGTCTAAATCGTTATCACAGCCAGAAAGAACAATGTCGGACATTTTATTATTATTAAAAATAATATTGTGAAATTATTGTCCGCAACTTTGCTGTAGGGGGGCTTTTCTAAACGATAAATTTTCTTTCTCTCTCTCTTTTCCAAGTATAGCCTTTGTTGTTTTCCTAATTACGCTAGTAAACTTGCCTCCCTAGTCATGAATATCACCTAGCTTATTGACGTTATGGCCGACTAAAGATTTTGTTGTCGCGGCATTTTCCTTTTTTTCAGGAATTTTTTGTATTGTTCTTATTATTGGTGATTCATTTAAAAGTTTTTCTTTTATTTGTATATGAAATAATTAAAAAGGTTTGAATGGCAGAATCGTTACTATGACGTGAAAGAACAGTCTATGACATTTCTCGTTCGAAGATTATTTTATTAAAATTTTGAGCGCGACTACATGTGGGGTAGTCTACTTCGAATACCCGACCGATATACCGATATCTATGATGACAGCTTGACACATGCCTGTAACACAAATTAAAATAAGAAAATCCTTATGTATGAATCACTCTTTATATTATTATTAAATTATTAACCAGTGGTTCTCTGTTTAGAGCGTTTTTTTATATATATTTTGTCTACTTTGCGATTAAGTTGTTTCATAAATTTTATAAGTTATTTCCAAATGTTTCCTGCTTTTGTAGTCTTTAAATAATTAGATTTGTATAATTTGTTGTAAATAATTTAAGATTTAAGATTTCTTTTAACATAAATTGCTTAAAATTCTCTCTAAAATTAAATTTGCTTAATATTATTATATTTCTTACTTTTTAATTTTTTCTATCAACTGTCATTAAAGAATCCTATACCTTCTACCCAATATAAGACAACATGCTTTAGTCTCCCTCCCATAACCCGCCCATTGTCTATTGCCGAGCCCCTCTCTGCAATTCTCAGTACATTTAAATAGACATATTCTATAAGTTTCATACGTAGAGCATCATGTTAATGGCTTCCAAAAGTTAACTTTTACAACCAAACATCATTATTCACAAGTTGTATGTTGTTCTGCTACTTTTTTTGTTTGGGGCAAGCTCACGCGCTCCCTCATCCTACTCCTCCTCCTCTGCCTGCCCACAAAAAGTTTCATTTCCTGCCTGTTGTCTTGCGTTCGTGCTTTTTTAAAACAGATTATGATGTAATAAAACCATTAAGCAATTTTCAAGAAAAGCCAACTTAAAGACAATAAAAACATCATCATCAACGACTAGAAAACAACACCAACACCCAAAACATACTGGCATGGCAGCATGTATAAAATAATCAAAAGATTTGCCTTAAGCAAAAGTAACGAGCGAAAAAAAAAATAACAAAAAATGTGACAGCTTTTTTCATCTTGTATCCTTAGAAAACAATCCTATCTAGGATGAGGGCAACAAACAAAAAAAAAAACCAAAATCAGTTAGCAGCTTGAATAGCGGTTGTGGGGGTGTCGGTGGTATTGGCAGCAGTATTCGGGGGAGTCTATGTAATGAAAACGAGTGAAAAAGTTTACGAAAATATCTAAAAGTTTGAAAAACTTAAAGTCTATAATTTCATTAAAGGAAATTTAAGCCTTTTCAACTTAAACGAAAAATATAAAATGAAGCGGACGGAAATGTTGTCCGTCGCCCAAGCGAGTGAGTGAGCAAGGAAAAACAGTGTTGTAGCTGTCGTAAAGTTATAAGCATAGATAGACAGTAAATGTTTTGCTTGTTTTGGAAGAGCTTTGAAGGTGGCTGGGAGAAAAAATGGGGGAAATAAATTCCCCCAGCTGGTATGGCTGCTAAGATAGTTGAAAAATTTAGGAGTGTTGCAAAGGAATATAAGTAATGCAGGCATCACTATTTATATCGACTTGCAAGAACAATAGCAAATAAATGAATTTAGATGACTGTGAGAGAGTTCGAACCTATTTTAACTGCTTGATAGTCGCGTGTTCTAACTATCCTGCCACGTTCAGTTGCAGCAAATGCATACATTAACGATTATTAATGGCAATGGTAATAGAAAATATATATACAGCTGATGATGCACAAAGGAGTCTGATGATAAATCTTACATGGGGTTCGTAACGCGTCATCCTTGTGCGTGACACTAAATTCATTAACATCAACAATAAAATAAAGTCCTGATCGCTTAGACATTTGTTACACTAACAACAATTAAATCTAACCTCACGATCACTATAGTAATTTTAACCATTTTTAGTGTGATTCATTTAGAGGTTCTTTTGTGATTCTTTTAAGTTGGTAATTTTTTGTGATTTCACATGTGCCAGGTGTTATGTTAGATTTATACCGTATTCTTGGCAATTTGTCCTACACTGCAATAGCGTCTCCAAATTGTTCAGATATATTGCAAATATCAGCCATCAGTTATGGCTTATTGGATACGTCTTTAAATGAATTTTTAGCAGCTGGGCTGATGAGCAACCCGAAGATAATCTTAAGCTACAGTTACAACACATAAATGCATTGTTTGGTGTAGTTTATCGCCTTGTGATATCATTAATCCGTATATCTACAAATCGAGACCGTACCGAGCATTACCGTCAACAACGAGAGCGACTGCACCATTGTAATTGCAATTTTTTTGCCTGAGCGATCGTAAGATTGGCGATATTAAGTTTTAGATTAGTTCCAGACAAAAAATAACGCACGCACACATAAATACTAAGAGTTTTTGTATGTTAATTTGCTTTTAAAACACTCTAGCAGATACTGATTATAGATCACGTACATTTTAATTGTCGATCGTGTATATGTGAAAAGTACAATTATGGCCGGCCTCGCGAGGCTATGTGAAGCCTGACACTGTTTTAGAATGTGAAACAAGCGTGTTGCTTTCACGACGCTCTCACCGAGACTGAGCATAGAGTTTCTGCTTTGAACTAAACATAGGTTCACGTACGTGTAAATTGTCTATCGTACATGTGTAAAATATACGATTATTACCGGCCTCGCGAGGCTATGTGAAGCCTGGCACTGTTTTAGAATGTGAAACAAGCGTGTTGCTTCCACGGCGCTCTTACAGAGACTGAGCATAGAGTGACTGCTTAAACATAGCTTCACGTACGTGTAAATTGTCTTTCGTATATGTGTGAAAAATACGATTATTGTGGGCCTCGCGAGTCTGTTGGATGCCTGGCACTGTATTATAATATAAAAAAAAGAGTGCGCTGTGTTGCTTTCATAACTCTCTATCAGAGACTGACCATGGACTGACTGCTTTGAATTAAACATAGCTTCATGTACATGGCAATCGTTCGATGTCGATCATGTATTTGTGGAAAATAGTATTATTGCCGGCCTCGCGAGTCTATGGGATGTCCGACACTGTTTTTATAATATGAAACAAACATGTGTGGTGTTGCTTTAACGACTCTCTCACAGAGACTGAGCATAGAGTGACTGCTTTTAAATTAAACATACGCGTCAATTGTCGTTGGGACCGGCCGTGGCATAGTGGTTAGAACACGCGACTACCATGCGTGAGATCACAGGTTCAACTCCTGGCTCCAGTCATCGTAAAAAAAAGACAAATTTTCTTTCATTGCCGGCTCCCCTCGAATATTGTCGACAGCAACTTCGCAGTATTAGTGTCGAGTCAATTGGCATGTCTAGTAAGAGCTTCTCGAATAGTGACGTTCGCATTCGTCGATAAACAAGTAGGTGCCGTTAGTTGTGAATCTTAAAATAGAAAGCGTGTTAATTCACAACAACGCGAGAAGCGTTGTAAGTCAATTGTCGTTAGTGGATGTGTGAAATTTACAATTACTGTCGACCTCACGAGTCTATGGAATGCATGGTACTGTTTCAAATACACGTTACACAAAGCGCGCTATAATTTTTCTTGTTAATTGTTGTGTCAATTGTCGTTCGTGTATGTGTGAAATATACAATTATCGTCGGCCTCACGAGTCTATGGGATGCATGGTACTGTTTCAGATACACGTTGCTTAGTCTTTCACTGTGAGTGATAATTTCGTTTTTTTGAGATAGTTTTTTACGAATACCTTAATTCGCGTTTCCGACCTGTTAATTAATCACTTAGATCGTGTGGTATCACACAAATGAATTTTTTTTTTTTGGTAAAGGTTAAGTGAAGTAAAAAATTCTTCTTCTATAAGTCAGCTCCAGGTCAGATTGTTCTTTGGGATAAAAGCAAAGCTTCCAACATCCATATCTCTTTTATGTGCTTTATATAAAATTGAAAAAAAAAACTTTAGATGACCAAAGTAGAATTTTAAGAAAAATGTCGAGACAACAATAACTTTGGGTGCTTGCAACGTCGATGAGCCAGCTGCGTTTGCAGAATTGTAAGCCGACACAACTCACGTAATTCACAAAATTAGCAGAAGCAATACAAGATAAAGTGATAGACAGTTGGACGTTTCTAAGAGACTTACAGCATATTAGCGGCTAAAATTTAAATTATGTTATGCTTAAGAACTAAATGCCGGAGATTGTTCTTTCGCCTAATAGTGAAGATTCCAACATTCAACTCTCCTTTAATTGGTTTATATGAAATCTAAAAAAGGCTCTAAACGAATCATATATGACCAGAATACAATTTCAATAAAAACAAAAGGAAAAAGTGGCGATAATAAAAACTTTGGGTGCTTGTGACGTCGATAAGCCAGCTGCGTTTGAATAATTGGAATCTAAAACAACTCACGTTATTGGCAAAATTGGTAGAGGCAAAACAGGAAAAAGTGTTAAAAAGTTGGACGTTCCTAAAAAATCACATGCGTCGTAGTTGCGCCTAACATTTGTATATAATTATCTATTATAGTAAATTCCAGAGATTGTTCTTTTGGTTTATGATGAAGATTTTTACATCCAACTCTATTTCTAGCATTTTGTTTATAATTGAAAAGCAAGCTTATAAATGAATCATCCTTAAATGGACAAAATTTTAAATTTTTAATATAAGAAAATGTTGCGAGAAGAATAAATTTAGATATCCATAAAGTGTACAATCTACGGTTCATGACAAGGATGCCAACATTACTCGCGTAGAGATACCAATGATAATGCTAGAAAGATTGAGCAAAATTTTGACCTTTCAATATACCTCTTTCAGGTCATAATAAAGATTTCAACATCCATCTCAATGTTGTGTTTTATTAAGTATTGAAAAATAAGGTTCTAAATGTATCACCCTATAAATGTGCAATATAAAAATTCCTGATTTCCTAAAAAATAGGAACAACAACTGTAGACATCGATAAAGTTGATAAGCCAACCCCCATTCAAGATTAGGAAGCCTACATAACTCAAGTAATTCAAATTACTGGAGGCAATCTGTACTGGAAAGGGTGATAGAAAGTTGGAACTCTCGAATAGATAATCTGCGGAATAGACGCGGACAAAATTTGAATGAAATTATCTTAACGTACTAAACGGCGGAGATTGAATATAGTGAGATTTTTTTTAGATTTTAACATCCAATTCTATTTTAAGCGTTTTTTATTTAAACTTAAAAACATAATACAAGTTTGTAAATGTAACTAAAGTAACTTTGCAGATATTAGTTTTTTTTTGTCAAAAAAAGGGTATATTTCTTTTAATTATACCCTCACCCTACGAGTAGGAGGGTTCATATCATATGGGCCAAGAGTGTTACTTATTGAAGCAGTCACATTAGACTCTAGGTTTCTTTGATTCTGGACTTTTTAAGTAGCTTGATCCATGTCCGTTTGTCTGTCTGGCTGATACGCAGGATAACTTTCGAAAGGAGTAACCAATTGTTTTGAAACATTGCATGGGTTCATATTTTTTCAAAACTATTTACGGGATTGCATATGAGCTATGGCCACGACCCTTCTGTATAAAATGTCGGTTTCTTACATGTTTTATGTGTAAATTAAGTAATAAGTGGATGTCATGCAAAATTAGACCACACTTACAGCCCCTAATAAGCTTCCATACAGAAATTAAATTTTTATAAAATTTGCTCCTACCGCTCTAACTGCCCTAAAAGTATGAAAAATGTATGACCGACCCATAATATTTTTGCAACCCCAAACGTTTCTCGGATCATATCTACCATCTATGTTCAACCCTTAAGGTGGTCCCCACAGATTTTTTATTTATTTTTATTATGATATCAGCACTTGCTGTTCCCATGGTACCTCTTAGAAAGGTAAAATGTATGACCGACCCCCAGTTGTATTTCTATTTTCTAATTATTCAAAAATTCTGCGTAAAAGCTCAGTTAGAGTTCAGGAAGAAAATTTTATAAAAATGTTATTGTTGGGTCCGGCCGTGGCATAGTGGTTAGAACACGCGACTACCATGCGGGAGATCGCAGGTTCAAACCTGGCTCCAGTCATCTTAAAAAGAAAAAAATAAATAAAATTTTCTTTCATTGTCGGCTCCCCTCGAATGTTGTTTGACAGCAACTTCGCAGTATTAAGCGTCGATTCAATCGTCGTGTCTAGTAAGAGCTTCTCAAAACAGTGACGTTCGCATTCGTCGATAAATAAGTAGGTGCCGTTAGTTGTGAATCTAAAAATAAAAAGCGTGTTAATTCACAACAACGCGAGAAGCTATCCCATACCTGATTCATGGGGTGCAAAGGGAAATTAAGAAGTAAGTAAGTTATTGTTGTATGGGTGCCCCTTAGGGGTCGGTCATACATTTGAACGCTCTAGGGGCGATTCCAGGGGAGTTGCGGGGCTTGTTGTGGATTTTTTCCCCAAAACAAAAAGTTTATCGTTAAAAACCGGGGGCTTGATTTTAATTTTAGACACATGGTTTCTTGAGAAAATTTTCTTAGAATTCATCGCAGATTACGGGCTTGATAACCGCTTGATGCATTTTTTACTCCATACAAATTGACCCACTCTAATGCAAATGCATTTATTTCCTGGCAACTTTTGAAGAGTTTTACAGTTTCTTAATAAAAGGACTTAGTTTTTAAACCACTTCCAGTTTTATTTTGAACTTTCGACATCTCAAAAGTATTTTTCAGAAAAAAAAAATATTTTTTTCTTAAATTCTAGCACCAGTCTGCTTTCTAAGCTTTAGTTTCAATACATTTGTTGCAGTCATTCCCCTCCCGAGGATACTTTAAAAATAGATTTAAAGTTTTTTTTTTTGTTTTGTCCAACCATGACCATGAAAATACTATCTGTGTTTTGTGTTAGAGCAAAGAGAAATAATTACTCTCATTGAACATACGGTTGAATGCCTTCAAATCCCTTAGGTGCATCCAGGGGCAGGGTAAAATGTATCAAAGTGTTACAAATTCTGAGACAATTGGGTGAATTGAGCTGTCCTTGTGATACGATAGTGAGGCGTTGAGTTGAAGGACTCACACACGATGGTCGTACATACTCAGCACTTATACACATGACCCTAAAAGAAAAATATTCCTATGGCAAATTTCGTTGCTGTTGTTTTTCTTTTCTTGCTCTGGTTAGGCAAAAAGTTTGTAAGCCAACTTTTTCGTACTTTATGTAGACTTCTCGCCCTTTCTCTGTCTCTGAATTCTTGCTTCTCGCTCTCTCTCTCTCTACCTAGCTTTCTCTTTGCTCCCCTCCTCATCCCTGGTTTAGATACTATTTCTTGGCTAATGTTTTTCTCTTTTTGAATGTTTTCTTATATTTTCTTCTTTTTTTGTTTGTGTTGTTGTTTTTGTTAGGGCACCATCATACCACTGCAGTGGTGGTAACCTTCCACGTTTGTCGTAATTATGCGCAACATAAAATGTTAAACGTCTTGGTGCTCGTTCTCCTTTTTCGCAATGCTCAAGTTGCCCTCAAGTTCTACTTGAATGCTTCTCAGTTCGTTTTTGCCAATGTATATTTGTGTGTGTGTGTATTGCACACACTTACATTACAGGGGCCACAAAGAAGTTTATTCTGTGTGTGTGTGTCTTCTTTTTTTTTTTTTTTGTCTAAGATTCGTAGTATCGTTAAAACAAGAAGATAAGCCACTTGTGCGCTCCAAAAGAAAATAAAGGAAACCCCAAGAAAAGTAAAAGTTTTCAGCTTAACCATAAAGGCTGTGTTTTGTGAGGATATCCTTCGAGCTGCTACGTTACTGCAGACTTTTGTGCGTTGTATTTTACACCTGTCTTAATACAATTTGAAAGGTAGTTACTTGCTTGCATTTTGGGTTTAGATTTCCCAACATAATGTCTAATGCTGGCATGGAAAATCACGTAAATAACTTGAAATCAAGTTAATTTTTTTATAGCGATTTTCTTTCGCTTTGATGAGTACGCCTGGACGCTGCTGCATATAAAGATGATCACTTAAATTAAATTTTTTCTAAAATTTTGTTGGAGTTTTTGGGTATTTGTTTAACAATTCGTGCGTTTTCTTGGGCAAACAACAAATAAATTATTTACCGAAAGTCATTAGCCCAAGTAAATAACAAGAGCAACAACAACAACACACCAGGCAAGAGTTTAAATGTAAATTGAATTTGCACGTTTGTCAATCCAAAGATTCAAGGAAGTGTTAGAAGAAAAAAACGCACAAAACCCCATTTGTTTTTTCTAACGCTTTCTTTTCAACTTTGTTTATCTCTTACTCGTTATCGAAATTAAATTATTTGTAAATTGTTTTTTTTTTTATTGATTGGTGTGAAAAATTGTTTTTCTATTGTTCTGCGTTTTACTGTTCTTTGTAAGTTTGAAATTCAATTTGCACAAAAGTTTTTTTTTTTTTATTTTATGCCGCCTAATGATATGCTCTCTGTTACAAGAAGAGCATTGCCCCCTACACGATAGGCAATTAGTATGGCCTATAATAAAGCAACACGATTCCGTGTGTAGTGGCCTAAGACGTAAATAAGGTTTCCTTTTTTTGTGTGAATTATTGTGAAATCTTCTAAAGGCATTCTCAGGAAAAAATTTAAAATTTTGATTATGTTACAATTGCATAATATTCTTCCGCCTAATGATATGCTCTGCATACTAATGTTAAGCTGACGGAGGAAGTATATCTGGACATGTTTTAGCAGATGTAAAGATTTAGTTCGTTAGAATTCTGGTGAGGGTGGTGCGTTTGTTGTAGTTAGCATTAATAATGGAAATTTGTGAAATAATTTGTGAAGTCTTATAGCTGAATACGCCGCATAGTCTCTTGAAGTGTTTCGCTCTAGCAATTGGCAGAAATTTGATATTTAATTGAATTTTTTTCTCTTGCTTAAAAGCAATCAGTATCAATGGTGGGTCTAATGTTTGTATCTTAGCTGCATGGAGTTTATGGTTTCTATATATTTAATTATTTTTATTTTAAACTACTACAACATTTGGGCCTTAGCATGGTGTTTGTTTGATGTTTATTCCTGCTGTCTGGAGATTTAAATTACATCAGCAATTCTAGTAATTTACCAGCAAACAGACATGGTTTGCTGACCGCCATATTAATGTGGAGTTTACAATTTCTCTTATGGTAAGCTAATCGTGCTACTATAAAGTGCATATACAGCTGTTCGGCACAATACAATTGCTAACTTACCCGCCATATTTCTGGGACTGCCAACATTTATTCTTGTCGGAGGTTGCCAAATTCTTCATCGCCCTTTTTATTTGTCCAAAGCTTCAGGATAGTCTGTACATAGTTACGAGATTTGTCTTATCTACCAGCCATTCAATTAGAAAAACAGGCGGACAAGGCTTAATCGTATTAGAAAGTTATGAATGAAAGATACTTGGTATTTGAACCCTTCATTGTGGGTTTTTGTGTTTCACCAAATGAAATATGTCCTGTCATCACGAAAGGGGTGATGCTATATTGAACGCATTTTACTCATACAAAGGCCGAACGACAGAGTTTTGAGAAGCTATTACTACATAAGCCGATTGACTCGACAACTCGTATGTAAGTGTCTTCAACATATAGTGGCAGACAAAATTTCAGCTTGATAGCTTTTAAACTACCACAGGAAAAAACCCCCAATTTGTATGGGAGGTGGGAGTAGTTTTTGAACGATCCTGCTCAACATTCACTTAGAGGACAGAAGCTTGCATACAAAGTTTCAGTTCGACAGCTCTTAAACTACCGCAGGAAAACACCCCCAAAAAGGGGCAATTTGTATGGGAGGTGGGAGTAGTTTTTGACTGATTTTCTTTAACATACACTTAGAGGACAGAAGCTGGCATACAAAGTTTTAGCTCTATAGCTTTTAAACTACAGTTGTAATCACAGGACAGGCTCCAAGAAGGGGGAAGTTTTTATAGGAGGTGGGGTTGGTTTTTTTACCGCTTGGGCTCATCTAAAAACCCAACCGCCGTTTTGAGGATATAAGCTTGTATTTTAAATTTCAGCTTTGGGGGTTTTTGACCGATCTTGTTTATCTTAGAAATAAACCTTAATTTAGAGGATGGAGGCTTGTATACCAAGTTTCAGCTCGATAGCTTTTAAACTACGGCTGTAATGATGGGATGTGGAAGTTGTTTTTGACCGATCAGGCTCAACTCAAAACTTAACCTCTGCTTTAAGGATATGAGCTTGTATTCCCAAATTTTAGCTCAATATCTAGTAAACTTCGGCAGTAATCGTGGGGACAGACGGACATCTTTAATTCGACTCAGACGCTGATCATTTATATACATACATATATACTTATTATGGCGGGTCGATTAGTAGAGAGGCAACAATGTCAACCAGTGAAAATGGTCTCCTTATTGACTGCGTCAACTTCTGGTGGCAATGTCGATTGGAAGTACGATAATGGGCGTACGACGTATCGGTTTATACCGGATGTCAAGTTTGTCAGCGAACATCTGTACTTTGATTTTGGTCTGAGTGCGGGTTATATACTGACAGGCCATGGGTCATTAAATGCATTTTTGCATTAAATGACTTTGGCCCCTAGTACGTTTTGTAGCTGTGGAGCAGAGATAGAAGACTGGCTACACGTGTTGTGTGTATGCCCGTTATATCATGACATCAGAGATTTGGCTAGCATGGGCATTATAAACGCCCTAGGAGAATTTAGAGCAGGAGGTGTGCTTGCCACGCCTGATTCGCTAGGCAAGCTTTCGCAGTGATGTTAAGTTGTACGGCCATTGTGGTCACGGTGGAAGGGGGCAAAATCTTGGGAAGTCATTTCTCATTGATTTGCATTGTCAAGATCTAGCCGAACTTGAACAATTTTGTTCAGCTTGACTAGCGGCGGTCAACAGTCGGCTGAAGGGGGTACCAGCCCCCTGGCTACAATGGGGCCAAAGCTGGGAGTATATTTGGTTACGAAACTTGACTAGTGGTTATCTGGCTGGGAGTTCCGGGGTCAGGTTTCCAGATTCCGCCCAGTCATCCCAGATCCTCGGATCTTAGTGGGGGTGCAGACAGGCGGAAGGGGTTTGGAGTTCTCCCCGTCTCCTACCGGTGAGGGTACTACATGCCTGTAGTGCAGTACCAAACCGTTTCCATCTACCCGGGGCGCTGGTATGCAAATATCGGTGCCTGCTGCGTATGTAAAAATTCCATGTCTGCTATCAACGAAAGTAGACCAATCCTGTGAAGTATGGTTCATCAAATCACAAATTGGTAGTAGCTTAACTACGAAACTGCAACCGGTGAGTGTGACCTCTGCACAGCGACCGCACGTTGTGAATGGTATTAAAATGTCCTAATATTTATGTTTCTTATTGTTTTAGTGCACTTTCGATATCAAATGGCTTCAATGAAATGTACCGAGGATTTTTTTTTTCGTGGAACATTTAAACTTACTATCTCGACTCCTCAGGTGTCCTTTTCGTCCTTAGTTCGAGAAAAGTCGGAAAAGTGCGTTAAAATGGGACTATACACCATGTGCTACAAAAATGTTGCCCAGAAAATTTTACTAGGGGTGCTCGAAGACCAAAATTTGATGTCTGCTACTTTTACTAAGCATTTTGTATCTTTTAAAAGCACTGTGTGAACTGCGACCTAAAATAGTTTTACGGCATATTCGATATCGGATGTCTTAAATGAAATTTAATGAGGATTTTTTGTGTGGAATATTTAAACTCTCTGTCTCGACACCACACGAGAATAGTCAGGAAAGTTCCTAAACATGTTCTAAAAAATGTTGCTCAGAAATTAATATTCGTGCTCTAAGACCAAAAATGTATTCTTTTACTAAACATTTAAAATAGTCAGACTATCTAGGTTTTTTATTGCTTTAGAGCATTTTCGACATCAAATGTCTTCAACGAAATTACACGAGCATTTTTTTTTTGTTGGAACAATTTTTTTTGTTGGAACAATCTCGTCTCCTCACGTGTCCTTTTCGTTCTTATTTCGGGAACAGTCAGAAAATAACCTTAGCAAGGAACTTTATAACATTCACATGTTCAACAAAAATTTTGCTCAGAAAATATAATTTGGGTTCTATAAGACCGAAAATCGATATCTCTAACATTTAAAAATCATTTTGTTTCTTTTCAAAGCACTGTGTGAACTGTGACCTAAACTAGTCAGAGTATCTATTTTTTTTATTGTTTTAGAGCGTTTTCGATATCTGATGTCTTCAATGAAATTTAACGAGGATGCCTTTGTGAAATAGTTTAACTCACTATTTCGACTCCTTTTCTTCCTTAGTTGGAGCGAAGTCAGAAAAGTGCCTTAAAATGGGACTATAAAACAGAAATTTTGCTTAGAAAGTTTTACCCCCCTTAAACATTTCAGCTAATAACTTTCCAACCACGTTCCTTTCAATTATTTCCAGCGACTCTAAAACACTTTTCTTCGATTTCATAACAATCTGCATATAAATGTTATGCAACGTTATTTACAAATAAGAAAAGCCTAAATGTAGGCAATGCTATTTATAACTATAATAACACCTTACCAATACCAACAACACAAGGGGAAAGTGAAACACAACACTCCTCAAGGTCCTTGGGTAAATTTTTAAACGGATTTTATGGCATTACAGTTAAAAGCTGTGCTTGGCGGCTACGACCAACAATTAAATTAACTCATACCCATACAAAATTGTATGGGTAATAAATAATACTTTTACCTTGCCGGCTAGTAACTGAGATAACTTTAATTAGTCCCATTTTGTTGTACATAACAATGTCTTGATTAAAATTGCCTCTATTATTCTGCCTCCTCTGTGTACATGGTTAAAGTCGTGACTGTATAACTTAAGGTACGCCCATGAAGTCTAATTAAAATTAAGAAAGTTAACGCTGCTACTACTTCTACTTCCTAATCCTCTTAGCCGTCTGTACATATTGTAATTCGTTTGAAGTCACCTGGTAAATAGCGGCATTATATATTTATTACTTTTGTTAGAAAAGGGAAAATATAAAAGAAAATTCTTTAGATTTTGTTTTGTCAAATTTGTACGTAAAATTCCAAAACATTCATCTCAAGTTTGCTGATATTTTTGTTGGTGCTCAATTTGAAGCCTAAAGGTAGACTGCAGTCATGCTTAGTTTAATGTGCCCAAAACAAATCACCTTTTTGGGCAGCGGTCATTTTATATTTTCCATTAAATTTCAATTAAACTTTAATCACATACAATTTTGCTGCGAACCCCAAATGTCTCGTACAGTAACCCTTTTCTTATGCAATGACAGACGGAATGACCGAAAATTATGACTGGACTGGACACAAAACAACACAAGAAAAAAAGAAAGAAAAAATTACAGCAATGCCGGTAGGTTATAATGGTCCTACCAACAGGACACTAACCCTTTTGGGACCATGGCAGCAAACAGGAACAACAACAAAAACAAAAGTAACCAGTCCAAACACTTTGGTCATGACCAAAAAGCGAACAAGAACAACACCACCACCACCACCATCTCTCTTTGCTGCCAACTGAATCATAAATTTACCATTATAATATAACTTAGTTTATGTTCTAAGCTCTGAACTTCCGTTTAGGACAAGAAAGGCCACAAGAGGAAGAGAACAGCCAGCAAAAACAAAGTCGGAAGTGAGCAATTACGTTGTAATATGCACAGAACACAAAATAAAAATGAAGACGTAGACGTAGACGATATAGTAAAGAAAGTAAAACGGAAACTGATGTAATGTATGGAAAATTAGCATAATTTGATGTAACACCAAGATGACAGTTTTAGCTTTATAACGGTAACGGCACCTTACTGACTTGGCCTGATAAAACATCTTGCTGTAGTATTTTTCTCCAGGCACCCCCACCCACCTCCGTAACAGTAAACGAACGTCAAAAGAGTTTAAGCCTCTGACAACTTTTAAATATCATTTAGTGCAAAGCAACAACAACAGAGACAACAACTTATAAAAAGAAACAAATCATAAAATAAAAAGTCTTTACGGAGTGTTGTAAAAGGGAAAACAGAAACGGTTGGGTAACGCACAAGAAATTACACCAGAACACTAGTGACACCACCCCGAAACAAATCCCTTAAGTCTTTGATATAGAGCAAAGGCCTAAGCAGCAGCCGGCAACATCACACAGTCGACATTAGTCGACATTTAGGAAACTGAAATAGGTTGTCAAAACAAAATACAAGAAAGAGCTGGGAACTGTTTACTTTTCTTCACTTGTTTTGATACCATTGAGCTTTTGAGTGTGTATTAAATGCCTTAAAGTATGCAGTGCTGTGAATAATATCGTTTGCCTAAGAGTATGCTATGCCAGACAACGATGATTTAAAGTCATTATGAGATAATAAAGTAAATATCATCATCACCGTCATCATCATCATCATTAGCGTTATCAACAACAACAACCATTTTATACGCAATTACAAAATAATCAACTGTTTTTTGTTTCAAAATCATCGTCATGAAAAATGGAAAATTGTTGTAATGCTATGCCCGACAACCAAAAAAAAGGGGAAAAAGATCAAAGAGAATTTAATTATGAAATGTGCGAAATTCTAGATTTAGTTTGAGTGGTAAGATAAACAGACGGTGAACTAACTGGAGCGAAACAAAAACAACAACAAGATAAGTAAAGTTTTCCAGGAATAATGTGGGGGCAAGTAACTAGAAGAAGAAGACATGAGATTGTCTACGATAATTGGGATGATGATTTTGTATCAAAGGAGAGAATAGTACAAATTACTTATTAGGGTTACCAGTAGTAAGGGTTAACAGTAATCTGTTCATAAAATACAGATAGTTTGAAGTCTTTAATAAAAATAATCGATTAGCCATTAAGTTGTCTAATTTTTATAAAGTGTGTTTCTTTTAGAGGTTATTTTTCTATTCTGTTTTTCATACAATCTACATGTAACTTGTGATAAGCCTTTATGTTATTTTAGTTAAGTATTCTGTGGCAAGTCGTCATGGAGAGATAAACACCGCTTAACAACTCTCAAATTTATATATTTTATTCAAACTTATAATTAATAATCTATCTCATGCAAATTATACCTTTAAGCCATATTCAAATTGCAACAAAGTTAGGTAAACCGTTTAACAGTTAAGAGCTATAGCATAGATTAACAAATAATAGATACAACATTTAAGATTGTATTAAATCTGAATAGTGCATACAAAATTGCCACTTAAATGTATACACACTATCTACATTCCCATGAGTCCCTTAAAGTATGCAGTAATCTATAAAAGCTTCAATAAGTTCGAATTATACCATTTAATAGAATTACTATCGGAACAACACTGAGAACTCAGAAAACTGCTACAACTATTCACTTGATTTTCTCATAAAAATTATCTAGTCCTGAGTGTGTGCGTGTGAGAGACCTTAACAAGCCGTAGCAGCGGCCGTATAGGTGTAGTGCAGAAAGCCAAAAGAAAAACAAACACAACCCCATTTTTATTGCATGTTAATTTCTCTCCAGAAATTTAACCTAATTCATTGTAAAACTTTGTTGTTTGCATTTTAAAGATACAGATGGAACAGCATAAGCACAGGCGTCCATGTGCAGGGGGGGAAGCGGAAACCTCATGATTTTATTTGTCTACCCCCTCAAGCAAGCAAGATGTACAAAATCCTACACCCCTCCTGCTCCTCAACCAAAACCATACCGGCCATATTTAGGTTGGACCTCGAGAGCTGCTACTGCAAAGCAAAAAAAAAAAGCAAAACGCAAAACGACGTAGCGCAGAGAGAAAAACTTTAGCTTTAACTTTGTTTTTAACATATTCCCTAAGCTATAATACATTTTTTACTGCTCCCCATGCCACCGCATCAGGTACAGAGGGCAAACGGATGAGTGGCGCAGGATAAAAGTTTGTATGTTCTGTATATCTGTGTTTTTTTTTCGCTTTTGCTTCTGTGTGTTGCGTTCAGCAGCTGAAAACAGGTTTGTGTTTTTTTTTCTATCTGTGTGTTAAATGTGAATACTTTGAGCACTGGGATTTCATGTGGCAACATCAGTCGCACCAGCACCATCAGCAGCGGCAACTTATTAACCTTTTAAACTTTATTTAACCCAAATACAAAGGTAAAAAGATGCCATGCCATGCAATGACAATGTCTGGCTGTAGTGAAAATTCTATCTAAAGTAAAATGAAATGATAATATGAATAGCAATGCTATCGTGAATTAATGCATGGACAGGGGGGCAGGGGGGTAGAGGAATTAAATCAACAGAAATTAAATGTGGATAGAGTGCTGCTATTAGCGGTAATAAAATACAAATTTAATGTTTCTTTTTTTTTTTGAGTTGAGACCGATAGACAGTGGAGCCTTGAACGAGAGACGTTAAAAAAATCTATGTTAATACAAAAAAATTTTAATTTTTCAACAGAAATTTAAAGAATATCAGGCAAAATTAAAATTTGATATCTGAATCTCAATATACATCAATTGATATTAAAAGTTTCCATTTTATATGCAAAGCTAAGTCAGTTCGAATTCAGTTTCCAAGTGCATTTCAAAAACTTCAATTGAAATAAAAATTCGATAAAATTTAAAAAAAAAAATTAATTTAATTTTGAAACTAGTCAATTAGTATTAGTATTAGTATTAGTATTAGTATTAGTATTAGTATTAGTATTAGTATTAGTATTAGTATTAGTATTAGTATTAGTATTAGTATTAGTATTAGTATTAGTATTAGTATTAGTATTAGTATTAGTATTAGTATTAGTATTAGTATTAGTATTAGTATTAGTATTAGTATTAGTATTAGTATTAGTATTAGTATTAGTATTAGTATTAGTATTAGTATTAGTATTAGTATTAGTATTAGTATTAGTATTAGTATTAGTATTAGTATTAGTATTAGTATTAGTATTAGTATTAGTATTAGTATTAGTATTAGTATTAGTATTAGTATTAGTATTAGTATTAGTATTAGTATTAGTATTAGTATTAGTATTAGTATTAGTATTAGTATTAGTATTAGTATTAGTATTAGTATTAGTATTAGTATTAGTATTAGTATTAGTATTAGTATTAGTATTAGTATTAGTATTAGTATTAGTATTAGTATTAGTATTAGTATTAGTATTAGTATTAGTATTAGTATTAGTATTAGTATTAGTATTAGTATTAGTATTAGTATTAGTATTAGTATTAGTATTAGTATTAGTATTAGTATTAGTATTAGTATTAGTATTAGTATTAGTATTAGTATTAGTATTAGTATTAGTATTAGTATTAGTATTAGTATTAGTATTAGTATTAGTATTAGTATTAGTATTAGTATTAGTATTAGTATTAGTATTAGTATTAGTATTAGTATTAGTATTAGTATTAGTATTAGTATTAGTATTAGTCAAAAATCGAGACATACAACTTTTATTAATCACTTTGTCTCACTGTGTGAACAGCAAACCTAAAGCGTCCCATACACGAGTTCTGCCGCAGTTTATGCTGATGAACCCCTTGTGCACGTGTGTGATTGAATGTTTCGATACACACATCAATCATTGTTATATTTTGAAATTTCAAACAGCAGTATCTTGGTTATTCCTTTAGAAGTACGTTCCACAATGGCCAGAGGACTGGTACAATCCTATAATTTAAAGAATAAATCACCAAAATTTTTCCAAATTTTTTTGTTTACACATTCATAAAAGAATTTTGTAGAATCTGGCATATTCAAAATATAAAAAATAAACAAAGTTCATCTGATTTATAAGAGTTCATTTTAAAAATCAAAAATGTTTTGATTATCATACTGCATTGTCTATGAGACAAATACATTCTTATGTTCTCTCAAATTTACCACTACACATATATTGCCGTTCCAGCTGCAGTTTTAGTGCATTTTCGATATCAGAAATGTTTTAGGAGAATTTCTTTTGTATAACATTTAAATTCTTTTTCCGACTCCTTACATGTCATTTTCGTCCTTATTTTCGAAAAAATCCCTAAAATAGAACTTTACAACTTTCATATGTTCTACAAAAATGTTGCCCAGAAAATTCTACCTGGGGTGCTCTAAGACCAAAAATCACGATCTCCAACTTGTATTAATCATTTTGTCACTTTTCAAAGAACTGTGTGAACAGCGACCTAAAATATTCACAGTGTCTATGGTTTCTATTATTTTTGGAGCATTTTCGATATCAGCTGCCCTCTATGAAACATAATTACGATTTTTTCTATGGAACATGTAAACTGTCTATCTCGACTCCTTACGTGTTCCTTTCGTCCTTTGGAACATTCAAATGTTCTACAGAAATGTGTCGCAGAAATTTCTATCATTTGAATATTGTAAAGATCCGTTTTAAGGTCATTTTTTGTCTTTTCTCAAAATAAGGACGTAAAGGACACGTAGGAAGAATAGATAGAAAGTTTAAATATTGCACAAAAATAATCCTAATCCTAAACTCAATGAAGACATCTGATATCGAAAATGCACTAAAACAAAAAGAAGCGTAAATGCTCTGACTATTTTAGGTCGCTATAGATTCACTCAGTGCTTTGGAAGGATACAAAGCGATTATCAAAAGTTGGAGATATTGATTTCTTTTCTTAGAACAAACCCGAGTAGAATTTTTTAAGAAACAATTTTGCAGACCATTTGCATATTCTAAATTCCTGTTTTAAGACACTATTGCGAATTTTCTCGAAACAAGGACTAAAAAGATACGTAAGGGCCCAAGATAGAGTTGAAATGTTCTACACAAAATCTTCGTTTAATGTCATTGACGACATCTGATATCGAAAATACACTAAAACAATAAGAAACATAGTTTTGTAGGTCCTATTTCAGGTTTAACGGAAAACTTCACCGGGTCATAAAAAAATTCACGGATCTTCCGGAATTTAAATACACTTACCTTAGGCTGTCTTTCTGAAAATGAATTATTCCGCCCCCCAGACAATAACCTCCATTTTGTGTCACTGTGCAATTATTATGTTAAAATCGGAGTATGTGAATATTATGAGTTGCTAACCACAGTATGCCACTGTGCGCCACCCCTAGACATACTTTGAATTATTTCATTATTACGCCTTTAGGTGTGACTTCGAAATATGTCTTTAAATTTTTGCTGTTTTTTTTGTTTTTTTTTTTTTTGTGGAATAATTTCATATAATTACATAACCATTAGCGGTCGCTAATGATTCTAAATTATGCCTTTCTGTGACGCAAGGGCGGAGGTTTAAATTAAAGAGTAAAATGAGACAAAAAAAATAATACAACAATATCAACAGCGACTGGGTAATGGTGTCTTTTTATTAAATTAAAAAATAATATTGCTATGTCAACAAAGACAACAAATGCTAAAACAAGACTGACAAAGAGTTGTGGTTAACAATGTGTAGTGTATGAGTGACACGAGTGAGTGTCTATAGAGTGGTATTGAATTAACTAATTGATTGTAGCTTTTTAGAGTAAGAGCTAAGTAGACAAATTCAAAGAGAGCGATAAGACACAATCACTATTGGTAATCAGAGTTTGTAGCGACTCGCTCTTTCCATTATACATTTTTTTGATACTAAAGAGCCGGCTCGGTAATAGAGAGCTGGTATCGCTAGCCGGATCTGCGGGCTCCGAGCCAATGAGAAGACTCAATTATGTAATCCTTAAATTAAATGAAGCGTTAAATGTTGGCAATTTTTGTTAAATTTTGCATTTTCCTTAAGGTCTCTCCTCCTACGTCTTATCGTTTTTTTAGTCTTTGTGAGTTTGGACTCAGTCAGGCATTTGAAAGCCAAGAATTTAAGTGGATATTATTTGCATAAATTTATACAAAACTACGGAATTTTCCATTAGAAACATTTTCCTATACCTTTTCATAGACTTTAGCATACGAAATTATTTATTCCATAGGTTGAGTGGTCGGAAATACTTAATATTTGTTTATAAATAAAATATTTACATATATGTAAATATTTGTTTTGCTTGTAACCTTTTATGATAATTTTTCTTCGCCATGTCCTCGATATCTAAGTACAGATAAAGATATGCATATGAGTGTGTGTGTGTGTGCTTTTTGGTCATGTACATTGTGGTACATTGAGTCGTTTTTGTGTACAAAATCAACATTCACTTGTCGAAATCATATGTAAATATTTAATAAAAAAAAATAATAGAAATATAAAGATTATGATAGAAAATAGCAATGTAGCAATATAGTTTAAGGTCAGTTTAATTTTTATAAAAGCACAACAATTGTATACAGTTTAAGGCTATACACTTGCTTTGTATACATTTGTAATCGAAGTAATAGAAATTAAGTGATTTTCAACATTTTATCATTGAATTTGATAATGTCATTACTTGCAAGAACTGTAGTATAATTTTAGGGGCTTTATTGAAATCTTTAAATTAAATAAGATTTTTTTTTTAATTTCTAATGATAATAAATTGAAATTGGTTTTAATTCGATTTGAAGTTTATTTGTGATTTGTTTTTGTTTATTATTTATGTTTATAATTCCTGTTAAAAATATAGTACATTGTTCTGTAGTTAAGTGCTACAAATTCGTTGTAAGCTTTTTTTTGTCCCTTATCTTAGTTAGCACTTGCCGGACATGACATCATATAGACGCATAGAAAAACTTACTTTATTCTGCTAATTTCAATATCTTACAATTCTCTGTGGCTTTAAGTGATATAATTTTTATCAAAATGTTTTTATGTTTTCTATCTCTCTAGCCTCCTTAACCTAAATTTGATGTATTTAATATCATTTGTTGTTTGTTTCGTAAAATGTTGCTTACCATTTTGCAAAAATCAATAACGAAGGTGCAAAATGTCAAGGCCGGCCTCAATCAAAAAAGTGAGAACAAAATAAACTACCCAAAAAACAGACACGTGTTATAACCTTTATCAACTTTGAATTTTATTAAATTTCCTTTGTTACATTGTTGCAGCAGCACTGTGAACAATAATTTAAGTTGCCATTTTGGTTTTCTATTATTTATGACCCTGCGTTATGCTTAATTTACTAAAGTTGCCATTATTATATATTACCTCAACAAAAAAAAAAAGAAGGAAACAAAAAACAAACGACTGATGATGATACTTATAAAAGTCATAATAAATGTGGCTAATCAGTTTGTTGCCACTCAGCGGACCAAGTAAAGTAGATTTGTCTGACTCTCTTATCTTTATAAAGGTTGACATTCAAAAAGGGCGGAGTATCAATGACAATCAATTTTTATTAATATACTAGGATCAGTATCAATTCGTCACATCTGTTAAAGTCTAGTTTAAAGTTTTATATCATTAACACAAATATATTGCATTACTTTTCGGTTCTTCTTACCTTCTACAATTTATTCCTCAACAATTAAAACAAATGAGAAGGATATTTAATTGTAACTGTATATTTTATAGCTTTCAGATATTAACCGAAATTTATTTGTGGGTAATGCGCGCAAATTTAGAACTACGATTTTAAGATTTCAGTGGCATGATGCATAGTACAACCGGGTGACCGGGAACCTGCCCTGTCAGTCATCTACATTTCTTTGATCTGCGATACTCTTGATATCGTTGACGTATTAAAATCAAAAACATAAAAATAAAAAATAATAAAAATATAAAAATATAAAAATATAAAACTAAAAAAATATAAAAATATAAAAATATAAAAATATAAAAATATCAAAATATAAAAATATAAAAATATAAAAATATAAAAATATAAAAATATAAAAATATAAAAATATAAAAATATAAAAATATAAAAATATAAAAATATAAAAATATAAAAATATAAAAATATAAAAATATAAAAATATAAAAATATAAAAATATAAAAATATAAAAATATAAAAATATAAAAATATAAAAATATAAAAATATAAAAATATAAAAATATAAAAATATAAAAATATAAAAATATAAAAATATAAAAATATAAAAATATAAAAATATAAAAATATAAAAATATAAAAATATAAAAATATAAAAATATAAAAATATAAAAATATAAAAATATAAAAATATAAAAATATAAAAATATAAAAATATAAAAATATAAAAATATAAAAATATAAAAATATAAAAATATAAAAATATAAAAATATAAAAATATAAAAATATAAAAATATAAAAATATAAAAATATAAAAATATAAAAATATAAAAATATAAAAATATAAAAATATAAAAATATAAAAATATAAAAATATAAAAATATAAAAATATAAAAATATAAAAATATAAAAATATAAAAATATAAAAATATAAAAATATAAAAATATAAAAATATAAAAATATAAAAATATAAAAATATAAAAATATAAAAATATAAAAATATAAAAATATAAAAATATAAAAATATAAAAATATAAAAATATAAAAATATAAAAATATAAAAATATAAAAATATAAAAATATAAAAATATAAAAATATAAAAATATAAAAATATAAAAATATAAAAATATAAAAATATAAAAATATAAAAATATAAAAATATAAAAATATAAAAATATAAAAATATAAAAATATAAAAATATAAAAATATAAAAATATAAAAATATCAAAATATAAAAATATCAAAATATCAAAATATCAAAATATAAAAATATAAAAATATAAAAATATAAAAATATAAAAATATAAAAATATAAAAATATAAAAATATAAAAATATAAAAATATAAAAATATAAAAATATAAAAATATAAAAATATAAAAATATAAAAATATAAAAATATAAAAATATAAAAATATAAAAATATAAAAATATAAAAATATAAAAATATAAAAATATAAAAATAAAAAAATATAAAAATATAAAAATATAAAAATATAAAAATATAAAAATATAAAAATATAAAAATATAAAAATATAAAAATATAAAAATATAAAAATATAAAAATATAAAAATATAAAAATATAAAAATATAAAAATATAAAAATATAAAAATATAAAAATATAAAAATATAAAAATATAAAAATATAAAAATATAAAAATATAAAAATATAAAAATATAAAAATATAAAAATATAAAAATATAAAAATATAAAAATATAAAAATATAAAAATATAAAAATATAAAAATATAAAAATATAAAAATATAAAAATATAAAAATATAAAAATATAAAAATATAAAAATATAAAAATATAAAAATATAAAAATATAAAAATATAAAAATATAAAAATATAAAAATATAAAAATATAAAAATATAAAAATATAAAAATATAAAAATATAAAAATATAAAAATATAAAAATATAAAAATATAAAAATATAAAAATATAAAAATATAAAAATATAAAAATATAAAAATATAAAAATATAAAAATATAAAAATATAAAAATATAAAAATATAAAAGTATAAAAATATAAAAATATAAAAATATAAAAATATAAAAATATAAAAATATAAAAATATAAAAATATAAAAATATAAAAATATAAAAATATAAAAATATAAAAATATAAAAATATAAAAATATAAAAATATAAAAATATAAAAATATAAAAATATAAAAATATAAAAATATAAAAGTATAAAAATATAAAAATATAAAAATATAAAAATATAAAAATATAAAAATATAAAAATATAAAAATATAAAAATATAAAAATATAAAAATATAAAAATATAAAAATATAAAAATATAAAAATATAAAAATATAAAAATATAAAAATATAAAAATATAAAAATATAAAAATATAAAAATATAAAAATATAAAAATATAAAAATATAAAAATATAAAAATATAAAAATAAAAAAATATAAAAATATAAAAATATAAAAATATAAAAATATAAAAATATAAAAATATAAAAATATAAAAATATAAAAATATAAAAATATAAAAATATAAAAATATAAAAATATAAAAATATAAAAATATAAAAATATAAAAATATAAAAATATAAAAATATAAAAATATAAAAATATAAAAATATAAAAATATAAAAATATAAAAATATAAAAATATAAAAATATAAAAATATAAAAGTATAAAAATATAAAAATATAAAAATATAAAAGTATAAAAATATAAAAATATAAAAATATAAAAATATAAAAATATAAAAATATAAAAATATAAAAATATAAAAATATAAAAATATAAAAATATAAAAATATAAAAATATAAAAATATAAAAATATAAAAATATAAAAATATAAAAATATAAAAATATAAAAATATAAAAATATAAAAATATAAAAATATAAAAATATAAAAATATAAAAATATAAAAATATAAAAATATAAAAATATAAAAATATAAAAATATAAAAATATAAAAGTATAAAAATATAAAAATATAAAAATATAAAAATATAAAAATATAAAAATATAAAAATATAAAAATATAAAAATATAAAAATATAAAAATATTAAAATATAAAAATATAAAAGTATAAAAATATAAAAATATAAAAATATAAAAGTATAAAAATATAAAAATATAAAAATATAAAAATATAAAAATATAAAAATATAAAAATATAAAAATATAAAAATATAAAAATATAAAAATATAAAAATATAAAAATATAAAAATATAAAAATATAAAAATATAAAAATATAAAAATATAAAAATATAAAAATATAAAAATATAAAAATATAAAAATATAAAAATATAAAAATATAAAAATATAAAAATATAAAAATATAAAAATATAAAAATATAAAAATATAAAAATATAAAAATATAAAAATATAAAAATATAAAAATATAAAAATATAAAAATATAAAAATATAAAAATATAAAAATATAAAAATATAAAAATATAAAAATATAAAAATATAAAAATATAAAAATATAAAAATATAAAAATATAAAAATATAAAAATATAAAAATATAAAAATATAAAAATATAAAAATATAAAAATATAAAAATATAAAAATATAAAAATATAAAAATATAAAAATATAAAAATATAAAAATATAAAAATATAAAAATATAAAAATATAAAAGTATAAAAATATAAAAATATAAAAATATAAAAATATAAAAATATAAAAATATAAAAATATAAAAATATAAAAATATAAAAATATAAAAATATAAAAATATAAAAATATAAAAATATAAAAATATAAAAATATAAAAATATAAAAGTATAAAAATATAAAAATATAAAAATATAAAAATATAAAAATATAAAAATATAAAAATATAAAAATATAAAAATATAAAAATATAAAAATATAAAAATATAAAAATATAAAAATATAAAAATATAAAAATATAAAAATATAAAAATATAAAAATATAAAAATATAAAAATATAAAAATATAAAAATATAAAAATATAAAAATATAAAAATATAAAAATATAAAAATATAAAAATAAAAAAATATAAAAATATAAAAATATAAAAATATAAAAATATAAAAATATAAAAATATAAAAATATAAAAATATAAAAATATAAAAATATAAAAATATAAAAATATAAAAATATAAAAATATAAAAATATAAAAATATAAAAATATAAAAATATAAAAATATAAAAATATAAAAATATAAAAATATAAAAATATAAAAATATAAAAATATAAAAATATAAAAATATAAAAATATAAAAATATAAAAATATAAAAATATAAAAATATAAAAATATAAAAATATAAAAATATAAAAATATAAAAATATAAAAATATAAAAATATAAAAATATAAAAATATAAAAATATAAAAATATAAAAATATAAAAATATAAAAATATAAAAATATAAAAGTATAAAAATATAAAAAAATGTCAATTTAAAAATGCATAAAAGTGTAAAACTATAGGAAAAGTTTTATAAAAAATCTATTAGTAAAATTGAGTTTTTTTTTACGTTGATAAGGCCATCACTTGAGAGCACATGGTCCGATTTGACTAGTTTTAGTAGTAATGTTCGTAAAATTCCGAAATTTATAGGAATTTATTGAAATGTTGGATATATTAACAAAGTGGGCGTAGAAATGGGCATGACAAAGCTGTATTTAAGTCCTAGAGAGATACAAATAGTGGCAAAACTATATTTTAGCCTTAGATATATATAATTTGCTACACAGGTAGTACTCAGCAGGACTAGATAAATTTTGCAAACGAAATTTGTATTTACAATCAATCGGCAGAGGAGGGGTGGAAAAACTGTATTTTAGTCTCAGAAAGGTTATACTTGATATATAGATTGTATTCGGCACAACAATTACATATTTTTATCAGCAGGCGGAGTGGGCGTGTTCAAAGTGTATTAAAGCCCTACGTAGATACAATTTAGTATACAGATGGAACTCCGTGCTACATGCTATTTTGGATTATTAGGCAGATGTTTAAAAGTTTTTATACCCATAAAGATGAAATTTAGTATTCAGATTAGGGTAATGACTTTTTGATTTTTTTTCTCAAAATGTATTTCCTGTGGCACGAATGAATGAACTTTTGCCTATATATGACTAAAATAACGTTTATTCCATTTAAATATTGAAAAATAAGGTCATGCACAAACCACTATTAAATGATATTTTTGTGAAATAATTAAAAATTTGTTCTTTTTTTAAATCATATAAATCCAAAACGGAAAAAAGTGTCAAGTCTTATAACTTTCTTGAAATGGACGAACATCTTTCGTTTTTATTTACAATTAAGTGAAGGTATGTCATTTTGAATAGAATGTATCTCTTTGGAAGAAACGTTGGCGACTTTTTTATGATTCTCAGAAATAGTGAGAAATAAAAGGCAACGTGGCAATTGTTGAAGCACTATTGAGTGAACGAAGTCGCATACCCCTGAAAAAACACGTCATTGGACGCTTCAAATTTTTTGAGTCCACTGCCAAAGGACTGAGAGAGGTGATCAATCTAATTAAACTACAGCTTTAAGCTTTATGGAGCAAAACATTGAAATTCTTTGAAGGAACATTTTGACATGACCAAGATAAAAGGCGGATTGATGTGCAAAGAGGATGAGAACCTCTACAAACTGCAAATTGAGAGCAAAGGCCGCGTTGAATATTCCAGCGGCAAACCTGGTGGTGCCAATACCATCCACCCATCTAAGCGAAAGAGGACAATGGAAGCGACTGTGTCCACACGTGTTAGTTCAGCGATACCTAATTATTCCGAAAGTCGCACGGACTCATTCGACAACAGTAGAGATAGTCCTTGGGAGGATGACAATGCAGCATCAACGAGCAAAAGGAAGCATTGTCCAACAGGCATGCCTTGTTACAAGCTCAAAGCTGTCTTCACGCGTAGCAGCAACGGTCTGCCATCAGATTTCCGCTGAGGGCATTCAAATTCCAACCCCATCTCAGTAAGGAATCCACAAGGCTATCTTTACAGAAGCTGCTTTGGTAAAGAAGTACTTGGTAAGCACGCTTTATCTGGAGAAGTGGAGCATGCACTTTGACGGCATACACATTAAGAGCTTTGAATATCAGGCCGTGGTCCTCAAGAATGAATCTAAAGAAATTAAGTTGATTTCGCTCAAATTGAAAGATGGGAAAGCACAATCAATCGCAGATGGACTCCAGATTGTGTTAGATGAGTTCAACCTGTGTGGATCAATTGAGATGATTGTTCCCGATACAACAAGCTTGAAAACCGGCAAAGACAGACGTTGTAGTTCGACTGCAGCAAATGTTCGAAGAGAAAGGTCACCCTAAACCCAAGATCATCAGTTGCCAGCACCATGTGCTGGATCGCGTTCTTCGCTTCGTCATGAGCTCCATGGGTCGACTTAATCGCCAAACATCGAGTACTTCTTTGAGCAGGATTTGATGAGCAATTATGATCAATTGAAAGCAGCCTTTAGCAATGGTAAAACTAAGATCTTCAACCACACTCGTGTCTTAAGTCACTTCACTGAGAGGAGTAAAGTTTAAAGTTTGTAAAGTTTAAGCAGATCCCAAACATCTGCAATGCACGCTGGAACTCTCGTGCCATTCTAGCTCTTTTTGCGTTTATTCTGATGCTTGATACCCGGAACAGGTTGCGTAAAATCTGCTCATTCATTTCTTACTCATGGCCGGATCATTGGTTCAGTAGTCAATTGTACCCGGCAATGGCATATATCAATATGTAGACAAAAATTTTATTTTCGATCAGCGAACAGACTAGGTGTTTGGGTTAAAGAGATAAAATTTGATATGCAGGTAGTACTGGGCGGGTTTTACGTGCCAAAAGTGTTGTAATCCTAGATAAATACAAATTGTTACCCGGATACTGCAACTATTCATATAAAGACGAAAATTTTATTTAAGAATACTGGGCAATACAGACATGATGATACCAACAAAATATATGATATCGATAAGTGAGTGGAATGGGCGTTGCAAAAGTGTTTCTTTTTTAGTGCTAAATCATTTTTTTAATCAATTTGATACACAGATTTTTCTGGGCACTACAGCTATGTATATAATGGCAAACATTTGATTTTCGATCGCTGTGTGGATGGTGATATGGGTGACAACTACAATGAGTAATATTTGAATAAGATAGTACTTGGTTTATGATATGTACTTGCAGGCAGTTTTTTTTTAATTTTGGTAAGTGACGGGATGGTGGGTGAAAAGTAAAAAGAACAACATATTGTCATCAAGCTAAGGAAACTTGAGATACGTTATACATTTTTCGACTATGCAATAGAGAAGCATTCCCGGGCCCTGCAGTGTTAATATCTTGAATTGAACACAACTTGATAGTATTCGGTCTATTTATTTATACAATAAAAATCCTCGCTACCACTATCAGGTGAAGGTTGGAGGAAACATCTAAACCATATGTTTACGTAGCAACCATGGCACAAAAACACAAACTTTTTTGTGCTACACTATATGAGAATATTTAACATTGCTGCTTATAAATTATTAAATATTAACAAATTTATTAATTAAATTTTCTCTCCCTCTTCTTTTTTTCCAGTGTTTATACGAGAGTAAAAGTGTTAAATAAAATATCAATATTAAATCACATATCATAGAAAATCAATTAAAATTTTGTGTTTTTTTTGCTAAAAGAAAAAAAACATATTATCGCGTAATTAAATTTATAATTAACATACCCGCGTTTCGTCGTAAAAATTTACAATTCAATCAACGCTCTCTAAATTTCGGCAAAATGGCAATGGTTATATCGACACGCGCAAAACTATTAATAACCGCTTTAATCGTCTTCTTTTTGCTCGGTATAGTCCTGGTAACGGGCTCCACCAAGGGATGGTTTATACCCAATCGTTACAACGGCGAACGTGTTGCTGCTAGGATACAGGTAACAAAAACCAGTGGTTTATTTTGTATTTTTTTTTTTGCCGAATGTTTTCTACAATATTTAAATTGATGATATTTAAAAAGCATATTATCGTATTACAATTTCGGTTTTTTTGTTTGCATTGTACAAAATGTGCAATTCCACAATTATTTTTATTTAAAATGTAATAAATATATGTGTGTGTGTGTGTGTATCAATTGAATCACTGACAGTGGGTTCCCGCTCACACAGCTATTAATCACTACTGCATAATTTACAAAATACAATTGTAAACCACACTTTGCTTTATGGTCATCGGGGTGGTTGACCATAAAAGCTGTTTGCTGGCCATATAGAGTACTCAAAAAATGGAGCTGCCGCCGTATACATATTCTATGTATATTGATGTCGACTGTAATTGAAACCATCAGCAATACAATTAACTGCTCATTAGTTCGACAATGTGTAAATTGATGATTGCCTATTGTGTAATCCAAGTTTTATGCCACTGTTTTTACCCAATTTCTACCTGCTGGAAACTTTTTTTTTTTTTGTCTTTCACATATGGCCAATAAATTAAGTTTTATGTTAATATAGGGATGTGTGTGTGTGTTGTATTATAGTATACATATGCGGGCACGCACACATATAAACGTTAAACGAAGTTTAAGCACATTATCATTGGTAATGTTCAGAGATTAATGAGCAAGCAAGAAACAAATAAAAACTGCTACGATTTTGCCACAAAACATTATGGGGATTTTGTTGTTAAAACATATTAAGGCAAATAGTTTTACTCAGTTAATGGCTTAATATTGACAAGTGTAGACGAAGCGAATTGTACGAGGATCGGTGGGGAAGTTAGGTTTGATACTTATTAAAACAATTGATCTGTTTGGTCAGTTTTTGGTATAAACAACTTGAAGATATTTTGGTAAAATAAGAGTGTCTTTACACTCTGGGTTTTCAGTCTCTATATTTCATGAAAGGTTAGTGACTTGGCCACGCATTTTGTAAAAACGTGATGCATTATTATTTTGATTAGAAATAGTTTTATTAACTACAACTAATCGGCTTTTAAACACATATATGTATACATATTTTCCCATCGATCTTGGAAAGATATTAAAACACTTTATGATATTTCATATTAAATATTGTCACTAGTTTCTAGCTGCAATTTTTCAAAATAAAAAAAATTACAGTTCCGAAATCTTTTGAATTTGAACATTTCTCTTAAGATATGAGTATATACAATTCAACAAACATCTAAATCCCTGATGATTTGAATTATATTTTAAAATTTAATGCCGCCTTACCACGAACCATCCCCTGTATTATATGTAATACCTAAAAAGTTACCTCTATGTATCTGTTTATTCACTAATACATATTAATGTCTCATCCCCCTACTATCTATTTCCTAATTTCATGTGTGTATGTGCGTATATGCATAAATAAATGTTGGTATTATACAATTAACTTTAGTTTGAAAACCGCATAAATTACAAACAAATTGAGCGTATAAAAAGCCACAAGATATAATTTACACATATATTTAAATGTTTAAAACTATAAACCATATACTAGATTACCCTTCTATGTGGAGCCAAAGTTAAAAAGTTGGTTCTACCGCATTATGAAGGGTGGTTGGGTAGGAGCGTAGGATGCAGCTTGGAGCGGCAAATAAAAGTCAATTGTTATTGTTTGCTAAAGCAAAAAACAAGTTAAATTAAACTATAATATTGTGGTTAAATTAAATGACAACAATTACAATAATTATGAATATTCAATTGAATTAATCTATTATGTTAATAAAATGCGCCGAAATGTAATGTATGTATATAACATAAAATTTCGTTGTGGAGGTAATATATATAAATTTAAGCAATCAAAGACTTCAACATAATTAGAATGTTTCGATGAATTTTATAAAACAAAACCATAGTTTCATTAAATATTGTCACAAAATAATAATATGAAGTGTTTACCAATGCTATAGTGTAGGTGTCCTCCTTAACAATGCCATCGGCAGTGTATAGATATGACCAAATGTGGTGAAGGTATTAGGTTTGCAAGTGATTCCTAAACTTGATGTAATACAGTACATAGACATGTAGCTTTCAAGAATTTCTTTAACACTTTGGAAAGAGAAATGATAAAAACTAAAAAAAACGTCTTTTAATATTTTATAATTTAAAACATATCTGTACAATATTAATGTTTATATGTTATAGACCAATGGCCGGCCAATTACATCCAATCAATTTTTTTCCAAATAGTACAAATAACACACAGTTTTTTGTCTCAAAACTTTTATGACAAATTTTTTTTTACATTTTAATCCAAAATTTTAAATTTGAACTACCGATAAGTTTGAGTGTGATTTGAGTCCTTCGGATTATTTTCTGTTGGGAGCCATTAAGGATAAATGTTACGCAAAGCATCCAGAGACAATTGAAGAGATGAAACAATAGATCGAAGTTGCCACTGAAGAGATTCGCAAGACACAATCGAATATATACTGAAAAATTGGGTAAATTCGAAGTGCTACTGCCGAGCCAGTCGTGATAGTCATTTCAGTGATATTGTTCTCCATTATTAAATGTCAAAGTTCAACATTTGCAATAAAACCAGAAATTTGAAAAAATTATCAGACCTTTTTTTATAGCCGATTCAAATTTAAAATTTTAAATATCTCACTCCATATTTATTTTTTTTTATATATAAATATATAACACAGATATATTTAAGTCAAAAACTGACGATGAAAATCTGGCTAGCAAACTGCACATTGTCAGAGATTGCCGACTGTAAGATGCATTTCAAAATAATCTTAATACAATAATCTTAATTTTTTATTAATAATCTTTATCATAGTATTGCGTTACAGAAAAATGCCAACATATGTTTAGATATCTTTGAAAGGACTAAATAGACTGATAAAAATTTAAAATTTTTGAAGTATGTTCTAAATTGAAGTGTTTCCAATTTGAGGTGTTTGCAGAGGTATTATTTCCCTGTTGTGCAATATAATGAAAGTCTGACTAATTCTTTATAAATGCCTGGTACAGTTAAAAATGATAGCACTAATAGTTTAATAGTTGTATTACTATTGCCGAGTTCTTTTCGATCGGCGCCACTGTGCTACGTATAAGTAATATTTATTCAATGTATGAATGGTGTATTGGGTCGTATGATGATTATAAATGTAAAGTGGTTTTCAATAAGGGCGGAACGATATTGCAATGCAATTCTTCTTCTTCTGCTTCTTAATTCCTTTCACTCCCAGTGGAACTTAGGGTCTCAATATTAACAAAAAACTGAAAAGGGTCAATTAAAAAATTTATGATTTTAAACTTTCATATTTAATATCCTTATAACAGTAAAACATATTTCAACACACTAAGCATCATGGTGGTGAACTTTGACACCTTGCAACACCTACGGCATTAATGCTGAGAGCTTTTACAAAGAATATTATAAAACCCTGACTCCTTCTCTACAAATGTCTAGTACATTCAAAAATGATCGGAACAATATTTTAAGAGTTGATATCACCACCACTCTTTTTTGCGATAGGCCCTACTGCGCTACGTATGAGTGATATTTCTTCAATGTATAATTGTATTGGGGGTCGTATGATAGTTAAAAATGTTAAGTGGCTTTTAATAAGGGCTGGACGATGTTGTAATGCAGTATTAACGAAAAAAACTGAAAGCAGTCAATTACAAAATTGGCGATTTAAGACTTTCATAGAGAATATCATAATAACGGTTAAATATATTGCAAATGAATAACTTTTGCTAATGCTAACGCACATTGACACCTTACAATACCTACAGCGTTGATGCTACGACCTTTCGCATGTAATATAATTAAAGTCTGACTCCTTCTCAACAAATGTATAGTACAATCGTATGATCATTATAAAAGTAAAGTGGTTTTCAATGAGGCCGGGATGATGTTGCAATGCAATAAAAGAAACTGTGCGTGAGATGTTAACTAAATTATTATTTTATTTGAAAGGCTTATGTATACAATTCCGCATTATTCCCGACTACGTTTGAAATATGGTATTTATTTAGACGTTATTGACTTTCCCCTACGGGAAAAGTTTCATCGGTCAAAAAAAAGTTTTATCGGACACTGTCTCTGCATTTCGTTGGGTCACGTCGAAGAATCGAGATATGCATATCGATTTGAAGTTAGTAAGTATCATATAGTGAAATTTTTTATATTTGGGGGGTATTTTTTTACAATTTTTGTTTGTATTGAACCAAATTTGGTTTAATTAAGAAAATATTAGTTTTTTTCCATTCGAGATATATGCATAAGAGGTGGACGTGTCCTTTGAGAAAATTGCATTTAATTCAAAACAATTGTCAGTAATATATCAGAGACAAATGGAGCCAAATTTGGTTTAATACTAACAATAATCTTAGAAAATATAAAATTTTTTTTGTCATTTTTACGGAATCCATATTTCATTAACCGTTCGACAATTTTATGAAATATGGACTCAGTAAAAATGGTCAAAAAATCGTATTGGGGTGAAAATATTGGAGTATCCATAAAAAAAATGTTTCGATGTAATGGGGCCAAATCCTTTAGGGATTTTTTTAGTTTCGGTATATACTTCAAAAATAGCTGGGTACTTATGTCGTCCGTGTCCGTATAGTTTAACTTGAATTAAAGTGATTTTTATCGTTATGTAACACTCGTCATTGACGGCGATATCTTCAATAATGTCGTTTTCGAAAATGTACGAACCCAGTGTACGGGCAGTAACTCTTGGGCGCTCTGTTACCTGTTGGGCATCTTGTGGGTTGACATCATCGCTTAAGATGATTTTCGACCATTATTGGGGCGACTTTAAACATTCATTTTGACACCGAAGTTCTATTATTTATTTGAACTAGATGCCCAGTAAGAATTGGCATCAGTTACTAAAAAATAAATAGTACATTAAATAGACTTCGACTGGCACAAACAGCCAATATCGAAAATTTCTTATAATGAAGTTGCTAAGGAATACAATAAATAAATTTTTCTGATGGAACTTTATCAACATTTAAGCATTTAACTGACACAAAAAGAGCAGTTCGAACCCATTTTATTTATCAAAAAAATAACATCTAAGCCGAACCTATGGAAAACTTCACATAGTGCTCAGCCCTGTTTAAAAAATGACTACTTTACGATTAAGTAGCCACTGCCTCTGACGAATATAATGAATCTTTTATTTTGCTAATAAAACTTTAACATTTGAACGAAATACTTAACAGTGTAAATTATCATGGTGATTTGCCATCAGTGTCTGAAAAAGAATCAGTAGGTAAAACATACACTACCAAAACAACTTGGTCGCCACAAGCTGCGATCACCAACGCGTACCTAATGAAAAATCCTTAGCATGAAATACGTATGAGTAATATTTATTCATTTAGTTATTGGTATTAGGAGTCGTATGATTGTTTTAAATGCAACAAAGTATGTATTACATATAATATTGTTAAGTGTCTTGTTGTTTGAAATCTACTTTGCTAAAATTTCTATTTATCTAATGGTTTTAACAAAATTTACACTTCATTAAACTCCTTTTTTTAAGTTTGTTTATTGTTATTGCACTATATTTTTTTTAAAATAATAAACAACTCTGTCAGTTTCATGCACAAACGTTTAATTATCTTGATAATTAAAATAAAAAACTCATGGCTTGTTTTAATTTTTAATTTAAAATTTATGTAAACTCAATAATCTCAACTAAATCATATTACTACAGTCACAGCGATGCAAAAAAACATCTGTATTGTTATTGCGCAAGTTTTAATTAAATTTTCTACTCATTATATTAAGCTTTACAGAGATTTAAATGAAGTACCTCTGGGTTATTGTGTGCTAGAAACAATTGTTATATATGAACACACACACACACATACACATATAGAATTTATTAATAAATATATTTCATAACATATAGAATTGAATGAATGTGTCAAACAATAGACTATAATACAATCATTGATGACAATTATTCCCACACTGGATACACACGCACACATATCCTGTTGTTGAAAATCTATTGCTACTCATAAAGAGCTGCAGCTGTTTAATATATATCCCTCTGGTATCTACCATCTACCATCAAATGATTATTTCGTTATTATTTTATCATTTCCCTGTCATCAACAATAGCGCTTTGTCAAAGAATCGAAAATGATTGTGTGTGTGTGTGTGTGCAAACTATTAATTTCCCAACAATTTCACACATCACTGCAGGTTGCTGCTGTAATCCTTTTGTGCTGAAAGTTGTTAGCTGATTTCTGTGGCATGCAAGTAGATACTTTTATTATTGGC
Organism: Muscina levida; assembly: GCA_964034835.1. Lineage (NCBI taxonomy): Eukaryota > Metazoa > Arthropoda > Insecta > Diptera > Muscidae > Muscina > Muscina levida. Next base: position 28,761,167 of record OZ035883.1, on the reverse strand, counting down.
TTCACTTCACATATGTATCATGGCGTTAAGCGTGAATATTTAGCTAGATCGTTTGTATGGCATCGGTAGTGTAAGTTATTGTATTTGATAATAATGCAGTTTTCAAATCGATTGATTATGGGAGGTTGGAATTGTGGGGATATTGAAAAAGTTCTATGAGCTATTAGGGGTAGTGGTAGTGGGTGGGAGAGTTGTAGTTGAATGTTGTTTAGTTACAGATCTAGGAATTTAGTGTAGATATATATATATATATATAACATCTTAGTATAGATAAACGTTTGTATGTACAGGGATCAGTACAACGCGAGAAGCTATTCTATACCTCATTCATGGGATGTAAAGGGAAATTTACTAATTAGAATTACAGTAAAGGGCCAAGGCCACTTTGTAATTTCGTGCCGCTTTGATTTAAATTGAAAACTTAGTTATCGCAAATTAATATATACCGCTGCTAATTCTTGCAAAAAAACTAGATTTCTACGTATATATAAAATTGTATTAATGCATTTAAAATCCTCTCAAATACGTCAGTCGAATATTCTAGGAATGTCTTTTATTAGTAACAATTATTGAAATTGTAAAATTATTTATAATTATGTTAATCTGAATAAATTCGAAACAAGCTAAAAAAAACCGAAACCGAAAAAGTTTTTACAAATCATGCAATTATTTATCCGGAAAAAGCCCAAGAGGTGTAACATATTTTGTAGAAATATACCTATAGTGGTGAATATACTAATAGTGTTGTGGGTCGTATGATTGTTACCCATAATGAATACACTGTAGGCGTATAATTAATATTATATTTATTATGGAGAAATATAAACACAGTAATTTATTAAGATTAATTTCAATTTAGTTACTATTAAGCAGAAAATGAAGCATAAGAGTGATGCACTCAAAATTTATTTACAACTCTATTTTCAGCGTATACTGCAATTCTTACTAACGTAAGTATTTGAGGCAATTATATAAATATTCAAAGTTAATATTAATTAAATTGCCTAATAGTATAGTGGGCAGTATACACATTAAGGGAATATATATGCTATATGTGTATACCTCTAGGAATTATGATAAATGTTTATACAATACTCTCCTATGTCATAGAGATTCATAATATTGTTAATATGCAATTGTATGAATGTGAAGGCATATGCTTAATGCATATATTATACACAACTACAAATTTAAGCTAAAACCAAAAGCCTATATTCGTTTGTGTTTGGAAAATACCCTGAAAATATGGCAAATATTAATTTAACCTAACCTAATTGTATTGGTGGTAACAGTAAGCTCAACTGCGAAGGGGTTAGTTTCCAGGAGCTATGTATACATACATAGTGGGTTGTGCCATATGACAGTTACTTATAACATAGTTATTAACATTTCCTACGGCTATGTTTTATTAAACAAACATAATTTTGTTAAACTTAAAGACATAGAAGGTCAGGTTAACAATAATTTCACAATTCTTATGTTTAAGTAGGTCATAGCATTCTTGTCGTTTTACTTCACATTTAACGTGTACAAAACAGTAATTTTATATAATGTAACTTGTGTTTTGAGTTACTTTCTACTATGTTTTAAAAATACTTATGAAATACATATGCACCTCAGGCGTATGAGTACTCGAAAAAACTCATGATATACATATGAACCTCGGGCGTATGAGTACTCGAAACTAAGATGTAGATCTCTTTAAATTTAATGTACAACGGGCATATGATTAATGTAGAGTATTTTCAATAAGAGCAGGTCGATGTTGCAAAGTCATAAAGCAAGTCGTGTGCGTAATATTAGAGAAATTGTAATTTTAATTTAAAAGCAATAATATGCCGTTATGTGTGAAATATAACAATGATCAAATCATATTCAAATTTTTACAATAGCGCGAATCTTTATGGTGAAAGTTTTAATAACTCTGCCACATATACCTGGCTGAATTAGAGCTATGGCAAAAGTTATATTGACTCTTAGGACAAATGTGGATTTTATGAAGTCCAGCGACTTTATAAAACTCCATAAGTTAAAGTCTAGCGGACTCAAATAGCACGATCTAGTTGGTCTTAGATGATATTGTTCACACAGAATATCCACAGTTTCGTCCATTATGTGACAAGTAGGATGGCGCCTACTGTTAGCACTTGTCGCATGTGCGCATTCATTTTCATCTTATTTGGCACCAGCACGGAAATTCATCCATCAGTAGCCCACGTACAAAATAATTCCAAGCGCTTTGGTCATTTGCACTTCTTAGATAGCGTATATAGTTCGTCACACCAAGTTTGGATAACAGCTCTTTTGGTTGCCCCTTCTGGTGCCGCTCATCGAGTTTACTGCCGAAGACTTTTCGAGCTGGAGAATTTTCATCCATTTGTTCAACATATCCAAGCCAGCGCTTTCGGTCTATTTGAACGCGCTAGATTACGTAGATGTCGTAATACAGCTCATACATCTCATGATTCATTCGATGACGGTACTCGCCATTAACGATGATGGGTCCAAATTTGTTGCGAAGTATTTTACTCTCGAAAACCCTCAGAATAGGTTGATACGCTTGTGTCTTTACCTAGGATTCAGTGCTGTAGAGCTGTAGGTAGGACAGTGTCTACTAAAGTTAGATATTTGTTAATTGTTATTAAATCGTTCATGATATTAACGATGATGGGTCCAAGCATTTTTTCTCGAAGGCTCCCACACCAGATTGATCTGCTTGGGTCATTATCCAGGACTCTGGCCTATAGAGCAAGAGAGGTAGGATCAGTGTCTAGTAGAGTTGGATCATAGTTCATCAGTTCGTTGAGTGAGAGCTTCCTAATTAAATCGCTTGCTTAGTAGCGGTGGCTGGTGATCACTACGAGTCTATCGATTTCCTGGCCGACATTACTATTTTTGTTTACGGTGGAAAAAATATAAATTAAATCATCTACCAGTTCAAATTTATAGTTGTCAACGTTCAAGCAGCGTCAGAAGCGAGTAGACTCTTTGTTCGTTGAAACAAATAACTTGGTTTTGTCCTCACTTATTACTTAAACTACTTCTGCCGACTTTATCTCAATGATTAAAAAGGCTGCAGTAACATCCGGCCGTCCTTGACCATTAATAGCTATATGATCGGTCTACGCGAGCGGCATTTGACTTTTAGTTAATATGGTACCAATCGTATTAACCGCAGCCTTCCGCATGATCATCTCTATTAGATGTTAAAGAGATCGTTTCTGTTAGATTTTATCCTATTTTATTTCGCAAAGTCATATCAGCTTTGCAGGGATACCAACCTCAGCCGTAGCATCTAATAGTCTCTGTCGCATCAGACTGTCGAATAAAGCTTTGTAATAGATAAAAAGACGGTAGGTATCTTTCTACATTTCTTGGTCCTACTGCACGATTCGTCGTATTGTGAATATGGTGCATGTACCAGTTCTAAAGACACACTGATAAGGTTCCTATCAGTTACGCTAGGATGGGCTTTAGTTTTTCACATAACACTCTCGATAGAACCGTGTTTGCGCTGAGTAAAATACCAATCCCTCTAAAGTTGATGCACAAACTTAGATAACCCTTTTTAGGCACAGGACATATAACTCTTAGATTTAGCCGAATCGTATTTCTGAATCGTGTTTATGAGATGGTGCATGCACGTTGTTAGATAATCGTCGCCGGCCTTATAAAGCTCAGTCGGAAGTCCACCGTCTTCTGCTTTATTGTTTTTAAGCTTTACAATTGCTGTGCTGATCTTGTTTTTCCTCTGTGGTGGACAATCTACTCCGTCGTGGATGATTGTCGTGATTTCGTCATTTATGCTGCCTTCGGGAACTAACGGAGTGCATAAGTGTTCCCTCCATATATGCAACGTACGCATACCTCCGCTTTACCTCCGTTATTGGAAGTGTTGTTGTGAAGAGTAAGGTGACCGCAAGTTATATGGAAAAAATAATTTTTATATAACTTTGTCGGTCTAACCCCACAAAAATGATAAGTCTTTGCAGATTTTGGGATAGCCAACACTTGAGAACGATTATTATTTGGATGACAAATGAGTATAAAGTGTAAGAATGTACGAATCATGCGAGTAGCAAGAAGGTGTATCAAATAGGTCTAAATTACAAGAGTAGATATCATTGACGCCATTACGTATATATTAGAGTTCAAAAATAAATATTGAGTGTTTCAATGCGCAGTACTGAAATCTCCTTGTAGTTGTGGATCTTGCCAATATCGAATAGAAGTCACTTGATACTCGAAGTTATTTTGAAAGTATTACTTGCATATTCGTCCTATTGGAAAGTATGATTGACGGTTTTTGTTTCCATAGATCATTATATTAATCATACGTTTATGATATTTTCAATTATTATCAATCATACGTTACTTTATCGAGCTGAATTTTTAGAAGACAACAGAAGACGTTTACTCGGTTTTTTCCCCGGAACCATATGCCGGTTTTTCCAAAAATGCCATTTTCGAATACCCGGTATAACCGGGTCGATAAACCGGTTTTTCTATAAGGGGGTAAAATCAAAATTTTTATAGGTAGAATTACTTGAGTACGATTGGAATATGTTAACCCGTGCCGCTTTGGGCTTAAAGTTTTTAAGCTCTGCATTTCAACTGTAGAATATGTCACTGTTCTTTGGGCGTGTGCATCCCTGTGCCGTCCATTGTATGTCCTGTATGGCCGTGATGTCAGCCTTGTATATGTCGAGGACATTCGACAGTCGGATTGAGGCCCCAGCTCTACATAGAGTTCGGACATTCCAGGTGCATATTCTTAAATCTTGACTTTTATAATGTTTGAGGGGATCGTCAACATTTAGGGGGTTCTTCTGTCAATTTGTGTAAAAGTGACGGTTAAAATGATTAAGGTATTTTGGTATCCCAAACTAATAAAGTCTGAAAGTAACAAAAAAGTATGAAAAAAAATTTAATGATTATCGTTTGATTGCCCGTTATATCTATTCAAAGGATATACAATTTTTATTGGTTTGAAATCAAATGAACTTGGTGCGTATGATTAATATTAATTTAATAAGTTTTCATTTTCATATTATATCCAACTGACTTTGCCATCTCCTCCCAACAATTTCTGTTTGCAGTTGGCATATATTTTCCAAATCCCTCTGTAGCCTTTACTACTTTTTCTAGATTTACTTTTAACCTTGGCAACCACAGATATTGTCATCTCTTAATGTTCAAAACCACATCCACAAATACGTTCAGGTATTCCCACCCCCCGCCCCCTTCACATACTTTGCCACGGTATGTGCAATTTCCATACAATTATAACGAAAAATACTACGATTCCAAGTACTTGGCTATTATTCAGAAAATATTTCTACATTCTCGTACTACCCCTGACTGACTGACGTTTGGCAAACACGGTTAGTTGACTCAATTCCCGTTTTGCTACTGTTATAATAATAATGTACATAAGAATGATAAGTAAGAATAATGTATGAATAACAACGAAGGTGTGTGTGTGTGGGTATACATTACTATTCCAGTATATGTACAAATATGTGTGAATTTTATTTGCAAGTGCATGTGTATTTGTGCTGACTTAATACATGACATTGCGAAATCATTGAATACTGACTGAGTATTGAGAGGCATCACAATAAAACCGCACTTAATATCATACCAGGGAAGAAAATTCAGTTTTGCACCAACCAAGCAATGATCCACACAACTTGTCATTTCATTCCACAGCACATAAGTACGTACCTATACACACATGCCACATGTTACACTTGTCAATGTGGTGGTTGTTGTTGTTGTTGTGTCTGTGCGATATAGTATACTTTCCACAGTTTTCTGTGGCAGCAGCGTAACGAAAAACAAAGCAAGTAATATACAACACAACACACAGTTACGGTACGAGGATAAGATAAAAAAGACCACTACGACGACGATGTACAGGCGTCACACTAAAGAAACTTCTTGCATATGAATGGCTTTTTGGAGTGCGTCATCAATATGCGAATTTGGTATATCAATGTGTGTGTCTGTGTATATGTGTTGCGTGTGTGGATAACTGACATACACATCCATCTATTTAAACAGCGATACAAGTATCTATGTAAATACTCAGTGTGTGTTACCGTGAGTGCTGCTCCTCAAGCAAAACATCTAACCTGCTGTTGATGCGTTTACAAGTAAATATCTCTTATTGTGTGGCGGTTAGTAGTCGAGTGCCTGCCTGTTCGCCAGCTAGCTACATCTTTATGCTTGATCGGGGGTATGCATTATTTTGCTTTTGTCTAGGATCAATGTGCGGTCTTATTCACTCGATTGTAACACAAGCACACACACCACACACACACACTCGTAAACATGCCAACAAACTCATCCATCTTATTGTTATAGCCGAAAAATAATCAAAGCTCTTGTATTTCAGGGATACTTCTCCACACCACATTTATCTCGATATCCGCCATTGTATATGCTACATGTTTCTTCTTTATCCTTCAACACAGCCTCAAGCAGCCGCATCAGTGTTTCTCCATATCGATAGCATTTATGTGTGTGTGTGTGTGGGTTGTAATATGCACAGCGTTTGCATAGCTTAGGGTGTTTATGTATCAGAGTGTTTGTAGGGAAGCAGTTTAGTTTAGAGTATAAACTATCATTCACACACACACACACACACACACATCGATACGTTGCACCTTAAACATCATGTAGATAGATGTGAGTATGGGTGTTGGTGTGTTTTCAAGTTAACGTATTCAAAAACTCTGAAGAAGAGGAATCATTTACAGGAAATTGCATTTTTGAGTGGATAATTTATATGCATACTCTGTGCACAGCGATGATGTTTTGCACCCCAGTACAAAACTATGCTGTAGCATAGTGAAATGAGATGATGTACAAATGCTTACAACGTTCCATGTGCTGAACTGTGCTTTCAATAGAGCTACAGTGAAGAGTTAACCAACCAAAGGTCCTGATTTTATTGTCCAAAAGAGTGATAACTACTGAAATCGTAACGTTTATTTGCTTTCCAATCAATATTTAAATTTTTAACCGTGTGATCAATATATGGAATGCAAAGTTTGAGAGAAGGTGGGGTATAGATTTTTTTTGACTAGGGGAAAATTTTGCCAACGTCATTCAATTTTAAATGGAAAGTGTTTTTTTACACGTTGCTGGTATTCGCAGCAAATTTTTGGAAGACAAATGAGTATAAAGTGTATGAATGTAAGAATCATGCGAGTATCAAGAAGGTGTAACATATAGGTCACAGTTATTAGAGTAGATATAAGAGTGAAAATATCATTGACACAGTCACGTATATATTAGAGTTTTGAAATACATATTGAGTGTTTCAGTGCATAGAATAGAAGCTACTTAATACTCGAAAGTTATTCTGAATTTATTACTTACATATCCGTTCTAATGGAAACTGTGATTGAAGCTTTATGTTTCTAATTATACATTTATGATACTTAAAATTAATATCAATCAGACGTTGCTATTGCCACACTGAATATTTAGCTGACGAAGGATTATCTTGTGCAAATTAAAAGAATGAAAGACGATTCCCTTAGCTAATTGTGATACACATACGTATATAGTACTATCAAATAATATCAATCATACGTTTCTGTATTCCTTGTACTGGCTTACATAAATACAGTAATTAATGCTTTATGTTTCGCCTATATATTCTGCTAATTTAGTTTTTAAATTTAATTAAACATTTTATAATATCTGTTATATTTGATAATACAAAATTCCAAAATGAAAACTGATCCCCGACACATTAGCTACTTATTGGACAGCCCAGAACTTAATGCACATGAGCGCAAAGTGCGATACTTGTACCCTGCCAGAGGTCGAGTGTGTTTGTCTTTTACTGCAACAACATTTTTGCGAACTAATATAGAATTATTGCTTCGGGCAAAAGTAACAGCACAAGTACAGACACTAATATACAGACATTTTAAGCATCGATGTGTATGCGTGTATGTAAACTGAATATACATTGCCCTACCAAATGAATCTCTTAATGGAAGCTTACTAAAGCCTTAACCCCACAGCAATGTGCATTTGTGCTAAACGTTTATTAAAATCGAATTCAAGGTTTGTTGTAATGCAAAATTCCGTTTAGATATCTCACCACCCCAGTTCACGGCAAAACTAATACAAAAACACTCTCTGCAAAGTATAGAGACCAAAGATAAATAAAGCACCGATTGATTGCACTTAATATGTAACAACTATAGAATTTCATAACAACACTTGTTTCAGTTTCATTTGTCAAGAAATTTCTATATGTTAATTCGAATATCTTACCAAACACATTTATACTTACCACATAGCAGGTAGGTGTTTTGTGCTAGTTTTTGTTTTTGTTATACACTTTTTAATCTTCTTATAATTTTTCGTTTCTTTTTTGGTATCCACAAAATAAGATTTATCCGAGAAGTTTCCTGTGCTCCCAGTTGTGTGCTCGATTTCTCTTTATTTAATACTCATAATTCTCTTCACACGCTTACTTTGCCCAACGTCACTAAAAAATATGCGATTTATAAGCATTATCCTTTCACATATATTTTTTTTTGTGTTGCTTGTCTTCCATTCGAAACTAACAAGTAAAGTAACGAAGAAGTAGAAGAAGGACAAAAAGGATCTGCTTATATTAAGTAGCATCTTTTCAAATAAATATTACATTTTGTTGCCCTTTTTTACTCATTGCATTATAATTCAGTTTTATGTGTGAGATCCTTGGAAAATTATAGTCTTCTTTTGGGTTGGATATTTTTCTTGACTGTCCTAAAGTTGTTGTACGGAGTTTTAAGTAAGGAAACATTACAAAGGATTAAAATGCATTAAGAATAATAATAAATATTGAGTCATAGCTTATGGAGCTAATGGCATTGCTGTTATAATGGACGCATGATTAATTTGAATACAGAGTGATGCAGGCGTATGATTAATATTCATTATTAAACACGGCAGCCAGAATATATTTATTAAAGGAGACGTAATTAAACTGATAGTAAAAATATCAACATACGAAATTGAAAAAATTCAATAATCTCTACGAAAAATATTAAAATATTAAAATATTAAAATATTAAAATATTAAAATATTAAAATATTAAAATATTAAAATATTAAAATATTAAAATATTAAAATATTAAAATATTAAAATATTAAAATATTAAAATATTAAAATATTAAAATATTAAAATATTAAAATATTAAAATATTAAAATATTAAAATATTAAAATATTAAAATATTAAAATATTAAAATATTAAAATATTAAAATATTAAAATATTAAAATATTAAAATATTAAAATATTAAAATATTAAAATATTAAAATATTAAAATATTAAAATATTAAAATATTAAAATATTAAAATATTAAAATATTAAAATATTAAAATATTAAAATATTAATATATTAAAATATTAAAATATTAAAATATTAAAATATTAAAATATTAAAATATTAAAATATTAAAATATTAAAATATTAAAATATTAAAATATTAAAATATTAAAATATTAAAATATTAAAATATTAAAATATTAAAATATTAAAATATTAAAATATTAAAATATTAAAATATTAAAATATTAAAATATTAAAATATTAAAATATTAAAATATTAAAATATTAAAATATTAAAATATTAAAATATTAAAATATTAAAATATTAAAATATTAAAATATTAAAATATTAAAATATTAAAATATTAAAATATTAAAATATTAAAATATTAAAATATTAAAATATTAAAATATTAAAATATTAAAATATTAAAATATTAAAATATTAAAATATTAAAATATTAAAATATTAAAATATTAAAATATTAAAATATTAAAATATTAAAATATTAAAATATTAAAATATTAAAATATTAAAATATTAAAATATTAAAATATTAAAATATTAAAATATTAAAATATTAAAATATTAAAATATTAAAATATTAAAATATTAAAATATTAAAATATTAAAATATTAAAATATTAAAATATTAAAATATTAAAATATTAAAATATTAAAATATTAAAATATTAAAATATTAAAATATTAAAATATTAAAATATTAAAATATTAAAATATTAAAATATTAAAATATTAAAATATTAAAATATTAAAATATTAAAATATTAAAATATTAAAATATTAAAATATTAAAATATTAAAATATTAAAATATTAAAATATTAAAATATTAAAATATTAAAATATTAAAATATTAAAATATTAAAATATTAAAATATTAAAATATTAAAATATTAAAATATTAAAATATTAAAATATTAAAATATTAAAATATTAAAATATTAAAATATTAAAATATTAAAATATTAAAATATTAAAATATTAAAATATTAAAATATTAAAATATTAAAATATTAAAATATTAAAATATTAAAATATTAAAATATTAAAATATTAAAATATTAAAATATTAAAATATTAAAATATTAAAATATTAAAATATTAAAATATTAAAATATTAAAATATTAAAATATTAAAATATTAAAATATTAAAATATTAAAATATTAAAATATTAAAATATTAAAATATTAAAATATTAAAATATTAAAATATTAAAATATTAAAATATTAAAATATTAAAATATTAAAATATTAAAATATTAAAATATTAAAATATTAAAATATTAAAATATTAAAATATTAAAATATTAAAATATTAAAATATTAAAATATTAAAATATTAAAATATTAAAATATTAAAATATTAAAAAATTAAAACATTAAAATATTAAAATATTAAAATATTAAAATATTAAAATATTAAAATATTAAAATATTAAAATATTAAAATATTAAAATATTAAAATATTAAAATATTAAAATAATAAAATATTAAAATATTAAAATTTTTTCAGTGAATTGTCACACTCATTAACAGGAATTACTGCTTTTATATTTTAACTTTACTGGCATTTCCATTTAAATATATGAGTGTGTCCGGTTCTCTAACTTCTATTATATAATTAACAGGTATTTCAAGTTTATCTATATTTATAAATTTATATAAACAAATGAGTGTATTGCTGCCACTTGCTATAATACTGGGTCGGTAAAGGACTCTCTTCACAATGATTATAATATATATTCACTCCTTGTACGATAGCTGCTTCACATCGATAGCAATCGAATGCCAAATGGTAATTATTATATTATTACCTGTAATTGTATTATAACTGCGACCAAAATACAATTGATGCATCCCATAGTTAAAATATACATTACTTTCGTGTCATAAAGTCTATGATATTAAGTTTTTACCAATATGTCGAATAACGTGTATTATAGGAAGCTAAGAAAAGTAGTGTGGTCAATAACCATATTGAAATGCCCAACACACACTAATTTGTAGTTGACGATTGACGGCTATAGAGAATTCCACTGGTGACATGTCAGGACATTCCCTTTGCTATTTTGTTGCGCTTGAGATACATTTCCGTGCTAAAAAGTAAGGACTTACATACTTTAGACGTTGCTTAATCATCAAATTATATGCGACATATTTACGATGTTAAATTTTCCACCATTGTTACATATTCCATTGTCCCGATTTCAGAGTGAGTTACACCTCTTCTTCATTTTTTCATAGCCTACACTTGTGTTTACAGGTAATTAAATCCAACTACTAAAGTGACATAGGTGACGTATAATTGTTAATAATTATATGCACCTAAGACATATGATTAATATAATAATTACTATTACGAAATACTAAAAAACGTAATTTACGAGTCAATTAAACAACATTAACATGTCTTCAAATTCCTAGCGAACATTAAAAAAAAAATTCTTACAAGTCAGCTGCCAGACGTCGTAAACTTATTTAACCTTTACCACATGGTCTCATAAAATTTACTAACCATTCATAGCTGCTTAAAAATGTAAATTGTATGGTGGTTTTCCTAACAGTTTGATAATAGTTATTTAACAACTCCCACCAAAAACTTCGGCAAGCAAAATTCAAATATAATTTTTATACCTCTCATTCGTTCACTCTCTCTCTCTCCTCATTTCTAAATGCCATCAAAAAGGTCCCGTCACCAGTACACGCAAGCCAGAAGGCGTCAATTTGGAGGGCAAATTAAAAACCTGACATAAAGACTATGAACTAAAACATTGGGCCATCATCACATCACAATTACCATGAATAAAATAAACACCAAAGAACGTATAATTGTGGTTTTTCGCTCGAAGTACGAACGCCAACGCTGTGTTTGTGTGCGTTCAAGTGGGTGGTGACGATGGTGTTGGTGTTATGTCGGTAATACTATTCAATTTGTATAGCGTAGTTGTGCTGTTGACTTGTCTAGTTTTGGCCTATGCTACCTGTGAATTACAAAATTGAAATTAACTAAAGTCAAATAATTGTGGTTGACCACACGCACATGCAGACAATCTCATACTCCCTGTGCTGTGCTGTCGACCCAACAGAATTTCCTTTCCCACACATCCATACATACATGCATGCTCTCACACAAATGCTTTTGCATGTGATCACGTATCTTTTCAAATTTTATTGTGTGGTGTTAGTTATGTGAATGACACAAACTAGCATAGTGGCCTATTTGTGTAAGTGTATGCGAGCATGTGTGTGTGTTAGATTGGTATTATGTGCCGCAACATTTCATTTCGTAGACCATGAAATTTTTCTAATGAGTCCAATTATCATAATCAATTTACTTAAAAGCTTTTGAACTTTGCCCACCGTTTAGGTTTGCGGTGCGTTGGCCCAGAATTGTATGCTATATACTATGTACACATGTCGTGTGCTTGTGTGGTTGTATTTGATTATTCATCTGCAAGGTTTATCATTTGACTGGTGGTTGAAATTTCTAATCATAAATATTGATTATGTATGGGCGAGAAGAGGCGGGCGGAGAAAGGGCGACCACAATTATTGTGGCACTTGTTGTGGTTTGCAAATTGCAAGACGAATTATTGATATTTATGAGGAGTAGGTCAATGTGTGTAAATAAAGGCGAATAAAGGTGCATAATAAGAAATATTAAATTTAAGGTATTTTAAGGTTTAGAACCAGCAAGTCAAGTAAAATGACATTCAGATGGCAGAGATTTGAGGTTGACTTTTAAGTTGTTAATTTTGCACAGTATTTAAAGGCGACTTCTTCAATTATTAACTTTTTTCAATATTGTATTTTTCGATATAAAAATATCGACTTAAGTGATTTCTCAAAATTATTTAGATATTTTAACCAATTTATTGGCTACGTGATGTAAAATTTTTAGATTTTTATAGTATGCAACGTCTTAGACTGTTAACCTCATTTGAAAATGCGTATGATTAATATTAATTCTAAGAGCGTAAGACGTATGACAAACTCGTTTCCAATGAGATTTGGGGACGAGTAACTTTCTACAAAACTGTTTCTAGATATCTGAATATCAATTTAATTGATGTCTAACCTTAATCTCATTAAAAAATGCGTATAATTAATAGTAATTCTAAGTGCATAAGACGTATGACAAACTCGATGCCAATGAGATTTGGGGGTGATAACTTCTGATAATAACGTTCGACAGAACTTTTTCTAGATATCTGATTATCGAGTTCATTGATATCTAAAATGTCTATGGATATTTAAGCCACTACCTGCTAAGTTTTTTATGTATTATTTATTTACAACATGTTAAGTATTTGACACTTTATCTCGTATACGTACGTTAAATATGATAAACGCCAACTAAATTGTGGCACTTTTCACTAATTAAATAATAAACGTATGGGAGGTCAATGGTTATTTAATGTAATTTGTATGCCTGAGTAATGCTAAATTGGGATTGTAGAAGGGAGAGAACGTATAAATAAGAGGCACACAAATTGTAACTGAATTTAGCTCGTGTGGGTGTTGTTAAATAAATATAATCAAATTGTTGCGAATATTTACATTTTTTTTAACAAACGTGCGGTAGCACATTCCGAAACATTATTTGGGTACGGCCAAATTAAATATGTTTTGCCTGACTGCCATCAATGTGATTGTTTTTTGTATCATTCAATTGGAATTTTTAAAAATGTTAATGTTATTTCACTGGCTCTTAAATTTAGTTCAAATTTGATAACTAAAATAAATATAAATCATACGCCTTAGCTTCATGCTTATTGTTAACAAGTATACGCAACTGTGCTTAGTTAGTTGTTGGTCAGTGGTAGGCATAACCGAACGCACTCACACACCACAATGGTGTGCGGTCTTATAAATAGCGTGAGCGCTATCGAATTATACATTTTGGAAATGTCGTGGTCTTCCAACAATCGTTGAACACTGTTTCTCTGTCTGTAGTAATTCTATTAATAAAAAAGCGAATGTTCGGAGGAATATGATCTTATATGTGTAGAGTTAGATTCCGTATAAAACTTCAAACTCTCACTATGGATAACCGCTGATCTCTTAATAACTGTAATAATGCGTTTTATAATTTATAATTCTAGTGAAAATTTTGACTCAAGATGGTCTTATTTACCCATTGATTATTCCAAGCGGTTCTCTAGATAACTGTTGTAGCAGATAAATTATGAAACTCAAATGTCATGTCTAATCAATATATACAAAAGGCTTGGGTGACTGATTGATCACTTCCCCGCCCAAACGGCTTAAGCTACAACCGTGAAATTTGAAACATAGGTTCCTTTTATGACGTAGGCGCGCACTAAGACAGGATTTTTGGAAAATCGGACTGGAAGGGGGTAAAATAGACGTGGTACCGCCCCATACAACTAGAATTTCGAAATGGCTGTATATTTTAAACCATTATAGGTACAAAGTCGATATTTGTTACGTATATTGGACGTATAAGAAAAATACTATATATGCGGATAGAGGGCGGTACCACGCCCCTTTTTACAAAATAGTTATATAGGCCAAATAAATTAACCGATTGCAATTATATTTTCATTGTGTGATATTATTCATAAGGTCTCTATCATACTCTACGGCTAAATTTAATGAGAAATGGCTGTAGATAGGGTGATGAAATTTGGGAAGGTTGTTCCTCTTTTCGAGTAAACGTCAGCAAGGATTTTTGGAAATTCGTACTTTTAGGAGTTCAAATTACCAATAAGGGATAAAACGTATACCATCACCCTGACCAATTGGCTAATGCTATAATCGCGAAACTGCTATAAAGCCGAAAAGCGATAATACTGGTACCATCATCGTATATGGGAATGTTTCCTATAGAATTAGAGGGGGTACCATTCCATTTTAGTTGTGCGATACCAATGTATCTTTTGAAATTCGTACTATTAGGAATAAAGGGACTACAATCACACAGACCAATGGGAAAAAGCTACAATTACATAAATGGGGTGTTCGTTTGAATATGAAGAGTTTGCATTTTACCTGTATCGCTTTAATTCTTAAGGAGATTCATTATAAGTAGGAGTGAAGCAACGCGAGTCTGGAAAGCTAGTACCTTGATAAGAATCCCGATACATCTATCTAAGTTTATTGGGACTGTGGTCTTTTCGTTATGGTTAATGTTAAGCGAACATTCAATCGGCTTATGTTTGGTTATAATTTCTGAAGAGGCAAATGTCCGGAGTTGTCTTTTAGTTCAAAATATAAGAAAGATTGCCCTCCTAATCTCAATATTTTTAACATTAGATTTATTGTTTATTACATTGCTTTGGTTCCCTTGGTAGCTGTTACATTAAAACCGTTACTCTCTAGCTTGTCGGCATGTAAATTTATCTCCTTATCAAAGAGATTCGTAAAGAATAGACCATATGTCAGAGAAATTCGTGTATATATAGAACTCAATATCAATTTACGCATATACTTGAAGTTTTTCGCTTAAAATGTGATCAAAAAAACCATATATTTACAGTATTTGGACTTTTCTGCCTTAGTTTCTCTATAATACTCAGCTCTTTTCAGGTGCTGATAAAGTAGAAAATATCACAAAGTATTACCACTTAACTCTTAACATCTATAATAAAAGACACCAGTCTTATAATACTAGCGACAATATGGACCCACGTGGACCTGCTTTTACTACTGATTACTTTAACCCGTTCGCCAGATAATAACAGTGACAGATAACGTCTTGCACCAAAAGGCGACTCAGTGGCATTTATATTTCAGTAATAAGAAATATCAATATAATTATTTATACAATACGAATTATACGATAAAATACGTATTAAACAGATGTCACAGCTGACGTATGATAAATATCAATTTGAAGTATCTTCAATAGCCTTAAGGTAAATACGTATTATTAAGTGTCGGGAGAGCGCATTTGGCTAGACTTGTAATAATACATATGATACCGTTCAATTAAATCATTTATCTTCTGTGCATGTAAAGCATTGAAAGGAAATATGAAAACGTCTGTAATTACACCCTTTACGGTGGTGTACAAATAACACTTGATTATTCGGCATTTGGGAATCATATTCTATTAGACAAATTCGTTATATAATCATAAAACAAAAACCATAACAAAAATTACTCTAGAAAATCAATGACCTTATATACGTATTATTGTTATTATTACAAAGGTATCCAATTTAATTTAATAATTTATATCTTTCGCACGTTATGCATTTGGAGGAAATATGAAAACGGCTGTTATTACACACTTAACGTTTGTGTACAAATAGCATTTGAGTCTTCGGCATTTGGGATTCATATTATATTAGACAAATTCGTTATGTAATCATTAAACTAAAACCAAAACGATGATTACTCTTATTATAACAAGAAAGTCAATGACCAATGATACGTATGATTAATATTATTTCAAAGGTATCACATACGTATGATTATTAAAATGTCAAGAGGACATAAAAATCGGTCATTGTTTACATGACATTAAAAATTAGAGTATGTTGTGCATCAGTTATCTCACACACACAAGGTTTGATATGTAGAATAAATCGATCGCTTTAAATCGAAGATTGTTGAGATAGAGATGATTTTTTCTACTATAATGTAGTAAGTTGATTCATTGACCTAATTTCTTAGGCTTCTTCGAATAAATTTGCTGTCAATATCTATTTCATATCTAAAACCAACATAAAGAATTAAATATTGTAGTGAGAACTTTAAAATACTACATTGCATTGTATCTTGTGTTAAAACAAAAATATTACTTTTGCGTTGTATGTTGTGGCGGCCGTGGCATGATGGTTAAAACAAGATACAATATTGCTGTAGCTTCATGGTTCGATTCCTGTCTCCAGTCATCTACATTTCTCATCATCGACGGCCCCTCGTTATTGTCAACAGCAATTTCGCAGTCGGTATGTCTAGTAACAGCTTTTCAAACAGCTGATGGTTGCATTCCGTTTTTTTGTGAATCTAATAATAGAAATCGTGTTAATTCAGAATAACGCGAGAAGCTATTCCATACCTCATACATGGGGTTTAAAGTAAAATGAAGTAGTATTGTATAACAAGTAAGTGTTAAGTTACATAATTGTTATATAAAACTCATGGTATTTCTATACAAATACCAGACAGTCTTCAACAAATTCTTGATTCTAGTAAATATTAAGTATACGCCAGTGATGGCATATAATAAATATATAGCATACGCACTATTGTCTTCATTCAACTAAGTAGTTCTTTTCCCCAGTCTTCCCCGTCTTTTCCCACAACAAACCATTTTCATAATATAGCCATTTTATACGCACAGAAGCACATTTTATCTCACCCCCTACAATGGGCTCGATTATAGAAGTTAATCTTCCTTGGCCCAAAACAAACCTGCCTACTTTTCCATTCGTAATGAGTTTTGTGTGCTCGTTTTTGTTTAGCCATTTCATGTTTGTTGTCGTTTGGAATTTCCTATTTGTATTTTGCTGCTTCCACTTCATTAAGCGGTGACTGGTGTAGCACCAGTACCAGTAAATGCTATACCAGACTATGGCACAGTTACGTCTGTAGTTGGATATTTTTTTTGTTGTCCCCACTACCGAATTTGTAAAGCAAAATGCCAAAATGTGTTAATGTTTTAATCAACCGACGACGTAGTTGTCAATAGCGCTCACTATGGCCACGTCGTAAAACCCCTTCCTGCATCCTGGCAGTGCGTCGCGCACAGCTATAGCAAAGGACCCATTGCCACTTGTATACAAAGTGTCGTGCCTAGTCGAGACGCCTATTTGTCTAAGGGGTGCAACACACAATAATCGTCATGCAGCCGGCACAAAGGTCTGGTAAATGTAGAAAAATATGTTGCTTTATAAATACACAGTGTGCACAGGGAGGGGAGGAGAAGGTGGCCTCATTGCCACATGACATTTGTAATTTTATGCGGGCTTTGTCGCCCCTTCAACTCACGCTGAAAATGTGACATTACTACATGAATGTAGCAACAGCGACAACAACAACTTCACTTTGTGGGATCAACCTCTAAATGTGGAATTAGTCGGTGACAGCGAAGCTGGTGTTGGCGGGTGTTTAGCTGGTAATGGGTTATACGTAGGTGTAAACCAAATCAAGGACATTTTGTAGTTGATGGCATTATTTGTACATGGACTGAGAGAGAGAGAGAGT
This sequence comes from Muscina levida, assembly GCA_964034835.1. Taxonomy (NCBI): domain Eukaryota; kingdom Metazoa; phylum Arthropoda; class Insecta; order Diptera; family Muscidae; genus Muscina; species Muscina levida. Next base: position 28,742,608 of record OZ035883.1, on the reverse strand, counting down.
AAAGAGAAAAATGCGACATAAGAATGAGGAACCTGTGAATTACTCTTACGCCAATTAAGGTTAATATAACGTAGAAAAGGGGGGGGGGGGGGACTTCCTCGCCCTTTTGGCCGAGCAACAAAGACTAAGAAAAATATTTGAACAAACGTAGAACACAAGAAACAAAAAATCTAACTAAATACTTTGTTCACCCGCCGTGTTGTGCTTAGCACCAGCAGTTCTAGTGGTAATAGAAATGCTAAAAGGCTTTATTCAACTCAAATGCTGTTCTATTAACAAAGACAATGACGGCAACGATGATGGTGATGATGATGATGACAATCAGTGTCAACGTTAAAGATGATGTTAATAGTGATGATAATACCTTGCTAAGAATGTCAACAATGGGAAAGGAGTAAAGGTGGCATATCTTTGATTATTCTCCCCGCATTATGTAAAGTGCAAAGTTTTAGAAAGTGGAATTAGACTGCGGTGGTTGGAGGGTCGGTGGAAATTATTGTATAACAGCGACAGGAGGTATTTTTCTAAATATGTGTAAAACTGTATAGGTGAATAGGCGGAGTACAAGGTGGTTGGGTAATATTTGTAACAACAAATTATGTGTGTTGAATTACATTACTAAAAATACACAGAAAGCTGCAGTAACATTAATATTCAGGGAATAGTTGTGATACTTAAAAGTTGCAAATGCTGACCGCGGCATGACCGTGGCAACTTCGAATCATGTCTATGTCATCTACATTTCTGTTATCGTCTTTAAAGGAAACAAGTTGAACTATAAGTATAGGAAGGACAAATTCGTTTGAGAACTTTTTAAGACGATTGTGCCATGTCCACCTGTCTGGTAGGCAGGATAACTCGGGTTAAATTGAAAATGCGGACCGCGGCATTACCGTGGCAACTTCGAATTCTGTCTGAGTCATCTATTTTCATTTTTTTCATCGTCTTTAAAGGAAACAAGTTAGACTATATGTAAAGGAAGGGCAAATTCGTTTCAGGACTTTTTAAGACGATCGAGCCGTGTCCGCCTGTCTGGCAGGCAGGATAACTCGGGTAAACCTCCACTAATTCTTATGAAAATTTACAGATATTAATATTTTTTAAAACGAAATTATGCGATTGCAAAAAGGCATACTAGCTCCACCACTTCTGGTACTTCCCATGCAAAATGGCCTATTTTTGGATAATTAATATTTCTCTCATAAGTTCCACGTGAATATTTTAAGTTGGCCAGTTCAATTACACAGTGCAACGCACTTTTTTTCGAGAAGCTATTTATCTTCGGTGACTCTTAGTGAAATTTTCCGGATAATATTTCCATCGAAGATTCTAAGCCTTGACCTCCGTTCAAAGTTGATTTTTAAACAGTTTTTCAAAATTTGGCCAAAAATGTCCCACACGAGTGGCAGCTAGAGGGTTAAAATGTTCGGAGGAAATATTACCCTGAATGTTTTAGTATAAGTCTCCGAAGACATGAAATACCCCAAATGTACTTTTATAGATGATTTTTCACATTCTTTGAATCGACTTTTGACCAAAAAATTCAAACTTTAAACCACTGTAAATAAAAAAATTGTGACGTAGTGGAGCAAAATGGAGTTTAGGGTTTTGTTACTGAGGTCAAATGCTATCGTTTGAAATTGGTTTGGTTCACCCTCGAGACAATGACCCTCAAATTGTGTCAGTGTTATCTTTTAATAGTAGACAAGTGCTCAGAAAACCGACACCGAGGGGTGTGGCAACACCTACTGGTACCTACCATAGCTAAATTCACCCTAATAGTTTTACATACAAATATTTTTGTTAAGTAAACTTAATTCAGTCATATATTGTACAAGACATACGCTTGATAAAATCGGATTAATTCAATGATACAAGACTTAAACAATATCATACATTGGGTTAGGTTATTTATCAGTCAGTTAATCTGACTAAAACTTTAACTTCTGGTCATACTTTTCAAATGATGATCAAAAAAATACATGTCATAAAAACTTTCCTCTTGAAAATCGAAGTTGCTTCTGAAATCTTTTCTCTTAGTTCAATCAAGTTCATTAAGAAAAAGTCTTGGCAACAAGGTGGCCAGTATATGTCATCTCTTTTAGATAAAACTTTTTGTTCAGAAATTACGCGAATTGCACCCAATACGATGACATCATGTTCTCTTTGTTATGCATAAAACTTTTTAGAATTACTGGAGAACCTCTCTAGCCTTTGTGGGCCGTATAGTATTTGAAGTTGTATGTGGGCCGTATAGTGGTTGATTCATTGTTAAGCCTTTCTCCTCAAAGCTATGTACCCGATTTCTAACGTTGTAATTAGTGGAACATTTTCGTTGCGCTACAGTCAAAGTATCATTGTTCTACTGAATGTGGTAATGTCGCTGAATTTCAATTGGTGGTCTTTATATATGTTAACACCTCCGCGCCAATCTGCCGTGTCTGCTCGACGCAACTAAAGATTAAAATGTAAACGGACTTTTGGACCGCTCTGTAACAAATTGATTTCATTTATGTCTTTAAGGAGTCTTAACTAGTATACTGTGCAACATTGTCGGGGTCATTGTCTGGGAATTAAGAAATTTCAAGTCTGAGTGAAGATATTTGGTCGGTATAGTTAAACCCCTTAGAATTTGGCGATCTTTTTTATGACTTTTAATATTGTTGGCTTACCTTAATGTGTGTTCACTTAGTTATTCGGATATACCTCAAGAAAATGACTTGGAATTTCTTATCCCCCAGCCACGGTGGGGAAGGGCTGAGGGGTTACAAAATACAAGATCAAGCAATTGGAAATTTAGTACACAGCAACATTCAGTGGAGCACATTATGCATTATGTGTACGCGAGTACTATCGAAACTAGGTAACTGTATAGGAGATTTTACTATATTGATCTTGCACCTTCACCCTGACTTGAAATTTCTCACCCCCCAGGTTAACTGTTCCAAAGTGTTATTAAACTATAAATCCACAATATTGGAACAATGTGCGTATGATTAATATAAAATACGCATACAATTAATATTACTCATACGTTGTACATAAATATTTATTTATTTATTTATTTTGATATTTACCATAATTAAAATTACAATAAATCTTAGGAACTAAAGCACTAGCTGCATTGGCTATCGGCTTTACATAAATATGAAGCAAGTGCTATATGCGAACACGTTACAGTATTACTTGGGTCAGGGTCGCCATTAAATATCATCAGCAATGACCAGTTTTTTTACTTACCACATGCCCATTTAGGTGGCAGTGTACCTTGTCTGAAAAAATATGGTTGTGAAGCTGGTGAACCTCTCTGGCTTTTCGTTTGCAATCTGGAAACTCTGAGCATAAGCCTGAGGCATTAGTTCCTTACCGCTAAACCCTTTGTGGGTTTTTCTGTACTGGCCTAGTCACTTGAATCTGACTTGGAATTACTCACCCACCAATTTGGCTGTTGCACTGTGTCTACAAAACCAGTTGAGTACGAGTAATCTTTAATTAAAAACCATCAAGTATACGTAAACCTTATCACATATTAAATTTGTATAATAATGTGTAACTTCTTATATTGACCACTGAAATTGTTTTGAATTCTTGACCCCGTAACCTTTATCTTAACTACAATTGGGGGAAGCAATAGAAGTATTAAATTTTTTAACTGGCTTTTTGAAGAGACGCAAGCGAGTTAGCATTGAGCAGCTAAACTTCGCTATAACCATCGTTTTGACAACTTAGTACTAATTGTTGTATATATTTGTATAACTTCCCCTCCAAGCTGACAGAATGAAAATATAGCGCGTAGTAATTTTCATTATTTGATGAGGCACTCTTACTGCCACATATCTTTTACCGTCATCTATCTACCCATCAACTCATTGATCAATATTAATAACCTCCCAGTCATTGTGTTGTTGGTTTTGAAGGAAAAACAAACACAGTGTATTTATTTGCCATTTCTGTGTACAATTCCCAAAAATATATACATATACATGATAACCACTCCCCTCGTTGTAACCATTCATTTATTGTACGAACAAACAAATCATCATCATTATCATCATTGACTAATGACAGACATTTCAACAATTCGACTGTAATGTTCATTGTATTGCTATTGCAGTACAATAAACAACTAAAACAAAACAAAACAACACACAATAATAACAATATTCCAAAAAGGAACTTTACACAGCCACAAACAACAATTATTTCTATAAACTGTTATAATAAAATATTTTGACTAGCAATTGTCACATTATACTCATAGTCGTTATGTAATGCTACAGAACCAACCACCCACTCAAATACCTTACCCGGCCCCCCTCAACAATGAGGGTGCCAACACAACGTGGAATATTTAATCATTTCCCATAAAACCCTAGAGCGCCGGCGACGGCCATCATTGCTGGTCGCTTTCAAAACCCTATAAAATGATGAGGGACTGGGGTGTGAGTGAAAAATGTCACATCGAAATGAATTAATGAAACTTTGTCGTGTTTAGTAGTTGATTTTTTATGTAAATTCACAAAGCACTAAACAAAACACCGGGCAAAAGCATAGAAAATTTGTGTAATAAAATCATTATGTTCAACACCATTTTTTTCTTTTGCACTAGGTGTTATTATTGCTGAAAACGAGGTGTTATTTTTGTATAAATTACCCCAAAATAATATAACAAAGAAACACAATAGAGAAAATTACTTTGTATTTCTTTACAAGCGGTATTTATTGTTATTTTCATCGTAGAATAATTGGTATACAAAAGTTATGTGTAAAACATTAGCTTGTTGTCTCTGGAATGAGGGGGATGTTAATAATTACAATTAATCCGGAAAATTTGTTCTTTTTTCCTAGTTCAATACTAATTCTATTGTTAAATGTGAAATACGATTTTAATAAGGTTTCAATTAAATCGTTGGGGTTTGCACACACAATAGGTTAATTAGTTGATAGCGACGGGTTAAACATAGTGGTATTTTTGCTTAGGGGCTTATAATTTCCATGGGCACTTTAATATAGATACATGTGGGAGCTATGTATATCTAAATTTGAAGCGATATGCCAGATTGTATTGCCACATGTGACAGTACGGAAATTTGATGTTTTGCAAAATGTCGTAAGGATCTGTGGCAAAATGTGGTCTATGGCCAATATTGCTCATAAAAAGTTATGGTAACATTTATTGTACGTATACACGAAGGTGTGAAGCACAAATTGTAGAGAAGGCCAACCCTTGGGGGATTTTACTATACGGACCTAGTACCTTCAACCTGACTTGGAATTTCTCTTCTTCCCAGATTGGCTGTCACACTGTGTTATCAGACCATAAATCCACAACATTGGAACAATCTGCGTATGATTAATATAAAATCCACATAAAATTAATATTACTCATACTCATAGTAATTCATGTTAGTGAATACTACGAACTTTGGTGTGCATAATATTGTGATAACACAGTGCAACAGCCAATCTGGCGGGTGGGAAATTTCAAGTCAGGCTGGAGGTAACAACTCGGTATAGTAAAACCTCCAAAGGGTTTGGGGTTCTCAGTTTTGTTTTTATGCCCTTTTTATATTTATACCTTTCACCATCCGCATGAACGGAGCGAAGGGTATATTCATTTTGTTCTTCCATTTGTAACACCCATAAGGAGGCGTGGTAGGTATGACAATATATATATATAAATGATCAGCATCAATCTGAATCGATTACAGCCGCAGTTTAAGAGATATTGAGCTGAAATTTGGAATGCTAGCTTCTATCCTCAAAGCGGAGGTTAAGTTCTAAGATGAGCCCGATCGGTCAAAAACTACTCCCACCTCCCATACAAAATCCCTCTTTTTGAGGGTGTCCGTATGTCATTCCCTGCGATTACAGCAGTAATTAAAGAGCAATCAAGCTGAAATATTGTACGCAAGCTTTGCTGCCCTAAATGGAGGTTGAGTTCTAAGATGAGCCCGATCGGTCAAAAACTACTCCCACCTCCCATACAAATTCTCCCTTTTTTGGGTTTGTCCCTGCGATTGCAGCCGTATTTTAAGAGGTATGTAGCTGACATTTTGAACGCAAGATTCAATATCTAAGCGGAGGCTACTTTCTATGATAAGCAATGTCGGTCAAAAACTACCCCCACCTCCCATTCAAACTACCTTTTTTGGGGTGTCCGCATAACTGCCCCCGCGATTATAGTCGTAGGGTAGGAAATATTGAGCTGAAATTGTATATGCAAGCTTTCATCCTATAATAGGAGCTTACGTTGTAAGATGGGCAACATCGGACGAATACTTCTCCCACCTTCCATACAAACTCCCCCTTTTTGGTGGTGTCCGTCTGTATGTCCCTATAGTATATGAGCTTTCGTGCTGAAATTTGGTATGTAAGCTTATTTCTGTCCATAAGCAGAAGTTAAGTGCTAAGATAAGCATGAGCGGATTAAAACTACTCCCACATCCCACACAACTTCCCATTTTTGGGGAGTTACAAAATTCATAAAAAGAAGCTCCAACTCACCAACTCATAAACTTATCGGTAAATCGAATAAAATCGATACAAAATTACTGACAAAATGAATGTGTGAAGCTTAAAATAACGTCCACTTTTCAACAACTCCCCTGTTTTGTGGTACAAAGTTCAATAAAATATAGTTGTAGTGCAAATAACCAGTTTTACCACCATTTTTACAAATGGTGAAGGGTATATGAGCTTCGGCATAGCCGAAGATAACCGCCTTACTAGTTTTGGCTTATTTTAATGTTTGTTGTCATAGTTTTTCAGCTATAACTCAAGAACCATTGATGATTTCTCATATCATATTTTAAATATATCCATGTAAACAATCAAGTAGGGCCAATTTTGACGAATAAAATTTTCAACAGAATTTAATTTATCGCCTTTTTCATAACATAACTCAAATTTTTTTGGGCTGTCTCATCTTTTGGGACCGGCCGTGGCATATTATTTAGAATACGCGACTACCATGCTCCAGTCATCTTAAAAAAAAAAAAAAAAAAATTTTTCTTTCATTGTCGGCTCCCCTCGAATGTTGTCGACAGCAAATTCGCAGTATTAGTGTCGAGTCAATCGGCGTGTCTAGTAAGAGCTTCTCAAACAGTGAAGTTTGCATTCGTCGATAAACAAGTAGATGCCGTTAGTTGTGAATCTAAAAATAGAAAGCGTGTTAATTCACAACAACGCGAGAAGCTATCCCATACCTCATTCAGGGGGTGTAAAGGGAAACTAATTTTTTTTTTTAAGTCTCATCTGTTATAAGTAGAGAACTGGTCATTGCTGATGATTTTGACCCAAGTACTGTACTTATGTAGCGTGTTTGTATATTGTACTCGATACCTATTTATGCGCAACATATGAGTAATATTAATTTTATGCGGATTTTATATTAGTCATACGCACATGGTTAAAATATTGTGGATTAATGGTTTAATATCACATTGCAACAGTTAATCTGGGGGTGAGAAATTCCAAGTCAGAGTGAAGGTATTAGGCCAGTATAGTAAAACACCCAAAGGGTTTGGCGTTCTCTACAATTCTCCTGAAGAATGAAAGAAGAAATAACACTGTCACACAAAATTGAACTTTCCGAATCGGAATGGTGTGAAACCAAAAGCCAATTTTGGATAACGAAACCCTCAAGGGTTTGTTTTTATTCAGTGCGAGATTTATTTTACACACATTTGAAGTTGGTGATTTTGGAACTAATTTTTCTGGATTTGGTCGCATTTTTTGCTTGTCCCCGCTATTTTAGCCGTAAATTAAGAGCTATCGATATGAAATTTGGTATGCAAGCTTCTATCTAATCGGAGATTATGTTTTAAGATGGGCCTCCCATACAATCTCCCCATTTTTAGGGGTGTTCGTCCGTTTGTTGTCACGATTACAGCCGTAAATTAAAAGCTATCGAGCTGAAATTTAGTATGTAAGCTTGTATCCTCTAAGTGGACACTATGTTCTAAGATGGGCACTTCCAAAAAAACTTTCCCTATTTGGGGATGTCTGTATGTTTGAGCTGCTTGCTATTACAGCCGAGGTTAAGAGTTAAAGGATGTTAAGTTCTAAGATGAGCAAGATCTGACAAAAACTACTCACATCACAAAAAAGAGGAGTTTGCATTGGCATTTCGTTAGAAATCTGGAGCCTGTGATTACTTTACCATTTGAAAATTTTAAGGATATAAATGTTAATCGTTGTAAATAACGCGATGTAAAGATAATCTGGGCTAATTAAGGACGCTAGGCCACATTTAAATAACGAATCTAGGTTTTTCACGGACAGATGCTCTTAAACTTTAGAGATCCCTTATAGTTCTGACTCCATAAAATTTTCTGCCTTTTCTAACGAAAACGTTCCATTTATTGCATAAGAGATACTGGTTTGATATTAAACACATTACTTAAAGGTATGCCTAGTATATTAGTAAGTGATGGTAAAGAATCTGGATAACGTGGTGGTCAATTAATATTAGTAAAGATGACGCACTTCACTAACATTTTGTTAGCAAACTAGAGCCTGTGAGAATTTTGTTGAGGTTGTAATTTCAGTACCATTGTTAATAAAAATCTTTGTGAAGCGAGCGGTTTACAGATGATTTGGGCACATTTAAGAGAATAGTGCGGTTTCGAGTAGAGAGTATAGGTTGTTCAAACTCTCTCTCTAACTTCTGCAGCGATTTTCTAATCAATTGAATCAAAGGAGCTATATTTAATTTTGTAACAAGCGCAAAATTGTTTTTTTGAAACATCGTTGTTTCAATAATACTCCAGTACCCAGAACGCATGATGTGCTCCACTGAATGTCGTCATTTGCTAAATTCCCAATTCACTGATATTGTATTTTCTAACTCCTCCGCCCTTCCCCACCACTGCTATTCAAATGTAAACGGACTTTTGGTGCACCCGTTAGGTTAGTTTGGTTTTTGGTTCATATTTATAGGTTAATATTTGTGATCCATCTGAAAATTCTATCGATCTCCTAATATAGTAGCAATATAACCTTTAGCATCAACATTCCCAGTAAAACAAAACAATCAAAAACTTTGAGTAAATCATTTTATAAGCGTTTTATGCTCCGCCCTCCCAGTTGTCACATAATCCATTTCACTTAACTCTTGTAAAAAAAATTCTATTAGCAATAATAGAATAGATCTTGAACCTACCGAGGAAAAAAAATCCATTATTTAAATACAAAGATCAACAATACCAAACAATTTAAAAAAAAATTTTAAATTTTGTATTACAAAAGAAAATGCTATTTATTAATTATTTTTGTTTTTGTTCATAACCTTGCACAATTATATGACCTTTAGTGCCACACTCGTTGTGGCAATCAAATTAATATAGGACATCGTTTACAAAAGTCTCGTCTGTCGATATTCCTATCCTTGGCAATGGCAAACAACTTCAATGTATATATATCTATATATATATATATGTGTGTGTGTGTGCACTTACATGCGCCACAGAGAATATCAAAGACAATAACATCCGTTGTGGAAAAAAGCCTCCTCTCATACGGAAATTCCTTCATCATTGCCAGTGGTATCGAGAATATACCGCAAGTTTCATAACGATGACATGTTGTTGGTTACTACCACATCGTGTTGATGGTGACGATGATGCTGTTATTGACGCTGTCGCTGTAGTCGTCATCATCGTCGTTGTAGTCGCCGTCGTTTGCTGTAATAACGACCATGTTATATTTATTGTTGTATGCGCTGTTTTTTTTTTTTGTGTGGTTTTAATGATCGTTGTTAACTGTTTTTGAGCAGTAATTTTAAAGGGTTTCACAACAAAGGACCAATATATTTGTGTATCCTCCTTCATATGCGTAAGCAAACATATGCCCTGTTATGTATGGCGAACTGTGCGTATGCGTACGTGTGCCTGTGTGCTTCTTGTTTAACATTTATTATTTCGCCACTCGCCTCTACACTTTTACCCCAAGGCTACCAGCGATTTCATTTTAACGTTTATTTGCAATCATTATTTTATGTTTGTCTTTTGCCACATTTTATATCCATCTCCTTGTTTATTTGATTGCCTTTACAAAGAACTTTTATGCCTGCATGCCATATGCGAGTGTGTTTGTGCGTGTGTCTTTTTCCCATACCGCTATCAAAGGACTCTTTTGAGTGTATTGATGAACGGATGGCTATATGTTGCTACATATTTCATTATTCATATTCATTACATATACACAGATATGAGTTTCCTTCATCATTATTTTTATAAATCCAATAACTGTGAACATTAAGTTGGATTTAATGTAATGTAAATCAATAGTACAGGAAATGGATGTGATTTAAATTTTTCACCACAACATTGTTGTTGTTGTTGCTGTTGTTGGACACTAAAAGGATTGCTATGATGGATATGTCGTTGTCGTCAACGGAAAGAAAAAATACCACCGGGCTGCATAATGATGGAATTCTTAACATGTATACATGTAAACTTTGTTGTTGTGTTGGAGAGAGACACAACATAGGGAAATACTTTGTTCTGTGATATCGTAATGATACACAATTTACAGATTATTAACATTTTTGTCAAGGGATCATTTCGTTGAATAAACGCAAAAGGTGCACAAGTATTCCTGGAATTATTTTTATTTACCAACACTTAACAAAATTTCGTAGAAATTAAAGTTTCAAAATGGATTTTGTTATCTTAACCTTATATAATATGGAAATTTATGTAAAGATATACTTTGTATATTAATATTAGTTACATATTAATATGGTTCATTTTAGTCTTTTATATAAATGAACATATCATCCCCTCAATATAATAATAGTATATGTGTAGAAAATGTTACTTATATAAAATATTTAACGTTTTTTAAATGATGCTCTACTAAGATATTTGAAATACTGATTCAACGTATACGTTATGCTTTAGATATATACGTAACTTGTACGTAGAAGACGTTACCTCTTGTTATTCCAGCGCCCTCTATCGAGCGTTAATAGTAAAATTAAGCAAATGCTTATTAACCTGTTAAGAAGAAATTAAATCTTTTCTACAGTAGGGATACAACGGCTCACCCCTAGATTGTCACTAGCAAATATAACAATGTATTTTTACTTATAAATAAAATAATACTTAATGTCACTTTTTCGATCCCTTACGCATTTGCTCTATATTTAGCACATTTTATTAGCCATCCACATCGATTTAATATTATTTTCACGTTACTCACACATCCAGCATCAATTTCCTCCATTTCATTATTTTTATGTGACTTTAACAAGATGTTTCACGAGCTATTTTTATATGCAATGCCATCGCAGTAACTTTGTATTCCCTTCAGGCTACCCCTTTTGCGCTTAGTACGTTTATGGCATTAATAAACATTCGTTGTACCTATCCGGCAATGGTGGGTTTACATAATTCTATGCTAAAAAAAAAAAAAAAAAAAAAACACACGACTCCATGCAACCATATGATCAACTCAAAATGCACTGGGTGATGGCAAAGGAATACTTGCAAGGGCTCCATAGGGATTCTCAGGTTAGTCGTGGATATAATACTCTCTCTCTCATGTTCTTGTACTTGTGTTTTTGTGTGGCAATGGAAAAAAACTGTAACAAATCGTTAATGCTAGAGTTATGAAGTAGCTCTAGCTAACGATTGGCATATAGAGTGAATATGGGTGAAATTAAAGTAGTATACGAGTATGAGTCATAACCATGCATTTGAAAGGAAAGAGGAAAGTATTGAAAGTATGAGGTGAAAAAGATATGAAATGAAGTCGATGATACGGGAAATCAATTGTGGTTTTAGAATTGAATCGGTGTTTTTTTTTAAATGTCCAACAGAGACTGCAAAACTTAGATTACGAAAAACGTATATTAAATATGCAACAAAATAATCATGTTATGCCTTAAAGCATACTGCGATATTGGGAGTAATAGACGTATTAGTGATAGTAATGACTTGAATCATTGAAAAAAACTATATTGGCATTTACACCCAATGAATGAGGTATGTGATCGCTTCTTGCGATGTTGTGAATTAACACGCTTTTAACCAACGGCACCTAGTTTTTTTGTATCGACGAATGCTATCGTTTCTTCTTGAGATGCTTTTATTAGACATGCCGATTGACTCGACTCTATACTGCGAAGTTGCTGTCGACAACATCAAAGGGGCCCGCAGTGAAGGGAAAATGTAGATGACTGGAGCCAGGAATCGTACCATGGATCTCCTGCGGTCCCACATAATGCCTGCAAATCTTTAAGAACGCAAAAAGCTGCGATATTAGACGGAATTGCCACATTAGTGACAGAATAGACTTGAAGTAATGTCCAATTAAAAAGCATCAGAGTCCACAAAGTAACACATTTTAAACAAATAATACACATTTCAAGATAATAATTTAAAGAAATTGGGACCGGCCGTGGCATAGTGGCTAGAACATGCGACTACCATGCGGGAGATCGCAGGTTCAAACCCGGCTCCAGTCACCTGAAAAAAAAGTTGTTTCTTTCATTGTCAGCTCCCCTCGAATGTTGTTGACAGCAACTTCGCAGTATTAAGTGTCGAGTCAATCGGCGTGTCTAGTAAGAGCTTCTCAAACAGTGATGTTCGCATTCGTCGATAAACAAGTAGGTGCAGTTAGTTGTGAATCTAAAAATAGAAAGCGTGTTAATTCACAACAACGCGTGAAGCTATCCCATACCTTATTCATGGAGTGCAAAGGGAAATTAAGTTTTTTTTTTAAGTTGTTTTTAATTAAGTTCTGCCTAAAAGTATGCTAAGGTTTTGAGTGTACTACTTGTGTAAGTGACGCCACAGACTAGAACCAAACACTTTGATTGATGTTAAATTTTTACAAATACAAAGAGAACCAAAAGTCATTAGACAAAACATTTGAAGGAGACTAAAATGAAATGACGTCGCAAGATGGGAATGTTAATATTTAAAGTATAGCTGCATACTTCAAGTACTAAAAAGTATCTCAAATAAACTAGTTGAGCAATAAACTAGTTAAGTCCTGCCCAAAAGTATGCCAAGATTTTGGACGTACTACTTGTGTTGTTGACGCTACAGACTAGAACCAAACTCTTACAAATACAAAGAGGACCAAAAGCCTTTTAACTTTTCGAACGATGTTAAAAACAAAACATAAAGAAGATAAAAAATTATTATTTTTTTATAGATGAAACCAAATTTTATCTTAATTTATCTTAACCTATATTATCAGCGTAAACCTGAAGCGAATATATTTATAGCCAGCTGAACAGGCGTTCGGTGAAATTTTTTTAAAGATTCTCGCGAATGCTTTCCTTTTATTTCTGAAGAGCCATCAACTTAGTGCTGTTGAAAAATCAACATTTAAAGTATCCCCAAAGAAAAAATATCCATTGGGTATACGCATGTACTACGAGATGACCAGTTAATGCCACCTCTTTTCGATTTTACTTTTTAGCTAAAAATATTTTGCAATATTCCGCTCTGTAATCACTGCAATAAATTCACTGCAACAATTTTTGCTGGCAAAGCTACCAAAACGATATCCTTAATACTTTAATTTTGGGCTCGAGTTCCTTCAATACTGACCATGGATTGATGGTTAGAACACGCGAATATCACGTAGTAGATCCGTCGCTCAGTTCCTGTTTCAGTCACCTACATTTCTTTCATCGGTGACCCCCTCAATGTTGTCGTTAGCAACATCGCAGTTGTAGTCTAGCTAAAGCTTCTCAAGCAACTGACGTTTGCTGTGATAGGCATCCCATAGCCCCGCGAGGCAGGCAACATTTGTTATTTGTCATACAAACACAATCACTTATTTACACGTTCTCGAAAGTTTTGTTTAATTCACACACACTTGTTTCTCATTCAAAACAAAAACAGAGCACAATTGTTGGGAGAACACAACATTAGCACCGTGTTTAATTCGACACCGCTGACGCTTTTTATACCGGCACTCGATCGGTCATGTAATCCGATTATCATACAATCATTGTTGGCAACTCTGTTTTGTTCCTTTGTAGATAACAAGAATTGTATTAAGGGATTCTTTATGGTGTTGTGAGTTTTAACCGTCAAATTCCTTCAAAGATGGCGTTATTGACAAATCAAATTTCCACTTTTCTTGGTCCTTATGCAATCTGGATTTTAGTCGTGGAAACATCATGTATGAGTTTTGTTAGCTGGAGAACTCGAAAGTATTTGAAATGTTATTTGTCATCGATGTTGATTTGGCCTGTGCCCCCGGCCGGGAATCGGACCCCTTCACATTTGGATTGTTAATCTACGTCAGATCCACAGAGCTATCGAAGGCCACCATTACCTTAAATTTACATTACCTGATATTTTCCCGTTTTTATGCCCGCTTAGGTAGAAGTGTGTCTTGGGTGAGGAAAAAAATGTTGTTAAAATTGTTGAACCTCTCTAGTAGAAATTAAAAAAAAACTTAATTTTCTTTTACACCCCATGTAATTATTATAGCGTTATTGTGAATAAACAGACTTTTAATTTTTAGAATCACATAATGGCACCTACATGGTAGGCATAACCGAACGCTCGCACACCATAATATTACCAATAAAACCCTATTTTGTCAATGGTTGAGGACTGGACTATACTTTGCGCACTGGCTGCTCGGCCCGGATACCGAATCAAGTATGACGAACTGTTAGCCTCCCCTAGAGGCTGCACAACTTTGACTGAACCAATTATCACAAATAGACGACCCCAAGACTATAGTGATATACACAACACTATTTTTCTGAGATAGCTAAGGAAACGCGTTCACCGTTGCTATCACACTTTGCTGGCTGCACTAATACTATAGTCAGGCATTGTAGATCGGCGAAGAATCGAAGAATTTTGATATTTCTATGCCATTGTGTGTAAAATACCACTTAGATCACTATAGTTGCAACGTCGTCAAATATGCAATAGCATAATAATTAAGTGATGCCTAAAAGTATACTACGATTTTTAATGTCTAAATCCTCTAAGTAACAGCGAAGACTTGAACCACGATAACCATTGTATAAACATATAGACAAAGTCCACAAAGTTCCTCTTCATAAACAACATTAGGCTACAATTAGTCTATAAAACATATCCTTTGCCAACTAAATATTCATTCATGCTGAAAATTATCTGCTAACATTATGGCATCTGCACACTGTTTCTTCTTATCATTCATAACCATATTTGCTGCCACATATCATATTACCCTCCTCGTTATGCTACACGTTAAGCGAAACCCTTTTATTGGTTTTAAGCTGTAACAATGCCAGTAATAACAAGGTAACATCCTTTTGTTGCTGCTGTAAAAACTACAGATTTTTGGATCATAGTCGTATTGCGATACCATAAAGTTTCCCCCTCACTCATTCTCTCTTTCTCTCTATCCATCCCTTTCTGTGCCCCATGTTGCTTTGTGTGTGTACAATTTTCATTTGAAAACAGTTTATGAACCAAAAAATATTGCCATTGGCATTAGTTTCTTTCGTTTGTGCTATCCTTCGCAACTCAACTATTACTAGTCGAAGTAATGTGCTTCTTTATTTTTGTTGTTGTATTTTTGACTAAATCTCATATATAGCACTCATACACAGAACGAACCAACGAGAAGCACACATACTTTCTGTTAGATTCTTCTTGCTGTATGGTTATGGAACATCAGTATAACAAGTGGATTTCTTTAGCTTTGCCAGCAGAGACGGCACTGACATGTATGCTCGATTGTATGCCCGTTTAGTGCTAGGTGTGTGTGTGTGTTTCTGCATGTGCTTCTCTGTGTTCTACATATCTACACATGTTACCAGCATAAGATAGAACGTGAAGCAGCATCTAGTAGCACTACAATAGTACAAATTTCACACTTGAGTGCAAATGTTTTTTTGTTTTTTTTTGAGGGGATTTGTTTAATATGCCAAAGTTATGATTCCACACCTCCCATACACTAGCCTCGATTTCATATAGCACCGAGGCATATAGATACGATTGCCAAGAGGTTTTTGGGTTTTCGTAACACAAATGTGTGAAAGCTCTATACTTTTTTTGGTTGCCTTCTTCTTTTTTTCCTGTAGAATTTCTATCAGATAAACAGATCTTTGGGGTATATTATGCATTTGTTACACTTGTGCTTATTAACATAGTGAAATTTCCTTGAAGCTTTGTGTTTTTTGTTGTTGTTATTTCTAAAAACTGTTATTGTGTAAATAACAAAAAGCAAACGCTAGAAATGAGGGAGTTTTTAGGATGTGTGTGTGTGTGTGTGTTTAAGTAAAAATTATACCTAAATGTATGCTTTACGGATGTAGAAATTGTTATCCCTTAAATTAGGCAACATTAGGACTTATATAAAGTGAATAAACATAATGTGTTAATATGTAGATATTTTGTTGCAGATTCTTTTTGTTTGATTTAGTTTCTTTTAAACATATTCTTTGTTAAATAATAAGTAACATAATTTGGACTGTGTAATCGCCCGACCAATATTTTCGCCTCTGTAACGTTCTATTGTTTTGCGAAGTTGAGACCTGCCAATATATTAAAGTCGGGAATAAGGATTTTTAGTAAGTATGCGAAAGGTAAGTATGCTATATCGTATGGTCCAACTTTCGATCACTGATTCCAACATTGTTACCAGTATCTAACGAGCATTATTGGCTTTCTAGACTTGAACGAAAGTTGTTGTCGCGATTTTTTCCTTTTCATGAGGAATTTTAATTTTTGTTTTATAGAAAGAGAGGATGATTCATTTAGAACTTTTTTAATTTTAAATTAAATACTTAAATTACAATTGGATTTCGGAAATTTTACTGTGACTCGAGAGAACATTGACCGACATTAAACATTACAAGATAATTTTATTTAAATATTAGCCACGATTACATCATAGGAGGTCAATTGGGACGGTCACTGTTCGATCACTCTCTTCAACATTGCAACTGGTATCTTGCAAATTACACGAGTGCTGTTGCCTTCGAAGTCTTAAATTGCAGCTGGCTTATTGATCGAGTGAAGTTTTAAGGGTTGCGACTTTTTTCATTTTTTTTGAACATTTTATTTTGCTTATACATAGGTGATTCATTTAAAACCTTTTATTTTTACTTAGAATGCGTAACTTAAAATGGAATTGTATGCCGGAACCATTAAAATTACAAGAAAGAAAAATATCTGACATTTAAGTTTTATAGATAACTTCATTCAAATTGTGACCTCAACTACCCCTTTGGGGCTTGTTAGGTCAATTTTCTATTACTCTCTTCAACATTGCAGCTAGTATCTTGCAAATTACACGAGTGCTGTTACCTTCGAAGTCTAAAATTGCAGCTAGTTTATTAGACGAGTAAAGTTTTTAGAGTCGCAACTTTTTTCTATTTTAAAGGAAAGTTTATTTTGGTCATATATAGGTGATTCATTTAAAAGCTTTAATTTTTATTTAGAATACGACACTTAAAATGGAATTATATGCCGGAACCATTAAAATGGCAAGAAAGAACAATATCTAGCATTTAGTTTTAAGAGATAATTTCATTCAAATTGTGACCGCGAATATGCCATAGGTGGCTTGTTAGGTAAATGTTCGATTACTCTCTGTAACATTGCAACTAGTATCTTGCAAAAAACACAAGTGATGTAGCCTTCCAAGTAAAGAATTGCAGCTGGTTTATTGGATAAGTATAGTTGTAATTGTCGCAACTTTTTTCTATTTTAAAGGAAAGTTTATTTTGGTCATATATAGGTGATTCATTAAAAACCTTTTATTTTTATAAAGAATATGACACTTAAAATGGAATTGTATGCCGGAACCATTAAAATGGCTAGAAAGAACAATAAATGACATTTAGTTTAAAAGAAAATTTCATTCAAATTATGGCCGCGACTATGCCATAGGTGGGTAGTTAGGAACTCCCACTTTCCTGCTTTACTACTAGTATCTCCCAAATTGCATAAGTTATGTTGGTCTCCCCTGCTTGAATCGCAACAAGCTTATTGACGCTATTGTTGAGTAAAGTTTTTGTCATCGCTTCTTTTTCCTATTTTTTGAGAACATTTTATTTTGATAATATGAAAGTGATTCATTTAGAACCTTGATTTTTTATTATGAAAAAATCACTTCCAGTAGAACTTGGTGCCCGAACCGTTAAAATCATAAGAAAGAGCAATGTCTGACATTAATTGTTTAAAGATAGTATTATTAAAACGTTGGCCGCATCTACGCCGCACAGTGGGATTTTGTCAAGAATATATTTTTCGACCACTCAATTTTAAAAATCTAATAATGCAGTTATGTTGAGAAATTTTTAGATTGAAATGTGTTGGTTTTTTCATTTAGAAAATTTTTTTATATTTTAATGCAATTCAGTAGTCCAAATATACATAATTTCTTTCGATAATATCATTTGACTTGCTTATATTTGAAAAATTTTGGAATTTTGTATTTAGGAAGCGTATTTTCCAAATTTAAACACTTCGTGTGTATAGAAAACAAAACGACTGGAGAGACGAAATTCTATGTTTATCCAAATTTAGCATAGCTCGGTGTTGAATCTACTGAACTAAGACCATTAGATTTTATGTAAAAAACAACTGGAGCGGTATGGACGATGGTTGGAGGTGGGCATGGCCGATTTTGATGAAACTTGCATACATTTGTTTTTTATTCCAGAACACTTTTGCGTATATAGGAAACAAATGATTGGATTGTATGATCAGTGGGCGTGGCCGATTTTGATAAAATTCCAATTTTTCTTAATTAAGTCTATTTAAGACTTAGTGCCTTCGTTCACTCGTATATGCCCACTCTTTATAGTTTTTGCTCAACAATTCTTTGGTGAAAAGGAAGAACTGCTTAAGTCTAATTTTGCAGAAGGGCACTTTCCAAGTTTAAACCTAATTTTTAGAGACATATGGTGATTCTTGTACAGGTGAAGGTCTTCCATCAAATCTTTGCTAATTAAGGAACACATTTCAATTCAGAAATTATTTAAATTAAGAAACAATGTTCAAAAATAAAAAATAATCAATTGTTTACTTAAGTGGATACATATTATTTTGCTTGAAAACCTTATTTTTCACCTAAAAATATGCTTTATAATATCGTTTACTTTGCGCATAGTCGGATGGCTTCATAAATTCTGTGGTTAAAAGGGAAAAGTGCTTAAGCCTTTGAACCATAAAATTTATGAAGCCATACCAGTGTGCGTAGAGTCAACGATATTATGAAGCATATTTTTAGGGGAAAAATCAGTTTTCACCAAAATCATATATGTATTTAAAAAAACTTAAAAATATATTAAAATTTAACAAAAACAACAACAAGTTCAATACACTGACGATTTTGAACAAAAAACCATTCTATAACCCCCCTGATAACATATATATGGCAATAAACAATCATTTCATCGAATTTTTACAAAATTTACACACATTTCAACGGAAAGCTGATAAATGTTCGCTAAAATTCCTTAAAAAAAAAAAACAACTAAAATTTTTATTATTAAACACATTTAAACACACATAAAAATATTAATGATATTTTTTTTACTGTGTGCAGCAACTAAAAGCAAATAAAATTCAACCGTCATATTATGAAATAGGCCAATAAAAAAGTGTCACATAACACTAGGGGTGACATCGCAAAAACGCCGCATAGACGGCCAGCACAGAAACGGCTCATATGAAATGACAAATGAATCAATGAATGGCTGCCTGGTGCAGAAGAAGTAGAAGATAAAAACAAACTAACAAAGTTATAAAAATATTGTTTGCAATCAAACAACAAAGTTTTTTGCTCTTTTTACAACAATGATTGTTGTACTCTTTTTCCGTTTCACATCGGCACAAATAACGACAACAAATAACTCATACTTCAATTCATTTGCTGCCACGAGGAATGCACAACAAAATCTGTTTTATTTGAATTGATCAATTCGATGGCAACGGCAAAGGGGCCAACAAAAATCAATGTATATAGACATATGCATGCAGCATATTCATACATATATCCTCTATTAAGCCGAAATATTAAAAATATTTTGGACGTATCTACGAGAATACTTTTTCTCCTTTTTAATATTTTTTTAATCATGTGCATGATGGATTTGCTTGCGAGATAGGAAAGCCAGAATAAACTAAAGTTTAATATCAAATAAATGGAGGCTAACGATAAAGAACCAAAAGAAAAAAAACCAGGAACAAATTAAGTTTTTTTTTTGTGATCATATATTGAAAATTCTTTAAAATGTAATGAAATTTGAAGCATACGTACGTACGTACGTACATATACATAGAAATGTGCAAAAGAAAGCACACAAAATAAATATATGCGAATAAACATAAAGCTTATGCTGATTTCTTTCCTTTGCTTACACTATACGGGAATATTTTATTGAAAATTGCACACAGAGAGCTTAGGCCCCCCAATGGACGAGAGGGGAGATAGAGAGGGGGAGAGGAGATGTGCTACGGCTATAAGGAATATATTTTTGGTAAATCCTAGGGGGCAGCTTAAAACTAAATATGCTATGATTTGCATTTTGAGTCTTTTCTGGCGTCTTTTCTTCTATGTTTTTTTCTCTTTATTTTCTGTTGCTTTCAACAAATTCGTTTTCTTTGGGGGATTTAGCTGAATTTTTTTGTTGTTGCTCGTTTATCCTTTTGTGGTGGCATAAAGCGTTGACGATTTGCAGATGTTTGAAAGCGCTCACAAAAATATTGATTTGGTTTAGACCTTAAACTATGCAATACTTTTTTTTCGAAATTTAAAGGAAACGGTTGATTGTGGACAATGTGGGCATTTAATGTGGTATAACTTCATTGTTAGGCTTAAAATATGCAATACGTTTGCAACGTATTATTTTCTCCTTTTATTTAGCTTGAGGTAATACGTAGTGATTGAAGCAATAATGTTCTGCAGGTAGAGATGGCAAAAAAAAAAATTAATCGATTAATTAATCATATGATTAATTGCAGAAGTAAAATAATTGATTGCAATTGATTGCAATTAATAAGAATTAATCGATTAATTGTCGATTAATTGCCGATTTATAAAAAAAAATTAATAATTAAAAGCAATTTACTTGAAAAATTGTTATTTTTTATTCAGCCATGTTTGTAAAAATAATAATTTTGACAACCTTTTAGTTGTTAGTCTGTTTCTTTTTAATGTTGCGGTGGATCCAGCCTTGGAAAACAACCGTTCCGCATTTTGAGAGACTTCATAGAGCTTGGGATAAACTGTTTTCATGTCATCCCAAGCATCTACTACGTTTGATTTAAGTGGCAAAACTTGGGAGTTTAAATAAAAAGTGAGCTCGTCTTGAGGTTGCACATCGTCACATGCTCTCTTTTTTTTTTGTGCGCGAGAGTTTTGTGTGGAGCCCAGAAATCAAAATCATGTTCTGATTCAACCGATGACTCACTTGCTGTTTCCATTTTGTCATCTTTTTCGGTTATTTCAGCACGAATATATCTTAATACCGACGACAAAGCCAATGGATCCTTAAAATTGACCCTTTTAAATCTGGGATCCAAGATAGTGGATGCAGCTAAGAGGAAAGAATGTTCTATGGTCGCAAATCTTTTATCAAATTGCTTTAAAATTTCTTGTTTCAGTTTTTGTGCTGCTGGTTGACATGGGTGAATTTTCGAAATTTGCTCATGACCGCAATGAACTAGAGGTATTATTTGGCTGAGAGTTCCATGTCGTCCGCCACTTATCTGCACTGTCATGGCCTCTAAAGGTCTTAAAAATGTACATATTTCCATTAGTTCATCCTTTTCTCTTGACGTTATCATGGGCGGAGAATCCGGGTAATTTAACAAAACTTGGCTGACGTAGGCGCTAAGTTTGATGAACCGCTCGATCATATAATAGGTGGAATTCCAGCGCGTATTTACATCTAGTAAAAGTTTCAAAAATTTACCCTCTGGTACGCCAGCGGCTGCTTGCACCTTTCGCATGTCGTCATTGGCTTTAACGCTGCGTTTGAACCATTTCACAATTGTTTTGCATTTTAAAATAATACCTTGTACAGCAGAAATATCTAATGAATTCGAACAAACCAAATTCAGCGTATGGGCGAAACATGGAATATGACGCTTTTTTCCGAATTTTTCATAGATTGCATTGACAATATTTCTTGCATTGTCTGTGACAACAGCCTTAACGTTATCTTCCTCAATAGAAAAATTTTTCAATGCATCGGACAAAATCTCAGATATATGGGAAGCTGTATGGGACTCACTCAATTCATACACACCAATTGTTCCATTAAATGGCTTTGTATCAAGCAACCCATGAACGGTTATTCCCAACATGCTTTTCATGTCTATATTAGTCCATATATCAGTGGTCAGGGTAACACAACGCAGATTTGAAAGCAATGACACACATTTGTTTTTTTCCACTTCATACAGTTTATCAATTTCAGCCTTTATCGTGTTCCTTGTTGGGACTTTGTAAAGTGGGAAATTTTCCTTCATAAAGTCTAAGAAGCCAGCACCTTTAATAAAAGTTAAATTTCTTAGAATAAAATAATAGAATAATAAATGAACACAAAACATACCTTCGACAAAGGTAAACGGCAAATTATCTTTGACGATCATGTGCATGATTCCATGTGTAATTTTTGTATTTTTTGTTCCGGAGGAATAGCTCTGAATGTTGGAAAATGCTTTTAAAAGTAATGGCTGACTGACGGTGCTCCTCAACTGACTTGGCCGGCTACTAGGCTGACTGGCGCTACTACTCGGCATTTCATCTGTGCTACCTTCGCATTCATTTGACATATCGATCACAGTATCCACACTATTTTCATCAATGGTTTCACTGTCCTCGTCGTTTGTTTTGGAATCAAGCTATAAAATAATGCATTACGCACCCAATCTTTGAAGGAAATTAACCATTTTATCTTACCTTAAACTTATCAACTTCAGCTGCATGTTTCAATTTTAAATGCTGGAACATGTTTGATGTATTGTTTGAAAATTTTAACTTTTTTTACAAAAGTTACACACAACCAGATTATTTTTTTCTTTAATAAAATATTTCCACGCTTTACTTTTTATAGGTGCCATTTTGCGCAATGGTAGTGAACAAGAATCTTCTTTCTTTCTTTCTAACCCTGGAGTTAATGTCGACGTCGTTGACGGCGTTTCAACGCCGAAATAGTTGGAACAGATTGAACTTTTACGGCGCTGCAACGCGTTGAGATTAACTGCTCTCATACAATTTCATACGATTCAACTTTTTTTTTGACATTTGGAATAAAATACCAAAAATATTAAAAAAAATAACGATTATTTTGCCAATTAATCGATTAAAATTGCAATTAATTGAAAGCAAGTCTACGATACAATTAAATCATTAATTGGTCAAAATTAATCGATTAATTTAATCTTTGCGATTAATCTTGCCATCTCTATCTGCAGGAAATGTTATAAAAGAAATGACAAATTGACGGAGATTATGGGATTTACAAAAAAAAGTATAAAATTACGAGTTAATATATAAGTATAGTCAGATTTGTATATGTGACTGCTAAGTGATTGAAATGGCTTAGAGTTTAGCTATGAAGTGGGGCATAGGCAAACTTATGGGGAAATGTTGGGGTAGGGTTTAATGATAGCTTAAAAGTAATGTGCTTTATCACTTTACTGTACATTTTTCTACGTTTACTAGCATTTCAAAAAAACAGTGTCTGAAAATAGGACCGGCCATGACATAGTGGTTTGAACACGCGACTACCATGCGGGAGATCCGTGATTCGATTCCCGGCTCCAGTTGTTTACATTTTTATTTTAGGGGGCCGGCTACTCGATGTTGTCGACAGCAACTGCTCAGTAAGGTGGGTCGCACTTCATACAAATAAAAAAAATTTTGCCGGTCACCCCCTAGAATGAAAGATAATTTAAAAACGAATTCAAAAAAAAATTTTATTTTTTTTGCCACGCCCCTTGAACCTCGGTAACTTTTTTGTTTATGAATAAAAATATATACTGTAAAAGAGAAAATATCATAGAATTTAAAACAATTTTTTATCGTTGCAAAAAAAAAATTGACTTAGGGGGGTAAAAACCGAGATTCCAGTAGAAACTTCTAGAACTTGACGTCGGAGTCAAAAGTGATCAGAGAAGAAAATGTAGCTGTTGTCAGTCCAAAAACATCGATATGTCACACATTACGATCGGACTATAAATGGAGACACAGGAAACAAAAAACCAAATGCGTGGGGTCAAGGGGCGTGGCAAAAAAAAAATAAAATTTTTTTTTGAATTCGTTTTTAAATTATCTTTCTTCAGTGACGTTCGCATTTGTCAATAGAAAGTAGGTGCCGTTTGTTGAGAATCTAAAATAGAAATCATGTGAATTCACAACAACGCTAGAAGGTATCCCATACCTAATTCATGGGGTTTAAAGGGAAATTAAGTTTTTTTAAGTCTTAATGAAATTTGGTAGGTTGTTAGTATACTATCGTTCATGCTTCTCTAAGGACTGCAAAACAATTAGCTGCTCAGCATTTTTGCTTAATGTTTTAAAGTGATTTGATTAATATGTATGTAAGGATGTCTTTAAGGCTTCACACTTTGAGTACCCCTCAAAATGCGTTTATAGCTAGAAGATAATCGAGACCGCTCTTCATGACGTGTTTGGCTTTACGGAGCGCAATCTAAGTTCATGTAACTTCACTTTATCTGTCTTACTGGATATAGAAGTAGCTATCAATAATGTGAAGTCAAGTACAATAAAAAACTCTCTTGAGAACTGTAATGTCTCACGACCACTGGTGTCCTTGGTCGGGTGCATGATAGAAAACAGTGTCATCAACTCGGAACATGAGAAGGTTAGCTACTAGGGGCTCTCCACAGGGGTAGGTCTGTTTCCTCCTTTATGGGTCCTTGTTATCAACAGAGTGCTTAGATCATTAAATAAGAACCCAGTAGGGGAGCAAATAGTTCACAAGGGGCCTTGGACTAATTCCTGTGCCTTTCGCTCTTGAAATTGCTTGTCAAGGCCACTGTGGGCTATCAGACTGAGGAAAACTGGCGATTGGCATAGGTTCACATATGGTCATTCGAATATTCTCCAGCTTGTGGGTAATGTAAACTATTTGCATCTGCCACCTCTAAGTAAATTTTTGACGAAACTTGTAAATTTCCATAAAGTAGCTGTTAAAATTCTGAAAATATTAGATTGAAATGTCGGCAGACTGCTTATGAAATGGAATCATCCATTACTGTCTTCACTGACAGATCGAAGATGGAACATGGCACAGGATCTGGTGTTTACAACGAGGACCTGCAGCAAAGACTTTCTTTTAGGGTACATAACGAATTTAGTGTTTTTTAAGCTGAGATACTGGCTACTCAGTCATCCGCTTAGGCTATTCTGGGATGTGGTATCGATACTAACAGGCGGATAATCCTCTGTGTGGATAGCCAAGCAGCAATTAAAGCTATAAATTCTACATGATGTAAATCAAAGTTAGCGAGATACAGACAGAAGAAGTTGGCTGGGCTAAAGCTTTTGGATATTAGCCTATGACTCCTTGAAGCCAATAAACTCGCTAGGAAGGGAACGACACTACAAATTCGCGAAGAATTTGCTAGTCTTTCCTTATGCAGGCTTTGACTGAGGTAAGCAGTAAGGTAGTCCAATGAGACATGGACAAATCACGACACCTGTAGTATAGCTAGACAAATTTGGCTAGGATACAATCTTAGAAAGGAAAAGCTGTCATTGATACTGTCGGTTCTGACGGGACATTATCTGATAGGCGAACAC
The DNA here is from genome assembly GCA_964034835.1 of Muscina levida. Classification (NCBI taxonomy): domain Eukaryota; kingdom Metazoa; phylum Arthropoda; class Insecta; order Diptera; family Muscidae; genus Muscina; species Muscina levida. Next base: position 28,716,838 of record OZ035883.1, on the reverse strand, counting down.
ACTAGGACACTAAGCATTAAGTCCAATGACTTCTGCAGCAGCTGTGAATATGAGGAAGAAGTGGAGAGCTTTGAGCACCTAATTCTCCACCTTAAGTTAGCAACCTATATATATACTGGGGTCGGCCTTTCTAGGAGGTCTGATGGCTCTACCCAGTACCCATAATCGTTTTATTGATAAATTTGACAGGTTGGTTCCGATGAGAAGTAGCTTATCCCATGGTCTATATAAGCTGCCACCATATCCTAACATAACCCAACCATTATTGACACTGGCGACATATGGTTCCAGCGGCCACCAGCATGGGCATTCTCCATGAACAACTGAAGGGTATAGTTATCTCTTGCAAATTGGATGTGAATTGGCCAACAGGATCATGCGATTACACCCCCCTATATTTTTGTTGTGGGCTTTTCTAAAGTCACAGGACTATTCCAGAAAATCGCAATCAATCGATGTTCTTGAAGTTAATATATCCCAAGTCTGCGCTCAAATTGAGCGGAAATTGCAATGAAATAAAAGTTTCCTCCTGGAAACTTACCTTAAGTTATTACATTCATTACACACACACACTACAAAATAAACATTCATATTTCATGTATAACATCCATTCCCCAAACCTACTCATGTCAGCTTAACAGCAACACTGTAAAATCCCATTATACGGTATAAACGCACCGGTTACCTAATAATGTATTCTCCAAATCTGCTGGTTTCGTGCTAATCTATTATCCCTTAAATGGGTTTCACACTCTCTCCCTTCCAGCCACTCTTTAAAGATACAACTTTAATTTTGTAATCCCCTGGTATAATACTGTTCATAGAACTTTTTAACTCACGACTAGCAAATGGTTTAAGGCAAACAATTCATTAGAAGTTAAGACGTGTTCTGCTCAGTCAAAACAAAGGTATCTCGACATCACAGACGAAACGAACGAGTAAAGCCAAACAGCAAATAGAAAATTAAGCTGATTTGGCTTTTATTTTTTGAAGACATTTCCAATAGAAGACAAAATAAATACGAGTAACGAGGAGGAGGTGAAACAAAGGCAATACTTTGCCCAACCATACCATTCACCGAGATAAGAGTATCTTCAGTTACAAAGTAATACTGTAATACCAAACCTGAGATGGTGTACATGTCGCTGTCCTAACTGTTCGCCAACAACTAACATTTCCACTTAGTTACTCAGCTTCTTTAGAAAAGCGAATTTCTATGTGGTGCGCTATTTTGTGTTGTCCTGCTAGGAGGCGCTTATTTCTTAAAAACGTAAACCACACATTTCTACATGAATTCATGTGTGTGTGTGTGTGTGCGTGTGTAACATGCAGTTTTCTTTTGTATATAGTTTGCCATTATTCGTATGGAAAAGCTTTATGTGTTGAAAACTATCTGCTGGAAGTTTTGGTTCTTTATGCAACGTAAAATCCGTCACTAATTCAACTTTTACGTACGTGCCAAGCAATCGAATGAAGATGGTGGTGGTGCCGGGGTTACTATTGCTCTCGTATTTGGAAAGTTAACTTATACTACGATACAAGGCAATGTCTTTGACAAACTTATCTCTAGACATTCGCGCTCGCATACACTTGCATTCACGTCATTGCACAAGGATTCGTTGCTGTGGCACACAATTGCATATAACTTAAGTGATGGCAACTGGAAAAAAAGAAGCCATCGTAAGGGGATTACATATTAGTATAGTTTCTAGCCCTTTCTCCTGTTCTATTTCACTCGCTTTTCTGACATGTCAAAACGTAGTTGTGTTTCTTCGTTTCGCCCCCCTGACGCTGGTGAATGCATAAAATGCTGGTCCGGTTTCCTTTGCATTTTTCTTTCTTCATTGCCTGCACGAGCACGAGTATGGCCATTTAGAACATAGCGAGAAAGAAAGACAAATCTTAACCACTATGTTTAGTTGCTGAAGATTGATAATCCATTGACAGTGTCATTTTGCTATTCATGTGGCATGCAGCACATCATGATACCCAGACCAGTTCAGACCCGGACTACTCTGCTGCTCCTCCATCTTCATTTATTCATACGAATGCATTCCATTTGCTTGAGCTATTTGTGGCACAAATCTGTTTCTTTTTTTTTTTTTTTTGCTTTTCAATTTATTCGAGAGCGTAAAAGAGTCAGAGTCACCATCAGTGTCTATCGTACGGGGTTGAAGTAGCGAAAGTGTTGATTTCTATCTCCTGCAGTTTTAAGAGAATCAATTTGGAAAATATTTTCCACATGATGCAATGTGTGCTGGAAAAAATTGATTTGATATGAATGACACATGTATGTAGTTGGTAGTACAAGTGTGTGTGAATGTGTGTGTACGTTTGAATGTCGGTATAAATAAGCAATTTATTGGGGTAATTTTCCTTCATGTTGGTTTGAGATATTAGATATTAGAGAGCAGCGAATACGAAACGTGTTGAGCATTTTTTGGAATTTACCATTTTAGCAAAGGACTTATAGCAGATACAAGATATATTGTAAGAATAAGGAATGGGTTGTGAATTTGGTTCAGTTTTAAATTATTCAACTAAATTTAGTTCAATATTTTATATATTTTTGTTATATCTAAAAATTGATAATCTTTTATATTTTTAATATTTTCAAAAGTTTTAATATTTTTAATATTTTTAATATTTTTAGTATTTTTAATATTTTTAATATTTTTAGTATTTTTAATATTTTTAATATTTTTAATATTTTTAGTATTTTTATTATTTTTATTATTTTTAATATTTTTAATATTTTTAATATTTTTAGTATTTTTAATATTTTTAATGTTTTTAATATTTTTAATATTTTTATTATTTTTAATATTTTTAATATTTTTAATATTTTTAATATTTTTAATATATTTTGTTTATAATATTTTTAATATTTTTATAATATTTTTAGTGTTTTTAATATATTTAACATTTTTAACATTTTTAATATTTTTAATATTTTTAATATTTTTAATATTTTTAATATTTTTAATATTTTTAATATTTTTAATATTTTTAAAATATTTAATATTTTTAATATATATAATATTTTTAATATCTTTAATATTTTTAATAATTTTATTATTTTAAATATATTAATATTTTTAAAATTTTAATATTTTTAAAAATTTTTTTATTTTAAATATTTCAATATTTTTTTTTAAAGTTTTACGTTTTTAATATGATTTCTTGAACATTTATATATTTCTTTAAAATCAATATTTCGTCTAACCTTACCTTGCAATTTGGTATCATAAATTTCTAATAAATTCTCTTCAAAAATTTATCGCACAATGTTAAAGTTGAACAATCCGATTAGTGTTCGTAAAATCCACAGGCTCACCCTGACCCTTACGGAATATATCAACAACTACAACATTTAATATCCATTCACCAAACCGTTTCCCCAAAAAATGCTGTGATTTTGTTGTGTTGTTGCCGTTGTTGTTACTGTTTTTCCTCAACCCAAAAACTCAATTAAATACTTTTGTTATTTTCCCTTTTACGAATGAGAACATTTGACTAACCCAATTCCACGTTAACCGACATCAGGTGTCGAATTTTGTATTGCAATTTTCATGCAGAACAGCAGAAACACGTCAAAAACAAAACAATCTTTTACTTTCTAAAAACTAAAAAACTCTCTATATAATTTTAGCAAAACCCAAAAAAAAAAACACAAAAAACCTTCATTTTTTGACCAACCAACAAATAAACAAGGTTGTACATTTTTTGGTCTGTTTTGTATGCGGGGGTAACCTTTTGAATTCGGTATTCAAAACAAATATGAACCCGTTTTTTTTCTTATTTTTTAAATCTCAATGTATACACAAACACGGTCACGGCGTATTAGGGTGTGTGTGTGAGTGTGTGTGCGTGTGTGGTATGGGTATGAGGGAGAGTGAAAAAGTTTTGGCAGAAAACAAGCAATTAATTCCAACTACCATGTTGTTGTGCAGTTGTTATTGCTGCAGCCACTACTACTACTGCTGCTGCTGCCGTTCTGCTAAGGATGGATGTTTTATGTTTGTGGGTGTTTAATTTGAGTCGGTTGTATGGGTATATAACACCAGTGTACACACACACTCACGTAGAGACACATAACCCAAATGGTCAACGAAATGACCAATTTTATATGAGAAAAATAACAACAACCTTTTATACACACATACACACTTGGAGGGCCACCATGAATGCCACTTTATATGTTGTTGTTGTTAAACCAATGAATTTTATAAAATAAATTTAGAAATCAAAATCGAACATTGTCCAACATTGTGTTTCAATAGGAAAAAAATACAGCAGGTAAATATTTGCCACAGCCGTGTAAGGTGAGAAACAAATTGGGGTGAACACTTGATGGTTCATTTTTTTTTTTAAATATTGGTCAAATTCGTGGTGTAAATAAAAGTTGAATGTGTACAATTTTGATGTTTTCCAAATGGGTCAAAGGACAGAATACTTGAGATATTAACTACATTGCAAGTGGACAATTTTTAGCCAATGTTATGTAGCACAATTTTAGGGTTATCTAGGTCATGTTTAAGGCGAAAAATATAGATTTTCACAGCCAATATGCTAGGGGTTCCGGTAATAAAAAAATCTTCGATTAGTAACTTTTAAGAGGTATATAGTATCCTATAAGGATGAATGTATGAAGATTTTGGCCTGTAAGTACCCAATATATAATATATGTTACCATAAAAACATTGCATGGTTTTAGGCTTTAATTACGAATACATAAAATTATATCAATTTATTAAAAATAGTAATTTTGCCTGCCAAGACTACTCATTAGAGGCTTAAAGCGATAGATTTATACATCAATGCCTTTCGATTTTCACTTGAACGCTTTCTTACTTATTTTAAAATGCTTCAGCATCAATTTAGTTTCTCTCCCTCTCTCTCTGGAAATTTCATTAAATTCCTCAGGAAATACCAGCAGTTTTATACTATCACTAACATATGGTTATTCTAATCACGTAGGTGGTTGCTATTAATGTCATTTCAAGAAAATTGCTTAACATAAATGTTGTGTTGTGTTTTTTCTCAAGCGTATCAACTTAAGCGTTACGTAGCTGATGATTTTTGTCTACCAAACCTGTGATAGTAGATGTCGGTGACAATATGTGATTGCTAATAAACGTTGTATTCAGGGCTACATACACTTTATCATTGAGAGATTTGTTTTACGTGACAGTTTTGTGTTGAATGTATTTATAAATTAAACTAGGGTAAAACAGGATGTGGAACAAGCATAGATATAAGAGTTAAAGTAAATTGATGGCGGTACTAGTAATACTTCTTCTTTATTTAAAGCTTAGTAAAGTGAGAGATAGACAGATAGTGGAGGACAAGCAATTAACAGCCTTATAATATTTGTAATTTTGTTTTATTTTAAAATTGTTCCATTGCCGATATGTGGAAGTATAAGATTAGTTTAAGCCTTTGCCTATATTTTCGTATTTTCATTATTTTTTGTTTAGCAATTTATAACGTCTTAATGTTCTGCGGCTTATAACGTTCTAATAATTATGATGGTCTTTCCATGCTTCTGCCTCTGAGAATATATGTATAAATTAAAACTGAATACATTTAATTTCCAGTAGTGTAGCATACTTTAGTGGTTCTTAAATACGTCCCCATAAAGCCTACTTTTAGGCTCTTAGTTAAATTAATATATCTGAAGCAAAAAAAAACTTCAACACCTTATCCAATAGTTTTCAGACATTAACAGCTTTATAACATTTATAATTTTGTTTTATTTTCAAATTGTTTCATTGCCGATATGTGGAAGTATAAGATTAGTTTAAGCCTATGCCTATATTTTCGTATTTTCATTATTTTTTATTTAGCAATTTATAACGTCTTAATGTTCTGCGGCTTATAGCGTTCTAATAATTATGATGGTCTTTCCATACTTCTGCCTATGAGAATGTATGTATATGTACAGTAGTGTAGCATACTTTAGTGGTTCTTTAATACGTCCCCATAAAGCCTACTTTTAGGCTCTTAGTTAAACTAGTCTATCTGAAACTATAAAAACTGCAACACCTTATCCAATAGTTTTCAGACATCTTCTAAATTGTATCACCCAACTATTTCATTATAAATCTAACTTGCTGTATATGTCATACAAAAAAAGCTATACACTATAATGTGTGCCGCTCATCCTTCACAACTGGCATCAGCTTGCACATTTTGGCACATTCTGATGGTTTTATATTTTCCCCAGAGTGTATTATTTCACTTTTGCATAGAAAAACATTTCTTGCACTGTATTCTTGGTGAAATTTTTTTCTCGCCCATTTCAATGAAAAGCGTTTCCTATTCCACTTCATTTTGCTTTGGCTATGACTATGGTTTCCTTCTCATTCAAATCTCACTTGGACTGACATACATTCGCAAAGAAACATTAAACTATTGTTGCTAGCTGGTTTGCTTTCTATTCCTGCCAGAATACAAAAGATGGATTTTTATTAAACCTGACTCCAATATACATGTCGGTAACATGTGAGAACAAAAGAGCTTCTCATGATACACATCACACACGGATACATTCACAAAGTCCCACAGTTGTGTTCACTACCGTCATACAAATAAGTGTGTGGTATCTGTGTGAAGGCAGCAATGGCAGCAGCAGCAGCTATCCTACTAAATGCACTCAACATAATTTGACACACACTCACATACATGATCCTGAACGTTATGACAAATGTCATCACTGTGCTGGTGGAGTGTTGGTGCTAAGAGTGCTGAGAAAGTGTTGCCACTCTACTTGAGATAATTAATAAGAAGAAGCGACAAATGTGTGACTGAAAAGCAGTTTGGCATTGAATGAGATGAAATTATCACATCATCTTATTATAGTGTTGCATAGCATTGGGGGCGGACAAAGTTTTAACGTAGAGGAATGGGGGAATTACTATTTACCTCAAATAAATTTTTAATAGTTGGGAAGTAAAATAAATACATTACAGTAGACAAATATAGTTAAGTTGTGTTTGTATATTTTTTAAATTTATGTTGATTGTATTTCTCCAACGTGTAATGTTGGATTGGATTCATGTAATGTAGTATGTATATGCAACTGATGATGTACCAGATTGCACCAATACGCCACAAAGGAGTCCATGGAGTTTGAAATTGGCCATTATTAGCAACAATAAAAACTTTTCTTATCGTTTAGTCAATTTGGTGTATTAGTAGATACATTATCACAAATTAATAAGATTCATATTTTACTTTTAGGATATTCATCAAAATTTGTGTAAATAATGATAATAATAAACGTTTATTGATTAAAAAGAATGCTAGCAAAAGTGAATCCTATCCAAAGTCGAGGATTTGATAAAAATAACCAAATTTGAATTATAGTCAAATCGCTTTGACAATTTTAGCCTGAAAATAGACTTGCAGACTTACTGTATCACCAAACCAGACAATATATTACCCAAATTGACTTTTGCCATCAACGACTCCTTCAAAGTTCCACGAGCTTAAGCAAATACAAAGCCTACCTACATACACTAAGTTGTTAAACCCTTCAATAAATATTCGCTTTTCTTAAACGATATCATTGCAGGCAATTCGCCGTTAATACGCATCGACATCTTACAGCGATGCGATGAGGCTTTACCACTACATAAAACGTACAAGATTAATGTGGCCAATAAATTTACCAAACAAAATGAAATGAAACGTAAACACAGCGTCTAAACGCATTAGCAATGATATATTCCAAAGTCTAACCATTACGAGAAAGAGAGCAGCTCAATGAAATAAACAATTTTAGCAATACTTTAACGAAAACTTGAACGAAAACTATGAATGAACGATTAACTGAAATCCTGCTACTGGCATACAAACAAATTGGCAGAGGGAGGAAGGCAGGAGGCAAAGACTAAGATACCAATACTCTTAGTCAATTACATACACTCATAGCTGCAGATCGTGATGCTGCTGCTGTTCGTTCTATCACATCATAAATGCCTAAGTTCATTGCTTATTTAGAAGATTAATGTGTATGAAATGACCCGTCTACAAATATACATTTTGTTTTATGTGTCTGCGTGAGTCGGTCTCCTCTAGTATGTGTGTGTGGCTATAGTTGTTGAAGTTATACATGCCATTTCTGTGGTCAAAGTTCGTTTATTGGCAAATAAACTTAATGCCCGTCGAGTGACTGCCACGTTGTTCATGTATTAGTAATAGTAGTAGTACTTGTAGTCTTCGTAATACTCATGTATGTATTGAGTTTATCGTAGATTTTATTTTATGTAGTTTGACATTCATTTAATTTAGATTAATGCTATGAATAATCAAAAATGATTTCGACTCATTTGGTTTTGGTCATTTCATGTTCAAATGCCCGAGTGAGTATGCGTGTGTGTATGCGAGTATGTTTATTTAGTTCATATTGACATAATTTGATAATGTGGATGATAACTGAAAGAGCCTACTGAAGTAGTAAATAAATATGTTAAAAGTCATATTTACTCTAAAAGCTTATTTACATTTTCTGTGGCAGAGTAATTGATGCTGCTGCTTTATGAGTTCAAAATTAATATCCCGTATGGCGGTAATGAACTTAATGAGTCTGAAGTCAAGGCTATGACATATATGTATGTAAATTGATAATAATTGCAGTTGTCAATTGTAAGCTATAACCTAAAGGGACGGAAATAATTAAGAAGATGATCTGAGTTTATTGGGAGATATAAGGGTAAACTATAATATTATTAAGACAGTCTCTTAATGAAAGACTAAGTGGAATGTTTGTTCCCAAACACACAAGTCAACAAATTGGAACGAAGTTGTGGGTCAAAGACTTAAGATTATGATTTTGGATGACATGGCCGGGAGAAGATGTCAAGTTGTCCGATATAGAGAGATTTTTTAGAGACATATATTTTTTTTTAAAATAAAACAACAAATTCAGTTGGGTGAGCATAATTTTGCCTCACAAATTACATAACATATAATGTTAAAAAAAATTGGAATATGGCCTCCACGACAACGTCTTATGAACTACATCCTGTCGGTCCAAATTTGCACGACTTTTTCAAGCATACCGGGTTTTATTTTGTCAATAGTGCTTCAAATGCTGGCTTCCTAATTATTGTTTGGTTGATAAGTCCAGCCATGGCATAGTGGTTAGAACACGCGACTACCATGCGGGAAATCGCAGGTTCAAACCTGGCTCCAGTCATCTTAAAAAATTGTTCTTACATTGTCGGCTCCCCTCGAATGTTGTTGACAGCAACTTCGCAGTATAAGTGTCGAGTCAATCGGCATGTCTAGTAAGAGCTTCTCAAACAGTTACGTTCGCATTCGTCGATAAACAAGTAGGTGCCGTTAGTTGTAAATCTAAAAAAAGCGGTTTTATTCACATCAACGCGAGAAGCTATCCCATACCTCATCCATGGGGTGCAAAGGGAAATTAAGTTAAGTTTAAGTGATAAGCCAAGACCAGAGATTTGAAGCAATCTCTCCAAAAGTAGTACAATGGTATGATTTCACCGAAAAAGTTGAGAAATTCATAGGTCCATTTCTAGAGATAATTTGGGAAAGAAGCTTGTATACCAAATTTCAGATCGATGGCACTTAAACTACTGCTGTGTTAGTGGGGACTGACAGACCCCCAAAAATGGAGTTTTTGTATGGGAGGTGGAAGTAGTTTTTGTCTGATCTTTCTCATATTCGAACTTCACCTTCGCTTGAGGGATAGAAGCTTACATAGCAAATTTCATATGGATGGCTCTTAAACAACTGCTGTTATAGTGGGGACGGACAAGCGGACACCCCCAAATGGGGGAGTTTGTATGGGTGGTGGAAGTGGTTTTGTCTGATCATATGGATGGCTCTTAAATTACTGCTGTTAAAGTGGTGACGGACAAGCGGACACCCTCAAAAGGGGGAGTTTGTATGGGAGGTGGAAGTGGTTTTGTCTGATCTCGCTTATTTTAGATCTCGACCTCCACTTAAAGGGCAAAAGCAAAGTTTCGGCTCGATAGCTCTTAAACTACGGCTGTAATCGAGGGCACCCCCAAAAGTGGAATTTGGTATGGGAGGTGTTAGCAGTTTTTGTCCGATCGTTCTCGTTTTGGAAAAGACCCTCCGGTTAGAGGGTAGAAGCTTGACTACCAAATTTCAGCTCGATAATTTTTAAACTACGGCTCTATCGCGGAGGCAAATAAACAGAAACCCCCAAAAGGAGAACTTTGTATGGCAGGGTTAAGTAAATTTTAAAAAGATTAAAGCTTGCGTACCAAATTCTCTATAGCTCCTTAACTACCGCTGTAATCGCGGGGTTGCCAGAGACCCCTCAAAACGATACAATTTGTATGGAAGGTGGGAATAGTTTTTGGCCGATCTTGCTCATCTCAGAACTCAACCTCCGTTTAGAGAATATAATCTTGCGTATAAAATTTCAGGTCGATAGTTCTTAAATTACGTCTCTAATCGCAGGGACAGAACCCTAAAAGGGGGAGTTTGTATGGGAGGTGGAAGTAGTTTTTGACCGATATTGCTCATCGTAGAATTTAACCTACGCTTAGATGATAGAAGCTTCCATTGCAAATTTAATGTCTATAGATATTTTTATCCCTCTAGGGCTAAAATACAGTTTTTCCAAGCCCACTACACCGACTGATCCAAAATTAAAGTTTCGTCTGCATATTCATATTCGTTTTGTCGAGTGCTATCGGTGTACCAAATTTTATCTGTCTACGGCTACAGTACGATTTTGCCACGCCTCCTCCGCCTACTGATCACATTCTTATTTTCGAGTACTTTTTTTTAATATTTTTTCCGTCTAGAGCTTAATTTCAGTTGAGTCACGACTCCTCCGCCCACTTATCCAAAATTAAAATGTTGTTTGCATATTCATATTAGTGTTGCCGTATACTATCTGGATGTCTAATTTTATCTCTCTAGCGCAAAAGTACAGTTTTGCCACGCCCATTCTGCCCACTGATCGAAAATTTAAGATTCGTCTGCATATTCATATTCATTTTGTCGAGTACTATCTGTGTACCACATGTTATCTGTCTAGGGCTACAATACGGTTTTGCCACGCCCACTCCGCTCACTCTGCCCACTGATCCAAATGTAAGTTTCGTCTGCATATTCATATTCGGTTTGTCGAGTACTATCTGTATACCAAATTTTATCTGTCTAGGGCTACAATTCAGTTTCGCCACGCCTCATCCGCCCACTGATCCAAAATTAAAATGTCATCTGCATGTTCATATTCGTGTTGCCGTATACTATCTGGGTGTCTAATTTTATCTCTCCAGGGCTGAAATACAGTTTTGCCACACCCACTCCGCCCACTGATGCAAAATTAAAGATTCGTCTGCATATTCATATTCGTTTTCGCGAATACTATCTGTGTACCAAATTTTATCTGTCTAGGGCTACAAAACAGTTTTGCCACGCCTCCTCCGCCCACTGACTCAAAATTAAAATGTCGTCTACATATACATATTCGTGTTGCCGTGTACTATCTAGACATCAAATTTTATCTCTGTAGCTATAAAAATTTGGGACCGGCAGTGGCATAGTGGTTAGAACACGCGACTACCATGCGGGAGATCACAGGTTCAACTCCTGGCTCTAGTCATCTTAAAAGAAAAAAAATAGACATTTTTATTTCATTGTCGGCTCCCCTCGAATGTTGTCGATAGCAACTTCGCAGTACAAGTAGATGCCGTTAGTTGTGAATCTAAGAATAGAAAGCGTGTTAATTCACAACAACGCGAGAAGCTATCCCATACCTCATTCATGGGGTGTAAAGCGAAATTAAGTTTAAGTTAAGCTATAAAAAAAGTGTTGTCACTCCCACTCCGCCCATAGGATAAAAAGTCTAAAAATATATATCCTAAGGTAATCTTCAATATGTTGGCACCGGTTTCGGATTATAAGACAAATATATAGATGACGTCTTCGGCATGTAAACTGCACCAAACTGTGATGATAGATTTAATTCTTGCAACAGTTGGACTTATATGGAAGTAGGCCACGATCTTACCTCAAAATTGTCCAAGTAATGGCAGGCCTGAGGCCAAGTTGCTGAGAACGGCTTGGATCGATAAATTCGAGTCCTCTGTCACACTTACGTCTACAGCAGCGATGTCTTATTCTGAACGCACAGTATACTGATAAAAACTGTCAAACACACTTCCTTATTATAAAAGCTAGTTTTATAGGTATCCTTTTCGGAAGTTCAATATGTCTAAAAATCCACCCTATACTTCGTAGATGACTATTCAAGCAGTTATAGCGTTAAATAGCCAGACCAAATATTACCAAATGTTTCCTACCATATATAAATCTTCATGCGAAATTAACATTTTTCTGCATGACATATAATGATAACCCTCTCATCCTGCCTTAGAACTATTGCGCAATTTTGTGTTTTATTTCACAGCCATTGACTAAATTAAAAGGTATATTTATTTATTATTTTTATTATAAAACAACAACAATGACACATATACCTAACTATCCTCATCATCATCATGTATTGACATTAAAGCGCTGCTAGCCCTCATTGTGTACACTATTAAAGCTTGCCACAAAGTATGCACTACTTTGTACATATCCCCAAAATGTATGCCATCACATTTTGCAATCAAATTGCGATTTGTTTCCATTACATATATGCTCTGTCATTTTTTCATCAATGTACATACACAGCTCTATAATCGTTGCTTTGTGTGGAAAGAGTATGGAATTTATTGCACTTTGAAAGAGCATGGCTCAAACGAAATATACACGCGACTATGTTTGTCGACAATGATGTGTGTCGGCGGCGACGGCGTGATTTTGTGTCATCCATAGAGTGCAACACAAAAAAATCCAATTTTCATATAAATTGACAATATTTATAAAAGTTCTTGACAAAAAAAAAAAACAAAAAACAAACATGAAGTGAATTTTTTAAAACGAAACTAATGGGAATTTACATTTTACACGAATATTACAACACAACGATAAATTTTGATTTGATTACATACCAATACATGACACTCGTACTACACTGCCACTACCACTACTAAGGCGACATATCGATATATGCACATGTGAGCACAGTTGTTCTCTCACTCTATGTCACTGAAGGACAGACTGATCCTTATATCCTATTATACAGCAGCAGTAGCAACAAAAAAGTTTATATCTACCTTTACTTGATTATAATACCATATCTACCCGGTACAACCACAACCTAAATATCATCGTCAATAACAGCAGTCGGATATGCTCAATAGCTAGCTGTGGGTGTCATTTAAAGACACCCACACAGATATTTGTACTTGTGGAGTACCGCGCTTCCCTCCTGCCCTAACCTTTTAACAAAACCATAGAAAGACGTTTAACATGGGTACATGTGTTTGCTGCTGCTGCTGCTTGCGCTATCAAATCAGTAACACAAAATCATGTATGCATCTCCAAACATTGTTAGAGAGAAGGGCGGGGCGGAGGTGGTATATTGTGGGTATTCGATTGGATGAGAATTTTTCGATTCCGACTCGTTTGTCAGTAAAGTGTGGGGCCCTCAGGCTAATACACATTTGGGATTTTGTGTAGCAAACAGATAAATTTTGTCAATAATGTTGTTGTGTCGTGTTTTTTTTTCATTCTGTATTTTTGGATTTTATATGCAGTATAGAGGTGTGGGGGTATGTGAGAGTTTGCGGTTTTGGAAATTTCGTAATGCTTATTTATCTCTCATATGTCAATGTGAATTAGAATTTTTGAATGTTGAATTCCAAAATGTATCGACGACGAGATATATAGTACACATGTGTTGGGCTGGTTGTATGAGTGTTCAGGCACAATGACAAATGATTGCAAGCGGTTAGATATGTCAATAACTATATGGACGTGTGTGTGCTATAAGTTGATAATCAAATGAATATATGTTAGTAGACACACGCATATATATATATATAGTAATATAGCTTGGGTTTATGTGTTTGTGGTTTGGTTTTTAAATGTTTCGTTTTATTTAAATTCCTGCTGGATATCCATATAACATATATTGTGTATAGGTATACAGCAATGAAACATATGTCATAGTTAGATTTTAAACAAGAGAATTAGTTTTAAACGAGATTCTGGTGCATAGCACACAGTAAAATCGCCATTGGGCTAAATGAGTGATGTTTATTGAGCAGATTTCTAGGAAGGCATTATACAGTATGTATATTAGAGGAAGAAATCATAAAAAGTTATGTTGGATAGCAAATCTGTTAAAAGAGGCTTAGAAAGTATTAGTTGCTTCCCCTAAAGTATTAGTTTTAAATTCTATTTTTAAATATACTTTTTGGTGCAGATTATATGAAACTTTGACAGCTACGTTTGAGGGCTTATGTCCTTGACGAAGCAATTGTATATGTCCTCATCAAGACAAATGACATTCATTGATAAATTTTTGCAAAATTTAAGGTAATATGCAATGTAATATTGTTAACCATGATGCCGGTAGAAGCAGTCTGTAGCTTTGCAAAATTTGTCAAGGACATTTACAAGGACCAAAACCTTTTCGTCCGAAGAATTTTTCGTTATTCTTAAGGACATCCATTTTTCCCACAATGAATTTAACACTTGTTATCATTAAGAAAAGTCAAGTGGAAGAATCTGATAAGAGCCTTTAGACCCTATAAATCAGTCGGATTAGAGGATCCGACGTATTACTTACTTACTTAAGTGGCCAATTACAATTTACGAAACGTAGTTCATAAATTTGAGGCCTGAAGTAATAAAGAATTCCACACGCTTCGGTCTTCTACGTGTGTTTTCCAGTTAGTCCTACCAGATGATGGCACGTCGCCTACCACTTGGTCCTTTCAACGGAGTTTGGGTCTCCCTGCTCTGCGCCGTCCTTCAGGTTCGCCTTCAAACACCTTTCTCGCTGGAGCATTTACATTCATCCTGGCAACATGTCCCAGCCATCGAAGTCGTTGGATTCTGACTCTTTTAGCTACGTCGATGTCGTGGTAAAGCTCATACAGCTCATGGTTCATCCGATGGCGAAACTCGCCTTCGACACAGATAGGTCCATATATTTTTCGGAGTACTTTTCTCTCGAATACTCCCAGGTTTTGTATGTCCGTTGTAGTAAGCACCCATGATTCGGCAGCATTCAACAGAACAGGTAAGATAAGCACCTGGTATAGTTGTTTCTTAGTATTCCGAGATAAGGTGGTATTACTAAAGTGCTGCCGAAGTCCGTAGAAACATCTATTGGCTAGCACTATTCTCCGTTTAATTTCTTGGCTGACATTATCCGAGGAATTACAGGAGTCCTAATACCTATCTTATAGTTGTCCTTGACCTGCCTCACGCTGGGTGTCATTCCCAGTGTTATAAAGCAAACCAAAGAGGTTTTCATCCCGAAAACTGGCAAATCCCCTCAAGTCAAACCAAAAAATGTTGGACCAATCAGATTCTCTAAATTTTTGCTCTTAGTATATTTAAGATGTTCTTAAAAATACATGTTCGAAGTAATCTTACACAGAATTGACTTTCAAAATCTCAGCATGTCTACAAGGTCAACTGGGAGTGCTCTGCACTCTATATTCAGAACTCTCTACTCTCTGGGCACTTTCCTAGACACCGGCGGAGCCTTCAATAATATTTTGCCTGCAGCTACTCCAAAAACATAACATGATCTGAGAGTCGACAGTGATTAACCTATCTGTTACAATTGCTAGATATGTTGACAGTGGGATACCTCAAGGAAGAGTTCTGTTTCCACTTCTGTAGTTAAGCTCTGTCAATTATGACCGATATTTGCCTACTTCAATGATCTTGCCATCGTCTGTACGGGTAGAAGCCATAATTTACTTCACACAACCCGACTACTGAAGAAAGTATCAAATTGGACCGCCAACAGCGGACTATCGCCAAACCCACAAAAAAACGAGCTTATCTTGTTTTCACGGATATCCTTCATGGATAGCTATCCTTACAATAATGTATTTCCAGCACAACATCAAAGATTATCTATCGATTTAATATATATTACATTCGTTATTTCTATTTACGTAGCGAAAAGATAAAACAAAGTAAATACATTTTAAGAAAACAAACCCAAAAGAAAAATACTAAAAATTCCTAACAACCAAGTCATTGTGCTCTTAGCTTAAATGAAACGAAAACAATACATAGCAATCTTGAGAAAGCCGAAGAATTTCCTTTATGCCTTAAAAGAATGCAATGAAATTAATTAATTTTTACAGTCGACCAGCAATATATGCTTTGATTTTTGTGCTGCCGACATAATTTTCAAGATATACATTGACATAATCTTAGAATGCTAAGCTGAAACCTTGAATGTAGACAACAGAGAAAAGAACATTTAATAAATTACAGCCCTCCGGCGTGCCACAAGTACATGTTTTATAGAAATATTAAAATGGACAAAATTGTATTATTCAGTGCTTAGGATTAACCTTAATTTGTGGCATTATGACACCCTAAATATAGGCAACATATGTCCTAGAATGTAATTAAGTTTTGATATTGATTTATTAATTTAATTAATAATTAATTAAATTGTTTTATCAACGGCAAAACATAGTTGTTTAAGCTATGAACACATTCTATTAATTTACTTCAAAAGCTTGTACTGCTTTCTGTTGTTGGCAAGAGTTCCCAAGGGAACGACAAAAAGTATGCTTAATACAACGTACCTTATTAACGTTAAATGCTATGCTTTATAAATAATGATGTTATCGTCATTACAAAGGTTTTTTGTAACAACTTCCTTGAAACTACAAGTATTTGCAGTGAAAGACTACACCAAAATGTTTTACTGAAATAATCTATAACGAAATTAATAATTTGTCGGCTATATTAAGGATGGCCACCATGCCGATGTTATAATATAAAGCACACCCTGCAGAGTGTGGCCCAAATACACAAAATTGTATATGGCTAGAATAGAACGTCCCCCTTCCCATCTCTCTGTATGATGAATTCTCTATAATGTGGCAATTCATCAACCCTCTGTTGTGTTTGTGGTGGTCATAGCAAATTGGACAATGCCTTAAATCGTTCATTCAAGGAAATCTTAGATTTTATCTGACTGATATGAAAGTGCCTCAGTTTGTTCCTTTTTTTGATTTGGCAATACATATAATTGATAAGAAAAAACAATGCCAAATTTCCCTACAGATGTTGTATTGTTATGTACTAAGTAATTGGTAATGTTTTATATACTAGACAAAAGATGACATAGCCTTGATGTATGCTACATCTTTGGTGTTTCGTCAGAATTAAAGAAATTATGTATACATTTCAGTGGCATCTGATTATTTAAGGGATATTTCTAGAACTATTATAATTCATCCCCCTGTTTATTGTTTATTTATTGAAACTAAGGGTGTATATTTAGGTACTGATTAAAGATTTTATTTGATAGCGAAATTTTTTTTAATTTAAATAACTTTATCATGCTCAATTTTCCCACAGCATGGAAAAACGTCAGAATTAGGGAAAGTTGGTTGGCATAGGCAGTGGCTATCTCAGTGTTACAAATGGAGCAACATAACTTTGAGCGAATTAACGAAAAAACTAAACCTTGATTGATTTGATTTTAATTATATAATTTTAGGTCATCCCAAAACAGCAAAAGTGTGTACTCAGTTATTCTTTCTCTTGTCAATTTTTCTTTAAAAAGGATATCACAAAGTGCAAGAATATGATATAACTACTCTTCTTCTTCATATCTAACAACAACAACAGATATTTATTCATCAATTACCGCATGTAAAAACGAATTCCAAAATCTTCTGTTTTTTGAAGTTTGAAAGACAACTTCTTATACTGGCCAATCTTATGAGGTTTTGGTAGCCGCCTCTTGCGCCGCCCAGTGAGGTTTTTGCCGAAAACTTTTCCGAGCTTAAGCATTTTCATCCTTATGCACAACATGTCCCAACTAACGCATTAGCTATATTTGAACGCGCTTGACTAAGTCGATACCGTAAGACGACGGCACGACGTATTTTGCTATGGCAGTATTTTCCTATCGGAGATACCCAGAGCAGATCATTATCCAGGACTCTGTAGAGCAAGACAGCTATGGCCAATATCTGGCACTATTAGATTTTTTTTTTCAAAAGAAAGGGCTTTGCTAGTAAAACGCAACGGTAGCCGATTAATATTCAAATATTTATTTGTAGCCAGACATTTGTTACTATTATTTATGTCGAAACCAAGGTAGAGAACATTATTTAAACTTACTTAATTTCCCTTTGCACCCCATGAATGAGGTATGGGATAGCTTCTTTCGTTGTTGTGAATTAACACGCTTTCTATTTTTAGATTCATAACTAACGGTACCTACTTGTTTATCGAAGAATGCGAACGTCACTGTTTGAGATGCTCTTACTAGACAGGCCGATTGACTCGACACTTATACTGCGAATTTGCTGTCAACAACATTCGAGGGGAGCCGGCAATGAAAGAACAATTTTTTTTTTAAGATGACTGGAGCCAGATTTGAACCTGCGATCTCCCGCATGGTAGTCGCGTGTTCTAACCACTATGCCACGGCCGGTCCCTATCTATTAAGATATTAAAAAAATGACACGACAGACTATCGCCTTCTCTAAAGCTTCGCTTGGTACAAAAAGCTCTTTCTGCATTTTGTCTACTTCCACCGAAAACTTCGTGTGAGTCCAACCAGCATAGTCGTATTAGCTTCGCGGTGATATCAATCACAACCATAGCACACAGTAGTTTCTATCGTATCGGACTATCGAAAGCAGCTTTGTAATCCATAAACACATGTTAGGTGTCGATCTGCATTTCATGGGTTCTCTGCTAGATTTGTCGTAATGTGAATATCTGGTCGGCCATGGATTTACCAGGTCTGAGGCCACTCTGATAAGGTCCAATCAGGTTCGCTAGTACGAGCATTAGGCCTTCATAAAACACACTCGACAGGACACAGTATGCGGTGGGTAAAAGGCTGATCCCGCAATAGTTGGTTCACACACTTGGACTCCCTTTTTTAGGCAAGGGGCATAGAACCCTCACGTTCCAATCATCGGTCATGCATTCCTTTAGCCAAATCGGGTTTTTGAGCTGGTGCATGCACGTTGTCATCACATCGCCGCCAGCCTTAAAAAGCTCCGCCGGCTGTCTACCGGCTTCCGTAGTCTTATTGTGTGTAGGCCATATTTTATGCAGTATTGATTTCGGTTGGTCTCGGTAGTAGACATTGAAATCGATGATTGCCTATATTTTGTCAGTGGCGCTGTCTTTGAGAACGAGCAGAGTACAAAAGTATTCGCTTTATATTTGCAATATCATACTTTGCGTATCCATGAACAGATTTGCATCTCTGTCCTTACATTTGGAAATTCCTGTTGGAAAACTTTTACATTTTATGTTTAAGTAGGACTTATGGGCTTCACCTTTATCCCTGTTCTTTTATATATCCTCGCTCTTTCTATCTCTCTCTTCTCCTCCATAGATACTTTTTCTGTTTGAAGAGGGTTACCATTGACTGCAGTGATGGACAATCCTAATTGAAGCATGACTTGTCTGACTGTGGCTCTCCATATTCCAGTACAGTACTTGCGGCTGTGGTCATAGAATGTGCAATACGCTGCCGCTTCATACTCAATCATTTTAGTAACTTTATATAATACGATAGTATGACCGTTTTATAAGCCCGTCAGTTCAACTTGAATCTTAAATTTCATCCTAAACTAACATCTTTATACACAATAGTTCGCCCAAATACAATACATTGACTGCGTTGAAAAACACATGTCTTTCCTACCACAACATTTTCACTCCTTCCCTTAATATTACGCACCAACGCAAGAAATCACTAAAATCTCTTATCATTTACATATGTACGACCAATTCGTAATGAATTCAATATTCGACTACCGCATATATTGCTTGGCATCATCATCAATATTTCCGTGCATATGCATACAAATGAAATACAAGCCCGTAAAGGAGAAATTGTATATAAACCTTGAAAAACCTTATTTACTTTTTGATTTCCACAATACGTTCGACGATACAACTAAATTCCACAAAACAAAATCAAATAGGTAGCAACGTAGCCATAAAACATATTAAAACGTTGGCCCCACCTGCAACGTCTACGTTGTGACCCATAAAGAAGCTGAAATCAAATGCGATTCGAAATATGTACGCATATCTAACTAGCTGCTAGATTGACTGCTCTCTCTCTCTTTCTGCACGTTTAATCATTTAAAGAAATGACTCAAGTTAAAGATAACAGATTTTTTTTGTTGAAATCTTTATTACGTATATATACATTTCCTATATATACATTTTCTATTCATAAGACCTTGACTGTGAGAACAGCTTGAAGAACGAACTGCTGGTGTATAAATTCAATATTTGTGGAATAGCAAATATTGCCAACATCGATATGAAATAAAAGAACACATGTTTGTTTTGAATTTACGAAACGTGAGTGATATACATACATGTGCTGTGTATTTATATTGGAGGAGGTGTGTGTGTGTGTACGTGTGCGGCAATACAAGGTCCTGGTATTATATGTGAGCGTATTTGCACACATACACTTTACTCTCTCTGTCTCTCTCTCTTTTTCCATACCTTTCTAATTTCACTTGGTTATCGTTAAGTCAGTAAATGCTTACACCCTTAGGGGCCGTTTATATGCCCAAGAATATAATTCGCTTCAAATCTGCTATATTAAATGGTCGTGGGGTTGCCGTTGTTTGGTTGAATGTGGCTTTTTATTGAAATTCATTTGATTCTGTTCTGTATTTGTAAACCACTACATTCGAATGAGTTCATATAACGCACAGGTGTGGAAATATTTCGAATCACTTGTTATATGGCTACAGGTGATTTTTCTCTGATTCACATCATCTTCACTCATGTTTTGTAGTTTTCCTTGCCTGTGGCACATCATCATTATCATTATCATCATCATCATCAACATAACCAAATGGAAAATCCACCTTGGGCAATGAATACGGTTTTTGGAAAAGTTACAACAAGTTTTCTATTAACACACAAATCCATTGGCATAGTATGGGGAAATGTGGTGCGCGTCTATTGACATATGTGTGTTTATGTGTGTATGAGTACACAGCATCGGACAATAGTATATGGAGGGGTTTAGGTCTTCGGTCTGTGTAAAAAGTGTAGTTATATAGTTAAAATTGTAGTTTAATAATATAACTGAGATGAAAGTCCTCTAAATGGTATGGCACACTCTTAATCATAACTGGTAAGAAACATATATATTTAAGATGGATAACACACTATAGAGCAGAATTGTTATGAAATCTGTGTTATTATAAAGGACATGTAGTGTATGTTTTGATAACTTTTTTAGTGTTTTGGTAAAAAAATATCATGTGACATTTTAATGTTGCAAATTGTCTCAACACTTTAAATAGTAATAAAATATTTCCCACGTCATGACATTGCTTCCACTGCTTACCTACTTACTACATCATTAAAAGCAATTCCCATATGCCATTGTCACATGATAAAAAAGTCATATGTCATATTTATCTCAATTTTATATTAAACTACAAAATGTCAGATAAAAACTAATAATGATTTATTAACACTACAAGGTATATATAGTATGATTTGTTAACTTCAACATTTACATATCACTGCACAGTGCTGACATTTCGGCCTTTATCATAGCCTGGCAAACATTTTTCAAATTTCTACTGTTGCTGCTAAATAATAACAATATCGCTCTTGTATATATTTATTTGTTTCCTTTTTTTAAAGTGACTCTTTTATTAGTCCTTGCGTGTGTATGTGTGTGTGCTTACACATACGCACGTCACGAGCCATTGCCGTTTTTTAATTTTTAAATTATATGGCAAAATAATATAGATTTTTTTGTTTGTTACTGGCTTCGCTTCGCTTCGTTACAGATTTAAGTTTATGCTTTGCCCGAAAGTACCATAACTGGTGAATAATAACAATATAAATTTTTCGAAGCAGAACCAAAACCAAAGTGGGGGTAGGATATAAAAATCAACAAAAAAAATGGTTATGTTACATATAAAGGTATCTACTGCGGGCGTACGAGCTTACATACGGAAGTATATAGTGGCAATTTTGTTTGTTGTTGTTGATTTTTATTTGTGTTTTTTGGTTCTGCTTACTTGGTAATGATACAATTGGACGGGTATTGTGCGTATATTTGCGGTGAGCAGTTAAAGAAAAGGGTGTTGTGTGGGAGTACATTTGGTCAAAAAAGTCATGAAAAATTATCTAAGCCAATCTTCTTGGCCCAGTTAACCATGGACTCTAGTTCCCCTATACAACCATGCCCGAAGTATATTAACAGGTTAGAGCGTCTCGGACTCATCCTTGTCCTCACACACACACTGTTACAGTTTTTAATTTTGTATTCACAAGGAAAAAGAACCAATTCCATTTTCTGAGGGTTCACCCACAAAGCACAGCTCATGGCCTGTCGGTGCAGCTTTCCAAGGGCAGTTTGGTATAAATTTTCCACCTATAAATTGTCCACATCCTAAGTAATCAGTTTATTACAAAAAGCTTTAGAAAAGGGGATAGGACTCCCGCTGTAGTGTGCCTCTAGTCGCAAAATTTTGGCGTAACTAAACCAGCTAAAGTGAAGGCATGTTACCCTTTGTCGTCTTTGTATAATTATATGACCTCACAGTCGGTTATTGAATTTAATGAAGTTAATGAATTTAATGAATTTAATGAATTTAATGAATTTAATGAATTTAATGAATTTAATGAATTTAATGAATTTAATGAATTTAATGAATTTAATGAATTTAATGAATTTAATGAATTTAATGAATTTAATGAATTTAATGAATTTAATGAATTTAATGAATTTAATGAATTTAATGAATTTAATGAATTTAATGAATTTAATGAATTTAATGAATTTAATGAATTTAATGAATTTAATGAATTTAATGAATTTAATGAATTTAATGAATTTAATGAATTTAATGAATTTAATGAATTTAATGAATTTAATGAATTTAATGAATTTAATGAATTTAATGAATTTAATGAATTTAATGAATTTAATGAATTTAATAAATTTAATGAATTTAATGAATTTAATGAATTTAATGAATTTAATGAATTTAATGAATTTAATGAATTTAATGAATTTAATGAATTTAATGAATTTAATGAATTTAATGAATTTAATGAATTTAATGAATTTAATGAATTTAATGAATTTAATGAATTTAATGAATTTAATGAATTTAATGAATTTAATGAATTTAATGAATTTAATGAATTTAATGAATTTAATGAATTTAATGTATTTAATGAATTTAATGAATTTAATGAATTTAATGAATTTAATGAATTTAATGAATTTAATGAATTTCATGAATTTAATGAATTTAATGAATTTAGTGAATTAAATGAATTTAATGAGTTTAATGAATTTAATGAATTTAATGAATTTAATGAATTTAATGAATTTAATGAATTTAATGAATTTAATGAATTTAATGAATTTAATGAATTTGATGAATTTAATGAATTTAATGAATTTAATGAATTTAATGAATTTAATGAATTTAATGAATTTAATGTATTTAATGTATTTAATGAATTTCATGAATTTAATGAATTTAATGAATTTAATGAATTTAGTGAATTAAATGAATTTAATGAATTTAATGAATTTAATGAGTTTAATGAATTTAATGAATTTAATGAGTTTAATGAATTTAATGAGTTTAATGAATTTAATGAATTTAATGAATTTAATGAATTTAATGAATTTAATGAATTTAATGAATTTAATGAATTTAATGAATTTAATGAATTTGATGAATTTAATGAATTTAATGAGTTTAATGAATTCAATAAATTTAATGAATTTAATGAATTTAATGAATTTAATGAATTTAATGGATTTAATGCATTTAATGAATTTAATGAATTTAATAAATGCAATAAAGTTTTTTGAAATTTATTAATTTTATAACATTTTTTTAATTTTACAAAATTTATAAAATTAGATACATTTTTGAAAATATACCAATTTTATAAAATATTATAAATTTTATGAAATTTGTTAAATAAATTGACTTACTGAATTTAATAAAATATTATAAATTTTCGGAATATAAAAGAATTTCATGAATCTAAGGATTTGTTAAAATTTTTAAATTCCCCCGTCTTGAAACTGACTATCATTGTCATCATACCCTTGTCCTAACACCCTTTCCATATATTTATTTTTATTTCCGCCTTATTTTTATTGCTTTACACTTATGATGCTGTGTGCCACATTGTTTTTTTTTTGTTACGAGTATGTGTTTTTTGTTGTTGTTTTTTTTAATTCGAGGAAAATTTATAACAATGGTGCTTTACAAAAAAAAAAAAAAAAATAAAAGAGAAAAATGAAAAGTGTAGTGATGTTAACACGGAAGTGTTTTGTGTTTATTGCGTTTTTGTACTCTCTTCTCTCTTCATGCTCCACCTTCATCTTTTGTAATATCGCATTTCTTTGTATTAAGGGAATAAATGAAGTAAAGCAAATTTTTTAGTTCATAAAAAATGATAAGCAACAAAAAGAGGCATAAAAACGAATATTAAATTATAAGAATAATGTGCTTGCTGTAGCACACAAGAGTGTGTGCACGCCTAAAAATAAACTAAAGCTTTTGTGTTGTTCTTTTGTAAAAGCCTAATAGTATGCAATATTCCGTGCGTCACAACATTAATGTGTGTTTCGTTTCACTACAGACATTTATGACAGACAATTGTATACTATTGTCATAAAAGTTAATATTTAATATCATAATTTGTATGGACTAATGCATTTAAATGATCCAATATGAGGTATTTATATCATTAAGAAAATAAAGATGACTCTTAGGGGCGGATATTCCATTGGGACATGTGGGTGCTTACCGATGCTATTGCAGAAACCATTGCGATTTTTTTTTTGATATATAATAATATTTTATATAAAATACATTTTGCAACGTGAGGTTTATTTGCATGTAGTATGCCTAAGATTTGAAATGCGTTCTCTATATTTTTGAAGGACTAATGTTTTTTACGTGAATAGCATTTCCATTTACAATAATTGTTTTTCTTTGTGCATTTTGAGAGAATGATTGTTTACTCTTACGAATTCAAGGTGACATACCTATTCCTATATTCGAATGCTATATTTTATAAAATATCTCTTGGGCTTTTCTCAAAGACCTGTGGGATAAGTTTGAAAATACTAAGGAATATATTTATGTTTAATTTATTAAAATTTCATTCAATGTGAACGCTGCGTAATATATACAATTGTCATTAGTATGCGTAGTGCTTTGCCTTGAAATATGCAATGGTTTTTGGTACTTATTGTAATTTGTTCATATCTCATATTCATTACCTTGAATTTTTATTTGAACTCTGGAATTAAATTTATTTGAAATATGCATATAAATATTTTAATATAAGACTAACAAAGAATAATTTTTTGGTAGTAGTACTAAGTAGTCCTTTTGCAAGGACTGTAATGTTTTGTTATGGTTTGGCCAGAATTGTTGTAATTCGTAAGTTCACTATTAGGCATTTACTTATATTTGGTTTAACTTAAATATTTTTATGAAGAAATTTTAGTTTTGTTACTCATCACAGTTGTCACAAGGCGTCTTTGGCTTATCTATCCAAAATCTAAGTCAGCGTTCCTTTTTCTTCCCTTATTTCCTTACAAACTCTATATCTTAATTTACCTTGTTCAAACTTGTTGTCTCGCTTTATGGTGGTGATTGTTGGTTTTTTCTTCAACGTAAATACAAAACTTTCGTCTTCCGCCTGTATAAAAGCTTAAAGTTACAAAACAAAAAACCTTACACAAATCTTTTATCGTTTTCTCGATAAATTTTTATTTATATATGTACTATTTATTTGTTTTTTTTATTCAACATTGTTTATGTGTCTTATCACCATCGCTCGCTTTTGGTCTTGTTAAAATGAAATCTTAAACAAATAATACAAAATAATACTTTTTAATCGAAAAACTTTTGCATTTTGTGCACAAAACAAGCAAAGGCAACAAACCTGAGACTGCGACTGAGAACTGAGAAAAACAACAACAGCAACAACTACAACTGAAACAAAGTTTTGCATTAAAGGTTTTTACGAAGACAGCTAACAAAATACGACAACAGCGCCATCATCAATTTAACAAAACACAGCCCAGCGCAACATGGCTATGAGTGCAATGAGCGCGCGAGACAGAAAACTTATTGTTGTAGCAACAACTGATGTTGTAGCTGGAGTAGCAACAGCAAGAGCAACGTTTTCCTCATCCGCAGTGTTTGAGTAATAAAACTGATGTTCAGTAACAGCAACTGATGCTACTCCTTCCTGCTACTGCTATACAAGTGGCACCATACGCCTCCTTTGCAGTTAGCTATGGAGGTACATATTTGCAAATAGTACAACAAACATTTAGTAAACAAAAGTAGACGTCAAAGTCAACAACAGAAGGTGCTTATTGTCACTTAGAAATTATACAAAGTTGTTAGAGAGCGGTGTTAGCAAATCCAAGGAAATGCGTCCCTGTTCGCTGTGTTTACTATGTTCGTCCTCTACCTCAGACAATTGGAGTGAGCTAACAACTAATTCCAGGTATCGAAACCCAGAAAATTATACATTAACAGCAAAAGCACAGGTATTTTGTTCCTTTTCCCCATTAAGCATGACAAACATAGCTTAATGGTATTATTTTACAAAACGCGGTGGTGCAGCGTGGCCACAAATACAGAAAGTAAGAGTAAGCAAAATAACAAAAAAAATATAGAAAAAAAGTGTAAAAAAAATCATTAAAAATAAAAATCCTCAGCAAAAACATAAAATTGTCAAAAAAAAAACAGAATTTGGGCACTATCGCGTTGGTTGGTTAATTTCTAAAGTGGACATAATGGTACATTTGAATGGAAGGTACCAGAAGGGGCGTGGCTAGACTTTCAGTTTTTTTCTCCAAAAATTTATCCTGCTACAGTTTAACTAATTGATATTAATACTTGATTTCTAAAGTGGGCGAAATGGAACATTTGTATGGGAGATTAAAGAATGGGCGTGGCCATGTAGCCCAGTTCTAATACCGTAAGTAGTTTTGGGGAAATATTAACCTATGCAAAGTTTCAAAACAATTGGTAACGTCTTTCGAAAGTTATCGTGCGTACCAGCCGGACAGACAGACGGACATGGCTCAAACGACTAAGAAAATCATGAACCAAATGATATATACCCTCCTATCCGATAATGAGAATGGGTTGAAATATTTGGCGAAGTATTTTTCGTTCGAAGACTCCCACAACAGATTGATCCTCTTGTGTCTTTACCCAGGATTCTCCATATTCCGCACAGGTATCATAGATCTTAAAAATATTAACCTATGCAAAGTTTCAAAACAATTGGTAACGTCTTTCGAAAGTTATCGTGCGTACCAGCCGGACAGACAGACGGACATGGCTCAAACGACTAAGAAAATCATGAACCAAATGATATATACCCTCCTATCCGATAATGAGAATGGGTTGAAATATTTGGCGAAGTATTTTTCGTTCGAAGACTCCCACAACAGATTGATCCTCTTGTGTCTTTACCCAGGATTCTCCATATTCCGCACAGGTATCATAGATCTTAAAATCTTGTGAGGTTCAGGCAGGCATAGCCTAAATATATTGTTTCCGTTTACAGTCTTCTAGCGGTAGAGGTTTGAAGTTCTCTGCATCTTCCACCGATGAAGGTACTGCATGCCTGAAGTATAGTATCCATCTATCCGGGTACTAGTATGAAAGTATCGGTGCCTGCGGTTATGTGAAAATGCCCTATTTGCTCTCTGGAAAAGATGATAAATCCTGTGAAGTATGGTTAATAAATCACAAGGTGGTAGCAGCTTCACTGCGAAAACCCCACCGGTGAGTTTAGCCGGCGGAGTGGGGATAAGGAGCACCGATACTTAGTCTGACCACCAGGTGTTGGACCCCTTGTGGGAGCATCACACGGCTTGTGATTAAAACCAAAATCAGTCTTGCAGAGACTTCGGGCTCGAATGTGGTGTTGCATTGCAATCGAGTGCTGCAGACCCATTGAGTACTGAAGGTGGTAAGATAGGCCTCACCTTGGCCAATAGAGACGACAATTGTGATAGCTTCTTCCTAAATTGTCGACTCCTATTCCTTGAGTCGACAATTCCAAATGTTGACGACCCCCGCAAACGATATAAGGACCATGATTTAAGGATATGCATCTGGAATGTCCGAACCCTATACAGAGATGGTGCCTTTTATCCAACTGGCGGATGTCCTCGACAAATACAAGGCTGACATCACCGCCATACAGGAAATGAGATGTACGGGACAGGGATGCACACGGCGGAAGAACTGTTCTGTACAGTTCTTTCGTTGTGTGCTTTCCCTGTTTGGCGGTAATGTCAGCTTTGTATTCGTCGAGGACATCCGCCAATTGGATAGATACCAAGATCTCTGTACAGACTTCGAACATTTCAGGTGCATATCCTTAAATCATGATCATAATAACGTTTGCAGAAGTCGCCAACATTTGGGGGTTCTTGTTTTTTCGTGTTTTCATTATAATTGGTTTTGTTTGAGGAGAGTGCATTATTATGCCACCGCGCCCGATCCTATTTTCTGAAAGCTGCCAAAGCCACTAACAGAGCTCCTGTGTAGAGCTTCAGCAACTTCTGTTACTTAGTTATAGATCCTTCTCTTATTTAATATTAACTTATAAATCTAATTGTTCTAAGTTTAGTCAACTGTTTTCTAACTGGATCGAGTTTTCATTAGTTTTCATTCACCTTAATGTGTATAAAACATTCAGAAGACTTTGAGGACTAGCAGCGTATGATTTTTGTTCGCGTTGCCTTTTACACAATCATTTGCGATGCCTGTCCCATCCATCCGTGCCCATCATACCTAAAAAAAATCCTATGAATGACGTTACGATTTACATAGCCCCACAAAAAAAAGGTGTCACAGCAAAATGTTTGTTGGTTTGTTTATTCTCGTACCGCCATCTCGCCATTCTACTTCAATTTCCGCCATTCTTACCAATAAGTCTGCATCAAAGTGTTGCACAGCGTTACTGCTGCTGCTGCTGTCACTGAAATGCTACTCCGACGTATACATTTACATACCAACACTAAAGATGCAAAACAAATCCAAAAGGAAAATAATGTTAAGCAAATTTAAAAACCAAATCCCTTACCATTGCTATAGCACCATTAGAAAGAAAAGGAATTCCTACGCCCTTTTCCTTTGCCACATAACGGCTGGGAAGGAAGTTAAGTAAGCACAAACAAAAACCACAAATCATTTGTTTCCTGCGTATAATGCTGCGAGGCAAAGAAATACGATGCAGCGCGTATATTGGATTGGAAGGGGTAACCGAGCGACTTTTTTTTATCGCCAACAATGTTGGGGGTAGCAATTGCAATTGCTAAGGTTTCCTATGGGTTCGTGTTGTTGTGGGAGGAGGCGGAGGAGAGGTAGAAAGTAAAGTGTGGCAAGAAGTTGGCTGGTCGCTAAGAGTGCTCTATATGTAGGGTTGATACGACTCTTATGATGACCTACAACAATTTTTGAGACATGTCAATATGCAAACAAACAAAATGACGCCCATGACTCTAGTCATATGTAGGCAGTCTAATCTGTGGTAAGTTGAAAACTGGTCATTGGTCGTGATATTAGATATATGATATTAAATGACCCTGACCCTGAAGTACTGTATTGTACATATGTGAACAGGTTTGCAAATTGCACTCGCTACATAATTTCATACATGCACAACGTATGAGTAATATTGAGGTTATGCTGATTTCATATTAATCATACGCACTTTGTTCCAATATTGTGGAATGAAAGTTTAATAATAATGACACTTAAAAAGATTTCATTCGATAAAATTCGTTCAACTTAATATTTTACATGAATATATTAAAATAAATTATTTATTTAAGCCTTAGCTACAATTCTGCTGAAGAGTGCTAAGAGAATGGTTCTTGAGTTATAGCTGAAAAACTAAGCGAAAACATCAATAAATGCAAAAATAGAAAAGGTCATAGAAAGAAGTTTAGCCTGAGAACGCTACACCCTTTGGGAGTTTTACTATAATGACCTAGTACCTTTACCGTGGCTCGGAATTTCTCACCCACCACACAACGACCTCTAAAATGTCCACCAAAAATATATTCTCTAACAAAATGACACTTTAAAATTGTCGCTTACCTAATGACGAACTTTACATAACTATACACAATAACGCATAAAAGGGAAAAACAAAGCTACGGCAAATGCAATTCTCACCGCTCACACACATACACACACATACACACACATACACACACATACACACACAATGTCAGTGACAAAGAACACTACACTGTGTTGACAGTGTAATGCCTAGAAATATGCTAAAGTTTTTTATTCGTTCATTCAGTCTTTGTTAGTTTACCATTCGTTTCCCTTGAAAACTGATACTACACGAGCAGTTTTAGTCGCTGGCATGAGTTTATGTTGGTTTCTAGTCAAAGTATTTGTTTTTCTTTACTTTTTAGTTGTTTTTTAAGTTGCACTTTAGTTGTTGTTATACCCGTTACTAGCGACTAGCGTCTCTTTAGGAGATTTACAGTGGGCCGAGGTGTAGAGAATGGTGTTGGTAAGGATTTAAGTATTGTTGTTAGCAGAGACGGACGATATGGTGTTGTTCATCTTGGTATTGGTTGTAACTAATGTTGTTTGCAGCTTTACTAAGGTCCATGCAAGTGATAACTGTAAGTTAGCTGAGTGGGTGTGATACATGGTGTAGGTGTAGTTGTTTGAGGGGTCGTACGTTCTCTTTGTTCATCGTCAGTTGCGCCTAAAGGTGTTTTTAGTTAGTTCGGCTTTGTTACAAAAGCAGCGGAAATCAAAACTCTGTTTTAAACAGACAAACAAGTGACAAACAACTGCCTTTTCTCACACATAGACCGGGGCTCAAGTTTTTCTTGTTCTATATTGGTATTTGTCGAGGTTTTTCCTTTTTTTATTGCAACTTTGTGTACTAGAAGTTTTATTGCTCTATCTCTTCCCCCCGCCTTTCTACTCAAGCCTTCAAGCCGGAAGGTGACAATTTTTTCTGTGTGTGTGTGTGTGTGTGTGTGTGTTTGTCACTTACTAAAAGTTTATTCACATTTTGTTTTGCAATTTATCAACAACTATGAAATATGATATGAAAGTTTAATATTACTTTACATTTCTGCTGGTGTTCTTAGTATATACGTCTTCGTGGCCATTTTTTACATTTGTTGTGTGTTTCCAACTACAAATTGTATTTGTATTCGGATGACAGAAATTGCAATATGTAACAAAAACTTGTCATGTCATTTGAAATTTATGTTTGGTTTCAAGTTATTATTACATTTTAGCTTTTTTATTTTCTCAATCGTTTGTCTTAAGCGAACTTATAGCTGAAAGTGGTAGGTGGTGGGTTAAGAGGAAAGTTAAGCTTCTTCTACTCAAGTTTGCACGATTCTCTGCTATAGTTTTTGTTCGTTCTTTTGTCAACATCACAACACATGCAATTCCAACATGAATTACAGTGTTTACATTTCATTATAAACGAAAATTTCATATTTTCCATTGTAGGTATTCCATTGCGGCTTGCTCCTCGCCCTCTCTTTCACTTTCACAACATCCTGTCGATAAATGTGTGGCCTGCCCAGCTGTAGTGTTCATTTGTATGCTGCCTACTTTTGGGCACACTTTATAGTGGTTAAGGTGTGTGCTTCTAACGCTTTTGGCCGCCGCTATGGCTTCTATGTTTTGTTTAAATAATTCCAAATCGGGAGGGCTGGCAGTGGCAGCAGTGCCTGGCTTTTACACTGAATGGTTATGAAAACAATTTGTTGTAGCTGCCTCTCTCCCTCTCTCTCTCTCTCCCTGCATGTCCCTGAGGTTTGGATAAATTTCATTATCCTTTCATTTCTTCCATATGCAATTCGTACAAATATTGTGTTAGACGTGAGAATTTTAACAATTGCCACGTTTATACGACATGAGATGCATGACTAGTTTGCTTATAGTTATGTTATATAACTAATATTGGTTATGTTATATAACTATACACGTAAATGTTGGGTTGACCGAGCGTCATTGTGTGTGGGCGTGTGCAGGAAGATGATGGGAAATTAGGTTTTGTTAGACGACGACGCAACCAACAAAAAATGAAATGAAATGAAAACTTTTTACGGTTTTTGACTGCAAAAACAAAAAACAAACCTGTGATAAGTCATAAAACAAGCATACGAAATAAAAAGTTGAAAAGTTGTGTGCATAAAATAAGTATGTCAAATGAATATTGAATCAAAAATTGGACTAAATAAATTGTACTTAATTCTTACTGCACAACGAAACTAAATTTTCACGAATTTTTTTTTATGTACTTCAATTATATTCAATATTGCATAATCGTTGTATGTGCCTGAGCTATGGGGAGGACAACAAATCTTTGTTGTCAAAAACACTAAATGAGACTCCGGTATATTTATATAGTTATTAAAGTTGATTTACTTAACAGTAATATATTCAATTTAGAGGAAATCAGAGCAATGTTTTCTTGGAAAACTAATCACATGCGGGATTTGTTGTTTAAAGACTGAGATATGACTGAAATATGTACTATGGGTAAGAGTATTTGCAGATTTTGATAGTTTAACATAAATTTAGTATATGTCAAAATTCATAACTTGTATTTTTCCTTGTTTATATAACCATTAACCCATTAAGGCCCGACCATATTAGGAGACTCGATAGACAAAAATAGATATTATATCTGAAGTCCCCATGGTCCAATTAAGAAAAAAAAATTTACCATAAACTTCCAGGTGCGGAGAAGAGCTAGGGGGGGGGGCTGATGCCAAAACGCATCACAGGGTCTTAATGAAAGGAATGTGGAAATAATTACAGAAAATATAAGAAATAGGAAATCTATATATATAAAATGGAATGTGTGTTTGTTTACTTATTTGTTTGTTTGTACCTTATAGGAGACCAAACCTCTGGACCGATCTTCCTGAAATTTGCACAGCAATTTTTCGACCACGCCCACTTTTACGCCCATACATGCAATAGCGAAGAAATGCCGCATAGGCAAAATTTTCCCATAAATTTTTCTCCGAGATACACTCGAGTTACAAAGTGGCACCTATGAGCACTTTTGTAGTAAAAAATCTAAAGTTTTTGGAAACATGTTAGTAATCGCTAAAGCCCTAGCCGTTTTTTCTTGAGGTGACCTAGAAAATGCGATGCGTTTTCGCATCGCTGGGCCTTAATGGGTTAAGATGAAAGTAAACCTTGTCTAAAAAAATTTTTGTTAAAGTTGTTGTGCGCATGATATTTAGGCTACACATCCTGTACCATTTTAATTTTTTAAGGATGTAAATCTTTGAGAAGGCTTCGGTTAAGAGATATGATATATGTAGGACATCCATTTTAGTATAGAGAGTATAGACATAGACTAAAAAAATTAATTTCCCTTTACACCCAGCAAAAAGTATGGCACAGGTATGGGTTAACGTTACTGTGAATTAATACTTTTTTTTATTTTTAGACTCACAACACAACGCCACTTACTCTGTATAGAAAAATGCCGACGTCAGTTGTGTGAGAAGCTTTAAGTAGACTTTTATTGCGAAGTTGCTGCCGACAACTTCGAGGGGGCCGCCACATATGTATATGCATGAATCTAACCCTGGATTTTGCATGTTAACTGTTTGGTCTGAGCAATGGTACCTCTTTTTATCCCCAATAGCACGAATTTCGAAAATCCCTTCATATTGCCTAACTGCACCTATTTTTTTATAAATAAATGCGAAAGTCAACTGTGTGAGAAGCCTTTACTAGGCTTTTATTGCGAAGTTTCTGTAGACTACATCGAGGAGGCCACCAATGAAAGAAATGTATGCGACTGAGACAGAAATCGAATCTTCTCCATTATAGTCGCATTTTCTAACCACAATGCCACGGCCGGCCCGATAAAATATTTACCCCAATTTTTGCGATTCTTCCTTTAGCCGTTTGTTTTAGCCATCAAGCCACGGCCGGCCCATAATAAAAATATTTACCCAAATTTTTGCGATTCTTTCTTAAGCCGTTTGTTCGTTTGTCCGTTTTTTCTGATACTTTCGAATTTTATCCCTTTTTTGGCCGTTTTAGCCCTTTAAGTACGAACTTCAAGAAATTCCTTCCTGCTGCACTCTAATTTTATAGGGAGCATGCTCATATACCTTTTCCCGAATTTAGATTAAGCCGTTTGATCTGGGTGATGGTACCAGTTTTATCCCTTTGACAACCTTTTTACCCCTAAAAGCACGAATTTCGAAAAAACCCTTCAAATCGCACAACTACCTCATAAAATATGTATTTGACAATGATTTGGCGATTCTACCTTACGCTGTGTGGTCGGGGTAATAGTACCAGTTTTATCCCATTTTGGGGCCTTTATATAGCACAACTACTCCCCCATTTTCGTGATTCTGTCTTAAGACATTTGGCCTGGGCTATAGTACCAGTTTTATCCCTTTTTCGTCCTTTTTATCCGTAAAAGTACGAAATTCGAAAATGTCTTTCTTGCAGTTCTCTTATTTTATAAGAAACATGCCCATATAGATTTTCTCGATTCGACCTTGAGTCGTTTGGTCTGATTGATGGTACCTGTCCTATCCCTTTTTCGGTCATTTTGCGCTTAAAGTACAAAATTTCCTTTTAAAAAATCTTTTTATCGATTATCTACTCTATAAGGAGAATATGATGCTAGCTAAAGCAGATCAGTCAATAAATCAGTCTAGATATAACGGTTTTTTCGAAAGAAGCGTGACACAGCCTATTTCACAAAAATACTCCTTGTACTAGTGAAATGTGTATCAAATCTCATCTTCATAGCCCTATTGGCTCGTAAGATACGACCGATTCACATTTCGGTTTGTGTGGGCGATGACTCTCACCATTGTCTAATTATGTTTTTAGATAGCCTATGATAGAGGCCCTGCCAACAGTAGCACTTTGTGAAAATTTCATTACAATCAGTCATAAATTTGACCGATATAATAATTTAAAAAAAGTAGGCGTGGTACCGCCCTTTTTCCACAAAAAAAGTGATATCCCAACGACCAGCATACGTACCAAAACTCATCACGTATCTCTATGAGATATGGTTATATTAAATTTCATGCTGTAGGGCAGAGCCACGATTTGTTAAAAAGGGCCGTAACACCGCCCATTTCTCAGTAATACTCCTTGTACCAGTAACATATGTAGCAAATCTCATCTTCGCATCCCTTATTGTTCGTAAGATATGACCGGTTCAAATTTCGGTTTGGGTGGGCAATGCCACGCCTATTGTTTAAAAAAAATTTAATTACAATCAGTCATTAATATGACTCATCCCCACCGCCCACTTTCCACTAAAAAGTAATTTTCCTACGCCCAACAAATGTACCAAATGTCATCTTCATAGCTCTAATGATTTATGAGATATGGCCATTTTAAATTGCATGCTGTGGGGCGGTGCCACGATTTGGTTACAAGGGGCGTTGCACCACAACATCCCGCAAAAATATTTTTTTCTTGTACGACTAACATATGTACCAAATGTCACTCTGGTACCTCTAATAGTGTTTATGAGATATAGTCATTTAAAATTTTGAACTGTGTGGGCGGTGCCATGCTCTTTTAACCCCCCTGCAATCGGAATTTCAAGGTTTTAGCTTCAGCCGATAGGGCTGGCGAGTAATCAGCCAGTGGGTCAATAACGTAAGTCTTTCATATATATACACATACATAAATACGTCGGCTGTAATTATATTGCCTATCTTTAGTCTGCACATTTTTAACTTTAACTAAAAATTCCTCACAATTTGTTATTTAAAGTTCACCGTCAAAAACAAAAACACATTCTATATTTTACCACCACAATGTCATGTAGTCACAAATTGCTGCCCCACCATCTCACCTCAACCCTTAATAAACTTTGCATAAATATTTTAACTCTTATTTGTCCATAAAATCCCTTAAACCTTTTCCGGCTAAAAACTCACTCAGTTTTCGCATCGAGTGGTTACACCACGTAAAAATACCGCTTCAGTCTTTTCAAACGGCATCCAAATATAATTATATGTTGTCATCATGAAAAATGCTCTATAAAAAAAAAACAAAATGGAGAGGACAACGAAAACGTAAAAAAACATATAACAATTTTATTACACCTCTCAACATTTGTTGACAAAAATTTGCCCAGTATTTTTTCACTCTCCATTTCGTGCTCTTCCTAAATCCTTCAACTGTTTGCAACTACTGTCGGCATGTTGTTCTAGATTTTGGGGATCAACACGGTCGTTTGTGTGTATCGCAGTTGTTTTTTGTGCTCCCCTTCGCCCTAGTCGTTGTGGGATTTTCTCACTACGTACTGTCACAGTTTACAATATATTGTGTTTGCTTTGGCTTTTTTTTTTTGTTTTTTAGCTATGCTTGTTTGTTGGTTAAGCTTTGCCTAGAGGGCAAAATAATATTGTTTTTCTATACTACACATTTTTAGATTTTGCTGTGTTACTCCCTGTTTAAAAGGGTAAGAACAACAGCTCCTGGGGTAAATGCATTCATATTGAACTAAATGTTTACAGTGTATACATAGAATAGTACTACAAGAGGCGGGCAAAAACATGTCGATGCCTAGTAGTATGCTATAGTAAGTAGTTGTTAGAAGTTGTTTGCATCCGGACATTGTGCAAGTGTGGCAACGCATGTTAAACACTGGCTGGCTGGCGGGTCCATAACATAACATCTTTAGTAAAGGATTTTTGTGTTACAGTTGTATGTGTGTGTGTTTGGCGTTTGTTTTGTGACAAGTTTTCCACTTCCTTCCGCTTTTGTGATTCTATTTCAAAGCACTCTCTCTCCCTCCTCTTTCTCTTATTCTCAGCTTTAGATAGTGTTAGTGTACACTTTGTTTATTTTGCATAGTGATATTAAATGCAATTATTTGACCCAATTGCAATTTTTTGACTATTCTAGAGCAAGATTTTTGTGGCTCTGTGCAAAAATTTACTTATTTACATTTTAGTAGTAAACGTTTGCTTAATTAAATTTTTACTTGTATGCCTTGTAGCTTAACAACTACCAATTGCCAAGACTGCAGGCATAAATACTTTTGGAGAACAGGCAGCATAAATGAACTTCCTGAAATTAACTGCAATAAAGTTGAGAGCAAAAAGAAAATATGTGAAAAAACCAAAAAGCGTAATAGAATTTTAATTATGCATATAAAAACACTTATAGTATAGTTTTAGGGGCTTTTAGCCTTTTCAAAATAGACAATTGGCAAAATTACTGGAAACCACATTTCAAAGTGCTAGAAATTCGTTGCTTAAAGTTTTTCGCAAATGCTGTCATTGTTGCTGGTTGGGTGGGTGGGGAAGAAAGGCTGGTGAATTTAATTAAATTGCTGGCGATGCGGTATACTTATAAGGATAGAGAGTGAGAGTAAACAAAAATCGATTGGTTTGTTTTTTTTTATGAAAGCAAACATTTATTAATTAAAATTAAAACGTGTTGGGTTGTTTTTAAGGGGATGGGTGTGGAAGAGTGATTTCTGAGAAGGTCATTGTTGGGGTTATATGTGGGAATTTTTGTAGCATAATTTTAGGTGACTTGGCGAATCTTTGGAGAATATTTTAATGATCGGAACGAAAGAAATTATTTATAGCATTGACAAAAAGAATTTATGGTACCCGAACATATATACAAATATAGCAAAAAAAAAATGTTTCTCTAACCCAGAAGTAAATTGAAATAATTTTTGTATATTTTTTAATACTCTTTCCCACACAAGTTTATAAAAATTAGGAATTTGAAAACAATATATTCAAACTAATTGTCTTTACCGTGCCGAGCATTGAGATCTGTTTGAAATGAACATTACGGGGGATATATTAGGTAATTTTTGTTGCATAATTTTAGGTGGTAAATTTCTTATTGTGTCATTGGAATGGGTGTATAACAAATTATAAAGAGTATAGGAGTTGTTATTGATATGATCATTGCTGAATGTAATTGTGCGAATTTTGTAGCATAATTTTAGGCCACTTAGTATATATATAGATGCACATTGCATAAATGTGTGTAATTAAAAAACTAAGTTGTAATTTACCAAATGAATACAGGAAAACTGAAAAAAAGACCATTCTTCCAGTCTGATCAAAAAAACAGTGGAACTTTTGCTTGCAAAAGTCCTCACTTCCCTACAAGTTTTCACAATTATGAATTTAAAAATAATATATATATATATAAATAAAAAAGAATTGTTGTGCATTGGTAAGGGCATCACTTAGGAATGTATGGACCGTTTTGACTAACTTTATGTTGTTGTAATTTTCTCAAAAGCACTAGATTGTTTTTTAACCAACATCTGCCACGCCCATTTCCCAATATATCAAAAATTACTATTTATACTAAAACGATCTTTAGAAAATATTACAAAAATATACTACAATATGGATATTACGATCCTATGGGCGTAGTGGGCGTGGCAAGACTTTATTGTAGAGCTAGACAGACAAAATTTTGAACACAGATAGTACTCGGCGCTTTGGGATCAAGCGGAATTTTTATCTTCGATCCGTGGGCGTAGGGGGCGTGGCCAAACCGTATTTAAGTTCTAGAGAGATACAATTTGATATCCTGATATTACTCTGCATCATTATTATAAATATGCAGACAACATTTAAATTTTTGATTAGTGGTCATTGGAAGGCGTGGCAAAACAATATTTTCGCCCTAGAGAGATACAATTTGGTAAACAGATAGTACACAACCGAACAGGTTGAAATTTGCAGACGAAAATTGTATTTTAAATCAGTGGGCGTATGGGGCATGGAAAAACTTTATTTAGTCGTAGAGAGATAAAATTTGGTATTCTGATACTGTACTTTGCAACATTATTATGAATACGTAGACGAATTTTTAAATTGCGAACAGTGGGGGGAAGTTGATGTGGCAGAACTATATATTAACTCTACAGAGATACAATTCGCTACATGGTAAGTACTTGAAAGAACTGATTGAAATTTGCAGACGTAATGTTTATTTTCCATCAGAGGGCGTGGGGGGCTTGGCCAACCTGTATTTAATTCGTAGAGAGATAAAATTTGGTATCCTGATAGTACTCTGCAATATTATTATAATTATGTAGAAGAAATTTTGATTTTTGGTGACGATTTATTTACAGAGCGGCATAAGGTTGACGCTTAAAATTAGCCACAAAAGTAAGGAAGCGCAAAATATTATTATCGAAATTTTGAAGTGTCCTGAAAGTGTGTTTAAAAGTGACATGTATACAACACTTATAACTATGAAGCAATTCTATGAGATATGTTATACAATTTAGGTTATTTTTTTAAAATTCGTCAACTATGCAGCAGCTAAGCATCGCCTTAGGGAATATATTTATGGGTATTTTTGTAGCATAATTTTAGGTCACTTGTTCTGAAGATTAAAATAGTCTAACACGATAAAATCGCAGCTGCCTGGCCGTCAAAGGTTGATTATGTGATTTTCGAACGCAGTGCGCAAAGGATCGATTGTAGCTGTGACACTTGGCGTCGTCGTTTTGAAAGCATGTGCTATCCATGTCATCCTCTTCATCTTTAGGGAACAAACATCTGTTATTGTCGGTAACGGCTGCGCATTTATGAAGAAAACTGGATCTATTATGCCGCCATGCCAAACATCGCACCAAAAAGTTACTTTTTCAGATGCATATGGCTCTACTCTACGACCCATAGTGGGATGTCTTCATACATTTTTAAGTATAAACTATAAGGAGGGTTCCAAAATTGACTAAATTAAAATTGTGTATAATCAAAGTTAGGTTAGATAAATTCGGCAGCCGCGTTCATCACAGCTCCCTGGGGTCCTAATATAGGTCCCGCTGTAATGCCATTTTTAAATTTTCCCACCAATTATTTCCACTCTGTTTGGTCAAACGTCGCTCTCAAGCCATTACGTTGCTCTGATGAAGACATGGATGTCCGAAGTTCGCCTAATGGTAGTCAGGTATTGTCCACAAGTGTCCGAAGATCAAACTATTCCTACCCCAGGTCACTAAAAGCACCGCAGAGACAAAGAAGATGTTTCGTGGTTTCCTCCTCTTCCTCATCATTGCAGCTTCTACAAAAATCGTTGTAGGAAAGTTTTAAACTCTTAGCGTGTTTTCCAACCAGCCAGTGACGGGTAATTACAGCTATGATGTTCCCCATATTGACTCTAGACAAATTTGACAAATTATGTCCTCTGCACATCTATGGTGGGTCAAATTTGATTGGTCACTGAGCAAGTGGGTTCTTTCACCCATTTTGTCATAGAAATGAGGTTCAGTTTCCCGACAATTATCTGTTTTCCCCTTATAAGAAGAACGCCAATGTAACCGTAAACTTCGCCTGAGTTCACGGTGGTGGCGGCCTTTGCCAATGTATCGGCTCTTTGGTTACCGTATATGTCTCCATGTCCTGGAACCCATGTGACCGTAACCGTCGATTGTCTCGCTTTCTCCTCCAGAGACGACCGGC
Source organism: Muscina levida (assembly GCA_964034835.1). Classification (NCBI taxonomy): domain Eukaryota; kingdom Metazoa; phylum Arthropoda; class Insecta; order Diptera; family Muscidae; genus Muscina; species Muscina levida. Next base: position 28,676,190 of record OZ035883.1, on the reverse strand, counting down.
ATTCTCGAAGTGGAGTGCACGTTCTCCAGAGATCTAATAAAATAAACTATAAGTAAGTATATGAATATTGCCGCCTAATATCCTACGCTACTGAATCTTTTTCATGACTGTTATTATGGCCGCTATTATGTTACAGTGATCCGGTATCCTGATCGATTGCTGCAAATTCAACTCCCGCAAAAATATTCCAAAGATCAACAAAATCGAATAAAAATTGTACTATCTAATTTAATGCGAAGCGAAAACGGATCTTCATTAGTTCTTGAACTGATTGGTCGTGTTTTCGCTAAAATCTATAGAGAAAGAAATGTTCAATTGTCGTCAATGTTGGTGAGTTGATGTTAATGACTGATCGAGCATACTTTCACAGATATAATATTATTTTTTTTTAATATTTTCGACTTCTTCTGTCCTATTACGTAATTTATCTACAAACTGCGTTGATGTTACTCAAATTCTATCGAATTTATTTCGGTGATATCTAATAAATAGCTGCATAATTCAACATTTTCACAAAAAATGTGATTCCCGAAAATTTCATGTATTGCTTTGTCATGTCAAACACACAAGGCGTTGTTGCATGTTGTGCTAGCTCAAACATACTGTCTTAGCATGTTATTGCAACTTAACTATGCTGTTGTTCGCTGTTGTGTTCAATATCATGCTTTTATTGTTTTTCTGCAGTATGTTTTTAATACTGTTTGATCATGTCTAGTAAAAAGATTAAGATTATTCTTTTTTTAATAAAGATTACAAAAGAATGAAATAAATTATTGATTAAAAGGTTTTAAAGTTGAAAAGCGTTTATTTTGAAACGAAAAAAACTTTATATTTTTTAATCAGCGTAAGTTCAAAAGGGAATTCGCGACAGGCGATGACATCTTACCAAATAAATCAACCATGTACTTATCTGTTTTATGTACATACATTAAATGTACATTTGAGGTACATTATTTTCAGCGGTTATTTATTGTTTTATATAAAATTAGTGTAAGATTTCTCTTTTATAACTTTTAAAAACAAATTTCCTTATAATAACTTTAATATCACTTTTTTTAATTTTATGAATCTTTGAATAAAATTTTTCGAAATTAATAGCAATCATACTCTATTTGTTATCCTATTTTAATTGTAGGTTTTTTTTTATTAAATTGCATTATTAAGAGCAAAGCTGCCTGTGTCACACATTAATGTAAGCTGCATATGTCGCACGTGTCGCATGTATTGACATGACACGATAACAGTGTCTATATATGTCGTAGTCAAATATACATTAGCACCACAGCATGTCATGACAATTGCATAATGTGACACATGTCGCTATGTTTTATAGTTCAACATTTGCAGTAGTTTAATATCTAACAGTTTAAGTTCAAAACTCAGAACTTTGAAATACATTTTTTAATAGAGCGATCGATTTCATAAATTTATATTCTTTAACTAGTAATATGGTACATCATACATGTCAAATTAGCCACGTGCTTAGAGGGGCACATATCAACTATTTTGTTATGAAAAATAACCTTAAAGTGTAGACTTTTGTGATATTCTTGTTGAGCTGACATTAGCATCCTTTAAAGAATTTCTCAATCTCAATATCAATGCTTACCTAAATTTTCAGTCTATTAAATGTCCGCTTATTTAAACTCCAAATCCCTTCTTAAAATCCACCACTGTCCTATTGCAAATTTTCCTACAATTAAAACTTTTCAACCTAAAAATATGCTTTACTTTGTATAACATTCTTCTTGTTTTTAATAGCCTAACAATATGCTTTAAATTGTTATCAAAAAAACAAACTTTATACCCCAAAGTATAGTTTCAATTTGAAAACTAAATTCCATTATCGTTTCGTTTACAACAACAACGAGAAAAAACAACGTTCACCTGAATTTGGGCGCAATTTTTTTTTTGGCACAAAATTAGAATTTTTGTTGTTGTGTTGCTTGCACACACAACCACTAATGTTTACCACTTCTATGTGCTATGTGTTGCAACACAATGCGCCTCAATGGGGCATATCCTAGAACACAAATACTCACACCTATATACGCTGCATACCGTCGTGTGAGTGAGTATTTACAAAACATTAAGCTTTTATAACTTCCTACAATAAAAATTTCCTTGTCGATTTTAACTGTTGAACTACGAGCGATTGCAGGTGAGCATCGAGCGATGGCTGGTTTTTGTTGGGTGGAAAGTTAATTCTTTGTGTTTTTTTTTTCGACAGAGATTTAGCCAGTTGTCGATGCGATGAAATTCAGAGGTGGGGTTTTCACTTTAATGGTCTATTTATATACTTTGTTGCTCGCTCTCTCTCTCTCTTTGCTGTAAATTTCTTTCGTATTAAAGAGCATTTGTTTGTGTTGAAGTTGAGCGGGTTGCAGTGCCCTCGTGCAGATTTTCAAATTGCATGAAAATTGAAACTTCCAAACGATGAATGTAAAAAGGGAACAAAGAAACATAGCAGTAGAGTGAAACAATAACAAAAGGAATTTCTAAAACTAATGCAATTTTATTACAATCATCTAAAGTAGTAACACACAGCACAACATTAACCACAAAAAAAATGTAAACGTAGCAGTGGTCGAAATCAACACAAACAAAAATACAAGAAATGTGTATAAAAAATATCACTTTCCAAGGGGCCAGCTAAAGCACCAAAATCAGAGCTCCAATAAATGTGGAGTAAGCTACCAGAGTACCTAAACTTGTGAAACTCCTCTCCGGTGTAAGGGCGGGCGAGATGCTAACAAAATATATGTTACAATTGTTTGGTGAACTGGGAGTAAAATGAAAGGTTTCACTGCGACATTATTTCACTTAATGCAGCTTAATGGCGAATTGCAGTTACACAGCTATAGCAATAGCAAATGCTAAGTTAAGACAGCGCTCAGCGGCGGGAGCAGTGATGGTTGGGGTCAACATCATAAAATGCTAAGCTTAATGTAAACGTATTAAAAAGGGAATCGTAAGGTTTTATGGTTTTAAGTGTTAAAGTATTAAGTGTAGGTAAAGTACAATTATACATAAGAGCTGTGGTGGAAAAGGTATAATGCAAAAAGAAAAAAACACAAAAAGAACAGCTAACAGATTTATTGTAGATTTGCTAGTACGAAATCTCAGCACAAACATACAGAGTATATACCATCAACAAATTAAAACACTTAAAAGTATGCACTGCTTTTTGTTGTGCTGGTAATCTTTGTGGTTAAGCTCAAATCCCTAAAAGTATGCCAACAAAAACAAGAAATTTTAGCAAATTGAAATGTTGCACTATGTTTTTTTACACAATGTTGATGGATTGACAATAATGTAGCCGATAATCCCTATAAGGCTGAAAGGTTGAAGGTCATAAAAGAAATATTGGAATTTACTTGAGCAGTTTTAAGGGAATTAAGCAGACATCGGAAGGATATTCTACGAAATCTATCAATTGCACTTAAACTTTATAACAATTGTTTGCAACATGTGCCATTGACTACATTTTAAAAGGAATTGTGCTAATGGAACATGTCGGAATATTTCCAATGTAAGAACATACAAACGAAAGCAAGTGCTGGTGATTTCTTGCCAACCTTTCGGTCATGTTGTCAATTTGTTTTTAATTAAGATTTCCTTAATTGATGACAAAACTAATAAAAGTTTATAATTTAAACAAAATTGCTTTTATATTTTAGGCAAATTTAATAATTTATAGATTTACGAAAACCGATTGACAGCTACCATACATTAAAAGCTAGTTAAAGTAGTTTTTGGGAAATTTTGTGATATATTACTTTGGAAATCTAATGACAATTAAATAGCTAAAATATGTCAGGAAATTGTGTGTGTATTTAAAATAATGAGCATAGTACAAAGAGAAAATTTGTCATTGTAATGATTAAAGTTGAAACATTTTTCTTTTAAATGATAGAAATAGAAACGACAGAAATGGACATATGTGCGTATTAGGCAGTACAATGGGATTTTGCTGGGAATTACCCTATTTGTTAACCTCTCAATCTCAGAGAGGTTGGCAGTGTCAAAATAAGAAATGTATGTTTTTTTAAACAAATTTTATTTTTTAACAATTTAAAGAAAAGTCCTTTAAGTAGATATATCTATGACCCTCTAAAAACTAACTGCATTTTGATTTTCAAAGTAACTTATCCCCACTTTTCTCGGAGCAATTCTTTCAGTGAAATGAATGATGGGCAAACTCCTCTTTCATTAACAAAAAAAAAAATTCGGATATTTTCGGAATAGGAAAAATTTTATTCAAAAATCTTAGGTTGTGTGGGCGGTTAGCGGTAGGCGTGGCCGATTTTAATGAAACCAGACATGTATCTGTTGCATATTCTAGAAAATGTATGTACCAAATTTGAACACTATTGCATGTATAGGAAAAAATTGTATGCAAAAAAACAACCTTGGGTTGTATGGGTGTGGGCATTTGGACTGTACGAGCGGTAGGCGTGGCAGATTTTGATGAATTTCTATTTTTTCTTAATTTAGTCAATATGAAGCTTGGTGAAAACTCCTTATAGTTTAGCAATGTGTAAGTCGCGCTGCAAAAAAATAAATGGTAATGTTTTACAATGACTGATTCATTTAAAAGCTGTTTTTTTAATCCGCAAAAAAACACATTTAGTATATTTATATGTTGAAGTATGTTCTATGATCTGATTTAGCGATCTTCGACATTTATTTTTAGTGACAGTTTTATTCAAATAAATATTCTCCAAAAATTTCTTTAGATAATAATTTTTATATTGGGTTATTCATAAAGATCCTCTTTTTTGATTTTGAAATAAAATACTGGAACTGGATGTTAAAAGATTTTATACTATCTGAAACAACTATCTTTGTCATTTACTTTATAAGGATAGTTTCATTCATATGTTGGATGCGATTACACTGTAGCTGGTCTTTAGGGAAGGTCTTAATTTCGATCAATCTGACCTGTATTGCCACCGATATTTCGAAAATGCTGTGAGGAATGTTGGCTTCCAAGTTGTAGCTGGCTAAGTGGCGCAGACTCTTGGCCTTACATAACCCGACAGAAAAATATCCAGAGGTGTGATTTCAGCAGATCTGGGCGACCGGTCGACATGACCTACAAATTACATCTCATTAAAGCCATTATATCACCTGCAGTATGTGCTGTAGCACCGTCTGGCTAAAACCAAATTATGATAGTGCGTTGTAGCTCGCCATTGACAGTGTGCTGCTGTCCGACCACATTTTTATAGAATTGCGGACCGAAAATTCCGTCGGCTCATAAACCACAACAAATAGTGAATTGTTTGAAGGTAACGGCAGCTGGAGAATCTTATCGGGTTACTCATCAGCCATAATGTGACAATTTTATATCACTGAACAAATTTCAAAGCGAAAACATCAGATTCTTTTATGTTGCATATAGAGGCCAAGATGCGACTTAAGCCATCGCATCAGTAAGTGAGTGACTGCAGCCACACTCTCTGCTGCAATGTTCTGCCCACTACAAGCATGATGTGGTATTTTTACCGTAGGACAGATGATATTGCCAATAGTGTACTGGAAAGGTCCATTAATGCACATAATATATTGTGGAAAGTGCACGATAAACATTTGCCCCTGAACACAGATTTTCGCAATATAGTTGCCTAATTCGAGTAGTTAATGACACTGTGAATATCTTAAAATGAATTGCCAAACAATTCTGAATAAAAATAAGATGTCAACTGGAGTCATAGTTTTCTGTAAAAAAGAAATCTAATTAAAAACATCTAACTAAATGAATCACAAGTAATACCCAAAAAAAATGTCGAGGAATATAGAGAAATAAAAAATGGATGTCATAACGAATTGCCAAACAATGCTAAATGAGTATAAGATAACAACATGACACTATTTATACGTGTTCTGTAAAAAGGAAATCAATTGGTAAATAAACCTCTAAGTGATTCACAAAGAATTAAGGGCATCAAGGCATATTGAGTAAAAAAAGCTAAACAATTATTATTTAACCACGACTCCCCTTCTGCCTCTACTGCCCACACGAATTGCGTTCAAATACTATTAAATCAAATATCATACGTCTTTTTATCGTTTCACTTATGGACATTTCGCACAATTCCAATCACATTCTAGCCATAGCAATCAATTAATCCCTCCTTCGACGATTAACATCATATGTAATCACTTTTGCGAAAAAAATAAACAGTTAGCAATACCATAGCCTGCTCTTAGGCATTCTTTTGTAAAATTTGGCATTACTCTTTTTTTTCGTTGTATCTTACGGCAAATATTTTCCAATGTTTCTCCCTTGATGTCCATCCAACTAGTCAGTTTGTATTCACAACTCCTCCCCCCACGAGAGTCTCAATACAAATTTGTATAGTTTCTTAAATCAACATAACCAGTATACATTGTTGGGCGCAATTTCGGACGAGAATATGAGGCATAAAAAAATTCGTATAAAAAACTTTTATTTGCCTTAAATATCCATACGACGGATGGTAAATAACGATGAGGGGGGCTTTTACGTTTTACGTTTGTTTGGTCGTTTTTTTTTTTGGCTGGCTCTTTGCAATTGAAATTGAAATAGAAACGTCAAAATGTAATTCAGTAAAAAGTTTTATATCAACATAAAGAACAAGAAACACAATTTTACGGCTTTGAGAAATTTTATTGATATTGATTGTAGCACTGGATTGGGAAAGAGAAGGAGGGGGAGGGACGATAGAGGAAGAAAGAGTTATCATTAAATTGATTTTCATAGTTTTATAGTTGACTTTCGCCTGAGGTCAAGGGGGTGGGTAGGAAGACCTAAAAATTATTATGTGTGAAAGTAAATATAATAATCCATATAAAGGCTTCACGAGCGGAATTCGTACATAGGAGGTGTAAGGTTTTAGAGCTTTGCATAAAATGTTGCTGTTATATAGAATAAATCTTTGGAAATCGTTATTTCATATATAGAGGTTGCAAAATTATTATAAAATGTAGAGTGGTATGCAATGAGTTATTTAAAATAGCAGTGAAAATAGGAAAAAACGGTCAATGCAGCAATATATATACGATGGCTGAACTTCTCGGTTATAGTTAATATAAATCCTTACATCGTATAATATATATGCATATTTAGCCTAATTGGTGATATATCTGTGGTCACAAGTCATAACAGCACACACCTCGCCTGCATGACAAATGGGTTGAACTAAAATGGAAACAAAAACGATTAATTGGGTTTCATTGGGAGTCAATTGTACATTAAAAATCCACTGGAATCACAATCCTAGCTGTTCTTTTTTTTATGATAAAAGCATTTTTTTGTTTGTTTTGTTTTTTGCCGCATGTTTCCACCATCAAATCGTAGAGATATTATATCGTATTATTATATGTATGAAAGCGTACGGACTTCAGTTTTAAGACACTTCTGTTAGAATGGAGCTTTTGTGCACAACAGTAAGTTTTGGGGGAAAAAACTTCAAATCTCATATTTTAATTTTCCCAAAAAATTAATTGTTTGTTGTTTAACTCATTTGCCTAGATATATCAAATAAGTATGAACCGATTTAAAAGATTTTTTTGCATTTAGATAGTGCTTTGAAAAACCTTTAAAAAATTGCTCTCTTGACCGACCTCATTTTCGAATTAGGTGTCGTACTTGATGCCGCCAGCTATTCCCAGCGACGAAATAAAGGACCTAGAAGGCCTTATAGAACGCCTTCAAAAGCAGTCACTAGGCCTGCGCTCTACAGTCCCACGTCCGTTCCAAATAACATGGGGTGCCGTTGGGAGGCAATGTCGTCGCTTCCTATAAGAAGGCCTGATGGAAGGCCTGCATACACATGAAAAAAGAATAACTTGAAAAATAAAAAAAAATATACAGCTGGTCACCCTCAAATTGTTTACTTTATTTTTAGATATTTATCACTTCTATATAGTTCTCTCAAAATTACACTTTTTTTTCAACTACAGTAAACCTCGCTGAAGTTTGAACTCACTACCTCGCGATTGTTAGTCAGCCATGCTACCATCTAGCCTATGAAGATGCATTCGAATTGTGTGACTGAAACTAATCATAAACTGTTTTAAGTAAAACACACGAACACCTTTCTTGTCGCCTTTTTTTAATGTCTTCTCTCAAGCCATCCAGCAGAAGGGAGACAGAATGTATATACACACGAAATAGTGGAATAACATATCATCGTTTCAAAAAGTACTTCAATTATAATCATAATATAAGTGGAGGTGTTCAGAAGCAAAGGGTTGCAAGTGACAAATAGATACAAATTCAGTTAAGTGTGCCGTTGTGTTCCTTGCTTCTGTCTACTAGCATGAGATGAGATCAATTTGTATTACCAGTGGGGATATTTAGCTGGATTGCAATTGAATTTTTACTTTAAAGGCGAATATCTCAAAATTAACTTGTCACTTGCACCCCTTTCCTTCTGACCCCTCGGTTCATCAAAGCGCGCAAAGTTTTATTATACTAACAAGTACATTTATTTAACCGAAGCTTACTTTAGAGGCCGGCAGTGGCATGATGCATCATCATAATGGTTAGAACACATATCTGTCAAGCTCGTGATCAATGGTTCGATTCCTGTCTCCAGTCATCTACATTTTCTTACATCAACAGCACCCCTCGATGTTGTTGACAGCATGTTCGCTATATAGTGTCGAGTCAATCGGAATGTGTTGTAAAAGCTGCTCAAACAAATGACGTTCTCATTCGTCTATGAACAAGTAGGAGCTGGTTGTTGTGAGTCTAAAAATATGAAGTGTGTTAATTCACAGTTACGCGAGAAGCTACCCATACCTCATTCATGGGATGTAAAGGAAAATTGCTCTGCAGTTCTGGAGGTTTCGATTTTCCATGCTTGAACTACCTACCGCACTACTCACAACATGAGACCTTACTTGAATGAACCTATGGTAAATTACTCCCTACATGGGTACTTACTTAAATGACCCTATGGTAATCGAGCGCCGAGTAAAAAAATGTATGTATACGAAAGCGATAGAAAGCGTAAACGAAACGTTTAAAGCTGTTTTAAGTTTTTACTTCTTGGTTCGTCCGACCGTGGCATGGTGGTTAGAACACACGACTATCATATGCGAGGTCATATGCGAACACGAGAGTATCGTATGCGAGATCGATTCCCCATCGCTCCCTCGATGTTATCAAAAGCAACTTCACAGTATTGTGTCGAGTCAATCAGCATGTCTAGTAAAAGTTAACAAGTAGGTGAATCTAAAAATAGAAAATTCTCCTTTACAACACATGCATGGGGTTAAAAGGGAAATTGGGTTTTTTTTGGTACTCCTGTCATCGCCCCTAGCATGGGTACCTATGTAAGTACCCTTTTCATGGGGACCCATTTCACTAGTTCGCGGTAAACGATGTGGTGGCGATCAACCCTATTTGCAAACATTTCATACAAAAAACAAAATGAAGAAATGCATTAATTAGGGTTTGTAAAGTAAGTACAGATGGTCTCCTAGTATGTAGTGATTTCACCACCTGCGATCTAGTACCCAGTTATAGAAAAAAGTACATTTAAAGTACTTTAATTGTACTAAGAAGAACATTTATTATATGTATAGGTAATTTTATTGTACTAAAAGTACTTTTATTTAACCAAAAATAACCTTTTTTGTACCAATTGTATCAAAAAGTAATTTCGTTATACAAAAATCTACAGTTTTTGTACAGAAAGATACTTTCATTACATTAAATAGTACTTTTCCAAGTGCGAAAAAGAGGTTCAATATTTCCTTAAATTAAACGATTTAAAAAAGGATGAGCCACACAAACCATTTCTAAGAAATCATCACTTTTCTTCTTAGTTCACCAAAATTTTAATTTAATAGTGCAACCAATTAACATGCTTCGCCAATTTAGAAGAATTTGATAGCAAATTTTAGCTCTACTTAAATTTTTAGTGCAGCAGTTTGCAATAATGAATTACCTACGTCCTATGACAAGTCAATGTGAAACTAATTGGTGACCCTCCCAAATCCGAAATAATTTTGTACCAGTAATTGTGTTATCTTTCATATAGATAGGTTTTTTTTGCAAGCCATACCTACATAAGTCTTAAACAAATACACTGATATAAAATTACATTTTTATTTCCATTCCAATGCCTCGTATTGCTCATTGTATATTGTATAGCAATGTCACTTTCGTGTACAGCCTCATGATGGTGGTACCTATACCTCCATTATCTATTACTAGCAAATCCTTCTAAATCTATGAAACATTACATGAATTTCTACAACTTACAAGTTGCATAAGCTTCCTATGCTATCCCCAAAAACACTAACGAATTAAAAATCACAAATTTCATTTATGCACACAGCCGTCGTTGTATGCTCACAAGGATTCATATTCTGCACAAATGTTGGATATTAAATTCCTAGACATGCCATAGGCTACCATAAGGAAAACAAGAGAAAATAAAATATCACAGAAATATGAGTGAATTCTATGAGAAAAATTTATTTAGCCAAATTCATGATATGTGCAGTCATTTTATGTGCATACATACCAAAAAGGATATTAGATTCAATGCCGGCACATATTAAGGGGACCAAGAATGTGAATTTGTGTGTGTGAACATTATCATGTTACCGGGAAATTGAATGTGTGTGTAAAAACACGACCACCACCTCTTTCCTGTTCATTGTGTGGATTTAAGGACATGCAAGTTTGTAAAATAATTAGAATTCATAGAAAAATACAATTTCATTTTAATTGGTTACAATTACTAATGTAACTGTAGGATTATTTTATTTATTTTTTCCAGATTATTTAAAACTCTAGTAGGAGATTTAAGGATAAAATTTTGTATATTACTATTTTGGAAAATCGGAAGATAAGATTTAGGAGATTTTGTGTATCACAGGGCAATGTTGTCTAAAATTCCTCATGGCCAAATAAATACAGACATTTTTATCTAAGTGTTGGATTATAATGAAACTGTGCATGTGCGTTAAATACAGTGTTGGCCTTAGTGAAATTATGATATGAAGTAATCACAAGTAAACTAATTTTGCAACTTGCAAAAGTAAAATATTTTTTACAAATACCATAAACTTCGTACTTTCGGACTTATACAAATAGTTAGTACTTGCATAAAGTTAGAAAAATATAAGTTTTGTATGTTTTCTAAATATGTACCTTAATTAGTAACCATGAAACAAGGTGCAAAGACTTGATCCTTGCTTATCTATCCACTATTGCACACAAGTTATTTTCTTGTACACATACATACATAAAACGTATTTTTCCCTTTAAATTAATATTTTTGTTTATTAAGATTCATTTAAACATTTCAAGACATAAACTACAAATTACGATGATAGAAAAATAGGAATGTCATTTCATCATGTTAATTTAAATCCTCTGCAGCTTGTACACACACTTACTAGTATATCATGCTAAAATTTGAGCAATAAAACAAAAACGTTATAGTAATATCATATTCAAGTTATAAAAATATTAATCCTATATGTTCGTATAATCAGAGCTTTAAAGAATTGTTTATTTCTTTTCGTATAGTTATAAGATAAATTGTCATAACTCTAAAAGTGATTTGAGCAAATCCTTTTTTATAATTCTAATAAATGCAAAGACAAGAGCTTTTGGTGTGTGTGTTTGTGCGCGGCAGAGAGGGAAGGGCGAGAGATACATGTGTATGGCATATAAAGGATATTAAAGTTTAGTTTTAGTACAATACCAACTGTTTGAATTTTTATTGGGTTATAGTGATTTTTATTTCAATTTCGCATTCATATTATGCAAAGGCTAATAAATTCTCTTTATTGTCAGTGTTTATTATTTCTTGTCATTTTTTTTATTGAAACTCTTATAAGAATTTATGATGAAAATAAATGCGTCTAAGTAAATGCACAGCAAATATGATGTAGATATTTGGGAAAACAGCAATAACTTATGGATACAAGCATGTTGAAAGCGCATAAATTCACAAATATGAACTGTGAGTCAATATAATAAACAATTAATATCTGGTTATGACAAATCGCCTGTGTTAAGGACATTTAATATCATCCGAAAGAAAAGAGCTACTTAGGAGTAGTAAAATATGTTGAATTACTGATCCGGAAGTTTTCTTAGATTTGTTTGGATCACAAATGATTTTGAACATTGGCTTGTTATGGGGAGAAATTGGTTTGTTTTTGCATATTTTTTAGTCTGGATTCAAGTAGAGCTAGAATGTGCAACATATGTGGTATTAAGAGATTTCCTACATAGGTGAAGTAAGTTTATTTTTAATAACATTTAATTTTTTTAGTGTTCTACCAACGAAAGTATTAAAAAGTGGACATAAAATGGTTTTAAGTAAGGGCTGCCTTTTTAAGAGAACTTTCTTAAAAACACTGTGAGACAAATGGTAGGGGTCAGTGATCGGAAAGGGTTCAAACTACCGGGGAAAGTTATATCGGTAAAAAGAGTTATACGTGTCGCGGCGTTTCGGTGGGTCACGTCTAGGAATTGAGATATATCGATTTGAAGTTAGTAACTATCATATAGGGGAACTTGTCACCTCGAGAACCACTAGTCCGATTTTGCTCAAACAAATTTAAAAAAATTAAAAATTACAATTCCTTTAATCTGTTCATATAACGTTTTTCTATATAAGCAACAGTTTCCTTTTTGCATTCATCAAATAATTTTGAACTGGGTTTATTTTGTAACAGTTACAATAAAATATTACTTATTATGTGGAATATTACTTATGATATTCATACGCCACCATATAACATTATAACAAATGAGCCTAAAATGTGACATATATGATAGTTACTAACTTCAAATCGATATATCTCGATTCCTAGACGTGACCCAGCGAAACGCCGGGCCACGTATAACTTGTTTTTGACCGATATAACATTTTCCGTTGGTTTCATCCCATTCCGATTTTGACTGTCGCATGGTGTAATTAAATACAAAATATTCAAATAAATGACAAAAGTTTTGCTTTGTTAGGTCACAAATTCCATGGCATTTAAAGATTTCAAATTCTTTCCGGTGTATGGCCTCCACTCAGTGATGGTATATTTAATGATTTATCGTCATTTTGACGATTTTTTGTCCAAAAAAACAGAAATGACGATTTGACGATTTTTACCCCTTAAATGACGATTTTTACAAATTACAACTTTCCTTTTATATGCAAGTGAAATTTCGCTTAAAACGAAACTACCACAACATGAAATAGATGAAATTAAAATGAACTGCATTAATTTTTACATCGAACTTTGTAATCAAGCTCTGAAACGATTTGAATTTGAAAATAAATTCAAATCATTAAACTTAATTAATCCGAATGTATTAATAAATGGTCCAGATCTGTCTTTCTCTATTATAGTAAAAAAGTATCAAAATTTTATTGAATACGATGAACTGCAAAGTTTAGACTCCGAATTCCGCGAATTATCTCAGTTAGATTTCAGAAATATATTTAACAGTAACAACGAAGAGTTGTTGAAATTTTAGAAAACAGCCTGTGAGCTAAGATGTGCGGACTCTAAACTTCTTTTTCCATTTTAAACAAAATTTATTTTAAAAAAATATAATACTACCACATTCGTCGGCAAATGTAGAAAGAGCATTTAGTCAAGTTAATTTAAATAAGAATAAATATAGAAGCCGATTAGAAAGAGATTCAATGGAAGATATTCCCTTCACAAAAGACTTCCTTAAATTAAATAATGCAAATTGTTATGATGTAAAGGTAAAAGTTTAATAGTGACATGTATTTAAATAACAGTACATCGGCTTAAAATGTAAAATTATTTTTATTTAGAAACTAGAAAGTGTTTGCTTTGTGAAAGCACAATGTAATACAAATTATATAAAAATATATAATATTAATATGTAACCTCTCACTTTTTACTTAATTATTGTCATGTTTTTTCAGTTTTTGTTTGTTTTTTAAGTTATTTTATTCAATGAATTATTTTATTTTAATTAATTTTTAATGTTTTTGAAATAAAACGTCTAAAAAATTTATTTTATTGTTTGTTTTTTGCATTAGTTTGTTACATACAGGATAAAATGAGTAACTTTTTGTGTAAAGATTTTTTGACGATTTTAAAATCAGGTTTTGACGATTTTGACGATTTCAAAACCCAAAATTGACGATTTTTGTCCAATTTTGTATACCATCACTGCCTCCACTACTGCATCTTGTGATCAATCGTTGCTGGTTTATCAGCAGAAACCAGAGATTAAATGTACTCCCACACAAAAAGTTACCCAAAGGTGTCAAATCACAAAAACGATGTGACCAATTCACAGGTCAATTGCTTGAAATAATTTGATCACCAAAGGTTTGGCTCAACAAAGGGAGGGTTTTAGGCGCTGTATAGCATGTTGTGCCGTCTTGTTGCAACCATTTCTCCTCCAAATGAAATGAGGAATAAAAAAACATCACGAATCATTTGCCTGTAGCGTTTGCCATTCCGGTTTCAGATTTAAGGACAAATGGGCCGATGACGGCTTCGGCATGTAAACCGAAACAATGATTTTTTTGGGATGATATGGAATCTTATCAGTCTCCTGAGGATTGTGCTGAAGATGATGTGACTATCGAAATCTGGTGTAACTTCTCTGCCCATTCACCGTACAACCGAAGCAATTAATGCTCTGCTGGCTTTGATTCTTGCGCCTGTTGGATCTTTTATAGTTGAAGGCCAAAATCTTTCCCACAACTGTCCAAGCAGTAGACGGGCACCGGGACCGGCCTTGGCGTAGTGGTTACAATACGCGACTACCATGCGGAAGACCCGTGGTTCGATTCCTGACGATAAAAAACAAGGTGCCGTATGTTCTGAATCTAAATAGAAAGCGTGTCAATTCGTCTACAGTCTAAAGGGAAATTAACTATTTTTTATTTAGGTGGACGAGTAGAGATCGAGTTGCAGAGAACGAGTCGGATCAATAAATTCGAATGCTCTGACATACTCACGTCTACAGCAGTGATGGCTTATACTGCACACACGATACGGGTGCAATTTAAATGATTATTATGCAAAAGAGTATGTGTGGCTATGATTCGATCCATGGTATGGACAAGTACTTACTTACTTAATTTTCTTTTACACCCCATGAATCAGGTATGGGATAGCTTCTCCCGTTGTTGTGAATTAACACGTTTTTTATTTTTAGGCTCACAACTAACGCTATTGACAAGTACTTCTAAGAAAAATAAGAGAGTTTTCTTACAATATGTATAATTTTTTAACAAAATCAAAGTTGTTCTGGATACAATGAAAGTACTTTTTGATACATGAAAAGTACTTG
Source organism: Muscina levida (assembly GCA_964034835.1). NCBI lineage: Eukaryota > Metazoa > Arthropoda > Insecta > Diptera > Muscidae > Muscina > Muscina levida. The sequence continues at coordinate 28,660,880 of OZ035883.1, read as the reverse complement.
TTTTTATACTAAAAGTACTTTTTGGAAAAGAGAAGTCACACAAGTACTTTAAGGTACAATTAAAGTTCTTTTTCATACGAAAAATTTACTTCTTTGTGCAAAAAAAAGTTCTTTTTGGCAAAATAAAAGTACTTTTTAGTACATAATATTGAACTTGAACAATTTAACTACTCTTAGGAATAATAACAGCTCTTTATGGTAGAAGAAAAAATACTGTATAGAACAATAAGGTACTTGCTACTGCCACAAAAGTACTTTTTGATACAATTAGGCACCATTTTAAAACAATCACTCAAGAAACGTAGCATCTAATCAACTAAGTACTTGTGGACAGAATAAAAGTACTTTTTAATAAAAATAAAAGTACTTTTTGATGCTATAAAATTACTTTTTGATACGCTTAAGGTTAGTTTAGCTATAATTAAAGAAACTTTTGGAGTGTTTGTGTGCTGTCGCGCAAGAATCGTCGAACAAGCGACGATTGAATTGAGCACGATGAAAATGTTGTGCTCTCCCAACAATCATGCTTCCATGCTGTTCCAACCATCGTAGAACAAAGTTTCTCTATGTGTATTTGTGCAAGATGATTTTTGATTTTTGACAAAACATAAATTTTTTGTAGTTGTTGTGCTGCATCTTGAAATTGTGTCTGTTTTGGAGTTGAATCTGAAACAAGCGTGTGTGGTACTGCTTCATAACACTCAAGCAGAGACTGACTGTTTTGAATCAAACAAAACTTTTGAGAACGGTTATTGCCTATCGCTGATTTAAACTTATGGTAGATTACAAATCTATTTACAATGTTTTTATAAATTGTATGTGCTTTATTAATTATCTTATCTTAGTTTAACATTGGATTATTAATTTTACTCAAGCATAAGACCAGATTTGTTCAATACAAATTAAAGCTGAGATTAATATTATCTTAATGGCAGGCAAGAAGTATACAAATCTTAGATTTGTCGACCAATCGTCCTCATCAGCAGACCGATCCAATTTTATATTTAAAAAAAATTGGGGGCATATTTTCTGTTTTTTTTGGGTGGTGTTTACATCAATCATCCCATATTTGGTGTATTATTTCCTGTTGCCATAATGCAGTTTTCTGGCCTAAGTGCATTTTTACATTGAAGTTTATTTTTTCTTGTGGTCTAATGTCATAGCTCCGACAAATGCGAACTTCAGGTGGTACGAGAAGCTTTTAATAGACATGCCGATTGACTCGCCACAATACTGTAAAGTTACTGTCGACAACAACGAGGGGGAAATGATTGTCGCGTGTTCTAATCGTCATGCTACGGCCGGCCCAAAAATTCATAACGTAGGGAAAATTCTTCCTTAAGACTATAGACTTCAAAAACTACTCGTGTATTCAAAACCTTCAAAACCTTCGAAATCATGTACTTTATATTAATTTGTTACTATTTTAAGTTCTATTTTTTTTAATTCTCTTCTGTTTTTGTTACTTTATTTATAAAATGCTCTCTCTCTTCGATTTATTAATAAAATTGTCTGGACACTGTTCGGTCAGTGGAATTTTTTATATGAATAACACATAATGCCGGCATTAGACATAAGAATTTGGTTGAAAAGAAATTCCAGAATATTTTAAGGGTCACCCAAAATGTTTATGAAAATTGTTTATCATTACGGAGTCTCTTTTTCTGCCACATTTTAAGCTGCGGGATTAACATTTTTGCCAGCAAATAACTTAAAAGGAATAACATTAAAAATACATGGCTCAACAACTTTCCAATAAGTCTGCAATTGTACAGACGCCTGTATGTGTGGGAGAGAGTCTCTGTGAAGGTTAACCATTGTATTGTATTATTATGAAGTTGTTAAAAGTTTACTACGACGTAAAGTGTGTATAAGGCAAAGGCACGGACAATATTTTTTTTTTTAATTTTTTGCTAAAGTCATTGGTGGTTTGCTGAGTGTCAAGGACAGTTTAAAAGACATTTTAAAGTTTTTTATTTTCTGGATGTTTTTTATGAGACAAAACTTGTATTTGAAAGTGGTATGAAAAATTAAAAGGTTAGTAATAAGGAAACATTAGGTAATTTACAGTCGAAACCCTTTAACCGGTTATGTCAAAACTGGGTAGTTGGTTCTCGAAACTTGTCGTTTTTTAGCAGTTAGGTAAGGGGTGGGCCATGTTATAGTTGTAATTTTAAAACAAATTTTATATGAAACCTTCACTGTAACTTAAAAAACTAATGATGCAGTTCGATTCCTCGTGTCTGAATAAGGTTAAAACCGTCGAGTCCGGCCTTGTCTTCGAAAATTTTTGTCAAAATTTATCACAGTATTATAAATGAAGTTTTCGCAAAATTTTTATTTTATTGACATTTATAAAAGATACAACATCATTCAGTTGACTTCTACGACCTGCTTAATAAAGCCTCTATCGACGTACCTTATTAAGGTATCTATCTCAAGGACGAAAAATTAAGAACTTAGCTAGAAAGTTTTTAAAATTTCTTAATTTTTTCCATAATATTCTTGGCACCACTCTAATTAATAAAGTGGCTTATTTCCCTTTGATATATATTACTTAATTTATTTTCATTCTCCCCTTCTTATTATGCAATGGCTTCTGTTTTTACATGCACCCTAAAAGTATGCATTAATATTTAATGTCTTAATTTTTAACTTTATTACAAATACTATTAACACCATAGGACAATTTTGCAAACACCACAAAAAATCTATTAACATTTAATTTCTCTACGACAACGACATAATGGCTCATCAACTGAAGTTGTTGTTCGCCCTCTCACCACCAGGCGCCTCCTTTTTTCCCCCTTCTCCTGCAATCACTTAAGTACGTAATGAGGAGATATGACAACTTACAGGCAATGTACTTACTTTTGCTCTGCGTCAACCGAGTGATAAAATAATATGTGTTCGATAATGTGGCAACATAATATTTAAAGAGTTTTTCATGCGGCCTTCAAGTGATTGTTGTTGCATTTATAGGCGATTTCTTGACTCTTGACAAATATGGTGTTTGTTTTTTTGTTGTTGTAATAATATTACTGCACAGTATCCATATCCATATTGCTGTAGTCATTGTGTCGTAGTCATCAACTCAATTTGTTTGAATGCTGGTTGTTGGTTTTTTTTGTTATTTTATTGTCCTCAAAGTGATTAACATTCAAATTGAAACAGCGGAAACGGAAATGGAAGGGCTAGGATTCTATTTGCAAACATTAGCATGAACATACGCATAAAGGCTCATTTTTTTACTATATATTCTGTTGTCTGGTGTCTCTAAGGCAAAAGAAAAACACTTGTTTCTTAAGGACATTATGGTAACGAGAACAAAATGAAAAAGGCATCATAACTTTATTATTACAATTCTCTTTTCTAAATTACCACAATAACAATTTAAATATGTTAATGATGACAGAACAAGCAAAAAGGGAGAGAAAAGTTAACGGCAAACAGCATAAGCGTCTTAAGACTCGTAAATGCCACACCAACACGAACACCCAGTGCAGCCACAGCACAACGAAAGAGTCAAAGTCAAAGTCTTGTTAGTCTAAACGACACAAATAAAAAGAATTCCCAGTACTCGGTAACTCTGTGTTTACTGCAAAAGGACTTTTGAGTAAACCTTCCACTGGGAAGATGACATGCAAATGTTCACACACACACACACATACGCACATAAAGAGTTCACAGTGAATGCGTGTGCATAAAAGTGTATGAGCCTTTGTATGGAAAACGTGAGTGTGAATTAGTTAAACTTTTGAATTTTTTAAGACTATGACTTAATGAAAGGCTGGTGATGATGATGATGATGACGATGATGTCTGTCTGTCTCTGTGTGTGTTTTTGTGTGCGTGTAAGTCATTTAAAGATGTTGTGATCATTTGCATTTTCTCTTTGCCTGCGACGTCTAAGACGTCTCTGGTGTAATGGTGTGTGTATGTGTGAGTCTATAAGACTATGAGAGTGACATACAAACAAACAATTAAAATTGCTAACATACATACATAGCTGTAACCAAACTTAGGCTGTTGTCTATACATCCATATCTACATAGTCTTCGTTGATACTTTGTTATTAAATATTTACACTCAATTAAAAGATAATTTTCCTTAAGGAAAAACAAAACTTCCAAGACGTTCAGTGCAAGAGATCTTCTACTTAAATAGCTACAACGTCAATGAAAGGGGAAAATAAACAAACGTGTATTGAGTGTTGTTGTCGGTTCGTTTTTGTCTCTGTGTGTGTGGAATAAAATATGCTAATTTTTTGACAACTCCCCAAAGTATGCTATGTACAATAGGCATGATATACTGCTAGACAGTTGTCAATATGTTTGATGTGAAATTTTGCAGTAATGCTTAAGGCTGCATGTTGTCTTAGGTTTATATTTAAATTTGTATGATTTGTAATGTATTTCGTAGTGTTAAAAACTTTACTGAGCTTAGATTGTTAAGGGAAAATTTGTGGTATTATTAATAATTCAGTGGAATAATTTATTGTATAGAAAAATTAAAATGTTTAAAAGTCATGCATATATAAATACGAGATTATTAAATATTTGGCAAAGAAAATTATGCATTCAAATATTCATTATTAGGTCACATGTATGCAATATAATTGGAATTTGTGGTAAGACCACAAGCATGAGTAATAATATAATTTGACTACCATTGCCTATTTATGCTACGCATACATAAATTTAAGAGTCACTTAATTTTTTTAATAATGTGTATAATTTTATAAAAAGGCAGAAAAAAACTGACTGTTAAAAAGATTTGCCACATAACACATCTCATTAAATCGTAAGAAAAAAAAAATACACTGGTGCCTACTTTAGACCACAAATGTTGTAAAAGACCTTCGCAGAAATTTTGTAATTATACGCCACAGGAAAACAAACGCACACAGAAATAGTTCTGTGACCGGTCCCCGATGGGTAGGGGCCACTCCTAGTTCTTGCTCGAATATATGAAGGGGTTACGTCACTTTAACATGGCTTTGCAATTGAAGGTGTCAATTAACACCATACGCTATAACTTGAAGCCCTGTCTAAGGATCAACTTTGAGGAACCTTATCAAGACCACTCCTTGAAATCATTAGGAACTATAAGAAAAAAAATGTTTATTCTTTTAAACTAGGCGGTTGAAAAATACAACGCCAAAGGAATACTATAACTAGTTGGGTGACACGTCCCCTCTTCATCCATTTCTGAACAGGTACTTTTATACAATTGACACCCCATTTTCCGTAGGGTAATTTCTCATCAAGAATACATCATCATGTAATACAATATTTGATAAAAATCAAATGGAAATTTTCGCCAATACACACCTAAACAGCCTAAAAGTATGCAGTAGATGAAGTGATTTTATATTTCACATATCCATAAATTGTTTATAGAATATTTTGAAGCGGGCCTAGGTAGAAATATTATAATAATATTCCGTCGCCCAAAATAGGGTAACTTGTACTACAGTAATACAGTGTCCTTCGATAGCTTAGTGGAAGCGACGTATACTAGCAATCCGAAGGTGCCGGGTTCAATTCCCAGCCGGGGCACTGGCCATATTAACTTTCGAGTTCTCCAGCCAACAAAACTCATCCTAGATGCTTCCGCTACAAAAATCCAGATTGCGCAAGGACAAAGGAAAAAGGTTTATAAAATTATCAACATCGCAATTAAATCAACAAACCAGCTGGCGCCATCTTTGGTGGAATTTGGCTATTAAAACTCACAACAACAACACCCAACAATCCTTGACAAAAACCTTGTTATCTGCAAAGGAACGAAACAGAGTTGCCAACAATTATTGTATGATAATCGGATTATATGCCCGATCGAGTGCCAATAAATTGAAAATCGGTATAAAGAATTATCACCCCAGCTACTTCCACCAGCTGTTTCAATAACAACAACAACTTGTAATATAATATTCTATAAAAATCCCATAAAAATTATGCTAATAACCATACAAACGATTTAAAAATATGATGTAGTTGTAGTCAGTTTTTATTTTTTCTATTTACAAAAAATTTTACTTACTTTATATGAATATCAGAGCTCGCAAAATAAGCTCAACCAAATTTTACTACGCGGTCTGCTCACTTAAAAGACCGAAACAAATGAGACGGAATCGCTCAGTGTCTGAACAGCAACCATTTTTTCGTTTTGTTCGCGTTCTTGCTCTCAGGTTTCGGGTTGAACATAACACATGAATCGGTCTCTTACTGACCGCTCGATACGAACAGAACCTTTCGTCGCTCACCTACTGAGAATCAGTAAGTGAGCAAAGCAAGCAAACTGTCCGCACAAAAGGTCTTTATTTTTATTGTTGCTTTGCATTGTGTTGTTGCCTTAAAAATTTCGTCATATGCTTTAAGGTGAGAAGAAGAAAGGGGGAAAGGGGGATCATTAGTGTACGTATGTGTATGCGTACGTTGCCTACCCACACGCGCAGCACACATACATGCTCAAAAGACCGTTTGACGAGTTTTTACGAAGTAAAGTGTCTCGAGTAAACCCATGAGCCGATCTAGTGAACAAAAAGGCTCGTCGGTTGAGCAAAGAGCAAGCCAAAGAAGAACGAAGTTTAAGGGTTTTTCGCGACAGTTTCGCATCGTGTCAGTGGATGAGTGGTTTTTTTCTGACAACAAGAACGAGAGAGACCAATTATTGCGAGCTCTGATGAATATAAAAGATTTAACATTTTATTATGCTACCCATATAAAAATATCCTTAATTTGGGCTAATGTCTTAGAAAGACACTTTCTGGTTTCTGGATTCGCTTCACAACTCTCGTTATCATCGACAAAAAAAAATTCTAGCGGCCACTTAGGGGTGGATTTTTCTTAAGAAACTTGAACCGAATTGGTAAACAATGTAGAAAGTTTTTCTACCTAAAAGTACTCTTACATGGACTTAAATGAATCACCCTTCATATAGAAGTATCTTTGTGTAAATTTTAAAAAATATACAATACAAATTTACTTGAAGACAGCCCAAAAGTATGCAGCTGTATTAGTGAGTTGCAATTTTTTAAGGAACACAAAATTTTGCTAAATTTAAATCAAAGAAAGAATAACAAAAAAAAAACAGTCGCTGATATTTATTTTTTTAAAACTAATTTCAGTTAAAGATCCCAGTTTATGCCGTGGATGGTCTTTTCGGAAGGTCTATCACTCGCATTGTCACCGGTATATCGCAAGTTACGCAAGTAATGTTAGCTGCCAAGTTGTGATTTATATATTTTACATCTATTACATTAGTTTTTTGCTGTCTCGGCTTTTACCATTTTTTTTAGTAATTTAGATTTATTTTTCCAAATTCTGTGTTCAATTTTGAGGCTTCTTTTTTAATTTTAAACAAAGTACTTAAAATAGAAATTTATGTTGAAATCTTTATTATGACCCGAAAGAACAATTTCTGAAATTGTTTGCTTAAGATAACTTCAAAGAAATTTTGAACAAGTTTAAGGCGCAACTCCAACTTTTGATTACTCCACAGTATGGCATGAAAATTACTCGAGTACTGTTGGCTTCCAAGTCTTTTATCGGTGCTGGTTAAACGACGTAATGGACGACTAAAAATTTTGTTGCTAAGACTTTTCTCTATTGTTTAAGAATTTATAATTTCGTCAAATAATTCGTGATTCAATAAGAACCATCATTTTTAATTTTGAATAAAATACTGAAAGTAGAATTGGATGTCGGAATCTTTACCACGACCTGCAAGAACAATGTCTGGCATTTGGTTTTTGAATATATTTTCATTCAAATGCTGACCGCATTTACGCCATAGGTGCTCTTTTTGAAAGACCCCACTTTTGATCACTGTTTCCAGCATTTCTATCGGTATCTCGCGATTTACGCTAGTAATGTTGGCTTCCAAGTCTTGAAGCGCAGCTGGTTTACCGACGTAATGGAGATATAATTTTAATTTATAATTTTTAATTTTAAATTAAACACTGAAAGTAGAATTGTATGTCGGAGTCTTTATTACGACCTGCAAGAGCAATGTCTGGCATTTGGTTTTTTAATATACTTTTATTCAAATGCTGACCGTATTTACGATGTAGATGCTCTATTTAAATGACCCCACATTTGATCACAATTTCTAGCATTGCCACCGGTATCTCGCGATTTACGCTAGTAATGTTGACTTCCTAGTCTGTAATTACAGCTGAATTATCAATGTTATGGACGATGAGAGATTTTTGGTGCGATTTTTCTCCTTATTTCTAAAAAAAATTTATTTTCTCAAATGAATAAGCGATTATTCATTTAGAATCATATTTTTTTATTTTTAGTCCAACACTGAAAGTAGAATATGATGTTGGAGTCTTTATCACGACCTGATAGACGAATATCTGGCATTTGGTTTTTGAATATATTTTCATTCAAATGCTGACCATATCTACGCGTTAGGTGCTCTATTTAAAAGACCCACCTTTGATCACTATTTGCAGCATTTCTACCGGTAACTCGCGATTTACGCTAGTTATGTGAACATCCTACTCTTTAATTGCAGCTACTTTATCCTTGTTATGGAAAACCAGTTTTCTTTCGAAATTTTTTTTCGTTATATCTAAAAATTTCAATTTTCTCCAATGAATAAGCGATTATTCATTTAGAACCTTCTTTTTGAATTTGAAATAAATTGCTTAAAATACAATTAAATGTCGGTCCCAATACTATGACGCGAAAGCAGTGTCCTTGACATTTATTCTTTTAAAATAATTTTTTTAAAAACTTGATGGAAACTATGTCGAGGGTGGGTTACACGCAAGGTCTTATTTATATTTCAGCTGTTTCTCCTTTAAAGTTGGTATGGAAAAATAAGTTGATGTACAGTAGACCGGGTCGCGAAAAAAAATTTCCAAAGTCGAGGGCAAATATTAAAGATCACCTCGAGACAAAATTAAAAAAAAAATTTTTTTCCTCCCCCACCCCTGGAAAAACAGCAAAAATCGTTTTTTTATCACTGCTTTTTGGTTTGTGGCTCAATCGTTAAATCAAAGGCATCGGTAGATAGGTTTCGACGAGTACTACATTTGTCCTATAGATGTCGCTGACATACGACATCATCTTGATATGATGGCCTCATTTAGAGCAATTTCTACCCCTAAAATTTAAAAATATTTTTTCTCAGAATTAAAGTCCTTAAAAAACGAAGAACATTTTGCTTTGGAAGAATACAGTTTTATTCAAAAACAAAAAAGTTACGTATGAAAAAATGTATTTACAGCATCAACACTAATATTTTTTCCTGTTGTTTACATTATTACAGAAAACTATTGCATACTTCTTAGCGTTTGGAGAAAAAATTAAATACAAGTTATTGCATACTTTTTAGCGCAAAAAATAACAAAAAAAATTTTTTTTTTAAGTTGTCTCGAGGTGATCTTTAATATTTGCCCTCGACTTTGAAGAAAAAAAAATTTTGTATGGTTACCGACCCGGTCTAATGTACAGCCACAGTTATATAATTTCATTATCATGCTCAGTGGATAACTAGTACAATATACAAATTTCATGTTTTCTCTACTATATTTTTCCTTATGAAAATCTCATGAATTAAGCCAGTCATTAGTGGTTTTTTTCATAGCCTCGCCAAAAGTATATTCTTTAAAAATTTTCTACATAATTAAGCAATATTGTGGTATCCATTGCCAGAAAATCTTTTTCTATTTTTATAACACGTTCGTGTTAGATATAAATCTAAGATAACAATAAAAATCTGGATGCTTGCAAACCAGCATTAGTAATGTATAAGAGCACGCATACATATGGCATCATAGATCATTTAGCGGATTGCAGCTGCTTAAATGCACGAAAATATTTTTAGATATAGACATGCCATTGCAGTGTGCATTATGTGTTGTTGAAGCACCTTGTACTTATTTCATGACTCACGATGAGAATCAATTGTTGGAAACATAAACTTTTCCGGAAGAACACGCAAAGAAAGCTGAATCATTATAAACTACTACTACATATATACCCTGGCAATAAAAGTAGGGTTTACGCTGCTACTGCAGTGTTTTTTTTCTCACTCTCTCTCTCTCTCTCTTGGTATTTAGAATACTGGCAAGTTGGTGGATTCATCGTTAAGCAAAACATGTACAAGTTTTTTATTCTTCTTGATTTTGACCAACTTAATTTTGGTAGTAGCGAATATTTCGTTTATACAACGTAATTATCAACTTAATTTTTTTCTTGTTGTCGTTGTTGTTGTTTGTTGTTGGAGACCATCTCTTTGGCACAACATTGTGTGTGTGTGTGTCTGCGTTTGTGTACATAAATTGTATTCCCCAAAGTAACTATAAGCAGAGTTGAGTAAATTAACAATAAAAGAATACTAATTAGGAGAAACAAAGTTTTCGCAAAGCGTACCCCACCAGCAGCAACGGCAGCAGACTACAGGCAAAACGCCCAACAACTTTGCTTGTGAACACGTAAATTTTAAAATAAAAGTTTTTGCTTTAAAATATGAATAAAAAAAGGAACGAGCACAACATTTAATTATTTATTTCGTGTTGTTTTTTGGTGCTTCTCTTTTTTCTCTCTTTAGGGCGTTAGCCCACAGGGATGTTGATAATATTCAAATCTGACAAAGCGCCAGTAATATAGCATACCTTTGGGGAGTTTCAACAATTTATTGTAAATTGCCATTAACTGATTGCAGATAGGAGAAAGTTAAGCAACTTCCCTGAACAAATTGAATTCCAAGTCGTGTGTCGTAGGTCCTATGTCCCTGTTTGTGGAAATTTGATTTTCTCTGTTTAAATAACTTGTTTTCTCTCAATTTGTTGTGGCCTACTTTATTGTTATTTAACAATTAAACTTTTTTCCCTGCATATGTTGCGGCGCATCCATAGTAACATTTATGTTGGCTACATACGTAAATATGAGGTATTTCATTGTACAATAAACTCATGTTCATTGCATTGTTATTTAACTTTTTTTCTTCTTGTGTATGATATTTCTTCGTTGTGAAACTATAAACAATAACAACAACAGAGAGGCAGCAAAAAAAACGTATTTGTTACTGTGAACAATGATGATGAGAGCAAAATAACATGTTGCTATAACTTTGTTCGTTCTAAATCCTCTCTATCCCGGAGATATGTAAATTTATTACACATAAGCTAAAGAATGCGGTACTTTAGTTTGTGGCAGTGGTAGGGTGGATACATGGGGCATGTGGTTATGCTCTGCATACACATATAATTGTTAAACAATGCAAGGAAAATGCTTTAGTGTACTGTTGCTAAAAACAATTACATACGAGTATATGTTTAGGAGCAGCAGTGAAGTAGGTGAGGAGTGCTACAGAAATGCAGCATATTCAGGATATTCATGAACTTTGTGTGACGCAGTTATAAAATGACGTTATGACAAATGAATAAAAGATGTGAGAATCAAAAGACAGGTAGTTATTTTTTTTGCTTAATAAAACTAGGCACTAGACAATATCAAATTAATTAACACTAACTATTTCTTTATGATGATGTACTGGAAGTAGTTTTTGAACTTAACCTCCGTTAGTTTCAAGTTTGTATACCAAATATTAGATCGATAGCTCTTAAACTATGGCTGTTCCTGCAGGGATATTAGTTTTTAACCCCCAAAAATGGGAGAGTTTGTATGGGGAGTGAAAGTAGTTTCTATCCGACCTTGTTTATCGTTGAACTTAACATTCTTTTAGAGGACGGAAGCTTGCATTCCAAATTACAGCTCGACGGCACTTAAGCTAAGGCTGTAATCTCAGGGACAGACAGACGGACACTCCCAAAAAGGGGAGTTTATATGGGAGGTGAAAGTAGTTTTTGTCAGATTCGGCTCATCTTAGAGCTTAACCTCCACATAGACGATAGAAGCTTGCATACTTAAACTTAAACCTCCACGTAGAGGACAGTGGGTTGCACAGCAAATTTCTTCTCGATATCTCTTAAAAAGTGTTCATATTTAAAGATAAAATAGGCGGAACTGGATAAAAAATTGAGCCCCGCCCATATGACCCCATTAAAAGGGGCAACATTTTGCATTTTATTACCCTGTGAAACTTGAAACTAGGCGAGAATGCATACAACAGCAATATCCGTCATCAGGTCAATAGGGAGTTTGTATAGGAGGTGAAAGTAGTTTTTGTATGATTCGGCTCATAGACGATAGAAGCTTGCATTCCAATTTTTAGATCTATAGATCTTAAACTACGACTTTAATCATGGGGACAGACAGACGGACACTTCCAAAAAAAGGGGAAGTTTGTATGGAAGGTTGATGTAGTTTTGTACGATCTTGCACACCTTAGAACTTAAACAGTGGGGTGCATAGCAAATTTCTTCTCGATATCTTTTGAACTACTACTGTAATCTCGGGGACAGACTGATGGACACCCCCCAAAAAAAGGGTAGTTTGTGTCCACGGGGAAAGACGGACAGACATATGGAAAGATGGTCAGACACATTTAAATCGCCTTAGAATTCAACTCTGATCGTTTACCATTTGTCTTGAAATTTGGTATGGATTCGTTTAAGATCAGTGTTCCTATTTAAAGAAAAAATAGGCGGGACTGGATGAAAAATTGAGCCCCGCCCATATGACACCAATATTTGGCGTGATATTACCCTGATCAACTTTAAACTAGGCGTGAATGCATACAACAGCAATATCCGTCATCAGGTCAATAGGCTGAATAAGGTAAGTAGGCGTGGCCCCACCTATAAAACCTAATTTTTTGAAACTCATTGCGACATTTGTTTTGAAATTTGGTATGCATTCGTTTATGATCAGAAAATGTATTCTTAAGGGAAATAGGCGGGGTCGGTACAATGGGCATGGCCCAATCCACAAAAAAGGCATTCTTAAAAACAACAACTGATTTGTAAGAACAATGTTCAAGGCATTGTTAGTATTTTAAACAAATGTATTACTTAATGGGACAAACGGGACCGGCCGTGGCATAGTTGTTAAAACACGCGACTTCCATGCAGGAGATCCCTGGTTCGATTCCCGGCTCCAGTCATTTACTTTTTTTTTTCATTGCCTGCTCTGACATCTGCCATACCCATCTCAGCTCAGTAAATTGAAAACAAAACATGTAGCCCACTGTAATTTTCAGGTAACTGAGGTGTCAAGGAGACGACCGCGGCATGAGGGTTAGAATACACGACTATAATGCGCTAGATCAGGGATCGATTACTGGCTCAGTCATCCATATTTCTTTCACCGGTGATGCAGTCAATCCACTTGCCTAGCAAAAGCTTCACAAACAACAGTCTTCGGGATACGCCTATAAATTGTAGGTGTGTGAGTCTAAAAAATAATGAGAGTAGCTCTCGCATATCTCACTCGTGAGACAATGTATTTTGTTTATATATAAAAAACAATTTCAACTCAGTGTAATTCTTTAAAATTAAGGAAAAAATAGTTATATTTGTCTTTTAAATTTTGTCTCACATATAAGCATAGTATTTAAACACTACTACTTCATAGCACTACGTTATTTTAACCCGCATAAATATGCAATAATTCTTCCTATAACTATCCCCTTAAGTTATGCCACACTGTTTGTACGTGAACTATTTGAATTATCGACAATATAAAACTTACTTAAACTCCCTTTTGCACCCCATGAATGAGGTATGGGATAGCTTCTCGCGTTGTTGTGAATTAACACGCTTTATATTTTTAGATTCACAACTAACGGCACCTACTTGTTTATCGACGATTGCGAACGTCACGGTTTGAGAAGCTCTTACTAGACATGCCGATTGACTCGACACTAATACTGCGAAGTTGCATTCGAGGGGAGCTGACAATGAAAGAAAATTTTTGTTTTTTTTAAGATGACTGGAGCCAGGAGTTGAACCTGTAATCTCCCGCATTGTAGTTACGTGTTCTAACCACTATGCCACGGCCGGTCCCATTATCAAAAATATCGAAAATATTGTATTTAAAAAATATTTTATTTAAAACATTTCTTTTTTCTATCGAACGGTTTAATTTTCGATTCAATTTCATCTACTGCTGTGTGAGAAAAAATTACAAAATTTTTTTTAATTAAAAGCTACACACTGTGAATCTAAAACGTTTATGTTTCCACTACATACATTTAAGACAAAAAGTGGCTTATATTATAGGCCACCCATTACTGGAACCCAAAGGTAATAAATTTTCATATATGTTTGTTATTTTGCGAATATATCTGTCTCACGCTGAGTAAATTTTTTTATGACAACTATTCCCAAGGGCTGTGTTGCTTACTATAGCCAACATAAATATACAACATACAGTAATACAACATTTTATGTATTTAAATGTTTTGTTTCACAAAAAAATTTTATCGTAATCAAACAATATTTCACACATTCGATACAAACGATTTGAGTTACGATTTAGTTTCACTACTTATGTGTGTCTCAAAGTGACGTTGAGTAACTGGCCTCCCATCACTGTCATCCAAAGGACCTCATTGTAATATTTGTATGTAAAATGTCTACATCAGATTTGTCTCCCTTATTAGTATACTATTTAATGACTGCTTTTCCGTATAGCACTGTGTTATTATAACCCGCATATATATACAACATTTCTTACAATAAGCGTCTCCTTACAATATGCAACATAGTCTGTATTTAAAATATTTTTTTGCACAAATACTGTATCTAACAAAAACACCATTTCATACTTTTTACAAAACAGTTAAGTTACGATTTAGTTGCCGTTATATTTTACACTTTTATAGTACCCCCATTTTTGGAGCCCAAAGCACCTCAATTGTTATATTTGTTTTCCCCACACATAAGTTTAAGTTTGAATGACAGCTAATCCGTAAAGTTGTTTTGTATTATACTACTATGTTGTATTATAGCCCGCATAAGTATACAACAATTGCTACTTTAACTATGCCCTTAAAATATGCAACATAGTTTGTATTTAACATATGTTTTTAGAAACATATTTTTTTTTGCAAAAGTCGCATCTACAACCAAAACACCAGTTCATACTTTCCAACAAACGATTTAAATTACGATTTAGTTTTCACTAAAGATTTTCCCGCTGATGCTCCTAGGATTATATACTCATTCTCAAATTTCCCCCTGGCTCACTCTCCCATTTTTTGCTAAATACATCAACATTGTAATATCACACACACTACGTAAACAATTCCTTCCTTTCCTTAGAAGCGAATATCCATCTAATCTCTTACTATAGGCGGGCATACCCGGAAAATCTAGATTAGTTTTTCGTACGCATTCTTATTCATGCTACTGCTATCTTACCTCCCGCCCCTCTAAACATAAACGGTAAAAATTTGATTTTAAATCTGTCAAGTTATATGAAAAAATCCCTAAATGTTGGCATTAAAGTTTGTTTATATTTCCGTCATGGGAGGGAACAACAGCAGCAGCAGCAGTAACATATAATTTCTTTGCCGTCTATAAAATGGCAATAATATACTTAAAAAATAAAAAAATGGGAAAGAAAGATACACTGTGTGTGTGTGTGTGTCGGAGAGGAGGCAAAGATAGTGAAGGTAGCAAAGCAAGTCGCAGCATAAAATATTCACTGCTTTGGCATAAGCAAACACGGAAATTGACATCGTTTAAAGTGTCCCACTTAAGGAACAAACTTGTTTCTTTTTGCCATTTTGTGCCGTTTTGTGTTTCAGTTTCAGGACGCGAAAATAAACTTTGTATGACTGAGCCGAGTGTAAAGTGTTTGTGTGTTTAGAGCACAAGCAGCACAAATGTAACATAAGAACTGAAATAAAATCGTAGAAACAAGCTTATAAAACCAGCAACAACTACAATTGTACTTGCACACACACACATACATAGAGGCAACACTTCAGGTCTATAAAATGTTGCCATTCATTGTGTCCTTTTCTTTTTGTTTTCCTTTAGTTGTTACCGTAGTTGTTGTTGTGTTATGCCGTAAATTGTGATGCAATGCTGACGTTTATTCGCTAGCTAGCACAACTACATCTATATATAGCGTAGCAACTATTATGTCGTATAAAATTATAAGAAGTTCATTGTTTTGCCATCATTTGTTGTTGCTGGTGCATAAAAGCTAAAGCAAAGTCTCATAATGGTTGGCCAAGTTGTTGGTGGTGGTGGTGCTGGTTGTGTTGGTTGAGTGAAGAATATTAACCCATTTGTGTGATGTAGGGGAAGAGAAACAAAAAACACGATTTTGCCCAACAAATTAAGGTAACCGAGTCTGGCAGTTATGCGTCACACAGCTATATATACATATACATATTGCGATTGTTTATATTAAATTAAGATATTAAAACATTGTACCAATTAGGTAAAATGTAGGGCATACTTTTAGGTGGCATTAGGTAAAATTAATGCTGCATAAGGGGAGAGGTTGGAGGGGAGGTTGAGTGGGCCAAGAATTAAATTTATCATATTGATGAATTAATATTTTTATATTATATTTTAGTAAATGATAATAAGAGTAATGGAATGATGATGAACGCTCTGTTGTGTGTCTCTAAAAAATATTTTTAAGCTTTTTTTTAAGTTTTTATACCCCTCACCACGCGCATGAACAGAGTGAAAGGTATATAAATATTGTTCTTCCATTTGTAACGCCCATAAGGAGGCGTGGTAGGTATGGCAATATATATATATATATAAATGATCAGCATCGCAATCTGAGTCGACCGTCTGTCCCCGCGATTACAGCCGCAGTTTAAGAGATATGGAGCTGAAATTAGGAATGCAAGTTTCTATCCTCAAAGCGGAGGTTAAGTTCTAAGATGAGCCCGATCGGTCAAAAACTACTCCCACCTCCCATACAAACTTCCCTGTCCCTGCGATTACAGCCGTAGTTTAAAGGAAATCAAGCTGAAATTTTGTCTGTTAGCTTCCCTACACTAAGCGGAGGTTGAGTAGGAAGATGAGACCGATCGGTAAAAAAAACTACTCCCACCTCCCATACAAAATCCCTCTTTTTGGGGGTGTCCGTATGTCAGTCCCTGCGATTACAGCAGTAATTTAAGAGCAATCAAGCTGAAATATTGTATGTAAGCTTTGTTGCCCTAAATGGAGGTTGAGTTCTAAGATGAGCCCGATCGGCCTAAAACTACTCCCACCTCCCATACAAAATCCCTCTTTTTGAGGTCTGTCCATGCGATTGCAGCCGTATTTTAAGAGGTATATAGCAGACATTTTGTACGCAAGATTCAATCTCTAAGCGGAGGCTACTTTCTAAGATGAGTAAGGTCGGTCAAAAACTACTCCCACCTCCCATACAAGCTCCCCCTTTTGGGGGTGTTTGCCTAACTGCCCCGCAATTACAGCAATAGGTTAGGAAATATCGAGATGAAATTTGATATGCAAGCTTTAATCCTATAATAGGAGCTTACGTAGTAAGATGAGCAATATCGGACGAATACTTCTTCCACCTTCCATACAAACTCCCCCTTTTTGGGAGTATCTGAGCTTCGGCGTAGCCGAAAATAACCGCCTTACTAGTAAATAGTTGATATTATCAAATTTGTACTCGTATTTTAGATTTTTGAGACGACTAATGTTTTGGCTCGGGACCGGCCGTGGCATAGTGGTTAGAACAAGCGACTACCATGCGGGAGATCGCAGGTTCAAACCTGGCTCCAGTCATCTTAAAAGAAAAAAAAAATAAAGAAAATTTTCTTTCATTGTCGGCTCCCCTCGAATGTTGTTGACAGCAACTTCGCAGTATTAAGCGTTGATTCAATCGTCGTGTCTAGTAAGAGCTTCTCAAACAGTGACGTTCGCATTCGTCGATAAACAAGTAGGTGCCGTTAGTTGTAAAAATAGAAAGCGTGTTAATTCACAACAACGCGAGAAGCTATCCCATACCTCATCATGGGGTGCAAAGGGAAATTAAGTTTTTTTTTAATGTTTTGGCTCACTGGAGCTCAAATGTAGGGCATACTTTTAGTATGTTGCATTAGATGAGTGTTGCATAAGTGGTGGAGTTGGAGGAAAGGTTGAGTGGAGCAAGAATTAACTGCCTGCTTAACGATGTCGAAAGTGCATGTTCGCTTTGCTTTTATGCGATAAACAGCTGATTTGCTATACACATTTCAGCTGTTTAAAGCAAAAAAAAAAACTCAAGCGAACGTTAACGTTCGACATCGTGAAACAGACAGTAAATGTATCATTTTGATGAATTTCTATTTATTTATATTATTTTTTACAACTTCAATATTAATAATTTGATGTAGATCACTGAAACAATTTTAACATTAAAACCAAATTTTCTTTGGAATTGACATAGAAAATTACTACATATAACTTTGACAAATTTCACCTGCATAGCTCTTCATTTGAATTTTGTATTATACAAAATTTAATTGCATATTATTCACAACGTCACATGCAAATAATGCATTACATCTCTCTACTTGATAAGTAATTGTATAATTGCAAAAATTATGTTTTCAATTGTAACCAAATCATTAAAAGTCTGAACACGCATGGTAAACTCTACCCATTAAAATATATTTTGACATAAAACAGAAAATGTTTTTACCAAAAGCTGTTGATAACATATCTTTAGATGCCTTATTTCTTGTTGTGACAAATAGTTTAATTAAAATTTTTATAATAATATCAACTTTTGAGCAAAAATAAAGCAAACAAAACAAAACCAGTTAAAAAAGTTTTTTCATCTCACATTGCTTTTGTTATATTCGTTAAAATATAAACTGTCATACACTCAAGTGCACTCACTACCTTAATTGTATTACACGTGTGTGTGTGCGTGTGCTCGCATTGGTGTGTTCTTCTTAGCTAGGACTTGTACAGGAAATGATATCGCTCGTTTCATTCCTTGTACACCCTTCGTGCTGATTTCCATCTCACATGGAAATTGCCAACAATGAATGTTTTGTAATTTCCCACTTAAGAAAAAGATTTTTTTTTTCTCCCTCTCTCTCAAAGAGATAAAAACTTAAATAAATTTGTTCATCATCACCGTAAATCATCAAATAAGATGAAAACTGAAAAAAATAGAAGAAAAAAAAATTGTAAAAACTTGAAATGCAATTTTTCTTTTTTTCATTTGTGTCCTTTCTGCCACGCACCCGTCCGCCATCCCTTCTCACTCTTGGTGGGGATATAACTTCGTTATGTCTAAGAGGGCGTTAAAGAAATGTGAGAAATGGAAAGGATATATCCGAAATAAGCAGCTCTACACCCGTCGTCGTCGTCGTGACGTTCACATCACTATATTGTGACGTCTATGCGATGCTCTTATAAGCTTACGCAGCAGGTGTTGTCACATGCAGTAGCGCTCGGAATAAAACAGATTGTGATTAGTTGGTCTGCAGAACGTAGGTAGAGAAGAGCAACAACTACTGCAGCGGATGGAGAGAAAGGATGGAGAAATGTAGAAATGGGAGAAAGCGCAGGGAATAAGTGATGAAATAAACCTACGTACATTAGCACTTTCTATCAGCCGTGGTATTACGACATATACGAGGGGATTATGTGCTACAGTTTAGGGCAATACAAGTACAATAGTTGCAAGAAGATGCTTAATGTCTTGAGAGAAAAACTAGATGTTTTTAATTTAGAAATATGAATTGTGAATTCTAAGGGGTGCGCCTCAGCGGCTGATAAATATTATATAATGATATGCTGCAATAGGACGACATATGGCAGCATATCACAAAATATGGGTTATAGATGAGTTAGAGGGATCAATTTGTTTGACCTCCTTGACCCATTGGTTTGTGAATATAAATAATATAATTTTGTAATTAGTAAGTAAATTCATATTGTTAAAAGCTATCTGGGTATCTCCGTAATGAAATGGGTTTCATTATACAGTACAACAATGTTCAGCTCATTGATGTGGGACTCAATTTTGAGAATTGCATGTGAAAGTAGTTCCAAAAATAAGAACTTCTGCATCATTTGTTTTGTCAAGTTGGCTGCATTAATAATTTAATGGAGCAAGGTTGTAGATAAGAAAAAAGTGCATCCAAAATCGCAAAAATGACAGTTTTTACCATTAACCTACAGATTAAAAGACATAAGCTCAGGTCTTCCTTTAAGTTTCCTTTAACACTAAATGCAGTTAGTCTTGCCTTTATAAGAACAAAAACGTGATTTCGTTTCTCTCGCAGAAAAAAATACTAAAATATACTCGCATTCATACACACATATACACATATGAAGTACGGTAACTTTTGTGCGAGAAAATTTTATTGTGAACTGTTGTGGATAACTAGAATGTCCTAGAAATTCAAATTCGTTATCAATAACAATCCTGGCAGACAAATTTTTCGACAGATTCCCTGTTTCTGAACACGATTCTACACTTACATTCGTATATACTGACTTGCGTATGAGTAATAAACAAAATTCTGCATAACTCATACGCTCTGGCATGAGTAAAATACATATCGTCACATAATATGCCATGACCTTAATAAATAGCTTATTGCGACAATAACCTTTAACCCGCAATTACTAAGCCATATTATGTTTACTTAAACAGATTAAGTTAATTTTTGATATCAGGATGTATCAGGACGACAACTACAATATTCCTCTTGAAATGTGGTATAGATTCGAGAAAGATCAGTATACAGTAGAAAATAATTCGAGCGCTTTGGTGTCCTGCGCTCCGTAGGTAGGTCGTCACACCACGTTTAGATAACAGCTCATTCGTCTGATCCATCCAATAAAATTTTGTTCGGTTCCCCCTGTAGACTTGTTGTTCGTTGAACCATATATCTATATGTTGTCCTCATTTATCACCAGATCCACCTATACCGACTGCTTCTCAATGTTTGAAAAGGCCGCAGTAACATTCCGCAGTCTTTGGCCAATTATATCTATATCATCGGCATGCGCGAGCAGCATGTGACATTCATTAAAGATGGTAACAGTAGTGTTTTCTACAGCCTTTCGTATGATCATCTCCAGTAGGATGTTACCTTGTCTCGGCTGATATTTTCTCTAAAGACTTCATACCGGTCAGTGTCATCCCGAAAAGTTGTATTAGCTGGGAGGGGACACTAAACCCATAGCATCTAATAGTTTCTGTGGTATCAGATTTTCGAATGTAGCTTTGTAATCAATTAACAAATGGTAGGTGTGGATCAGCATATCTTGGGTTTTCCCAGAAATTGTCGTAGTGTGAATAACTGGTTGGATATGGGTTAAACAGGTCTAAAGCCACACTTATAAGGTCCAATCAAGTTCGCTAGGATGGGCTTTAGTCATTCACATAACATACTACATAGGACCTAGTATGCGATCTGTAAAAGTTTAATAATTGGTACACACACTTGGATCGCCTTTCTTAAGAAAAGGACATAGAATACTCAGATTCCAATCATCGGCCATGTACTTCTTTAGCCAAATCCTCCTTTAGCCATCGGCGCCCACAGCTTTATTGTTTTTAAGCCGTGCAATTGCCGTGCTGACCCCATTTAACTGGGTGGTGCCCAATCTACACCGTTGGCGATGATTGACGTGATTTTGTCAATTACACTCTGCGTGTCAACGACAGATTTCCATCTTTGTCCTTACACCTGGGAATCTCCGTTCCAAAACTTTTGCTTTTAACCTTTTGATAGAACTTTCAGTCTTCAGCTATATCTCTCTTCTTATTATATCATTCCGTCCTCATCTTACGAGACCTAGCATTGCCTTGATGTATATTAACCCAGTACGGTCGTTGCAGTATAGGTCATAAAATTCGCCGTATGTTGTCACTGTGTGTCAATAATTCAGAAAGTTGGTTGGGGTGGGCATGGGCTGTCTCGGCGGTATGCAGCTTTGAGATGACTGGCTTTCTTTGCGTTTGGTTACGTGCGTTTTAAGCTCCGCTCATCAGACGCACATCCATAACGCCTGATAGCATCTTTCCTTCCTATTTTAGCATTTACATCTCCTAGAACAATTTTACTGTCATGGGCATGGCAGTGGTCTTGTATTTCCTCCAGGTGCTCATATAATGCATTTTTAATATTTTCGTCTTTGTCTTCCATAGGGGCGTGTACACATATCAGCGTAATGTACAAATATATCGCCTTGGTGCGGATAGTGGCTATTCGGTCACTGAGAGATTTTAACTCTGAGACCAGATATCTAAGTCTCTTGACAAGTAAATATCCACATCCAAGTTCGCGTCTTGCTACATGGCAACTGTAAAAGATGGCACAGTTCTTTTGTCGGGTTCATATTGGCCCCACCCATCGCACTTCATGTATGGCGATGATGTCAACCTTGTATTTGTCCACGACATCCTCCACGAAAATAGATGTAACATCTCCGTAGAGATTTCGGATATTCCAGGTGAATATTCTTAGATCTTGATCCTTATAATCTGTTGAGGTTCGTCAATATTTGAGAGGGTTCTTCTTATTTCTTTGTGTCTGCTAATTACGCCCGCTTTAGTTTCTAGATCAGCCGCTAAGAGATTCATTAACTTCTGATACCTACCGAAGACGCATAGGCGGTAGCACGCCATTTAGGTTGCTCAACATTGCACCTTCTCTCATTTGCTACCACTAAACGTCATTGCCCGGCGAAGACGACATCTATCGGGCTCTTTGGGGACTTCCGCAGAGAGATTCCCAATGTGAATAACGATCCGAAAACTTAAATTAGAGAATCCCTCATTCCAATTTCCCTTATTGGATTACTGTATAACAAAACAATCTGCTATTTTTCTTGCCACTCCTGTATATTGTCGTAACAACTATTTTTATGCCAATTTTAATAAGACATTGTACAACGTCATGCAACAGCATATGCGATCATACTTCATTTCCCCACTTCTCCACTTCACTCGCCACCACACACACATATACATTGGTATAGACTCGTGCGTCTATTTAAGCGTATGTGCGCATTGGTCTCACATTCGGTAGTATGTGTGCATGTGTGTCTGCATTTGTATTGCAAGTGTTGTCACATTTTTGCATTTTAATCTTCCATCTTGAAGATACTTAAGTCAATGTCTTCTTATGCCGAGCACCAGCTTACTTATACACACTCTGGCAGCGATGAATCTACACTCGAACCAACAACTCGCATCCTTGTTAAGAAAATTGTATAAGTAGTTGTTTGCGTGCTGCTTCCTTTTCTTCATATTCCGGTTTCTCTATATGCTTATGTGTGTGTGTAAGAATAAAAGAGATGGAGAGAGAGAGAGAAACACACAGGCTCTTCTTTTAGTATTCAGCGAAATTGCATCCTTATTGCGTTATAAAGAAAAGGTGCCAAGCAAATGTCATTATAGGGTTTATGTGTGCATATCCTTATAAAGCATATGTGTAAGTATATCATAGGAAGTGAGTGTGTATGTGTGTGTGTATGTGTGAGTGTTTAAAACGAAATATTCTTAGTTAGAGCAGCAGTATTCCTATTTTCTTATGAACAATAGTTATAATTCTTGGAAATCTTAAGAAAATATTCTATATATGCAATATACATACTAAAGCATCTTTGTTAGAGAAATTATTTTGTTAATAATAAATAAGAATTTCGCTAGAATTATAATGCAGCAATTGCAGTATAAACAAGACAGATAATATGAGATATGGCAATTCAATAGAGTTATCAGTTATAAATAAATGTTTGGTGAGAAAATATTATTACGCTGGCATTGAAATTACCGACTAGAAATTCTTAAATTTCCATCTGTGTTGAATCAGTGGAAGTATGTTGTGAAACCCTTATCCATAGGGATGAGGGTAAAAAACATGTGATACGTGAAAGGAGATGAGTTACAACCCAAGTATCTTAAGACGATATACGTTCTTGGTCTTTTTATTGAGCCATATCTGTCGGTCGGTCTGTCTGTCTGGCTGGCTGTTGGGCAGGATAACTCAAGTAAACCTCCGTTGATCCTTATAACATAGTACCAATATTAATATTTTTATTTTTAGTCCCACCGTTTCAGGCATTACATTCTAGTTTTTATTAAGAACACCTCATTTACCAACACTGCCTATAAATATGCTTCATTTTCTATATACTTCAAAACATTCGACATATGCTATGAATTTGTGTTTCTTTTTTAATTATGGTCTTATTTCTCTGTTGAGAGCTTATATTAAATTCTTGACATTGCTGACTACCTCTGTACACTCTTCCTTGTGAGTGTTTGGAAAAAGTAATAAAAATCATGTCATCTTCCTCTAAAACACCTTTGGAAACTATGTTTTTCAGTTTCTTTCAACATTCTTTGTACTTGAATTATACATATATTTCTTGGTATGACATACATATGTATGTAAAAATTGATATTATGATTCAGTTCTCCGCTTCGCCTCGTTTGAATTTGTTTTCCTTAAATACTTTTGTCTGCACATTCATATATTTATTTGTATGTTTTAGGAATTTTACATTATAACATTTCCATAAAGAACACATTACAGAAATACCAAAGCCAATTTTATGATAATAATAAGAGATAACAATTTCAAAAGAATGTTGAATGGGATTTCGAAAGTTAGTAAATGTCAATTTAATACACAAAAGAAATTGACATATTTTAGATGACATAATACCACAATATCATCAGATGTGTTTGTAACTAAAGTATTACATCACTTTGAGTACAGAATATGCAAGAATACAAAATTATTTAAAAGCAGTTTTCATATATCTTACAAATAGTTTGTCATAGATATCTTGTGATCACAAGATGTTTGAAAAACCTACAAATGATTCCACATTATTCATAGCAGTTTTCTTATACACAAACTGTCTGTTTGTCATGCCTTGTGTTCACTTGTAGTAGTTAAATCTATCATACCCTGCAACTCTACCAAAACCATAGCCTGCTTTTGGGTCAGCAATTACCTAATGAATCACCCTGTGCTTTGCATTCCAACCTCTGTCATCTAATCATATGCATGTGCTTAAATGTAATCATTACGACCTGATACACATTCTAATGAGTTGCGTTTTGATTGTAACATATAAAAAGCAAGAGCCTAGTTTTAGGCGTCGATATGCATTTATTTATGTTGTGTCTAAATTTTAGCATCCCTCTCTCTCTCTCTCTCTGTTCACCTGTCACATCTCTTTAACTGTTTTAGTCTAGTTTCGTGTTTGTCTTTCTAATACAACAACAAATTTGTAATTAAAAGTTGTCTATTATTTTTTGTTTTCTCTAGTTACCCTAGAAATTTACCGCTAAATTATTCAGCTCATCATTTTGTTTGTGCAACAACATTCACTAACTAATCAGCAATTCATAGAGTCAGTCAGTCAGCCGCCAGTTTTTATAGCCGAAAATGTTTATTTCTGTGATTTTAGTCGGTGGTATAATCTGCAGCAACAACTACGTGTCTGGATTCTAACCGCCCTATGTTGCTTTTTGTGCTCTTTTGGCCCCTTGACGTGCCCTCATTTAAATCATGTGCAAATCAGTATATAATCAAATGAAATATCTTTGGGTTGGCCGTTGCGAAACACCAGGGGTATTTGTGGTGTCAAAACCACAGACCGGAAAATGCGAAGACATATGTTAAATAAACGAATACTGGAAAATCTAGAGCATACTTTGAGGATTATATGTGTATGCATAAGTGTGTATCTATGTTTATAATTTTATGTGTACATTTATGTTGAGTGTATTGTTTAAACCACAAAACTTAAAGCATATATTAAGGCAAATTAAAAATATTTGTTTTTAGTTGTATGTGAAAATATTTGAAACAATTCTTCTTTTTTGCTATTTCTAACAAGTCAAGGATTTTATTAGGGAGGTGGAGGGATTGCATTTTTTTCTAAGATATACATCTTCTTTTCATGTGCAAGATTTGTCAAGGATAACATAAAATTTCTTGGCAGACATTTTGTGCAACTCATCTATGCAGCAAGTTGTGTCGTTTTTATGTGCTGTATACATTTCGGCGTTTTACTACCTTTACTTGTAAGATTTAACCTTGACTCGTAATGCTTTACATAGGGCGTAGAGGAGAGCATGAACAATATTATATTTGGAAAATTGTAGCCTCTGTACTATTTGAGCATCAAGTGAGTGTGAGTGTTAGTATTTGTATGCTTGTGCAACTGCCACAGATATTTCCATTATTTTCTTGCCTCACACACAATACCAGCGGCAGCAGCTGCTACATTAAGCATTTGAAGCAAGTAAAAGTTACATATTTCATCTTCTTTGCCTCTGGCATTGCAAGGTTTTAAGCAGTGCAAAACATTTAAGCTATTTGTTGCTGGTAATGTTTTTGTTATTGTTGTCGCCATCGTTGTTGTTGTTGCTGCATATTTTTGCAATAATAAATTGTAAGTTTTGTTGCATTTTCATGGTTGAGAGAAAACAATGTTGTGAATTTTCTTAATGTACATGTTGTGCCATTTCAAATTGGTGCACAATCTAGGTTGGCAACCATTCGTCTGTCTATATGTATGTATGTATGTATGTATATGTGAAGCGGTGCTGGCTGGCATCATTGCTTCTTTGACATTTTGTTATAAAAATTTCCCTCAGAGAGAGCGAGAGAGAAGGTAGCAATGTAGTGTGACTGTTTAAGCTGTGCTTAAAACTCCATAAAAGTTTTATAGGGTTAAATGAATAATTTCCCAGCAGTTCAAGTTTGCACAACAGAAAATACAATGATTTACTCATAGAATGTAGGGAAATTGTGAAATGTTGCACTAGGAAGGTATAATTTAGATCCATAAAATGTTATGCCATAACAAAGATGAAACTTTCTAAGATACAATAGTAACTATACAAATATAAAACTATAAAAATATAAAAATATAAAAATATAAAAATATAAAAATATAAAAATATAAGAATATAAAAATATAAAAATATAAAAATATAAAAATATAAAAATATAAAAATATAAAAATATAAAAATATAAAAATATAAAAATAGAAAATATAGAGATAAAATATAAATATAAAACCATAAGAGAAGATGGAAATTTTTCAACCAATCGTTAGGTAACTTAACAGTTTGTTTTTTTATCAATAAAATATTTATGAATAAAAAAATATAAAATATTATTATTTATATTATTATTTTCGTACCATAAATAAGCGCTTTGACTTAGCCGAAATATATTTTATGATATTCTACTTCAGTAGCCTAACGTAGAAAAAGAATTCCGAGCGCTTCGGTCTTTTGCGCTCCGTAGTTAGTTAGTCACACCAAGTGTATATATCAGCTCTTTCACCTGGTCGCCCACTCCCGCGCCGCCCATTGATTTTATTGACGAAAACCTTTCGAGCTGGAACATTTTCATCCATTCGTACAACTTGTGTCCAAGTCAGCGCATTCGGTCAATTTCAACGCGCTTGACGATACTCGATGATGGGTCCAAATATTTCGCGAAGTATTATTCTCTCGAAGAATCCCAGAATAGATTAATTCGCTTGTGTCATTACCCAGAATTTTGCGCTATAGAGCAAGACAGGTAAGAGTCCGGTAGAGTTGGATCTTTGTTCTTCGAGAGAGCGCTTGTCATTAAATCGCTTGATTAGCGCATAGTAGCAGCGGTTTGCGATCAATACTCGTCTTTTGATTTACAAGCTGATGTTTTTATTTTTGTTTATGGCGGAGCCAAGATAGCCAAAATCATCTACCACTTCAAAGTTATAGTTGTCAACGTTCACGCATCGTCCCAGACGAGTGGACTCTTTGTTCGTTAAAACAAATAACTTGGTTTTGTCCTCATTTATCACCAGACCCACTTCCGCCGACTGGTTTTCAATACTCGAAAAAGATGCAGAAGCATCCCGCAATCCACCGCCAATGATATCTATATCATCGGCATATGCAAGCAGCATGTGACTTTTGTTGAAGATGGCACCATTTCTGTTTACTGCAGATGATCTGCATGATCATCTCCATTACATTGTTAAAGAGATCGCAAGACCGACTATCGCCTTGTCTAAAACCTCGCTTGGTAGAAAATGGGTCTGTCAGATTTTTTTGCAAATTTTCACTGAAGACTTTGTGTCAGTCAATGTCTTCCTGCAAAGTCGTATTAGCTTTGCGGGGATACCAAACTCAGACATAGCATCTAACAATTTCTGTCGTATCGGACTGTCGAATGCAGCTTTGTAGTCGATGAACAGATGGTAGGTGTCAATCTGCATTTCTTGGGTCTTCTCCAGGAATTGTCGTAGTGTGAATTTCTGTTCGGTCGTGGATTTGCCAGGTCTAAAGCCACGTTGATAAGGGCCAATTAGGTTTGCTAAAATGGACTTTAGTCTTTCACATAACACACGAGACAGAACCTTGTATGCGAAGGGTAAAAGGCTTATCCCGCGATAGTTGGTACACACACACTTGGCTCGACTTTCTTAAGAACTGGAATAGAACACTCAGATTCCAATCATCGGACATGTATTCCTTAGGCCAAATCGTGTTTATGAGGGGGAGCAAGCATGTTCTGCCGGTAGTCCATCGGCTCCCCCAGATTTATTAGTTTTAAGCATTGCGATCGCCGTGCTGATTTCGTTTTGGCTCGATGGTGGACAATCTACTTCGTCGTCTGCGATTGGTGTGACTTCGTCACTTATGCTGCCTTCGTGAAAGAGTATAGAATGAAAGTGTTCCCTTTATATTTGCGGCTCTCTCTGAGTGTCGTCTTGCACGTCGATAGCGTTTGAGACATGCCTTCCATCAATTATTCAATTCTTGTATGTTGATCGGGAGATATCCAGGTTGCCTTGTGGATACCTTTATGAGGAAATCTGGTTCCATGCACAACCGAGTTTCTTGCTGACGCTTGATATTAACTAATAAAATACTTTTCTGAATACAATGTTAGGACTTGCTATACATTTTATTAAATACATGAGAATAAATTGTGAACTATTTCAAAACATCTCTAAAGCTTAAAACTGAATAAATTCCATTGCCAAATATATTCCTGAAAATAGTTCATAAGGATTCATTGTTATTATTCTGGCGTACATTGTCATTGTTAGTGTTCCATAAGCCCTTTTACATTTAGCATGATTCGTTTACATGTAATGTTGTATGCAGTTTTTTATAAATACAGTTCTACATAGTAAAAAAAACTATTATACAACTTAAATGTTAGTGCTTTTCAGAAAACTATGCCAGGTTCTGCGACGTTTTTATTTAGTATGCAAGTTGATTCATACAACTGTAAGTTGATGGCGAAATATAGCGAAATATCTCTAATACTTAAATCCGCCTAAATATTTTTCCCAACCATAAAATATTCCTAAAAATAGTGCTGAGGTCTTCGGTGCAATTATTCTGCCCTAGTTTCTCATTGTTCCATTAACACTGTTTCATTTTACATGGTGAGAGAATACGTACGCTATATACTTTTTGAATATATGCAATATACCAATACCAAAGAAATTGCCAATTTTCCTTGGAATGCTTAATGCAACATTTTACTATACTCGTTTAGTGCTTTATGTGGAAAACTGTAGACATTTAGTCAAAATGTGCCTAAACTGTGACATTTACTATTTTTTTTAAGTAGTGCGAGCTTTGCCTATATTTTAAGTCTCATTATAAGATACTTTTTTGACATTTCACAAAATAAGGACGGAAAGGATATGTAAACAGTCAAGGTAGGCGGTCAAAAAGTACTACTCATATAATTCTCGTTAAATTTTATTGAAGTCATATTTTAAGGAAAATACTCTAAAACAATAAGAAACATAGTTTGTTAGGATATATTTCTTACTCAAACAGAAAAGACCACAGATAAAAGTTTACCTAGAGGTATCTGTCCTCCCGTATACTCTCATATATTCTCCTAAGGCTTTCTTTCGATAAAGAATCCATTAAATATACTTAAGATGTAAATTCAGTTGTAAACAGTATTAAAGCTGTGCACCTTTCATGCATAGAGTAAGTTAGCAATAAGTGTTTGTTAAAGCCTTTGTACCTTTCAATCTTTATTAATTGAATACTGCGTAATTGTGACACAATATAAGTGTCACTACGTTCTCTAAGGTTTATTGTGTTCATTTGTTTTTTGTGTCTTTTGCATACACTTGCAATTTTGTTGTTGTTATAAATATACGCTGAGTACCTGTGGTTTTTCTTGCTAATTTCATTTCATCTAATGTGTGCTATCTGTCTGTCTGTGTCCGTCCGTCCGACTGTCTATGTAAAACTCTTTCAATCAAAGTCTATGGTCTATTTATACCCCCCATTAGGTATCAGATTGTCCGTGTCAGTGCTGTTGTCCTGCTGGTTGCTGTATATATTGAAGCCTCTCATTTCGTGTTTTTATGCTTTTGACAAGTTTTTCTTTTAACTTGTTATCTTTTGTCTTCGTAGTGTGTGTGTGTGTGTTAGTGCATATTGTGTATATTTGTGTTCATTAACTCGGTCCACATGACGTGAGCAAATGGCTTAAGTCTGTTTTGCATTTTTTACAAACCAACACAGTCTTTGCAGCCTCTAATCTTCTGCACCCTCTCCCCTTTCGCCACCCATTCTCTCATTAAAATGTCTGTGCTAATTTCATTTTAATTATATTTTTGCTTTTCTCCGGTTTTTAGCCACTTGTTTTTGAATTTTAATTAATTCCCAAACTGGTAAATGAACCAATGATATTATTTGTAGTAGTGGTGATGATGGTGTTGGGGCTTCAAAGGATATTGGGGTTTGGTTTTGGCCTCAAATACGACGACTGTTCATATGTCTGTTGTTGTTGTTGTTGCTGTTGCGATGTTTTGCCTAAAGTTTCTGCGGGCATTGTAAATTATTTTGTGCGATTTTTTTTTTATGGAATTTCTCTTGTTTGTTTCGTGTTATTTTCCCCACCAACATTTTTATTTTTAATATAAATTAAGTTTATCATTGTAAATGCAAACGTGTTTGAGTGTGTGTCTGTGTGTGGTAACGTTGTATATGTATTAGTGGTTATGTTGTTGGTGTTGCTGTGTGGTTTGGCTTTAGTTCAAAATTTCCGTTTATTGGCAATATTGAAAATTTTGCATTTCGCGGTTTATTGTGCTGTGTTGGTTTCTTGAATGGGGCCAACAGAGGGAGATAGAGATAGAGACTTTTTGGCTTTGGATTATTTAATTAGTATAGCTCAAAGGCTATCACACACACATATACACACACACACACAAATACATACAGTCACTATGAATGTTTGGTGTCCATTGTTTTTTTTTCTGGTTTTTAGTTATTGCTTTGTTGTTACGTTAGCCATTCAATGCAAAATTCCAATTCATATTGTTGCACAAATTAAGGCGAATTATTTGTAATGTGTATTGTAGTGGAATATTGAACATAGCAACGATTGTGTATTAAGAAATATTTCAAATAGTTAACGTCAATCAATTGTGTGATTGGACATGATGGCCAAATGGCAGAGAATGTTTAATCATACATACGTTGTGGTGTGTGTGTGTGTATGTGTGTCTATAGGCAAATTAAATAAATTGTCAGTTGCACAATTGGTACAAAATGCAATATTTAAAAAGCTGTGTTTAATAGCTTAGATCTTTCGTAAGCCGCGGTGAAAGCGGATTTGAAATTTTTAAAAAATTTTGTGTTTTGTCATTCAGTCTCTTGGAATTACGAAAGTCAAAAAAATAAGCTTTGAGTATGGAATATAATTTCAACATGAAGGTTATAAAATAAAAAAAGCTGGTAGGGATTATACGGATACAAATTTGGAATCTTAGTTACATAAATATTTTGAAAAAAACACTAAATATTTTCATATGCTAATCAAATTAGCCTATAGAACATAAAATCTGCATTGCAATGAAAAGCGCGTGCAGCAGCAATCAATATCTGAACTGCTGCATCGTCTAATGTCTTACATATGTCGAAAACAGACACCAGATCTGGAGTAATGCATTTGATGCTGCCTCCGAATTTCTTTGATACTCACTTATGCAAAATCATTCCCACATCGGAAACTTGGTGTTCAGTAACTATTTCACTCGATTCACTGGATGAAAAATATTCACCTGCTGTTTCATCTCTGTTTTGAAGTTTACATATAACATAAAGAAAATGTTTTTAGGAATCCTTCAATTCAAATAAAAAAATATTAATACTCATTTAGACGCACCCTACCCCAAGGGTGGAAGTACATTTTATAACATTTTGATTTTTGTATGAGATCCCTTTTAGGGGGTGAAGATGGGCATAGATATTTTTGAGAAACTGTTGTGGTTGCAACAATTTTGGGGTTCGGTTATATATTTGACTCATCTAGAGGCACTTTCAGGCAGACAGAGCGGTATTAAAACAATTAAAAAAAAAATTATAGTAGTGTGTTTGGGGAAAATGTTAGGATTTCTTAAAATAAATTATAAAAGTAAAAAAAAATGTATAGGGAACGCCCTAAGGGTTGAAGATAGAGGGCATATATGTTTTAAGAAACTGTTGCGGTTGCAAAAATTATGGGATAAAAATTAAACATTTGTGTAAGAGCCCCTTTAGGTTGCGAAGATGAGGTTAGGTATGTATAAAGAAAATGTGTGGAGGGAAAAATGTCTGGGATTCGGTCATACATTACATACATTAGGTGGCACCATGGGAGCGACAAAAACTGATTTACCTAGGGGTAAAGGGTAGATATGTTTTGAAAAACTGTTGCGGTTGCAAACAGTGGCATCTTTGGGTAAGATAGAGAGGTGGAAGCAAATTGTATAACAGTTTGATTTTTGTATAGGAGCCCCATATAAGAAGAAGATGGAGACCCCCTTAGGGCGTGAAGATGGGGGATAAGTATGTTTGGGAGAAATGTTAGGCGGGAGAAATGACTGGGAGTCGGTCATATATTTTACCCCTCTAGGTCGTGGTGTCAGCAGTTGCGAATTTCTGTAAAAAAGAAAATTGTAAAAAATTTTATGAGGACCACCTTAAGGTTTGAAGATAAAGGGTAAATATGATTTGAGCAACCTGTTGAGGTTGCAAAAATTATGGGGTATCGGTCATAAATTTGAATCCACCAAGGTTGCCTTTGGGACAGTAAGAGCGGTGGGAGAAAAATTTATTAAAATTTGTTGCTGGGTAGGCAGTTGTAGGGACCGGCCGTGACATAGTGGTTAGAACACGCGACTACCATGCGGGAGACCACATGTTCAACTCCAGGCATTTTTTCTTTCATTTTCGGCTCCCCTCGAATGTTGTTGACAGCAACTTCGCAGTATCAAGTGTCGAGTTTATCGGCATGTCTAGTAAAAAGCTTCTCAAACAGTGACGTTCGCATTCGTCGATAAACAAGTAGGTGCCGTTAGTTGTGAATCTAAAAATAGAAAGCGTGTTAATTCACAACAACGCGAGAGGCTATCCCATACCTCATTCATGGGATGTAAAGGGAAATTAAGTAAGTTGCGGGCCTAGTTGTGCATTTTTCCCTCTTCCCAAACAACTTTGACCGCGATACGCTGATATTTGCCCCTACCCCACCTTTCTCAAGTTTTGTATCATGCATTTTTTCTCCAACCACACAAAATTAAGGGCTGGTCGGTATCCAAATCTTGTTACTAAGGATCTCCATACAACACTTTCGCATCCCAAATCATTAGCATTGTGCTTAACCTTTTGTTTGTAACCATAATGCCGTACTCCACACACCTGTACCTCCTAAATTATTGTCTGTTATGTAAGTACATCTAGAACTACCACCATAACCAATCAATTTCCTATATCTCTCTCCCCCGATTTATACACACTTGTATTGCCTGTGGCATAACACTTTTGCTGGTATTTATTATAAAAGTTAATTTATTATTTTGCCATTTTCCGATTAAAAGGATTATATGTTTTTGATATTTTAATAATAAGCTGCTACAATAGCTTTGTAATCATAATTTTACAATTCAAAAAGTATAACTACCCCAAAAAATTGGAAAACACATAAAATTCTACATAATAATAAAGATAAATATTTGCTAATGAGTTTTAAGGCACAACATTAAAATTCCCACAAAAAAAAACCATAAATATACTATAGTACTTAACGGTGCCTTCGTTTTCATTATTAATGTTAATTATAATAAAATTTTGTTTTTGGCAAAAAATATCAACAATAAATTATGCAATATTTCTAAGCGAGCCAGAGTCAAAAGACTCAATAAATTTTGTTTGAGCACAAATCCTTGGTCGAAAAGTACCAAAGCGAAAAGATTAATTTAAACTCGTTATCATCTTGATTGGATGTGTAATCAAGATGCAAAAGCCTAAAACGTGATTGCAATTTGCAAAAATTATTGCCTTTCATTTGACTGGGTTGATTTTGTAATTTTAAGCTCCCATTCTCTTTCTCCTTTCGTGTTGTATTGCCATCTCTGCAACTCCTTTTTGGGTGTGGGGCG
The DNA here is from genome assembly GCA_964034835.1 of Muscina levida. Lineage (NCBI taxonomy): Eukaryota > Metazoa > Arthropoda > Insecta > Diptera > Muscidae > Muscina > Muscina levida. The sequence goes on along the minus strand of OZ035883.1, from coordinate 28,626,574 downwards.
GTAGGATACATCGTTGTTTTATTTTAGGCTTTTGTTAACTAAAACGCCTTAAAATAGGCAATAAATTTTTAATGCTTTATTGAGTATTCACATGAACGCTTTCAAAAGGCATATTAAAAGGGAATTTAAGTAATGTATTACAAAATAGATGATAAAGAAAGGAAAAGTCATTTGTGGTAGTGGTGGTGGTGGTTTTCGTGGGTTGGTCAATCGAAGAGGTCAGATGTTAAAAGGATTTTATGTGTTTCTATGTGCCCTTAGTTACAATCTAAAATGTGTGTGTAAAATGTTTTATTCAAAAGAAATCACTGTATAATGTTATCTGTGTAGATTTTTATGGTATTCAATCATAGACAGTTGATGTGCTAGGAAAAAGCTATGGGATGGGGAGTAAAGGGTTTAGTAAAAAAGTATTCGCAATCATCAGCCTAACAAAAGAGAGGAGAGCGCAAATCAAAGGGCGCATATATATGAGTAGATAGTTTGTATTTTAGTGGCAGTGAAAGCATGGGTAGGATAACAAATGTATGGTTACCAACTTTAGAGTTGAAGATAGAGGATAGATATGTTCTGAGAAAATGTTGGGGTTGCAAAAATATTGGAAGACGGTTATACATTACATCCCTCTGGAGGCCACTCAGCGGCTGATTTAAAAAAAAAACATTCTGTCAAAGTATAGTGAAAAACAAAGTCAAACACACTTTATTAGCATAAAAGGTAGTTTTACAGTTGTCCCTATCGGCGTCTGGAAAAACACCCTATACTATATGAGTTTACCATCCTTTTCTCATATACAGTTGAATGCAAACACTGTAAAAATGTATCTACAAATATAAATTAATTTTTAAATTTCTTAACCTTACCTCGAAATGATTGCAGTTATTGATATGATTTACGATAAATTTATTTACATGAATAACTATACACTATGATTAATATTTTCAATAATTTACTAAAACTTACGCTTACATGCCATGTGACCGAGCGACCTGTACAAAGTAATTATGTTATAAGTCTATGTTAGACAAACCAAATTACAAGGATGCAAATATTTGCGTTATATGTAGATGTAAGATCATTTTATGATAATTTTAAGAACCGATGTTAGGTAATTGCTATACAAAACAAAAAACCCGGTTCTTTGCAACAATCGTGCAATTTTGAAACTGGTAATGCAAAGCCATTTCCTTACTTTTTAAAATTTAGTATGAATGTTTGGGGGTAGAAGAGATGGATTTTTAGTTGTTATTTTCTCTGCCTCTAATAGCTTTGATTTAGTGATACCTGTTTTTAAGTTATCACTGGTAACCGAATATTCGGGTTTTCTTAGCCAAATTCCTACAGCACCCTAATATGCATCTTTGTCATTCTTATGCTATACATATCCTTAATTCATAGTGGTCCATATGGTTTGCCACACATAGAACATTGTGATTTTGTTCATCAATTCAAATTCTAATATTCACATTAGTATGTGTTTATACATGAAACGTGTGTGTGTGCGTCTGTGTACATATAATGTTTAATCTTAAAATGAATAAATTTAATATGGTTAACTCTTATGACAACATTTACTTAGTCATACCATGGCAGAGAAAATCTATTCATAAAATGAACTATAGCTTGGATGCATGAAGACTCCTAAGAAATATTTATATACATAAACTTTCAAATATAATTGGAAATCATGTTTAGTTACTAAACAATATTGAGACGAATGTGAAGGGTGGTGTTAAAGTGATGTGCTGTAAAAGAGCATGAAAGTAAGCTTAAGATTTCTGAGGAATTTTAACTGGTGGAAAGACTTTCTAGAGGAATTAGGATTAGTATTGAAGTTGGATATGGATTTAAATTGTGCTAACAAGATGCAATCTAATAATTACTCGAAGGCTATGTAATGATAGTCATCAACATGTGCAGTAGACAGGGTCGGCCCCTATGTACAAAAAAAATATATAGTCGAGGGTAAAATAATGTCCTTCCCCACCCACTAAAAAACATCAAAAATCTTTTTTTATCGTAACATTTTTGTTTTGACTTAATCGTAACATACAAGACATCGTTGTATAGGTCTCGACGAATACTATATTTGTTCTATAGGTGTCGCTGATGTATGACATCATTTTGTAATGAATAAGCAGTTTCTACCTCTATAATATGAAAATATTGTTACCCAGTATTAAATCCCTTTAAAATCAAGAACATTTTGCTTTGAAAATATAAAGTATTTTCAAAAACAAGATAGTTATGTATGACAAGATGTATTTACGTAATTTACATAATAACCGAAAATTATTGCATACTTTTTAGCGATATAGGAAACAAATTTTTTGCATTATCACCGAAAATTATTGCATACTTTTTAGCGGTATCGAAAATAATTAAATACAAATTATAGTATACTTTTAAACGCAATAAGCGTTAACACTTCCACTCGAATGAAAATATTCAACGTCACCAATATTTTAACAACGAAAAAAATAATGATACCAGGTAAACAGTGGAATAATAGAATGTAAACAAAATTTTGCACTTGTTGTATATTTTGTGTTTTTTCACTGAGCATTTTTTACAAGTTGTAAGTGATTCTCCGCTTGCAGTGGCTGATAAAAAGCATCTGAGGTATATTTTTGCAAAATTATAAAGTTGCTAACAGTACACCCAACTTGAGTAGCGCCAAGATTACCCTTTTTTGGATTTTCTTATAATTTGAGCTACATAGTATGAAATCATTTTTATTAATTTTTTTCTGACATCTCTTAAAAGTATGCAATAATTTGCGATAATAAGGCAAACAACATAAATACTATGCAGTAAATACATCTTGTCATATGCAACTTTTTTGTTTTTGAATAAAACTGTGTACTTTGAAAGCAAAATGTTCTTGGTTTTTAAGAAACTTTTATTCTATAAAAAAATACTTTTGCATTTTAGGGGTAGAAACTGCTTTACATGAGGCCTTCATTACAAAATGATGTCGTATGTCAGCGACATCTATAGGATAAATATTGTACTCGGCGATACCTATACAACGATATCTTGTATGTTGCAATTGAGACACAAACAAAAAAGCAACGATAAAAAATAAATTTGGTTATTTTTAAGGGAGGTTGGGGGAGGAAAAAATATGTTTTTTTGTAGTCTCGAGTTGATCTTTAATATTTATTTGCCCTCGACTTTGAACTCGTGACCCAGTCTAATGTGCAGTAATGTGTGATGGAGACATATTATCTTTACCAAAGCTAATAGTAAGATGTGTAGAGTAAAAAACCAATGACAGAGTTCTGGGAGATCAAGCCGTTTTGTAGTAAGCTGAACCAGACCGTGGTCTGATCGTTAGAACTCGCGACTATCATGCGGTTACACTGGGTTCAAGCCCAGTTGCAGCCATCTACATATCTTTCATCGGCGGCTCCATGATGTTCCTAGAGGGCGAGTCAATCGACATGTCCTGTAAAAGTTTTTCAGACAGCTGACCTAAGAAATCGTCGTTAATTTGTTTATATTATAGAAAGTTGTGTTATTTTACTTGTAAATTATGTTTCTTCCAACAACAAAACCAAATCTTCCCTTTACGAAACTTAGGTGCCAGATTACAACAATATCCTTGACATAAAAAAATGTTTGTAATGGTGTTATTATGTTTTTAATTGCACTATAATGGTGCGACCTAAATATTCACCAAGACTACCTTATTATGAATCTATATCACACGTGAGTTGTTTATATGTTAAATACGTAACACTCATTATTTTTCTAAAATGATTCAAATTCAAATTAAAATGATTCAAATACAACTCTAGAATATGCAATGAAAGTAAAATGATTCTAACAACTTTAGGTAATTACCAATCATGTGCCAATCCTAAACCTAATCACATGCCATTTGATATGACACACATTCTATTGCTGCCTATTACCTAGCAAGTAGCCTTTACGGTATTGGATTTCAAAATATCTGAATAACTGTTCATTATAGGTAACTTTAATTATACTAATAACCTTATCCAATATACTAAGCAAAAGTTTTATTTTCTATGTGATAAGAATATTATGTACAGGACATATTTCATAACCCTTTCATTTTACATGATTTACATCAAACATTATCGACTATTTCCTAGAAATTATACCAACATATGACCATATGTTTACTTCCCTGTGAACATGCTACTTATTAATTGCACGCAACTGTATTTCAGTGTTCATAGGCATAAGTTATGACATTTGTGGATGTATGCCTATGAATATGAGTGTGTGTGTGTGTGACTGGCATTTGGTATGCGTGTGAAAGGTTTTTGAGATTACAACTACTATTACAGTGGTAAGAGCAACAACATTGTAATCATCAAGAGTAATTTTGTTTACAAATTAATAATCTAAACATACAGTTTAATAATGATTCGGTTATCTAAAATCAGAAAATGTGAACACCAATGTACTACAGCTACATGGAGAAGACTCATCATGGTGTAATTACATACGATTGTATACAGTGCTAGAGAAAAGTAAGGTTGTATGTAAAAATTGATGGTAACACCTCAATTAAATCAGGTAAGATTGAGCACAAGCTAAGTCTCAGCAGTATAAATAAGTGTTATACGTATACAAGGACTGCAATGATGTTTTGATAACAACACTTTCCTCAACAAAATCTCTAATATATTTCTACTATTCTCGTATATTTACTTCATTCTCTTGCAAACTGTAGTTACAAACTCCAACTACCTTCGGGACAATATGTTCTAGAGCTTCAAAAATCCTTACCAAATTCCTATTGTTATTCAACAAAGCGTTCTCTTATTGTTTCATAAACTCAATTATGTTATAAAATTACAAAGAGTATTTTCTTTCAACATCGAATATGAAAATTGAAACATGTTCACCAAAACGATTGCAAGCTCTCCATTTTCTAACCGATGAGCACGTATTGATTTTATTATTTACAATTTTTGATTTTAGGATAATCCCCAACATACAGCCTGGCATACAAGGGTGCATACTGTTTTCAATTTTATTTGTTCTATACATATAAACACACACAAACACACACACATTTTCATATAAACTGCATGTACGTCTAACGCAAATATTCCTTTTGTACAAAAACCTATACATATTGACAATTATTAGATTTTTAGCACACGCACACACACACTCAACAATTTGAAATACTGTCAAGGGAGATAGTTTGGCCGAATATGTTGGTCGAGTTTCATTATGTTTCATAGGTAATAACAATTACAAAAGATAAATGTTCATTAATATTTAGGTTTTAATGAACACACACACACACTCACGTACACACAGACACAACATCGTTTGACGTTTTTATTTGTTATAGGTTTAATTCATTTTGAGTATATAAATATTTATAAAATTTTATTGTTAATTTTTGGGATTTCATATAGTTGATGTATATTATTGTATACATATATGTATATATGTATTAATAATGTTCAGTATTTGTTGTCTATAGCCATGGTTGTGGATTCTGTGGCCAATGGTGCTTTATAGATTTTTCATGTGCGGTAAAGGTTTTGAATTTTGGATTGATATAGATTACAATGGAAAAAAATAGTATTAAATATTTTTAACATTTCTAATGTTTTAAATCTATTTTATTAGCTTTAGTTATGTTTAATATTTTTTAATATTTGTTAATATTTTTAATATTTTTAATATTTCTAATGTTTTAAACATATTTTATTATTTTTAGATATGTTTTATATTTTTAAAATTGTTAATATTTTTAATATTTTTAGTATTTTTAATATTTTTAGTATTTTTAATATTTTTATTTTTTTTTAATATTTTTAATATTTTTAAAATTTTTAATATTTTTATTTTTTTTAATATTTTTGATATTTTTAACATTTTTAATATATTTAGCATTTATAATATTTTTAATATTTTTAATATTTTTAATATTTTTAGTATTAATATGTTTTTCATTGTTCGGTTTGAGATCAGTTTTCTATTATCGCTAATAGAATTTGTTTTACAAGAGTTGTGTGAAATGTATTATGTTGACAGCTGGCAGGGCAGATAGCTATTTCGATGGTTGCCAAACCATCATCATCAGTGCCGTTTGCTGTACCTTCTCCACTCATTATCACAACCTTAAGTGTTAAAGCGATAATAGAAAACTGATCTCAAACCGAACAATGAAAAACATATTCATACTTCTTACATATCGACAATAACAAACAAGAGCATATTTTTAGTATTTTTAATATTTTTATTTTTTTTTAATATTGTTAATATTTTTAATATATTTAATATATTTTTATTATTTTTAATATATTTAATATTTTAATTATTCTTAATATATTTAATATTTTTCATATTTTTAATATTTTTAATATCTTTAATATTTTAATATTTTAATATTTTAATATTTTTAATATTTTTAATATTGTTAATATTTTTAATATTTTTAATATTTTTAATATTTTTAATATTTTTAATATTTTTAATATTTTTAATATTTTTAATATTTTTAATATTTTTAATATTTTTAATATTTTTAATATTTTTAATATTTTTAATATTTTTAATATTTTCAATATTCTTAATATTTTCAATATTTTTGTTTCTATTTTTTTTATTATTTTTAATATATGAAAAAAAAAAAATTCTGTAATTGCTAGTAGACTAAATTTGATTTGAACTTTTCAGTGCGATGCCCTAAAGTTAGGCAACCATATTCTCTGCTAAACACAGCCCAATTATTTGCTATGATGTTAGTTTACGCAATTCATGGCGTACAATATAATATTCTATTCTAATAATTTGTGGGCAGTTTTTTACATCCACTCCTCTTTTAGGGTTTCCTATACGACACCCTTTTTCACAATTGTTGTGGCTGTGTGTAAACAACAATTGAGTTGTTACTCTTTAAACAATAACGAAAGCTATAAACAATAAAGAACTATACGTGTACATAAATACATATACTATATTAAACCATGTAAACTTACATACAAACATCCCTACATACCCATAGCGCATACATATGAAAAGTGATGTGTGTTGTTATGTGTATGTGAAAGCTTATATATATACATAGCAATGTATATGTGCTACATTTGTTATACTTGCTGCTGTTATTGTGTATATATTTATGAATGTGTGTGTGTGTGTGTGTTTACTCTTTTTAAGGATACTTGTATTAGCCTTTAGTAAATATTTTTCTTTTGTTTCGTTGCAGTACTATTTTATTTCATAAGGTGCTAAGCTGCCTTAATTGCTTTTGGTGTTTTTGTTGGTGTTGTTGTTGTTGATGTTATTTATACATCCATACTAGGTTACTTATACGTAATGCTTATGCATGTTTGTACTCTTTAATCCTTATAAAATTTATGTTTTGTATTACATTCAAGTGTCTGGTGTTTGCACAACAACGACCAAAAGAAAGCGTAATAACTAATTGTTCAACAATATTTGCAACAATGGCAGTAGGTGTTGTTGAGATCATAAATTTTAATTGTGTTTTATTTATTTTAGATTTTTTTTCTTGACACTCAGCTTAAATTATATGAAATTATTACATGTTTGGACACTAGAAATAATAGTAATTTTATTGCAATTGCTGACGTTATATTGGCATTAGTAAATCAAAATTATATAAATTATATTTTATGATCTGAAAGATTTATAGGCCATGATATATGTTAGATGTGTGTGTGTGTAAGATCTAAATTATGACCACTATATTTTGGTGGCTCTTTTTGTAGGATAGATTTTGATTAACAAGAAATTGTACAATTTTGTTGATAGTAGCTATCAGAAAAATTAAAATTCAAAGCATATTTTTAAGGCTTCTTTGTCGTTGATTTTTTGAGTTTTGAATATCTGGCAAAATAAATCTGCTATCATTTGATTGTGACATGGTGACAAATTTCAGTGTGTGCAGTTGAGCTTGTTTGAAACCACCTTGTGGTTTGCTGGTAAAACCGTCACAAATGTATTTACTTATTTTCTTCCTTTTTACATGTTATATATGATTACTAAATATATTTTATATTTTTAAGTAATCGTTGTAGTTTTCTTGGGAAACACAAATGATGATTCGTCATTTTAAATGTTTGACGAAAAAAATTATTGAAATTGTCCACTTCACAGCTTTAGTGTTGTTACTTTTACACTTAAAAATGTTTTCAAAGAAGTTAACACAATATATCACCTTAATGTTTCCCTTGTGCTTATTTCTTATACAAAGTACAGATGAAAAATTACTCCTAAAAGTATGCAACAGTTCATAATTTATATGTTACTTAACGCTATCAACATATTTTGATCTTATTGACACGGTTTGTGCTCCTGAAATAAATTTAAAGGGAAATTAATTATTTTTGTGAGTTTTTTTATCTAAATACACCCACAAAGTAACAGAATTTATTTTTATGTATAAAGGGATTTTGTCTTTATTTTTACTCTGACCTTATTTCAACATTATTCTGTTGCAGACAAATATCGCGGAAAATCCTATTTAAGATACTTTTAATTCTACACTTCAATTGAGACATCGTTTTCATTGAGTATCTTTTCGATTTTTTTTTAGAAATTTTAATTGGAAATACAAATTAAGCTCCTAAAGGTATGCAAAAATTATTGTTTATGTGTTTGGTTTCTAATTAAATCAAAAAAGAGATATTAGACATAATAATGGAAAAATAGTATTCTAATAGCAGTATTGTCTATCATTGATTTTTAGGACTGCCTTGGTATCTAATAATCTTTTTGTGTAAATTATTGCTGCATACACGTAGGCAGAAAGACTTACTAAAGGTAAAAGGGTCTAGCAATTTAATATTAGAGTTCCAGTCACATTCACATTGTAATATCAAATTACCATTAATAAAATGTCATTATCGATTTCATGGAATTCGATGCAGATCTGTTTCAAATCCGTTCTTTGGAAGTATTAAGTATTTTGCTAGGTTTACTCGAGACCCTTTACTTCGTAAAAACGTGGCAAAGGGTCTTTTGAGCATGTATGTGCGTTGCGTGTGTGGATAGGCATGGTATGTAAATAGGGTAGGTAAACAAGCAGAATTGTTGTTTTTGGACAGAGCAAAATCCTCAAGAGACACTTAAGACTCTATTACATCCCGAAGAAATTACTGTTTGTTGCGGTTTACATGTCGAAGGCGTTATTGGCAAAATGGTCTTAAAATCCGAAACCGGTGCCAACATTACGGTGACTAGCGTTTTTGTAGGAAAAATGTGTCCAACAGGACGGCGCAACAAGCCATACATCATGTTTAACCATACTTTGTTGAGTCAAAATGTTTGGTGACCGAATTATCTCTAGTAATGGAACTGTAAATTGGTCCACCTCATTCTTGTGATTTGACATCTTTACATTACATTTTATGGGCTTTGATCCACACCAATCAACCAGCAACGATTGATATTTGAGAAGCCACCACACCTCGACCACGACGCACTTTTGAGGTGCTCGAAAAAGAGGTGCAAAATTGGACCGACAGTATGGCGTTCATAAGGCACTGTCGCGGAGGCCGTATGCCAGAAATTATTATTAAACATTAAACAACATGAATTTGTAAGCTAATGCAGCCAAAATTCCTTCATCCAATAAAATTTGTTGTGTTCATCAGGGTGGAGCGCCATAATTTGCTTATTTGGGTATGAAATATAAAAAGTATGAACATTAGAAAAATTTATCTTATATTTGAATTTTATTAAACAGTAAGGTAATTTAAATAACATGGTTTTTAATAGGCAAATCAGGCAAATGTCGACCTTCGCTATCCACACACTGGTGCATACATTTTCTGAAGTTTTCATGAACTCTAACAAGCATGTCGACTGATATTCTGCCAATTTCAGCCTCATTATTGTTAATTAGGTCCTCCAAGGTGTTGGGACGGTAGGCTTCAGGTAACCACGGTTGGTGAGCGTGCCGGCCAGTTTACATCACCCCTCAAAGAGATAAGCCGTCCAGGAAACATTTGCCTCAAAAAATTCATCGTAACCCTCGCTGTGTGTGCCGTGCCACTATTCTGTTGGAACCATGTATCCTCTAATTGAAAGTTCAGTTCTTTATGAAGAATCCGGTGGAGAGAACATTTGGCAACGCCAAGAGCAAGTGATTGCTTCCGAGCAGAGCGTTTCAGAGATTGCAGTACTGCTGCTCTTACACTCTCGATGCTTTGTGATGTTGTAATCCTTCTCGCAGGTCCCCTTCGTACACATGACACATCCATAGCTGTTCTCTATGAAGTTACCCAATTTAAACAGCGAATCGTAAACAAAAAGCACGCTGCACTGCAATGATCGATTGCGCATACGCTTCAACACAAAATGATCTCCCCTCACGTGTCCAATGCATAATGGCAACTAAAAGCCAGACGAGTAAAAATCTCCCGTCAGCCACTATAAGCCACGCACACTCCCCACTCTCTTCGACCAAAAGTGTCGCCACAGCCTGCAGTACAAAAAAGCAAATTACCGTGCTCCACCCTGTATTTTTAAAAAAAGTATTATGCCTTTAAAAAATTACCTTATTATTAAGCCAAATCGGCGAAGACAGATTAAATGCTTAAACATTGAGAAAATGTCTAAGTAGACTGAATATATATCAGTTATAAAATCAAACATCTATTGGTCCAAATTTTTGGTAAGTCTTTGAATTACTTGAACTTTTGTTTACTGTTCGATGATCATATAATAGACTTCATCAATTTAAGTAATCAAAGTGGGAATTTATGGTTTGATACCGTTTAAAAAAACTGAGCCTTTTATTACTGTTCGATAAAGTAACTGTAGTACTCCTAAAAGCAGGCTTCAGCTGAGCAATGCAAGACAATGTAGTTTTTATTAAACCTTTAGCGCTAATTTAACTTAATTTATTAAGCCATACATAAAAATCCAACAAAATTACTAATAAATTTTTACTATATGCTTCATTAATGGTTTCTAACTAAACTGCATACTTTTAGGATAATTCTCATCTGCGCTAAAAATATTTCATACCACCAAGAATAACTTGAAAACTTTTCTACTTTCCTTAATACCAAAACAACAAACTAATTTCCTTTGTACTTTTACTACATATTACAATTTTTGCACTATTCTTTTCTAAGCTCTTTTATGTTTCTCAGGTATATGCAATATTTTTGCTACTCTTTCACTTGTGGTTTACAGCATAAACTATGCTAAGATTTTAATTGATACCTCATGTTACTCAAGTAGTTACTAGTTGTGCTAACAACACTAGCACATAACACACACACACACGCATACTTGTAAGCTCAGAAACCATTTCCCCACACACACTAAGTAATGCTGTGGAAAGTTTTCACAAATTGTTTGTTTGTTGCCTATTCTTAGGCGCTTATGGAAATATTATTCTTTCTCATCTCTTTATCTCCACACAATTATTGTAAAATCTTTTAATCCTCCTGCAGCATTCATAGAAAGTTATATTATTATTTCATTTTCTATTCAATATTCAATAAAACAATTTATTCATGTTACACCAAAGCAACAGTATAGCAACAAATAACATTTGAAGCTAAAAATAATGAAGATAGTTTGAGAGATGGGATGGCAGCAAACGGCAAAGGAGAGGAGTGTAGTGTGAGTTGCTGCAGCTGTCATTGGAATATAAACTTTTATCTTCTTAACAAATAATCATAAGGAAATATTCCCAAGTTCCCTAAGAAATCCACAACAAAAGAACAGTCATAAATTTCAGAACGTTTAAAAATAGATATTTTTTTTAGAAGTCGTCGTGACGTCACAAGCATTGCAATATCAAATGAATTATTGATGGCTTTGTACTAAAGTAATGGGAAAATGTAGCATGCGTATCTTCTTGCTCTTAAGAAACGTAACTTTGAGAAATGAGTGGGTATCAACTAATTTATATGGGAATTTCATAAGCCAATTCTGTAATATTGAATAAGAATGGGAGAACAAGGCAAGGACATTTGCATAACGTTTTCAATTAATGATAGCGAAATTCCATCGCGAAGAATTACTCATTATATTGTAATCTTAAAGGTTGCAAAGGGAATGATCAACGGAAGGATGAATTTTTGGAAATTAAATAAGAGTTAAAAAAATGTATGTCTTAGGCTTTAAACATTGGTATGTAATGCCCTAGAATTCTTACTCGTTTTACTTTTTCACTACATTCAAAAACCACTGATTATAAGGGATGTTTTTAAACTCCTTACACCTCAACTTTTAGCACCCTATTATATCCAATGACACATCTCTCCCTTGCCAACCCCCAGTGCCACTGTAGTCCTCAACGGCAAAAGCATTCAACGTAATCTTTATTGAATTCTCATTACCACAAATGTGTTTGGTTTAACAAGTTCTTAGGTTAATATCGATGGTATTTTTTTAATGAGAGCGATTGTTGTTTTGTCATTACGTTGTTGTTTTTTTTTTTTGCTTGCTGCTTTGAATATTTTACACAAAACGATTTACAAATTATTAGCATAAAATTAATTTCAATTCTTACCACCTCTTATCATTGAGGAAAATCTTTTAAAACAATTTGGGTTCTTAAAGCCCCATCCCCCCCTTCGCCACCCGCTAAAGTATTTACACAGACAGAGCAACGTCAACAGGACCCAGGTTTTTTTTTGCCCCAATAACTGCGAGGAAAAAATAAACGCAGAGAACAAACGTAATAGCAATACAGGTCTCTAAACACATTCAGCGGAAATATAGGGAGTGCGGTTTCAAATCTTTAAAGAATATTTGCCTAAGAAAAACACAAGTACTACAAACACAAAGGCCAAAAAAAAATGCTTAGATGGGCCATAATACACTAACAACAGTTTGAAAATTGTAAAAATTGTTCCTTAAAAGAATTTTCGAGGGAGAAATGTCATTTTATGACAGGGTGTGGTGGATACGTGATTTAATGAGAATGTGCGCTGTATTCCCCCATTGAGGTGCTTGTCGTCTGTTTTCGAGTTGTTGGTGGTTACCAAAGACCGCTTAAGAAGCTTAAAACAAATTGTGGAATTCTTCAACGTCTGGCATTTTAAAATGCCACATATTTGTTGTGATAATAAAATATTTTAGCAAAACGCACAGCAATTCACGCTGCATGAGCAATTCATGGCTAAATCAATTTCTTTGTTGCTTTTTAAAGGGAAAATATATTTATTTCGATGTTGTTGTAATTGCGCCACTGCCATCTCTCAGTGAGTGTAAAAAGAACCTATAATTGAAAGCTGCGGATACGGAAACGGATATGGGTAAATTCCGTTATTTTCGTTACGTTCTTTCTTTCGTATGCTCGTTCATTTATTATTTGTTTTTGTGGTGCCTCACATTATATTGGTTCTATTTCATATGGCTTTTTATATTGTTTTATTCTATAAATTACACAGCCAAGTGGCATATTATTGGGAGGCACCTCTATATGAATGGTAGATGGTGTGTTAGGTTATTACCATCAAATTGTGACATTTAATTTGGTAACGAGGCATATTTTTGACAAACAAAAATTTTATTTAAAAGTTCCATGAAATACAGTGGGATCATTGGTTCAATGGCAGATAACAGTTGATGCATGTGCCTTATGAAAATTTTTCAAATTTCCAACAATTTTAAACGATATCTTAACATTGTATGAATTTGAAATCTTTGCTGTGGATATTTGCTTGTAAAAATCGTCATATATTTCGGTAAATATATGAAACTTTTTGGAACTGTTTCTAAATATATGTAAATTTTACAAGTTTTCTTTAAAAATAAAGTGCAACAACAAGTGCAACAATTTTTCATTATACAATTTTAAATGTTTAATATAAATAGGTTACTTGCATTTTTGATATATCAAGTTGGCGTGGCCCCTCCGTGAAACCGTTATAACGGTAATAATAATAGTTTGATCGTATTGAAAATTTCACAGTATAGTAGAGAGCCGCGGCGCAGCCCACACATGTCAATATTTGACTATTAAATATAGACGAGAAAACCTGTAACAAAATTTCAGTCGGGATAACCGACTTACACAACATACCCTTTCCCTCAGTAAAACATAAAATTATCTAGTACATTTGTATGGGAGGTACCAGAAAGGGCGTGGATGGACTACCAGTTTCTTCTCCACAAACTGTATCCTAATTTAGCTTTACTTAATACAGAATTTTGGCACGATCGCGTTGGTTGTACTAATAATATTAATCGATTTCTAATGTAAAATCCCAGAAGGATATCAGAGGTACCAGAAGGGGCGTGGCTAGACTTCCAGCGTGGGTGATGACCGCGTTGGGAGTATTGATATTATTACTCGTTTTCGAAAGTGGGCGGAATGGTACATTTGTGTGGGAGGTACCAGAAGGGGTGTAGCCATGTAGCCCATTTGCAATACTGTAAGTAGCTGTAGGGAAATATTAAGCTATACAAAGTTCGAAAACAATTGTTTGCGTCTAAGGGACTCAGGCCTAAGGGACTCTTTCTATGTGTTACACGTTTGGGTCGTATCAAATGATATATGCCCTCCTACCCGTAGGGTGAGGGTATACAAATACAGAATAAAAAAAAAATATATAAAAAATAAAGGATATACTAAGAATTTACTAAGAACCTGGGAAATAGTTGTCCGATCTTATTAAAATTTCCGTAATGTATTTTTTTTTGTATATACTGTTGTCGACAGCAACGTCGCAGTATAAGTGTCGAGTCAATCGGCATGTCTAGTAAAAGCTTCTCAAACAGTGACGTTCGCATTCATCGATAAACAAGTAGGTGCCGTTAGTTGTGAATCTAAAAATAGAAAGCGTGCTAATTCACAACTACGCGAGAAGCTATCCCATATCTTATTCAAGGGGTGTAAAGGCAAATATTTTTGTTTTAAATTTATTACATCAAGAGGCACAACATTCCGGTGAGGCTTTTTTAAACTTTCGGCAAAAAAAACGTCCATACATTTTGCTGCCGCTCTCATGTACACATTAAAATCGTAATTTACGATGAATTCTAAGAAAAATATGTTTTAAGAAAATTTTGGGTTTGTACAAATATTGGGTGGCGGTCATAAATTTGACTCCTCTAGGGGCACCTTTAGGGCAATTAGAAGCTTATTCCATAAAAATTTGATTTTTTTATAGGAGCCCCCTTAGGTGTGAAGATAGGGGCTAGGTTTGTTCGAGAAAAATTTTAGGGTTTTACTAGTAGGGGTCGGTCATACATTTAACCCCCCGGGATTCAACATGGGAGCGATTGTATGGGGACCACATTAAGGGTTGAAGAAAGAGGGTAGATATGATCTGAGTAATTGTTGGGGTTGCATACATCATATATTGGTCATACATTTGATTCCTTTAGGAACATATTAAGGACAGTTAATATTACACAATTTTAATTATTGTCTGGTAGACCCCTTAGGGGGTGAAGATGTGGGGTAAGTATGTTTGGGAAAAAAGTTGGGAGGGAAAAATCACTGGCGGTCGGTCACACATTTGAATTCTCTAGGGCCGATTCCAGGGAAGTTGCGGGGCTTGTTGTGGATATCAATACAACAAGAGTCTCTTTAAAAACCGTGAGCTCGAACCTTGAGCTTGAATTAATCGTAGATTACGATCTTGATAAACCCTTGCTCGAGAAAAAAATTGACCCACTCTAATAAATATACTTGCCTGGTCAAGAGCATTTCAACATTACACTATGCAACAAAATTAAAAAAAAACGACATTAGTGTACAAAAAAAGGGTGTGGAAATTTAAATAGTAAATGCTCCTAAACAAAACGTCAAAACGAGATACTTTTTCTATTTATTTCTTTGCGAAAGCACTCATTTTACTTATAACTGATCCGAATTTATGATCCTTGCACTAAAACTACCGTTTTAGATATTTTATGAATTTTTAAATATACATTTTTGGGAATTTTGTCTGAAGAACATAATTTTGCGGTAAAACTTTTTACATAACTCTAAAATTTTTGATTAGGTTAAAAAAATAAAACTATATAGACTTTGAAGTAATTAAATGCAGAAATTTTTGGTATATTTTATTTAATGAGACATCTTTACTTAATTGCGAATAATATCACAATTTTTCCATCCATTCGTTTTATTCATAAAAGATGTGCTTTACGCCATAAAGGTGCCTTTACACGATGTAAAAATTGTAAAAGAAAGTTGATAAACTTTGAAGAATTGTATGTGCAACACATATGTTAATATTTCAATTAAATCTAGCCCAATTTTTATTGTCTTACATGTCGGCTATCGAACTGGCTTGACATATGAAAAATACACATCGTGTAAAAGTACCATACGAACACTTTAGTTTAAAATCTTTTGATTTTTTTTTTTAATAAAAATTGTTTGAAAATGTTAGATAACCAAATTGTAGATCACACTAAAAATCTATATATATAAAAATTAAATGGTCCACGTATGTCATACCATCACTTGAGAACGGCTGGAGCGATTTGGCTGATTTTTTTTTATTCGATTCGAAATTTTCCGTAGATTGTTTGTGTTGAAAAAAATCAAATCCAGGTGGCGCTAGGGTGGATTTATATCGAAAATTTGAATGCATGTACCAATTCAACTGAAATTTAGAAGGGATATTTGTTTGCTTCTGAGAAAACATTTTATGCACAAATGGACCCGGTAGGTGGTGCTGTGGTCGGTTTACAATCGAAATTTTAACGAATGGGCCAATTTAACTGAAATTCAGAATCTATGTTTGTTTGATCATTAGAAAAAATCGTATGTACAAATGGACCCGGTAGATGGCGCTAGGGTGGATTTATATCCAAAATTTGAATGCATGTACCAATTTAACTGAAATTTAGTATTTATGTTTGTGGAACCTTGAGAAAATTTTTTTGTATAAATTGACCCGGTAGGTGTCGCTATGGTGGAATTATAATTAAAATTTTAACGAATTAAACAATTTGACTGAAATTTAGAATGTATATTTGTTTTATTATGAGAATTTTTTTTGTATATATGGACCCGCAGTTAATTTGGCTGGGGTTGACTTATTTCGAAAATGTATATCGATTGTCCGATTTTACTTAAACTTAAAATATATGACTTTTTTGGCATGAGAAAATTTTGAATGTATGTTTGGAACCAGTTGCCGGTGTTTAGCTTATGATACACTTAATTTTTGGAATGTCATTTAGTCACTTTTTTTAACATCATAGTTATTCAGAAGTCTATATATATATAAAAAAGATGTACATTTTGATGTCACCACTAATTGTGATAACGGTTGACACCATTTGTCCCAAAATTTCAGTGAAAGTTCAGGATTAGCTATAGATGGTCACCCAGACCGCAAAAAGGCTTAAAGAAGAATGACTAACTTTTATAGTGGCGCATTTCCTACAGAATTAGAGAGCTTCACAAATTGGTTTTTCCCATTTCGAAATTTTAGGGGACAATAACGAAAATAGGAATAACTGTTGATATCACTCAAACCATACGGTTAATGGGGTTGTTGAGCCTAATGAAGTCATTTTTGGAAATTCGTACTCCTTTGGATAAAAACGTACAATCACCCAGTACACCAACGCAGAAAGTTCTGTGTCAGTCAATCGGCTTAAAAATTTGGTTTTAGAATATATGCCTATCAATAAGTAAGTTTTCATCACATCATGGACGACTCTGCTGATCCGTTTTAGCAATTCTTATAATAATATATAATAATCTTTAAGATATATGAAGAACAGAATTTGTCCGGGAAACCTCGCCCTTTAAATTGAAATATTTAAGAGGTCAAAGAAATAAACCAATCGTTATTAGATTTCAACTACACTCAACATATTTTACAAAAATTTGGAGGCAGGACGAAGTCTGCCGGGCCAGCCAGTTTAGAATATTTACGGCCTTATTCATAAAAACTTATAAGAGGCTTATAAACTATTTTTAAGCAATTTTCGAGAAAACAATATTCATAAACGATTCACATCTTCAATAAGTTAAAGTAGGGTTGTCTCTACTTTAAGCATGCTATAACTTGACGTTTGTACAATTTATTGCATATTTACGAATTTGAGACCTTTATTTTGAGTTTTTCGGCATTTTTCCCATTGAAAAGATTTGTTGCATGTATTCATTGTGTAGAAAATTTTCTTCTTAATCATTACGCACGTAGAAAAGTATATAAATAGACACTTTTTATTCATGAATACCATTTTGAAAAATTTTTCTTCGAAATTCTTCAAAAATAATTTGTAAATAATGAAATAATATTCGTGATGTATAAACAATCAAAACAAGGAAACAATGGAATCGGTATCCGATTATAATTTTAACATGAGGAAAAGAAAATCAATTTTTTTAATATAAATTTTACTTTAACGTCTTTCTTATCATCATGAGAATCGTAGTCAATGAAAAATTGAGCTACAATAATATTCATAGTTATTATAAGTGCAAATACATATTTGGTATCCGATTATAAAGCTGTTTTTTTACATCAGTAACGACCAATAACAGTCGGCGTTGCCACCTGAACGCATACAGCTAAAGTGCTGATAAAAACGTTTATGAATACAATTTCTTATTAAAGGTTTTTTTAGAGCTAAAGAATACTTTAGCTAGAGAACGCTTCATACCTACTTTATAAATTTTTTATGAATATGGCCATTAGTATTTAAATTTAGAATTTTGAACATTGAAGGATACCGTCGTGTAATTGGTTTTTGGATTATGCTAAAATCTGTGAAACAAAATATTCAAAAATTTTATTTTTTTAGTAAAAAAAATTATTTAATCGTAAACCGAACCAACGCATAACACAACTTACTTAAAATCGAATAGAAGAGAACAACACTTAACTAATGACGTCATAAACGGACAACACTTACTAGCAGTGGGCAGACAGAATCAAGACAATTATGTACCATAAAATAATAATACAACAAATTACACATTTTGTTTACTACAAATTGCTTTAGTTGAGTGTTGTAGATCGATGTCTTGACAATTTTGCAAAGACTTTTCACATTTCCAGTTGAAATTTTAGCAGGTATTAAAAGGAGACACCGACCGAAGATTATGCTTAAAATTACTCTGGAATTGCAGCATAATATTTATCCGACCCGAACAAAAACATTATTCGAATTGTAAACACTTTTACCCGACTTTGATGCGTTTGCTTATGTTACATTTACATTTCCTTGTTTTTATTTCGTTTCGTATTACACTACAACCACGCACCGAATAAAACACGAAACTAATTAGAATTAATGACAATAAATGCATCAAATGCATCTTGTAGAAAGAATAACAATGTTTACGGCAAGAGACAATTCTCATCACTCTCTGGCAAGAGACGAGTAACAACAATTCTTACTGGTATACATGTGCATGACAGATGATCTATTTTGACAAATAGATGGCAGTGATATGGTCAGCAGCATCCATGATTCGTGCTTAGTCGAGACAAAAACTGTAACTGTATAGATCACTGCCACCTAGTTGTCATCTTGTCACTACACAGATCACTAACACCTATTTGTCACCAATATGAATTGTTGACATAAGTCTCTCAGCAGCAAGATTTTGGCACATTTATTGCGGTAGCTCTTTCTTTGTTGACATTTGCAACTACTAGTTTTGTTTTCAATTCGATTCGTGGATGTTGTAAAAGAAGTCGTCTAACATAATTGTTCAAGTAATGTAAGAAAATACTTTCAAATCGTGTAAAAGTGTTAAAATGCCGTGAGAACAAAGTTTGTGTTACGGTTTAATAGTTATACATTCGACTGAAATCGCAGTGTTATCTTCTGCATCAACGGTCGTTCCGTATCATTTCTTGCTATATTTCCATCACACAATGTGTCAGTTGTCTGCTAAGAGTGTCCAAAAATCAATATGTTACTGGTAAATAAAGCAGTTTGTAGTAAAATGTAAAAATTGTTGCATTCATTGTGCGCGGTTAAGAAATAATTATTGGGCGACTTTGTTTGTTCTTCCTGCCCCCTGCTATTGTTGTGTGTTGTGCGTTTATGTCGTCGTCGTTAAATTGTTGTTCTCTTGTGTTCGATTTATGTTGATTAGTTGTGATGTGTTATGTTAGTTGCGTTGCGTTATGCGTCGGTTCGGTTAATAACTCTTGGTCAATGATGGTGCGCTCATAATCTCTTTGCAATCGTAACATCGAATGCATGCAGCATAAGGTAAGCAGTACACTTTATTTGCAATACAGTAGTTGTCGGATATAACAACATCTTTTAAAAGAAAATCTCGCACTTAAGAATGTTTATTAAAACACAGAACAATAAGAAAACATTAAGAAAAAATCGCATGTTTGAAAGAAATTTCTTGTGTTCTTAGGGTTTCTTATACCCGTTATCTACAGTATAACCCACCGAAAGAAAAGATCGATAAAGTGCACATTGGCCTTGTTCGCCAACTTGGCATCAATATATACAAACGAAATAAAGTCTCTGGGAATATAAGTTTTTGGCTGAAAAGCTCTTGAGCGGGCAAACATAAATTTGTTTTACTTCACTTTTTTCCCTTAATTGAAAAAAAAACAAGTTTCTGGGCAGTTGTTCTTTTCCACACCTTTTGCTACTACATATCCATAAAAATGTAACAAAATTTAGTTTGTTACAACTCAAAATATTATTCAAAACAGCTGTAACTAGCTTTTTACCTCCTTTCTGGCAGGTAACAATTTTTGTAACTATTGTCACTGTGACAAGGATTCGGAATACCGATTTTTTGATTTTGTAACCAAAGTAGTCTATTATTACCGTGGTGACTATTGTAACCACGTCAGAATAGACCGGTAAGTGGGAAAATACTATGGGACCTTGTCACAATCATATAAATTTTAACTTTTCCCTAATAATATAATATTTTTCGAGTTGGAAGTTAGGCTCTTAAACCTACAGGCCTGTATAGTCTTAAGTTATATCTTTATAGATCATTAAAAAATTCGAATATAATTAATATTGAGCCGTTTCGATAAGTAGGGTAGGGTGGTTAGTATTCTATCAAGTTATTTAGATCAAATTCTAATAATGCGCAAATGTTATGGAATAATACAAGTATTTTTATAAAAATAAAATTTAAAGCGATTTATATATTCTGTTCGCACATCGTGGTCAGTTGGTTGGGAAGGGGACAAAATTCACATAAAGTGCCTAATTGCCCACGGAGTCGTCCCTAGATGAGTAAAATGTGTGACCAACCCCCAGTAATTTTTCCCATCTTCAGTCGAGCAAAATTTAAAAAAAAAATCATAATTTTAAATGAGTGGAGTAAAAATCCCTGTTTCTTAAGATAAAATTTTTTAACATTTTGAACAGTGAAATTTGCTAATTTGTGTAGGAGGTACCAGTACAACGTGTTCGATGTTTTTTTCGTAGAAAAAGCATGTAGAACAATTTTGGTCAGCAACTTTTGTCATTTGTACGGGAGGTACTAGAAGGGCCAACTGCTTCGGTTTTCTGATGTTTTGCCAACTTTTCCGGGATAAATTAACTAACCAAAAATATGTAATTTTGCATGCGAGGTACCAGATGGAGACAACAAATATAGTTTAAATGCACTCCTGAGTCAAATTTTTATAAGCGGACATCTTATGCCAAATATTTTTGATTTCAGAGTGCTGACAAAACAAAAATATGAGGGTAAATTACGTAATTTTTATGGGAGGTTTAATCTGTTATCTGTGGTTTTATCTGTTATTGTAAAATTATTAAACTGACAAAATTTAAGTGTCCTACAGTTTTCCGTTTGAAAGTTTATGAAGAAATATTATTTTCCAAAAATAGATCATTTTGTATGGAAGGAACCGCTAGGGATCGGCCGATATATATGTCTGAATTCAGTGTACTAACAAAAAAAGATACGTATGTAAAACTATGAGTGTGAATTCTGTCATTTATATGGAAGGTACCAGAAAAGAAGTAGCAAAGGTTTCGATTGTGTGGGAGGTACCAAAAGATTTTCTGAGGGTTTGTCTACTATTACAAGAAAATCAAATTGATCGAATTCATATATCCTCCAGTTGTTCGTTTGGAAGTTATGGAAGAAATATACAATTATTTAAAAATAGGTAAATTTATATGGAAGGTACCAGTAAGGGTAGATATTTTCTGATTATTTACAATTTCATTACGTCATTTTGGAAAATATTAATACTGGTAAACTATTAAGCATTATTCGAGTTATCCTGTCCACCAGCCAGCCAGATGGACATGGCTCAATCGTCTAAAATAGTACTGAAACGAAATTTGATTTAAGATAGTTTAGACCACATCTTCTTTAATAAGTTACACTTTTTTTCGTATTAAAATGATATGTACCCTCGCCCCTAAGGGTGTGGTAAAAACGGTATTTTTTGTACAATAAAGTATTTTGTGTTTTACATTAAATGTGCTTTTTTGTAGAATAGAAGTACTTTTTGGTACTTAGTACATTACATACAGTAAAAGTACTTTTTATTACGTTAAATAACTTTTTGGTACAATAAAAGTACTTATCAGTACACTTAAAGAAGTTTATAGTAAAATAAAAGTACGGTTTGGTGCAATGTATGTACTTTATGGTACTCTACAAGTACTTTTTGATAGAACAAAATAACTTTTTGGTACAATAAAAGTACTTTTTAGTACACGTCAAAATAATATGTAGTATAATAAAAGTACTTCTTGGTGCAATGTAGTACAATAAAAGTACTTTTTCTGTATAAAAAAATGACTCTTTGTTAGAATAAAATTACTTTTGGGCACGTCTAGAGTACGTTTTGGTACAATAAAGTTACGTTTTGGTACCAATAAACAAATTTAGTACAGTTAAGTACATATTAGTACAATAAATGTACTTTTTGATAGAATATGAGTATTCTTTAGTAAACTTTACACTTGTTTATAGTAGAATTAAAGTACTTTTGGTGCAATAAATGTACATTTTGGTTCTCTAAAAGTACTTTCCAATACAACAAAATAACTTTTTGGTACAATAAAAGTACTTTTTAGTACACGCAAACATAATTTGTAATATAATGAAATTACTTTTTGGTAGAATGTAGTACAATAAATTATTGCTTTAAAGTACGGTTTGGTACAATTAAAGAACTTTTTGGTGTACTTAAAGTTCATTTTGTACAAAACATGAATTTTTTGGTACAATAAATATACTTTTTGTTCTAAAAAAGTACATTCTTAATTTTTTTTTTGGTGAAACAAACGTACTTATTGGTACCTAGGTATTACCTTGTGACACTAAACATTAGGGTTGCAGCGAAATGTATGGACGATTGTTTTTGCGGAAATTTTAAAATTCCCGACGGTAATATTTCGCCGCTTGATGTAAAAAACACATGACGCAAATTTCAGTAAGACCGGACAACTATTTCCCGTGCCCCAAAGAGGTCAATGGTCAGGTTCTAAGTAAATCCTATGTTTTTTTACTAATGTTCGATTAAGGAGTTGTATTTTTTCTCTCAAATATGTTTTAGACAAATATTGACGTGTGTGGGCGGCGCCTCGGCCTTTTTGGCCACTTAGTACCAAATAACCTGGTTATATATCTACTAAACTGTTAAATTTTCAGGACGATTAAAATATTTGTAGGCTGTTATAATGGTTTCTTGTGGCGTGGCACAGCCCACTTCCACCCTGGTTGTACTTCATACTGTGCCAACAACACATACCAAATATCAGCTTTATACCTATTATATTTGATGAGATACAGTTTTATACCACGCCCAATGATTAGAAACCGCCCGTTTTTGGTTGTATCACGAAATTTGCTGCAATATGCATCCGCTCAGTCTTCAATGTGATTGGAGAAACAGTATTGCGGTTTCACAAATATTGTCCAATGGGCGGGGCCACGCCCACTTTATATATCAAAAATTAAAATACCCTATTTTCACCACCGATCACACAGCTACATTCTATGAAAATTGCAAAAAGATCGATCGAGTCATTGTTTTTAAATGCAAACAAACAAAAACTCATTTTCATTTGACCTATTTGGGGCACGGTTTAAAGTTGTCCAATTTTGCTTAAATTTTGACCATAGCCGATTTATAACAACTGACACAATAATCCTCTCGGTCATTAACGAATATCCCAAGCTGAATTTTTGCTGCCACCCTAACGTACAAAGTCTAAATCAGCTATGCCCACCGCTTGAGCTCGCGAACGAAAACAGCTTTTTGTGCTTTTACATGTTCACATAAAGTGCTTTGCGTTGCACACATAAACATACAAATCAGAAAGCGAAGAACAGTATTGCTTAAAACGTTTAATGATGTTTGGGAAAATGATTTTTTGTTTACGCAAAACGGCGTTGGCGAGCAAATCGCATACATTGACGTTGGGCATAACTGGTCTAAATCATTGCACTTTGTGCTAGTGGGTTTTTAGATCTAATTGAATATCTTTAATAGTACATAAGTATTGGGGAGCGCTTTACCATTATATCCTACTAATCTGGTTGTATTTTAGAAACGATTCTTTGACAATGGCTTCTCTTCAACATGCAACTATGAAATCGTTATAGTATCAATGATTTGTTGAAGTAATGATAAAGTAATTCCCTATGCAGTATTTCCCTCGTTTTGTTTTGCTGGGAATATTACCTGAATTGCCAGAACAAATAAGCGCAGCAGCGTTAATTGATTGATTGATACCTTAGATAGCAAAACGCATTAAAACACTTTTATTTCTTATACTTAGGCAACACTTGAATTCCTTCACTGACTGGACGATCTTACAAAAGAAGGGTATTTCACATTCGTCTCAGTCGGAGAGAATACACAAAATTTTCAAAGGCCACCTCATATTCTGCCGTTTGTGGTGCTGCTAACCTTATTACTCCTCCTTTGGTTTTTATAAATGCCCATAACAACCGACAAGGTGTGTTGTTGTGTTTACCTCTATAACGCTATAATTCAATGCCGTTTTTTGTGCGTGTTAAATGTGGCTAAAACACAAACGAGTGCGTTTGAGTGCTTCCGGTTATGTTTGTTAAGGGCCTCCGACAAGCAATTTGTAAATTGAATTTTTGTTTACTCTAAAAACTTCTAAACACAAAAGAATTTTCAAGCTACTGGCTGGTTGTGTGTGTTAAGGACGGTGTACAATCGGTTTCTTAGATGGCTGCCTGGTGTGATTACTTTCCGGACGGTAACTTAACGAAATTTTTGAAAAATGATTTCCATACACAAGTGTTGGTTGGTATTGCATTTAAACAAGTACGAAGAACATAGGATTATTTGCTGGTAATTGTATTTTTGAATAATACCTGTAATTTTGTGCTGAATCAATGGCAGAACATAATGAATGGCATGGAAATAGCAGCGCAGTGGAACAATCGCATTTGTAATGTTATATGGCAAAGGGGAGGAGGAATAACTTACACTTGTTCAGTAACGGAGTAGAGGCTAAAGCTTTCAAATAGGCACTAAAAAATGGCAATAGTTACCTTTACATATGCTGTACATTGTGAGGAACAAATACTTAAAATACCTTAAATCACCCTCTTGTAGTTTTACTTTTTGCTGCCTCACATTTTTTAAAAGTTTCAATTAATTTTCATAATATCAACACTTAAAGGATAATATCCATCACCCCCCCTTGGTAATTTCCTCTCAATTAAACAAACATCCTGAGTTAATAAACCTGCTAGGTAATATCATATTACGAAGATAAAGTTGAGCTGTGCTGCTGTAAAAGAAGACATCCACAAAAAGTCTACTTGAAAGAATGATGAGTTGCACTAATGCAGAGAATTAGTAATGGAAATCCTATTATATTCTAAGGAGCTTTACAGAAATTAGTTGGAAAACTTAAAACAATAGAGTATCCAATGTATAAAGCCACACACACACACACATACCCATACCGAAGAGAGAAAGAGAGAGCGAGTAAGACATCAGCACTTGTATTGCAACTAAATAAAATCTGCAACACTTTTCACTTAACACAAAAACTCCATCGCTTTGTCTTCTCCCTCCCCAAGGCGAGGGTGCAGGATATTTTATTTTGTTGAAAAAGGTCTGAATGGATGAAATGAGTAAATGAATAGACATGTAACATCTTTTGTTTGTGCAAAATGAACATGAGTTTTGCACAAAACTGAGTGAGGAATCAGTTCTGATGTTGCTGCTGCTGAATGTAGGTTGTTGGTAAAACCAGTTAATGTACGCCTTTCCCTGCTCTCGTCTTTAGTGAAGCAGGTAAATTACTTTGCAACTAAATGTTGAACCCAAAATGAAAAGCCAAACTCAGGGAATGTAGGATCTACAACATTCTAAAACCAAGTCTTAATTAAGGTTAAAATACAAAGATGACTTTTACGATTAAGCATGGGGCTGGGTAAGGGTTATCCCTTGTAGCTCTTTGAAATTGGTCCAGCTCTTACTAAGTAAGTAAATTAAAACTTTTGCAAAGGTGTATTTCTATTGCCATTCATTATTTTGTTTTCGCAGGAGGCTATCCCTATGAATTGTTTTGTATTTCTTTAGAATCAGCTGCTGTTATTGTTCTACACTACAATTAGGTTTGCCAACTCATTCAGCGCAATAGCTCACCCCCCCCCCCCCCTATGCCAGCAAGTGGTAGTATTGTTTTAATTTACTTAACAGCTAAAGGAAAAATCGTAATGTTCTTGTTAATTTGTTAAAATGCTATTGTTGCTATTACGCCAACATGTTGGCTCGCATAAGATTTGTTAATTAATTTGTAAAGCTTTAGATAAACCCCTAACGGTATGCAGCGCTAATTCGATACTAATAGAGTTTTGTTGCCTTCTCTCAAAACTATAATAACTTTTTTTTACTTACAAGTTACTGATTATAACACCATAAACCTTTGCATAAACACCAGGAATTAATTGGAAACCTGCTTGGAAAATGTACAAATTAAAAGCGATAATCACACCTGCGTGTATCTTGAGAAATCCACATCCACAACTTTGCTGCCACTCAGCACAAAATGCCACAGATATTCAAGAAAAATGTGGCAATTATCTGTCGGTAGGTAGGAGAGGAACACGCCATCGTGCACTGAGGAACGTGTGTCGTCATTTGGCATTTTGTTAAATACCTGTAAAATACTAATTGCGCTGTGAAGCAAAATAATTGCATACTTTTGGGTTTTTAATTAAAACTACGCAAACGTTGCATAGTCGGTAGGTGGTGGGGGAGGCAGTGAGAAAAAAACACATACTCCCGCACATAAAAAACTTGTTACAAGTAGCAGAAGACATCAGAGTTGTCTTGTTGCGGTTATGTGGTTGAAGTCAATCAACAAATTAATTAGAATTTTTGTGGCATTACTGATGAAGGAGGGGTCATGATGTCATGAAGGTGAATATTTGTAGTAAGTAAATAGTATAGTTATTGCGTAATTAAATATTTCTCTACGAATAAATTAAAATTGATAAAATGGCATTAAAATAACGAATTACATAATTGGAAATTTAGTGGCAAATGTATTCAATAAGACTGAGAAACGAATAAAAGCAAAGATTTGGCATATTTTGATAAGATTTTACGACATACGTCTATAGATTCGACTACTACAAAGTTAGTGTTGTACAGCACATGATTTTGGGACTCAATTCTGAGAATTGCCCATGAAAGTAGCCCAAAAAATAAGAACTTCAGAATCATTAGTTTTGTCAAGTTGGCTGTATTTATAACACAGTATAACACATGATTTTGGGACTCAATTCTAAGAACAGCACGTGAAAGTAGCCCCAAAAAGAATAAATTCTGCATCATTCGTTTTGTCAAATTACACGCCATAATAATTTAATATCGACTTGAAGTTAGTAAATATCGTATAGGGGAATTTGTCACGTTTAAGGCTCTTTTGTTTGACATAACTCGAGAACCACTTGTCCGATTTAGCTGCAATTCTCAAAATTTAGTTCCAAATCAATAAGCTGAAAAATGTTGTATTGTGTTAGTCGAAAGGACCACCGATCACAGAAGCTAAGACGTCTGTAACAGTGTTCGAACCCAGATCAGCCGCATGACAGTCGCTTATACTAACCCTCATACTACGGTCGGTCTTCGGCAGTGGTCGGCAATAAAATATATTGATATTTTCACACTGTCAGAATCTAGTTTTCAAATACGGTTTTGTAATTTTGAAGTGTTTTTTACCTTTGAATTGAATTGATTTAGAGTTTTTTTTACGCTGATTATAATTAGCCACTGATGGCTATGTGTGCCCTCCGCTTGTCTATAGAGTCCGGCAGAGTGGCGGGCGCTATGGTAAGTATGCCATATGAAATGCTCCCAAATTGAGAATACGGTTAACAAAATTTATCACCACCTTTCATATGTTAGAAAATTTTTGAGGAAGTTGGCACATTTTAACTTTTTTAAAAATTTACTGAATCGTATTCCGACACCATCGGTTTATGCGGCTTCTTTAGTTTATGTGATATCTCGATAGAACATTTCTAAAATATACCATAAGATTTAAACTTCCCAGCGGCGAAATTAGCAAGGCCTTCTGCAAGTAGGCATGCAACAAGGTCTTTTGAGGCATTCAAACGTCATGTCTTCAAGGCCTTGTTCTCAAATGCCTGAAAACAGGCCTTCTCCTTTCTTCCTGAAATATCCCGAGCACATGTTTACTATATTCTTGATAGACCACTGCTTCAGGCCTTTTCTGAGAAGGGAGAATCAAGGTTTTCGATGATTTGTTATTCCACCATAGAAGGCATGAAAATAAAAGGCAACGAGGAAGATGTTCGTGTGTTTTTCTTAAAACAGTTTATAATTAGTTTTAGTCACACAATTCGAATGCATCTTCATAGGCTAGATACTAGCATGGCTGACTAACAATCGCACTGTAGTGAGTTCAAACTCCAGCGTTGTTTACTGTAGTTGGAAAAAAGAGCAATTATAGAGAGAAATATATAGAAGTGAAAAATATCTAAAAATAAACAAAACAGTATGAGTATGCCCAACTGCATATTTTTTCACTTTTCAAGTCTTTCTATTTTCATGTGTCTGCAGGCCTTCATATAGGAAGCGACGATGGAAGGCCTTGCCTCTCAACGACACCCTATGCTATTTGGAAAGGAAGAGGGAATGCAGGCCTACTGACTGTTTTTGAAAGCCTTCTAAAAGGCCTTCGTGGTACTTCTTTTCGCCGCTGGGAAACGTACGTGGTGTTGCTTTCACAACACTTAAGCAGAGACGGACTGTTATACAGCAAACACTGCTTCGCGTACGTGAGAATTGCCGATCGTATTTGTTTGAAAAAGAAGAGCATTGCCGGCCTCGCGAGGCTATGGGATGCCTTGCACTGCCTATGCCAAAATTATTTAAATAGCAGGATAAGATTCAGTAGATTTATAATATCGTTTAATCATAGGCTGATGTAGTCTCAGTGACTTATATGGTCTTAGCAAGAACCTACACACATTAATAAAATAAAAGTGAGGTACTGTTCTCTTTAGATCTAAACATTGCTGTTTTTCCGTTCAACGTAGCTTTTATTGTGTCTTGCGCTGACTTACGCGATCGATTGGCTGATATTCTTAAGATGTTTGGTGTATCGCGTATTGATGCATAGGGATGATATTGTTGGTGTATCTAGTATATTAATGGATGCAGGCAGATGGTCTGGTGCCCTTAAGTAGTTTGGTATTGATCCCAGGATTAAGTGTTTATTAGTACAAGTGCGGAGGACCCTTTGTACAGGCTAAGTGTTCGTTATTCAAGGACTCACTGTACAGACTTAAGACCCGCACGATCCAAAAGGCTAAAGTGATCGAGTAATTTTTTTCACAGAATGCAAATATTCGGAATGAAGCATTATAAATTACAGAAATAGTTGCGGTGAAAAACATTTTTTTCTTCGCACGATCCAAAAGGCTAAAGTGATCGAGTAATTTTTTTCACAGAATGCAAATATTCGGAATAAAGCATTATAAATTACAGAAATAGTTGCGGTGAAAAACATTTTGCAACCCATTGTCAAGCAGTACTGAATACAAAAAAGGTGACAGCTAGACGCCAATAAAGTTTGATCAGAAATAAATTAAATAAATAAAAAAATGAATCACACCTATACCCAAAAAATTTAATTAGATCATATGCTCTAAGTTGTTATTAAATTCGGACATATGTAAGTGCAGCATACGAATTAGGTTTTTATAAAATATGTTTTCATATATTCAGTAACATTTTTTTCGGTGGATTTTAAACCAACAATATTCTCAGTCATGGTGAGAGAAAACGGATCTATCTGATAACTCTAGAGACTTTGTTGCGGTGTAGGACTTTCCACGACGATTTGTCAAAAAAAGGTGATAGCTTGTGGTTTGTAAAACAAAAAACAAATAAATGAGACACACTGAATACCCAAGAAATAGTGTAATAAGATTACTATAAAATAGTCGTTGTTACTTTCAGCCATAAGTGCAGCGTATCTCGAGACATTTAGTTCCTTAATCATATCGGGAATAATACAGAAATCTTTCTTACTTTGTGATTCAAAATGATGAAATTTTTTTCGTAGTATAAGAGATTTCGTGCTAAAACCTGGTATGCCAGCTTCTGTTCTCTAAGCAAAGGTTACGTTCTTAAAAAAGCGAGATCGGTCAGAAACTACACCCACCTTCGATAAAAATTGCCCCTGCGATTACAATCGTAGTCGAAGGGTTATCAAGCTAAGTTTGAAATGCAAACTTCTCCGTCTAAGCGGAGGTTGAACTATAACATGAGCAGTATCGGTCAGAAATTAGAAATTAGGCGTTAAAAATTAATATCAATATTCGTAGCTCAGCTCAAGCTAAGTATTTCACATTACAGTAAGAAACTATTGACAAACAATTTATGTGAGAGGCTAAAAGTCAGATCCACCTCTCATATAAACTCCGCTGTTTTTGGGGTACAAAGTTTAATAAAATATAGTTGTAAGGTAAATAAACAATTTTATTACCATTTTTTTCGAAAGATGGAGAGTGTCTAAGTTTCGGCATATCTGATGATAATTATCTTGGCATTCGATAGCTCAATGAAAGCGACATAGATTAGCAATCTGAAAGTGCCGGGTTCGATACACGGCTGGGGCACTGGCATAGTCAACATCGACGAAAAATTACTTATCAAATACTTTCGAGTTATCCTGCCAACAAAACTCATCCTGGATGCTTCCACTACAAAAATGATTTATCAACATCTCAAAAATATATCAATAAAATCAGCTGGCGCCATCTGTTGGATGAAAATGGCGGTTAAAACACAAAACATCCTTGACAAAAAAGAACCAAAAAAAGTTGACAAAGAAAGATCGTGCTATAATCGGATTAGATACCCAATCGAGTGCCGATGTAAACGGCATAAAGCTTTATCAACTCAGCTACTTCCTCCAGCTGTTACTACAACAACAACCTTACTAGTTTTAAATACATTCAGCCAAAACATAAACCATGGGGTAGCCGATCACTACCGTAGGCGCCCGTATCTATATTAGTTACTCCGGCCGAAGGTGAATGATAACGTTTTGCTACACGAATTTAAGTTTTTCCCCCAACAAATCTCTTTAAAATATTTTACTATATCTTGTATTATCCTTGAATTTAATTACTTTAATGTGCACTCTTTTCTTCTACAGATTGAACATGATGCTTAATTCAGCTTTTCATGTCATTTCTCTTGTCCCTAAATTGTTCCACACCACCTGGAATTAATTCACAGTAACCTGCATATCTTGAGATTTCCCCACTCATGACCAAATACCAAATGATACCAAAATATTTCTGCATATCTTTAGATTTCCCTTTCATGACATCTAATTATACCGATATATTTCGAAATCCTTATTAACAATTAAACAATTTCTCATTACACACAATTCCCTTGAAACATTCAAGACATTTTAACAGATAACACATTTCAATTCCATTTCCAAAAATTGGTCTGTTCTGAGTACTAATGTACACAGAAAAGTTCCTATGAATATTACAAACACTCACTCATTGGTGTCATGAACCCTTTTGGCAAACTTTAAGAGATATCCAGGAAACAAAACAACAAAACAACAAAAAAACAATTAACAATGTTCTATAGAAGACGATGGCACCACAATATACATACGGTCATTTACATTGATTTCCACTTTGACAGATATTTAACATGGTCAATTATGCAACTGACAGAATAGAACAGGACACAGAAAGAGTTTTTTCACAAACACCGACACTGACACACAGTTAGGTGGACAGACAGTCGTACAAGCACAGATAACATTGCCTGCATAAGTGTGCCTCTATAGACATGTATTGTACTTGTAAGGCTGCCGTTAGTTAAGAGGCAAAGTAAGGGACGTAAAAAGGAAACTCAGTGATGACCAAACTGGCGGCCTGTGAAATCAGGGGTAAAATATAAAGAAGGCAAAGTTGGCAATAATTTTTAATATTTCGCAAGAAGTTGGGACAAAATATAATTTTTTCATAGGCAGTTTATTGTGTTCTCTATCTTATAGGAGCGAATTAATATAGAGATTTCATTTCTTTAGGCTCTGATACTCTTGATTTCTCAGTATAAAAAACAATGTCTTAACACTACAAAATACGTAATTAAACCAAGGTTAACTAATTAACCCTCTAAAGTAGCCGCAGCTTGTACACAATTCTCATTGTGCTACTTCGATTAACCAATACTCTTTACCAACTTTTGCCAAATTTATGACAAACTTTTAAATAACCATATCAGCTTGCGTCTGCTACATTCAATGCAACCTTAAACAACGAGCACCACAATACCTCCATTATTTTTAAAATTTGTACTACAAGTACATCAACTTGCAAATTACACCTTTGGGCAATATTATAATGCTATCGGACAAAGTTCATTGTTTAACACAATTTATCCTTTGAAAACCCTAGACAATTAGCATCTTGTAAAGCAATCAGTTTTAATAAACAATATACCTTATTATGTAGTGTATACATATATATATTTTTTAGAAACATTCTTCGAAACTGAGGACATTACTAAATAAAATATTTGTAGGCACTTATCTTAGCTTTGCCTTCCTTTTTACACAATAACAGCACATTTAGCAAATTGCACCGGGTCAAGAACAGCAGCAGCCTTATTAAAGCTGTTTATATAAATTACATTAATTATCACATGCGTTTGGATGTAATTGGGTGAAACAAACAGAAAAAAACAAAATCTTAAGTTAAGAACATCATCAGCGTTGTCTAAGTAACAGCCACAGATGTCTAGACTGTTGCAAAATTTCAAGGAAATTTAAGTGAGTGGGAAAATTAATGAGCAGAAAGAATTAAAGGAATTGAACAAATGCTAAAAAATTTGTGATGTAATATAAGATTTAACAAAATTACAGCTTTCTAGAAATTTTCTAGCTATAAGGTAATGACGAAGCACATATTACACAGTATTACAACTTTTTGGTGATTGAATGGTTGTATTACAGTAAGAATGGCTTAGGTTAGTATACGTCTTTCTTATATCAGATCAGATGAAGTTTTCTGTTTATACTAAAATTGAGTTTGAGAAAAATCCTAAAAAATTGTTTTATATTGTTTTAGCCCATTTTCGATAAAATATGACTTCAATGAAATTTAACGAAGAAATAAAATTTTTAGAGAAAATTTTGAAGATTTTTTTTAAACTACTATTTCAAATCCTTACGTTTCCTTTTCGTCCTTTTTTCATAAGTGATGAGTAAAAAAAAACATTTATAAAAAACCTCCAAATGAATCACATTTCACCTCTTCGTAACGAAATTGAGATATTTCAGTCTGTTATTGGATGTATTACTATGCAGACCGCATCAACCGTCTGTTGACCTAAGGATATGTAATCGGCGAATAAAATGAGCAACATTTTCCACAGAACGTTGATTTTTATAATACAACTGAATATATTGGACAGTATATTGCAGTGTGGGAGTGTCCATAACAAATTGTCGAACAATATGAAACATAAATAAGATGACAGCTTGACACCAGTCATGCGTGATCTGTAAAAAAAACTAATTTGAAAAAATAACCTCTAAATGTATCACATTTTTCCTTACTACCATCTTCCTCGTCGCAACGAAAAAAAGATATTTAAATCCGTTATTTTAAGCAACCATCTTTCGGACTAAAGCATTGCTGGTTTGCCATCGCACAAGAACCCAGTAGAAAGTGTCTGCAAGACAACCTCAAGGATAGGTGCATGACCATAGTATAACGTTGATGACACGCAGGTAACCGTGACGATATAGTATTGTATAACGATACCTCTTACTCAGAATCGTCAGCGCAGTCGAATTGTATAATGTAAAATGTTGTACTCTTCCAACAATCGTACTCTCATATTCTCCCAACAATCGGTGAACATTGTTTCTCTGTCTGTACATGTGTCTGGTTTTCTGTTGTATGCAAAACAAGTGTGTGTGATGTTGCTGTCATAACACTCAACTGTTTTGAAACAAAAATAATACAACTAAAACCAAACGTTTAAGTACATATACCCTCACCCTTAGTAAAATACAAAATTTTCCAGTATATTGATATTATTACTCGATATCTAAAGTGGGCGGAGTTGTACATTTGTATGGGAGGTAACAGAAGGAGCGTGGCTAGACTTCAGCTATTTTCTCCAAAACTTTATCCTGATTTAGCGTTCCTAAGTTCAGAATTTGGCCCTTTTGCTTTGGGTGTATTGTTATTACTCGCTTTCTAAAGTGGGCGGAATGGTAAATTTTTATGATAGGTACCAGAAAGGGCGTGGCTAGACTTCCAAGATTTTCTCCAAAATTTTGTACTGTTAACGAAATACAGAATTTTGCCACGATCGTATTGAGTGTATTGTTAATATTACTCGGTTTCTATTGTGTGCGGAGCGGTACATTTGTATGGGAGGTACCATAATGGCCGTTGCTAGACTTACAATTTGTTCTCCGAAACTTTATCCTATTATAGCTTATAAAAATACAGAATGGGTGTACTGATATTATTACACGATTCCTAAAGTGGTCGGAGCCGTACATTTGTATGGGAGGTACCAGAAGGGGCGTGGCTAGACATCCAGATTTTTTTCCTACTATAGCTTTACTAAATAAAGAATTCGTGCACAATTGCGTTATGTTTATTGATATTATTACTCGATATCTAAAGGGAGCGGAGTTGTACATTTGTATGGGAGGTACCAGAAGGGAGATACCAAAACTCTATCCTGACTTAGCTTTGCTTATTACAGAATTTGGACACCATCGCTTTGGGTGTATTGTTATTATTACTCGCTTTCAAAAGTGGGCGGAATGGTACATTTGTATGGAAGGTACCAGAAAGGGCGTGGCAATATATCCCATTTTAAATACAGACAGACAGTCCGACGGACATGGCTCAAACGTCTTAAAAAGTCATGAAAAATTAAAAGAATCCTTCTATGTGTTACTCTTTTGGGTCTTATCTTACCCGTAGGGTGAGAGTTTAACAAGATAACAGTCCGGCATGTCATGTGTGATCTGTAATATCAAAACAAACACAAATTAAATCAAGCCTTTAAATGAATCACAGTCTTCTTACTACCATCTTCTTCCGCTAGCGGAGGTTTGACTATGCAGACTACATTTGCAGTCAGTTGAACTGAGGACATTGATGTGCGAAGCGCACGAATAACATTGAAGTTTACACGATAAATTGTCAAACAGTACTAAATAAAAATATTGTAACGGCCTGACACCAGTCAGGCATGATGTGCAAAAAAAGAACACAATTAAAATAAACCTCTTAATGAATCACAGTTTTCTTACTGCCCTCTTCCTCATTGTATAAAAATTTATATATTTTGAACCGTTTTCGGAAGTTCTACTATGCAGACTACATCAATCGTCAGTTGGACTAAGGACATATGTAGTGAAAAGTGCACGAACAACATTCAAAAATGTTCGTACTGCAGTTGAATAATTCAAAAGGATATGTGGCGATATGGCTTCTTTCATGTTGAGTTGTCACACAATACTGAATAAAAATATAATGGCAGCTTGTCACCAGTAAAGCGTGATCCGTAAAAAATGTATGAAGAAGAAATAAACCTCAAAATGAATCACACTTCATTTCGATAGTCAACGGTATTGCTTTAAGCTTTGTAAAAAATGCAAGATTTTTTTATTATACGTTAAAATTGTACTAAATAAAACTTCAAAAGTCTTTCTCGTAATACATAAATATTATTTTTTCAGCAATTATTGGCTATTCCAATATGAAATTATGATTTAGGTATATCTGCATTCTGCCTGGACTAGATCATAGAACTTATGCTCGATATAGGTTTGATCTTCCTCACCAGGAAAATTTTTTTCAATTTTGAAATTCAAAAACACTGTTAACATTTGACCAAACTTTGTCTCGGTGGGGAGCGGCTTTAAAAAACCGATAATATCATTATATTAGAGAAATCAAAGAACTAAAGTTCTTTGTATTAGAGGCTCATGGCTTCCGCTTGAAATACAAAGGGTATATTATTCCATTTCATATGAATACCCAACTGTGTTTCGGAGTTGGGCCCTGATATCGGATCTTTAGGCCTTCATATTGCATACTAAAAGTGAACTTAAATGGTAGCCACACTTACCTATACGGCATGTCTAGTAAAGACTTCTCAGACACTGACGTTCGCATTCGTCGATAAACAAGTATGTGCCGTTAGTTGTGAATCTAAATATAGAAATCGTTTAAATTCACAATAACACATGAAGTTATCCCATACCTCATTCATGGGGTGTAAGAGAAAATTAATTTTTTTTAAGTGATCGGCGAGGGCTAATTTTTTGACTTCTCCCATTTTTTATTTTTCATTTAATTTAAATTTTCTCAGCCGGTCCCCTTTTTGAGAGCTTTAGCCGCTATTTTTGGATCAAGAAATTTGCTGCAAATGTATTGCCTATCAAGTTTTGCCAGCTCTGTACCCTTCATAGTGTTACGGCTGTTGAGTGCCTCGAGATTAACTCAGCATATCCCTGTTCTGTGCCAACATAAGAAAACACAACTTGGTTTTCTTTACGGAAAGAATAACAACAACGACAACAACAACAACAACAGCAACAAAACCAACAACAAATTGAACAACTTTGCAATTTTTGTGGCAAAAATCTCCATCCAACCAAACCCCATGTACAGTCTAAAAGTTTGCTTTTAATGCAATCATGTTTGGTTGCAACGTCAATGTTTTATCTCCATCTACAATCTATCGTTGTGTTGATATTGTTTCAACTCTTTGCTTCAATCTAAACTGAATTGAAATCTTTTCGTTTCCTAATTCCCCAAACAGATATGTGGCAGAACTTTACAATGCTGCAGTTAAGCATAGCAGCAGCAGCAGCAGAAAAATGTCCTGCTCAGCTATTGTTTGAATATTGAATGAAGCCAATATGTTGGAAAAAGAAAGCTAATAGTATCATGATGAAATTTCTATCTTCATATCAACTTAAATATTGATACCCCTATTCCCAAAAGATTTTATGAGTTTCCTTGCGGCGTTTTTGCAGCAATAGAAAAATAGAAATATATATACTATTTGCATGTTATATATACATACATACATATATGTATGTACAATGTACATAGTATATATGTATATGTATATGTAAAATGCAAGGTAATTTCAATTTGTTTAAACAATCTCAATGTTTATGTTACTAAGTTTGTGCACTCAAATTGTGTTTGGGATATGAGTCTATAATGCATGGCTGAGTACAGGTTTCCAAACTATTAAATGTTACATAAGCCATGTGTGGTTCTGCACACAGCAAGCAGTAGTTTGAAGTGCAATATACGATTGCACTTCATGGCACTATTAACACGCTGTGAGCTGCTGTTTGATTCCTACAACGAATACCATTATGTAATAGTATCCTGATTAGGTTGTTTTTGTTTTTATTTTCTGTTTTCAAACCAATCTATTCTAGGGAAATTACTTACGTCTGATACGAGTACTAAATTTATCATACCTTATCCCTCAATTAAAGCTATTGATATCCTATTTGCAGTTGACTTCTACGTATTGCCTTTTGAGTGCGTGTGTGTTTCTGTCTGGGGATTTTATGAGTAGTATTTGTAATGCGTTCGATGAACGTTCAAGATATATTTACATGCAACACTAACATACTGCATATCTATATAAAAACAAACTTGTAATTTTTGTATGCATGTAGTACACACATACAAGTTAGCCATATATATATATTGCTTATACGTGTGTACGTGTATGTTTTGCAGAAAGTCCCAGCATGACCATTATGTTTTCTGATTGATTTCTTAGTAATGGCTTAAAGCAGTTTCAATTGTCAACTAATACTTTTGGTATCAGACGGGATTATCATGTCTAACACCACAACTAGTTGTTATTTTTTATTTGTTTTTAAAGAGGATAAGTTGAAAGAGTTTGTGAATAGTTTCTGTGTTCTTAGTAAAAGTTTAAAAATATTAAATGAAGTCTATATTTAAGGGCGATATTTCAAAAACAAATAAAGATTTAGTTCTTACATAATCTTAAGTGATATGCATTGCTATCACATACAGAGAATAATGTAGGTAATATAGCTGTTTTATTTATCAAATACTGGAATTATGTTGTTTGTAAAGTTATGCCCGAAATCATGCAGTCGTTTTATTCCAAGAAATGAAGGGTGATGCATTTAGAAGTTTTTTTTTAAATTGTATATAAAAACTTGAAATACAACTGGATAACAAAATTTTTATCATAACCCTAAAGAATAGATTTCGGCATTTACTTTTAAGAGATAATCTCAAAGAATTATTGGTCGTGACTTCGACGTAGCAGGTTTGTTGGGAAGGTCCAACTATCAATCACTCTTTTTAGCGTTGCCACCAAAATATCCCAAATTATGCGTGTTATGTTGGCTTCCAAGCGTTGAAACAGAGCTGGACTATCAAAGCAAACTTTTGACTTCGCAAAACTTCAAAGAACAACATTTAGAGTTGTGATACATGCGCAATGTGCCTATCGCAGTGATAACTCCAGAGAGGCCATGTTTTGCGCTATGGGTTTTATAGCATCATCTTGTTGAACTTAAATGTTGTCGACATGACGATCTTTAATTTCAAAAGACAAAACCCTCGGCGAATATCATGAATAGAAATACCTTCTTTCATTAGTCCTTAGGGCTTCTTTTGGATCCGGTAGATCTTCCTAGACTCTCTTTCTTCCTTTCCTTTGAACATTCCTTGGCATTAGGGTCAATGCCTTTTTAAGTATTTTTTTATACTTACACTTATTTTTATTCCAACGACATTGAACCCTGCTGGAATTTGAACTCACTACCGGGCAATTGTTTGTCAACCATGCTACTTTCTAGCCTATGAAGATGCATTCGAATTGTTTGACTGAAACTAATCATGAACTATTTTATGTATGTTAAAAAAAAGGCCTTATTGCCTGTTGGTAGAAGTCCTTGTAAATTTCGCCGCTGAGTTGTGTTATGAGCAACGAATACACATACAAACTCCTTCCACTTGCCTTTTTTTTAATTCCTTCAGCAGGCGTGAAAAACGGGAAGGGAGCATGGAATGACAATTACCGAGAACATTGCCAAATAAGGACTTCTGCATGCGTTATATGAGAAGGTCTTTCCAATTTCGCCACTAGGCATGACCGTTATCGGTGACGTGCGATAAAGCCAATCGATTATTTCTCATTCGATTGGGAAATAAAGCCATATGGCTTTATTACTACAGAACGTGTGAAATAAAGCCATTATGGCATTATTGCAGCGAAAGACGTATGCGGTGGGGATCACGCCGCTCGTCGGGTATTTAGTATCTCTCCCTGTAGTGCGAGACGAATGCGGTGGGAAGCACGCCCCCCGCCACAAGATGAATCTTCTAAGGCCTCTAAACTAAAACCCTTTCGAAATTTACGCAAAATTTACGCACGGGAGACTAAGATGTTGCGCTCGACTTCAAATCGATTGCTCTGCCACACTCTCCGCAATATCCGCAATATCTGCAATATTCACCACATTCAGAACGAATGTGGCCTTTTTGTTCACTTATCATCCTATGACAGACAATGAGACTCAAATTTGCTGATGGTATTGATAGTAGAAGGCTCGGAAGGTCTATTAAATATATATACACTAAGAGTTATGCGAAGTGCATGAAAACAATTTAAACAGCTGTATAATTTGTAGACGTTATTGCGTTGTGAGTCTTTTCTCTATAAATTGTCAGCCAATACTGAATAAAAGTAAGTTAACCGCTTGACACCAGTCATATGTTTTATACAAAGAACGATGTATAAATAAAAACAACATATAAATGAATCACTCTCACTATGGAATGGATGTGATCTTTTCGTATGTCATCCAAGAACAGATGGCTGGATGGATATTTGTGGATAAGATTGGTACTAGTGGACTCGAAAGGTCATTTAAGTACAACATATGTTTTAAAAAGCGGATGAAATTGTTTGCCAAAGAGCTAATGTTTGTTGTACAGCTGAAGAACTTTCAGAAGATGTTTTAGCAAAGGTCTTGCCATAACAAATTGTCAAACAAATCTAAACAAAAGTTATGTGAAAGGTTGACACAAGTCAAGCGGAATATATTAAAGCAGAGCAAATAGAACTAAAACCTATTTATGAATCACAGCTTATAATCCCAATAATATATGTAAATAATGTGTTTTTTTTAATATTGCCTTTCTAGTTTATGTATCTGAAGCAGTGTTAGGCATTCCATAGCCTTAAAAGGCCGGTAATAATGTTTTTTTTTCACACACTCACGATCAGCAATTCACGCGTACTCGAAAGTTTTGTTTGATTCAAAACAGTCAATTAACTGCTTATGTGTTATCAAAGCAACACCACTCATGCTTCTTTAGTATTCACCAAAAG
This sequence comes from Muscina levida, assembly GCA_964034835.1. NCBI lineage: Eukaryota > Metazoa > Arthropoda > Insecta > Diptera > Muscidae > Muscina > Muscina levida. Next base: position 28,585,730 of record OZ035883.1, on the reverse strand, counting down.
AACAGACATAAGTATAATGATGTTCAATGTTCAACTATTGTTGATTATTATTTACTATTTGGAATATAAATAATGTGGTTTTATAAAAGTTATATTTTTTTATTGCCTTAACACTACAAACGATTTTTAGTTGATGTATCTGAAGCAGTGATAGGCATACCATAGCCTCACGAGGCCGGTAATAATTGTTTTTTTTTTTACATAGTCACCATCGATATTTTAGGCGATTTTTGTTTGATTTGATTCAAAATAGTCAATCTCTGTTTGAGTGTTATGCATACAACACCACACACGCTTCTTTAGCATTCAACAAAAAAAAAACAGCCACAAGTACAGACAGACAATGTTTAACGATTGTTGAGAGCGCATATATGAGAGCCCGATTGTAGGAAAAGCACAACATTTTTACAGTATACGCTTTTTGTTCGTATGCTTTCGGTTCGTTTATGCCTGCCACCGATCTAAAGCTATTGTTCAAAAAAAACTACTTTCATTTTTATCTTTTTAGAATGCAGTGTCCCTTTATCACATAGTTTTTTAGGAAATAATTAATTTCACTTTCTTCATACTTCACAACCAATACTCAACAATTGTACAGTAGCATAAAAGCTGAACGAACATATTTTCAATTAACTTACATTCTCAGAAATCGTTTATACGTCCGTCCGTCCTCACATCAACTTAAATAAGCAAAACTATTTTGATGTTTTGTCATTTCCCTCAACACACACACCCATCCGACCATGACATGCTCGGCATTCTTACAACTTTGTTATCTATGATGATATGTCAATTTTATTTTCATGACATATTGTTGTGTAGTGTCGAGTCCTCTTCTTCATGTCATCTTGCCTCTATGACACAATGTCCTAGGACCTACGCTAACGACGGTTGTCCTGCATGTGACATCAAGTGCATACAATAAACTTGACAATATATTTGATCTTTCGCCTCTGTTGTGCTGGTTACACAAAAACGTTTTCAGCTTTGTTAGTTGTTGCTGCTGCTGCCGCTGCTGCTTTTGCCGTTGTTGCTGTTGTTGTTGAGCAGCAGCAAAATGAAATTTGCATGCAACACTTTGAATGTCGCTTAACAATTTGGCCAGTACACAATACGAGTACAATCTTTAGAGCAATAAAACATACACATGTACATACAAACGAATGCAAATGTAACCGTGTGTTTGTGTGTTTATAGGGGTGCTATGCACTATATATGTATATAGCCATCTTACTATATTCTTTCATTACTCGTATATCGCTAGACAAAGGCATAGCCATTCGCAATTGTAGCGTATTGTTTAAAGCATAAAACAAGCGACAACAAAACAATACAACTATAATACAACGGTTGCCTACAGTGGTACGTACGTAGTGTTGCCGGTATTGCAGCTGTTTCCATTTCGCGTGTGCCTGTGTCCGTTGGTGCATATTCATGTTCTTTGCTGTATGTATGTATATGCAACATAGTGTTGCATGTTATTCTTTTGTTCATGTACTACATATTTGTACGTGTTCGCATACACAATGGGTGTAGGTATGTGTTATGCTACTACATGTGAAAGAAATGCTGTTTTGCTTGGATATTGTTTGGGTATTGTTGCAATACAGGTGTATTGTTTAGTTATAACTTTACATGTTGTTAAATATTTACACACTTAAAGCGCTCTATTGTGTATGTTTGTTCTTTGACGACTGCAAGAAGAGAAAAGGAAACAAAAACATCTGAAAACAATTTGTATTTAGTTGATGTTTTCTTTTTATTTCCTCCTTAACAATGCTGTTAAAAAAAATAAGTGATGGAAGACAAGGTGCAGCAGGCGATATTAATGCAACTAATTAAAGTTATGTTAGTGTACTAATTTTGAATTCACTTACAGGCAGCGTTGGGTTTTTATATATGATATAAAATATGGCATGTGTCCTTTCGGGTGGCATAGCATTTTTTTCAAAAATAAAACACCAGAAATTCTATGGAATGAACAAAATTGTAGCTTTATTAGCTCACAAATTTCAAGGCATTTAATGTTTAAAAATAATTTCTGGCATGTGGCCTCCGCTACTGCGCATTATGAACGCCATCCTGTCAGTCCCATTTGCATCATTTTATGGGCATGCTTAGTCTTATCTTGTCAATAAGGCGTCGAATGTTGGCTTCTTGTTGTGAATCTAAAATTAAAAAGCGTGTTAATTCACAATAACGCACGAAGCCATCCCATACCTCATTCATGGTTTAGGGTTTAGGTTTAGGTTTAGGTTTAGGTATAGGTTTAGGTTTAGGTTTAGGTTTAGGTTTAGGTTTAGGTTTAGGTTTAGGTTTAGGTTTAGGTTTAGGTTTAGGTTTAGGTTTAGGTTTAGGTTTAGGTTTAGGTTTAGGTTTAGGTTTAGGTTTAGGTTTAGGTTTAGGTTTAGGTTTAGGTTTAGGTTTAGGTTTAGGTTTAGGTTTAGGTTTAGGTTTAGGTTTAGGTTTAGGTTTAGGTTTAGGTTTAGGTTTAGGTTTAGGTTTAGGTTTAGGTTTAGGTTTAGGTTTAGGTTTAGGTTTAGGTTTAGGTTTAGGTTTAGGTTTAGGTTTAGGTTTAGGTTTAGGTTTAGGTTTAGGTTTAGGTTTAGGTTTAGGTTTAGGTTTAGGTTTAGGTTTAGGTTTAGGTTTAGGTTTAGGTTTAGGTTTAGGTTTAGGTTTAGGTTTAGGTTTAGGTTTAGGTTTAGGTTTAGGTTTAGGTTTAGGTTTAGGTTTAGGTTTAGGTTTAGGTTTAGGTTTAGGTTTAGGTTTAGGTTTAGGTTTAGGTTTAGGTTTAGGTTTAGGTTTAGGTTTAGGTTTAGGTTTAGGTTTAGGTTTAGGTTTAGGTTTAGGTTTAGGTTTAGGTTTAGGTTTAGGTTTAGGTTTAGGTTTAGGTTTAGGTTTAGGTTTAGGTTTAGGTTTAGGTTTAGGTTTAGGTTTAGGTTTAGGTTTAGGTTTAGGTTTAGGTTTAGGTTTAGGTTTAGGTTTTAGGTTTAGGTTTAGGTTTAGGTTTAGGTTTAGGTTTAGGTTTAGGTTTAGGTTTAGGTTTAGGTTTAGGTTTAGGTTTAGGTTTAGGTTTAGGTTTAGGTTTAGGTTTAGGTTTAGGTTTAGGTTTAGGTTTAGGTTTAGGTTTAGGTTTAGGTTTAGGTTTAGGTTTAGGTTTAGGTTTAGGTTTAGGTTTAGGTTTAGGTTTAGGTTTAGGTTTAGGTTTAGGTTTAGGTTTAGGTTTAGGTTTAGGTTTAGGTTTAGGTTTAGGTTTAGGTTTAGGTTTAGGTTTAGGTTTAGGTTTAGGTTTAGGTTTAGGTTTAGGTTTAGGTTTAGGTTTAGGTTTAGGTTTAGGTTTAGGTTTAGGTTTAGGTTTAGGTTTAGGTTTAGGTTTAGGTTTAGGTTTAGGTTTAGGTTTAGGTTTAGGTTTAGGTTTAGGTTTAGGTTTAGGTTTAGGTTTAGGTTTAGGTTTAGGTTTAGGTTTAGGTTTAGGTTTAGGTTTAGGTTTAGGTTTAGGTTTAGGTTTAGGTTTAGGTTTAGGTTTAGGTTTAGGTTTAGGTTTAGGTTTAGGTTTAGGTTTAGGTTTAGGTTTAGGTTTAGGTTTAGGTTTAGGTTTAGGTTTAGGTTTAGGTTTAGGTTTAGGTTTAGGTTTAGGTTTAGGTTTAGGTTTAGGGAATCGTGGGAACACCAAAGCGTCATCTTGGTTCAGTTAGTCAGTTCAGGAAGGCCGCGAAATGGATCTATCCTATTTGTCTGTCATGTGGCTGATATTGCAATGTTCTGTTAGAAAACCACAGATCACTCCTACACAGGCTAACTATGTACGCCGATCGGGTTTTGATGCATTCGGGCCGCATTGATCTAGCAATTACACAGTAGGTTGTGGAAATTCAACGTCTGCTGGTTGTTTTCCACATCGAATCCTCCACTAAGCTAAGTGCGAGGCGAGTATACATCTTTCAGAGAATCATGATCAGGCATTGTACTGCCTCCTCTGGCCAATAGGTTTGCTTATTCATTACCACGAATCTCGCAATGTTCTGAAACCCAACAGAGACTGACATCTAGAGACTTTAGTCCATTCAACTTCTCCTTACAGTTCCTCACCAACTTTGATTTACACTATGTAGAATTGATCACTTTTGTTGCAGCCTGGATGTCCACACACATGCTTCTTATCTGTCTGCTATTATCAATTCCATATCCCATATCAAGCCTCCGCGGCTGGAATAGATGCATAGGATTGCGTATTAACACATTGTATACGTCAGTGAATGTTCTGACTCAAAACGAAAACGACATCCAATTCAGTAGCCCAAACACATGGGTACATGTGTGTACGCATAAGTATAGGTGTCCCGAAAACAACATCCAATTCAGTTGCCCAAACACATGGGTACATGTGTGTATGCATAAGTATAGGTGTCCCTACGTGTTTATATTAATTTAGGAGGTTAATGTATAAATTTGAAATTCTGTAGATCTACAGCTAATCTAAAGAACTGATTGTATATTGCTTTATTTAATATTGAAAACTGCTTCTTAATGATTCACTCCTCACATAAGCACTTTAGTCTAAACGACTTAGTTACGTATACGTATTGCAATTGTATATTAATCATACGTGTTCAGGAAATTTATTTAAATGTTATTTTCTGTTTAAGTCCCCAAATTACGGCAAAAATATTTTCTAACATTTAGTTACCTAGTAGGTATCCTAACAATTCTCCATTAAGATTTATACACAAATTTAAAGCTATCATTAATAAATACTTAAAAAATAGCACACAAGTTCATGAATACCTTATTTCTACATAATTTACGTAAACTACACACCAATCAGTTTGTGACCTCACTCTCTCTCGTCGACAATTGTTAGGCTAGGCCTGCGACATGTGAGTCAGTTACTAGTGCCTTGTATTGGCAATTTCACATGCGTGTCTCATTAGTTTCAATGATATATTGCATACCATTTGTTGCTGACCTTGAAAACATACATATGTACATTTGTCGTAGCACTATTGGTTTTAGTCACATAATAAAAACTAATGACAAGGTGATCACCTTAAATAATGAGGTTTAGTCACTAAAACATTACGCCGAGACGCACAAATTAATTTGCAAGTCTTAATAAACATCCAAAAATTAAAGTATACCAACACAAATGATACACAATTAAATATTAAAGTATACTTTTAGGCTATGGTGGGACATACGTAAAAATATCTATAAAAGAATTTTGTATATGAATATACTGTCTTAATGCATATTAACGTTAGTTACATATGATCCCATGGGGTTTGCATAGGACAGTTGACCTTTAAAAAGTTTTGGTCGTTTGTTGTTGTCCGATATATGACAATCATGTTCAAATTCGGTTACATATAACTACAGGTATTGTGATAGTGGTAGTCTAATGGTATCAATGGTTCCAATAATTAGTTTGTTTACATTTAACACGGTTTGAGAGCGAAAACTTTCGTTGCTCATGAGGATATACATTTTATATTTAAAGAAACATTTGCCTGAACATTTTGAAAAATGTTAATTTTTACTAAACATTTTCTTAAGTGAATAAAATAGAATTAATAATTAGACTATTATTGTAATCGAAAGAATATAATGCATGAAAAAATATGGTGGGAATACTGAAACGAAAATTGTTTTTTCTTTTTGCTGCATAGTTTTGTTGACCCAGACGGCAGTTCGAACCTTTTCATAAAATTTTTTGCATTCAGTATTGAGTCTACTACTATATTTGCAGTGTCTATAAACAAATTTAATAAAGCATTAAAATATCATAAATAAATGCCATCAAAGATATGGGTTCCAAATAAATCACCCTGTATGTAAAGAGATACAATTATAATGAGCGCAAAAATTATGATATTATCAAAGTTCACTGGCAATCATAATATAATACATTACAATCCCTTTTTCTACACTGCTCTAAGACATAATCGCATATCCCTTTTCTTTTCTGCTGTAAAAAATAATCGGATTTATGAACTTATTATTTTAAGGTTGCTATACTCGTTTATTCCCGTCTGCCACAACTCGCACTCTAAACTGTTTTGTTGGTCTGGCCTTAACATTTACTTGACCAACTGTGGTTTATAAATAATAAATCATTGTTGCTTGTCCATTATGACTGTGGTCGAAACAATAGCTTAAGACATTATACACACACACACACGCGTTGTAATTTTCCTGCAACCTTTATAAGTAGAGGGAAGCAAGCACAAAACAAGTCAAGTCATTATCTACTTTGCAGTTTGTTCTAAAACAATTACATACATTTTTAAACGTTGTTTTTTTTGCTAATAAACAATATCACAACGATTGTTGCTGTTAAGCGTCTTCTAACTTTGGCTACGTCAGCATTCATTTAGCTACTTCTTTCTTCTCTCCCACCCCGACTTTCGCTCATTTCCTTTTTTCCTCACATTTCCGGCTTTTTATTCGTTTTTTCTTTATACTTTGCCAGTTTACACTCAATTTATCTTAGCTCAGGTTGTGTATGCAATTTTCTTTTGATAACGTTTTGTTTTCTTCAGTTCCCGTTAAATGAGCAACTTTTTTCCCCGGTGATTTTTCTTTTTTTCCCCGGTGTTCACTCATCTGTTTAATGCTATGTAATTTTAAACATAGAGTATTTAAGTTTTGTTACAACTCTTTAGATGAGCGATCGTCTTATTCGTTGTATTGTTAGAAATCTTGAATTATTGTTTATGAAAAGTTGCAGAGTTAATAGCGAAAGTTTGTATGCAACTAAGAAATATCAGGAAAGTTCTCGAGAGCATTGTTTGGAATTAACTTAAGTCAGTTAATTATAGAAGAGTGAGTATTATGGCAGCTACATAAATTATAGTGAAATCAATCAATATTTGATTGAAAGAAAAGGAAAGTGAGCTTGTTATAACTACTAAAAGTATGCAGTAGATAAAGCAGACAATTAGCTCCTAGAAGTATGCTGCAGTATGACGGTTTTGTAAAAGCTTGTTAGTAAGATAGTTAATCGACGTTTTAGAAATCATTTTTTTATTAATTGTGATTAAATTTAAAAATCTGTCAATATCATTAGTGAAACTCATCACATTATAACTAATGCATTGATGTCATTATGAAAAATTATTCCCATAAAATTCCTTTACACCAAACACGCATTTAATTAAGCCAGCCAAGCCCCCACCTGTCCTGCCTGACCACAAGTGCTCACCAGCCATGCTATGCTCTTTAAACACACATAACTCAACTTTACACCTCATACCAGGAGAGATAACAATTACAAGTTTGTATAAGTCATCGATAATCTTCATTTGGGACCTGCTGCTGTTCAATAGACTTGATATGCGATTTATCACACCATTATGCTATTAACCACCTCATGAATATACACACACACCCACAGACGCAAACCTCTACGTACAACCGCTTACTAAGACCTTGTAGACGTTAATCATTAGGCATATTTGGTAAATACATTTTCTGCGTTGTAGTTCATTAACCAAATAATAATTAATAATTATGGCTTTTCAGTGTTGGTGGTGGTGGCCATGATTATGATCTATTGTTTGGCGGGTGGTCATAAACGGTGAACACAGATAAGTAGGTAAATAGTTGATAACATACGCACACAGCTGGGTACATGTGTGTACGTATAAGTATAGGCGTCCCTACGTGTTTATATTAAATTAGGCGACTAAAGCATAAATTTGAAATTCTATAGATCCACAACTAATCTTAAGAACTGATTATTATAACAATTGTTGATAATAGAGTTCATTTATTACTCTCTAAGTAATTTAGTATTGTACATAACATACTATATATACGCACGCATACACATGCATATATGATGATAAATTGATTGAATCGCATTAGGTGTGTCTCTTAATGGATAATTTAGGGATTTGTATGTGTCAACATTTATAATGCAGTGGTTAGACAGTGAGCAAGAGAGGGAGAGGGGGAGAGTAGGGTGATATATGGACTGTCTGTTGATTGTTAATCTTATTATAAATTTGTATTTGATCATCTGTCATTAATTAACAAATCTATGTCATTTAAAAGGCAAGACTTTATTATTGCGTCGCAGCTGGTGGGCCTGTCACAATATACTAAGGCATATACCAAGATGCGTTATTTTTGGAGGCATATAACTTTAATTTTAAACATAGAACAAAACAAATTTAATGAAACGACCAAAATTTTGGCATTATTAAATGACAAATGTAATGACAATTTATGTTAAAAAATAATTTCTGGCTTATTGTGTCCTCGACTGCAATATCCTTTAGATAGATTATATGCCGCACATAGAAAAGTATTATATGCTCTCTTTGTCCAGTTCCTCCTACTACAAAACAGATCACACAGCACATCGAGATCTGCTGATCCATTGTGATTGTTCGTTAGAAAAAGCAAAAAGGAAAGGCCAAGAGAAAGAAGGAGAGAGGGAAGACATAGAGAAGGAAGATAAAATTGTGGGAACCCCATGTATAATCTTGGCCCAGTTAGCCATGGAAGGCACCGCATGAAACATATTAAATGTCGTACTCGGACTGAGAAGACAGACTCTAAGTCTTCTATATAACTTTCCCCTAAGCCTCCTATGGGCTAGACCATGGCAGCTACAAAGACGGTGTTTCGATGTCTCGGACACCTACTCGTCTACACACACACCCGGCAGCAGTCCGAAATGGATCTATCTCATTTGCCTGTCAAGTGCCTGATATTGCAATGTCCTGTTGGAATTCCACAGGTCAGTCTCAGGTCACTCCTGCTCAGGCCAAACATGTACACCTACCGGGTTCAGAAGCATTCGATCGCAGCGATCTATCAGTTATACAGTCGTTTCTGAAGATCTAACGTCTGCTGGCTGTTTTGTATATCCAATTCTCCACTAAGCCGATAAAAGGTAACAAATGGGGAGGAAACATCTTCTAGACTGGTCAATAGATCTGCTGATTTATTACCAGGAATCTCGTTATGTCCTGGCACCTGACAGAGGCTTATATCCGGAAGCTTTGGGTATAGTACAGCCTAATCTAATCAATAGATCTGCTGATTTATTACCAAAAATCTCGCAATCTCCTTCGATTCGACAGAGGCTGATATCAGACTTCTCCTTATAGTTCCTCGCCAACTTTATTTGATTTACACAATGTAGAATTGATAGAATTATATAGTGATCTACCAGTTATAAAGTCCGTTCTGAAGATCCAATCTCTGCTGGCTGTTTTCCACACCCAATCCTCCACTAAGCCACAAAGATAACAAATGGGCGAGGAAAGATATTCTAGAGAGTTTAATCTGACATAGTACAACTTCCTCTGGTCAATAGATCTGCTTATTCGTTAGCAGGAATCTCGCAGTGAAGTGGGATTTGACAGAAACTAACATCCAAAGGCTTTAGTCCATCCAACTCCTCCTTGTAGTTCCTCACCAACTTTGATTTACACAATTTAGAATTGATAGAATTATGTAGCCGCCTGAAAGAGAGGCTCACCTGCAGGTCTTCGCTGTAAGCACCAGCTCCTATGCCCTGTTCCATTTTTGAACCGTTAGTAAAGAAATTTCGCAACATGTATGGATTGATGCTAATAGCCAGCTTTCTTCATTCTGATAGTCCCTCGGGCTGCAATAGCTTTGATGTACAATTCCAGGGGTGGAAGACCCAGGATCACTTCCAAATCCGCTTGCGGTGTGCTCCTTCTAGCTCTAGTAATCCCCAAATGCAATCATCCTTAGGACCTTGCCGAGCATTTTTAACAAATTACTCTTACCTGGGCCCTCCCACTCGTCTTACTCAGTTCTGCAAAGTTCTTAGTAACTGGTAGTTTCTGCGCCGTTGTCAAAGTGTTTGAGCTATAGTATTTTCATTCATGCATACAACATGACCTAGTCATCGCAACCACTGCACCTTAATGCGTCTTCGTTCGTTGGAACTAATAACTTCGTTTTGCCCTTGTTTACCTTCATGAGAAGGCTGCAGTTACATACCTCAGTTTTCGGCCGATGATGTCTACGTCATCAGCGTACACAAGTAGCATGTGGTTTTTGTTGAATACCGTACCACACGTGTTTATTGTAGCTTTCCTCATTATCATCTCCATCACTATTTTGAAGAGGTCACACGATAGACTGTCGCCTTGTCTTAGGCTTCTTCTAGAATAATTGGGCTCCTAAGTTCCTTCACAATTCTCCGGAAAGGAATATCAGACTCAGCCGTGGCCTCGAGTAATTTCTGCCACCTCAGGCTGCCGAAGCCACCTTCATAGTCGTCGAAAAGATCGTCGATCTGTTTCTCCTGGGTCTTTTACAAGATTTGCTGTAGTGTGAATATCCAGGTCCAAAGCCACACTGATTATGTCCAATTAGGTTGGCTAAGATGGGTTTTAGTCTTTCACATAACACACCCGACAGGATTTTGTATGCGATAGGTAAAAGGCTGAACCCGCTCCAGTATGTGTCGGGAACATCATAATTAGGGGGTTTATTTGGTGTAGGCATTAGCTATCATATGATATGCAGCTTTTTAATGTCCAGCTTCCTTGGCGTTTGTGATCCGATTCAATACTTACACCTTACATCACATGCACAGTCTTAACGCTTGTACTTGCGTTCCATTGATTATTACGTGATCAGTCTGCTTTCATGTTCTTTAAATAGTGGAAATATAGGTTGGCTTGAGGATATCTTATTGCGGGAATCTGGTTCCACTCCATACCATGTTTCTTTGCCGACGCGAAGCTAACCTATCTGAACCTGCTACCGGAGTTTTTGTTGTGTAAACTAAATTTTTCGACTTCTAAACCTAGAGCATCTTTCCTTCCTATTATAGCACTCACACCTCCATAAAAATTGGACATATTAATGGACTTTTGCCATAATGGTAGAGATTTTCTATACAAGGAAATACTAAATTTAGCAATGAGTTACTGACAAACTCTAGCAGACACAAAGATTTGCCTCTTTCAAAATATAATATGTTTCAACTCTACACGTTATACCCTCAATAGCTGTCGTATTATGATGAAGTGAAAAGGCATTTTTGGGTTGTAGCGAAATTTCCCCCTATTAAATACATACCAACTTGCCATCAAAAACAGATGCAGATAAAGGGCTACTGTTGATGATGGCCATAACTACTAATTTGTTGTTGTATACAAGTGATTGATAGCAAAAGGGTTCCATTGCTCGATGTTAAGGTCACATACGTTTGCACAGCGATAGAGCACAAACAAGGAAATGGAAAAATATAAACTATAATACACTAGTAATAAATCATATCTAAAGGTACTCTCAACTTTGTGTCCAAACTACTTAACCGTAAAAGTTTTAAAATTTTAAAAGTGCCATTCGCACACACAATCGATCTACCTTAAGAGTTTCTAGTAACTCTTCAAAATACCTTAGACCTAAAAGTGATAATAAATGGTAAGCATGAAATTGACACTTGGACCTAAATGGACCATATACAATACAATGGACCAGCTTTACTAAACACCATAAAAAGATATGCCTGTGATAATCCTTTTAAATATTCTATGCATACAAATTACGCGTGACGGGTGTGAAAGGAAACCAAATACACAACCATCATGTGGCTTATAATACAAAACCCCTTCTAAGTAGAAATAATCTTTTCCAAAACATTTAACAAGTTAAATAAGACACCATTCTACTATTGACCTAATTCTTGAGACATTTCCTCTGCATCGCATTTAATGTAATTATTCTAAACTCACAAGAAAAGTTGTAATATCCGGTACAATAGTTTGAGACGTGTTAACAATATTAATTTTTGGATGACGACGACGATCATGTATTAATAAATCATGTCACCAATATTTTTATAGTTTTATATTTAATATCATATGAAATGTAAGACAATAAAGAGAAACAGTTGTCTGTCATACAGTTTCCTCATTAATTTCTCGATTTTTCTTGTCATCTTCATCTTTTGCCATTCGAGAAAATTAAGGAAATGTGAATTGGAAAGGAGTGAGGAGAAGTGGAAAGGAATGGACAGGGAGAGTGACAGATGAGGGACAACATCATTGCATATGTATATAAATGTAAGATTATAACACAACTTTGCGAGGGCTGTATGTGGGAGTTTTGCTACTCTTAGTATTTGCATTGTGGAGTCAAACTAAGCATTTATGGTGATGCTATTTGCATTAAATTTCGACTTTGGACTTTAATATGCATTTCTAGCAAATCAATTCCAAAAAAATAGAATCATGTATTCAATTTTCCTTTTTCCTCAGATACTATTTTCAGAGATAAAATGGGTGACTTATTTATAACTTTTGTTCGTAATTTGAACAAAAATATATTGAAACTATTTAAATTAAAAAAATATTACAAATATAAAAAATATTAAAAATAAAAAAAATATTAAAAATATTAGAAATATTAGAAATATTAAAAATATTAAAAATATTTAAAATATTAAAAATATTAAAAATATTAAAAATATTAGAAATATTAAAAATATTTAAAATATTAAAAAAATTACAAATATTAAACATGTTAAAAATATTAAAAATATTAAAAATATTAAAAATATTAAAAATATTAAAAATATTAAAAATATTAAAAATATTAAAAATATTAAAAATATTAAAAATATTAAAAATATTAAAAAATTACAAATATTAAACATATTAAAAATATTAAAAATATTAAAAATATTAAAAATATTAAAAATATTAAAAATATTAAAAATATTAAAAATATTAAAAATATTAAAAATATTATAAATATTTAAAATATTAAAAATATTATAAATATTTAAAATATTTAAAATATTTAAAATATTTAAAATATTTAAAATATTAAAAATATTAAAAATATTTAAAATATTAAAAATATTTAAAATATTAAAAAAAGTACAAATATTAAACATATTAAAAATAATAAAAATATTAAAATTATTAAAAATATTAAAAATGTTAAAAATATTAAAAATATTAAAAATATTAAAAATATTAAAAGTATTAAAAATATTACAAATATTTAAAATATTAAAAAATTACAAATATTAAACATATTAAAAATATTAAAAATATTAAAAATATTAAAAATATTAAAAATATTAAAAATATTAAAAATATTAAAAATATTAAAAATATTAAAAATATTAAAAATATTAAAAATATTAAAAATATTAAAAATATTAAAAATATTAAAAATATTAAAAATATTAAAAATATTAAAAATATTAAAAATATTAAAAATATTAAAAATATTAAAAATATTAAAAATATTAAAAATATTAAAAATATGAAAAATATTAAAAATATGAAAAATATTAAAAATATTAAAAATATTAAAAGTATTAAAAATATTAAAAATATTAAAAATATTAAAAATATTAAAAATATTAAAAATATTAAAAATATTAAAAATATTAAAAATATTAAAAATATTAAAAATATTACGTTAAATTAGAGTGATTAAAGTAATACAGGAGTTCGGAATCTTTACTACAACCCGTAAAAATTGTCTATGGCATTAACTTTTTAAAGACAATTACATTAAAATACTGGCCGAGACGACGCTGTTAGTAGTCCACTTTAAGAACACTCTTTCCAATATTGTCATTGGAATCTTGCGAAATGCGCGAACACTCGTGGTTTTCAAGACTACTATTAAAGTCTTGATGGATTATCGAAAAAGCTTTTAAGTTTACAGAACCCAAAAGAAAAAATATATACCGAAGTGTGATATAACACGTTCAAAGCCCCACATGGCTGGTCCGTAACGTTAAAGTCATTGTTTTGACAGTAATTTCCATAACTTATGTGTGTGTAGTATAAATTGTTATATACAATCTTTAGAGATAATCCAGTAAACGTATGAGTTATATTCTAACTGCAGTACGTATACGTAAATAACTTATATACGCTTGCGTAATGGGTAATTCATCTAGAAGCTTTATTTTTACTTTCAAATGAAATACTTAAGGTAGAAGTGGATTTCGGAATCTTTATTAGGGCCGGAAAGAACAGCCACTGGCATTTGTTTCTTGACTACAATTTATTTCAAATATTGGCCGCGACTACGCCTTTCGATCATTCCGCAGTACGTATACGTAAATAACTCATATACAGTTGCGTAGTGGGTAATTCATCTAGAAACTTTAATTTTACATTCAAACGAAATACCTAAGATAAAAATGGATGTCGGAAACTTTATTACGACCGGAAAGAACTGCTTCTGGCATTTACTTCCTGACTACAATTTCTTTCAAATATTGGCCGCGACTACGCCTTTCGATCACTCTTTACAGTATTGAGGCTGGTGTATCTTGAATTTTGCGAGTAATATTAGATTTCAAGTAATATTAAGGCTTTTAGTTGACGAAAAGAAAAATACTCACAGAAGTAAAGAAGTAAAGTTGGCAACCCTGGTGATAGGACGCGTTTTGTGGCTGTGCTCTGATCGTGTCTATCAAATATTCATTTTATCACGGAAATACTTGTTGTCTTATAACAAAAAAGTGCTCAATTGATACATAATAATATCAGCTGTTACTGCAGTTAAAATGCCTAAAGCTGTAGCTCGTAGAAGTTGTGCAAAAAAGAAAACAATTTGTTTTAAGTGCGAACATGAAATCAAAGAAGAAACACAAGATTATATTGAATGTGACAGTTGTGAGAAAATGTTTCATTTCAAATGCTCTGGTCTCTCCAAGAGAGAATTTGAGAGACTAATAGAAAATGAGAGTGATATGTTCACCTGCCAGTGTTGTAAAGAAGAAAGTCCAGAGAAGGAGGAAGAAGTAAAGGACATAAAGAATGAACTAAAATCAATAAAAACAGAACTGAAGCAATTAAAGAAACTAGAGAAACTCGATCAGCTGACTGAATCGATAATGTTTATGTCTGCAAAATTTGATGAAGTGATAAAAGATGTAAATGAAAACAAAAAGAAAATTGCTAAAATCGAAAATGAAAATAAGAGACTTAAAAATGAAGTTATCACTCTAAAGGAGTCGGTAAAGAATTTAAGCGATTACCGGGTTAGAAACGATTGTTTAATCAGCGGTTTAAAAATTGGAAATGATGAAAAGCCTCTTGATGCAGTGATTGAATTAACAAAGAACGTTGGAGTAGAAATACAAGAGAGTGAAGTTGAAGAAGTTTTTGTTATTGGAAACAAGAATAAAGCAAATGGAAATAAATCGATTGTTGTCAAATTTGCTTCTAAAGCTATAAAAGAAAAGTTAATGGCCGCAAAACAAAAATTAAAAGAAAATGAAATTACAAAAACTGTTTTTGTCAACGAGTTTCTTAGTAAAGAAACCTTAAGTTTGTTGCAACATGCCAAAACATTAAAATCGATCGGTTACACTATGCTAGTTGAAAACCCCGACAAACGGGGCACCCGGTGAGTTAAACTAAATCGACTGTGCTGAATCGAATGGCGTTCGCCGTTTTTTTAGGTTAGCTCTTAAAAAAAAGTTAGGGGGGTTAAAGTTTCCCCCTTTTGGCCTGTTCTTGCAGAATACCGGTATATAAAATTATGTTTTGTTTACATCTGAGGTGTAGGGTGTGTTCAGCAACTTTGTAGAAAATATTATGCCAAATATTTTTGTTGAACATATTAACCCTCTAACTGCCCCTCATTACGGCCTTTTTTTGGCTTTATTCTAACAAATCGTAAAAAACACCTCGAAAAAGGGGAAGGGCGGGGATAAAATGTTCTACAAAAATGTTGGCCATAAAATTTTACTATATACGTCAGAACACACGAAAACCCAAATCTTAACACAAACACCAAAAACGAATCAAATTCAAGATTGCCCACACACAAGGTATGCAACCATATATGGTGAAATAAAAAAAATCAACTACATAATAATTTTAATTTTTTTTTATTATTTTGATATTCAATCAAAAGAAATTTCAGAAAAATTAAATACATATTTTTAATCCTACAGTTAAAAAACGTTTAAAACGTTAGCTTTAACCAAAAAAATACCTTTAATTTTGAATAGCAAATAAATTATAAATTTTATTTTTTGTTAACTGTAGGATTAAAAATATGTATTTAATTTTTCTGAAATTTCTTTTGATTGAATATCAAAATAATAAAAAAAAATTAAAATTAATATGTAGTTGATTTTTTTTTTATTTCACCATATATGGTTGCATACCTTGTGTGTGGGCAATCTTGAATTTGATTCGTTTTTGGTGTTTATGTTAAGTTTTGGGTTTTGGTGTGTTCTGACGTATATAGTAAAATTTTATGGCCAACATTTTTGTAGAACATTTTATCCCCGCCCTTCCCCTTTTTCGGGGTGTTTTTTACGATTTGTTAGAATAAAGCCAAAAAAGCCGTAATGAGGGGCAGTTAGAGGGTTAATATGTTCAACAAAAATATTTGGCATAATATTTTCTACAAAGTTGCTGAACACACCCTACACCTCAGATGTAAACAAAACATAGTTTTATATACCGGTATTCTGCAAGAACAGGCCAAAAGGGGGAAACTTTAACCCCCCCTAACTTTTTTTTAAGAGCTAACCTAAAAAAACGGCGAACGCCATTCGATTCAGCACAGTCGATTTAGTTTAACTCACCGGGTGCCCCGTTTGTCGGCAAAAAAAAGTTCTCAAAACTAGCACAGTGTTATCAACAAATTTACGCTCGAAACGGAAGAATTTACTGCAAGAAAAATCATATTTCAAAGCAACAGCTAATACGAAGCGCGGATGATGTTGATAAAATTCTTTTGGAAGCAACAACAAATAAATATTGGAAGAGAAGATCGGAAGTGCAAGGAAGGGCAATAGAATTAGCGGATGAATCTGATGACAGCAATGATAATGATGAAGGCGATGATGCGTATTTATCTCCATTAACAAGAAAATAAATTTATATATCTGCGAGTTTGTTAAATAATTTTTTTCCCTTTTTAATAATGAGTTGTAATAAATATTTTAAAACTTATAAATCTTTTCAAGAATATATTTGTAATTACAAACAGTCCCATTTTAATATTATAAGTATAAATTGCAGAAGCGTTTCGTCGTTAGATAAATTCAACCAACTTAAATCTTTAATATCAAGTATGCCTATTTTACCTGATGTTATAGCGATCCAAGAAACATGGTTTCATAGTAATATTTCCCAGATTTACTCAATTCCTGGTTATGGTCAAGTTCACTGTTGCAGAGAGGATGGGTATGGTGGTACTTCTTTGTATATTAGAGATAATTTTCAATTTATAGTAGAGGTTTGCGAAAGTGAAACATTTGTTGAACTTATAACAGTTACGTTATTAAATTTTAAAATTGATTCAAAGCCTGTGAAAATTGTTTCTTTTTATCGCTCTCAAAAATGTACAGTTGTACAGTTTTTGAATGTGATGGAGTCTGTATTGCAAGATCATGCTAGTAGCCCCTTGGTTGTTGTTGGTGATTCTAATGTAGATCTTTTTCAGAACCCAAATTTAAATGAATTAATTCACCTTTTTCAAAGTTTTGCCTGTGAAAATGCCCACAACATGGTTACAAGACCTGCAAGTAATTCGTGTATTGATCATGTTTATAGTAATTTTGTGGAAAGAATTGCAGTTGATTCTGTTGAATGCAACCTTTCTGATCACAATTTAATTTGCTGTAAGATTAAATGTAAATTATCCAGGATAGATTACATCGAAATTACAAAAACTTACTGTGATTATACGAAAGCAAGAACATATTTGGTAAATGAGTTACCTTCTAATTTTAACGGTTTAAATGTATCTGAAAAAGCAAACACACTAGTTTCTTGTATGGAAAATGCGATAAAACAGTCAACATCAGTAACTAAATTAAGAAAACATGCCCGTTTTGAGCTGACCCCATGGATAAATGAAAATTTGCAGAAATTAATTTTATTAAAACTTAAATTGTTAAAAAAACGTCGTAGAAGTCCTGAAAATCAAAATATTCGAAATATATTAAAAAGGATAAGTAAAGTGATAAGCATTGCAAATGGAAAAAGTAGGGATGATTATTACCATGATAATATGGAAATTGCTACGAATGATCCCAGGAAAGGATGGTTATTTCTCAATAAAACCCTAGGCAGAAAAATAAGTAATGAAGTCATTTTAAATGATACGAATGGAAGAAGGATTTTTAATAATATTGAAAAAGCAAATTGTCTTAACAGATATTTTTTAAATTCAGTTAAGGAATTAAAGCAAAGAATTGAAGTCACTCCTGCTGATAATATTAATGCCTTAAGAACACTTTCGGGGACGAATAATGTCTTTTCTCTCGATATTATTAATGAAAATACGATCAGGGGAGTATTAATGGGAATGAAAGCGAATAAGAGCCCGGGATTTGATAATATAACAACAAAATTTGTTCAGGAATGCTATGAGCAAACTGTACCATATCTTGTGGCTATTTTCAACGAAATGCTGAGTTCAAATACATACCCTGATGTTCTAAAAATCCACAAGGTAGTACCAATACCTAAAATAGTAAATGCAAGAAATGTAAGCAATTATAGGCCTATAGCTGTTTTATCGACGATAGATAAGATTTTTGAAAAATTAATATATGATAAACTCTATTTGTATTTATTGGAAACAAATTTATTATATACCAATCAATATGGCTTTAGAAGAGGATGTGGGACAGAGGAAGCAGTATTAAATGTTGTCAAATATATTTGTAATGGTTTAGATAATGGGTATTGTGGAGTTGCAGGCATATTTTTTGACTTTACCAAAGCTTTTGATCTCGTCGATCATCAGTTACTGCTAGATAAAATGCCCTATTATGGTATTCGAGGAAGAGAGCTGCAACTGTTCAAAAGTTATTTGTATAATAGAAAGCAATTTGTTCAGGTAGATCAGAAAAAAAGTTTTACTGGTTATGTGGAACATGGGGTTCCTCAGGGAAGTTGCTTAGGTCCATTATTGTTCTCAATATATATCAATGATATCAAAAACCTACAGCTGAGCGGTAAATTGTTCATGTTTGCGGACGACATCTGTCTTTTTTACCCTTACAAATACGATCTTGTATTAAAAACACATATGGAAAGAGATTCTGCGCTGCTAATTGAATTTGCTAGGATAAACAAGCTTGTGATTAATCCTGATAAAACTAAATTAGTAAGATTTCGACCTAATCCTTCAGCCAGTAATAGCTTTAACGTATTTGTTGATGGTGAATTAATACAAGAAACCAGTTGTGTAAAATACCTTGGCATTATGCTACAAAGCAACCTTTCTTGGGATTTGCATATTAGCTCTCTGAAAAGTAAAATAGCACCAGCAATTGGAATATTGTTTAAGTTAAAAAACAAATTAAGTGTTAAATCTAAATTGATGATTTTTTCGTGTTTAATTCAGTCACACTTAAATTACTTAGTCACTGCTTATGCATACAATAAAAACAACAGATCGCTTAAATCTCTTCAATCGATGCAAAATAAAGCGCTGAAAACTGTGCATAATTTACCAATAAACTATTCTACTACGTTATTGTATAAAGAAGTATGTAACAAAATCCTCCCAATCAATGGATTGTATAACTACAACATTTTAAAGTATGTTTTCAAATGTATACACAACATTGGTTACCACACAATATCCTTTTTTCAGAACCAGATGAATTTTAATACCAGAAATAGAGTAAATTTGAGAGTGCCAAGATGAAGGTTTGAAAAGTCAAAACAGCGGATTGATTATGTTGGTGGTATCACCTATAATAATCTTCCCACAGATATCAGATCAATTCAACGAATGTCAAATTTCAAGATTTGTTGTAAAAAACACCTTTGTGAAAACGTCGAATCGCTTCTGTTATAGCCTTATTCCAGTAAATTCTATTTTGTATTTACTTTACTTTTTATCGTAAATATGTTAATTAATTTTTTCACATTTTAAATATTTATTTTTTTTTCTCTTGAATTCGAATGAATATATAAGAAATGAATATATAAGAAACATGTTATTGTACATTATCGAAATTAAAATTTGCCAACTTGTCCTAATTATGCCTTTCTGGCGCGGGACACTTTATGCCTTTGAATGTAAATAAAATAAATTTCACAAATTAAAAAAAAAAAGTGAAATGAAATTAGTTGCTCAATAAACTGATTTACACAGAAATATTGTTTCTATATCGCGATTTGATTCCTTCACTTTTTAAAGTGATAACAAATTACCGGTGCCTTTTTTCAATTGGACGCTATGTTCAGGAGAAAACAGTTCCTCAATGGTTACATATTGAATTTTCATAGTTTTTCTTATGATTCCCCTAAATACAAGGTCTTTTTTGCGATTAAACGCTTAGTTCAGGCGATAGATGCATTTAGAGATTTCCATTTGGATTTAATTGATTCCTTAACAGTGTTCATCCTCTTCAAAATAACTCCCCTTTTTTCATGGTAATCACAAATTAAGCTTCTTTTTGCGCTAGGATGCTTAGTTTGGGAGATAAACGCATTTAAAGACTTCCACATGGATTTTGGCCGATTCCTTAACAGTTTGATAGGTAATTTCCAAACACTTCTTAGTAATAACATAACGATCACAAATTAAGAACACGAATTATCAAACGTTCTGCATAAAACTAAGATAATGAATAATACCAGCAGCACGCGGTGTTTGGAAAAATCCGCTTAAGACAAACAAACCTGTAAATGAATCAAAGATTACTTTTGATAAATAGTTTATGATAGTAATTGAAAGCAGTTTGTAAGTTTGATTTGAGAGATAGAAATTTGGGCTAGAATTGTTTCATTAGAATTACTACAACGTCACATATAGTTCAGTAACTTTTTGTGCCCATACACTAATAACTTTTCCTACGCCCCACCATGTGCTCCTGCTCGTATTCACCAAAGAAGACAACATTCATAGAAGACATGTTAAATCACCATAATTCCTGCTTAAAGTTAATTGTTCCTTAAGCTTTCTCACACACACACAAACACACTCTCACACGCATACTCACCCATAAGTACAAAACCGGAAATTCTCACAAGGAAACATGTCAACACTAAGACATCTGTTCATTTACTTCTGTACCGTCGTGATATTCCAAAACCCGTCTGTTTTTTTTTTGTTTTTGTGCATTCTTTCCGATATATCAGTATAAAGATTTGCTACTGAGTGAATGTTAATATGTGACATTTACACAGAAATATGAATCCATACATTTCAGTTGAGCTCAACTCAGTTTTATTTTGGGGATTTATTTCACTGTTCATTTGTCTCCACACAAGACGGCAGGAAACTCAAAAAATCTGAAAGGAAATTAAAAATGAGGGGTTCTTTTGCCACTTGTTCGCGTGTGTGTGTGGGTGTGCAAATTGTTCGCTTTTTGTTTCTTGTTCCATGGATAATATCTTTATTATGATTATACTTAGCTGTTGTGGTGGAAGGGTATTACTGCTGTCACCCGCTACTCATTATAATTGTTTTACTGTGTTGGTGGTTTTCAAAGTGAACATTTCGTTTTTATGTCACAGGGGGCAACATGCTGGGGAGACATAATTCGTTTGATAAGGGAAAAACTAGAACGATAATAAATTGATGTAAAATATTACTTAAATGTTTGGCAATTGCTGTGAGCAGAAAATTTCTGAAACATAAAGAGAAGTTTAGGGGGAAAAAGGATCAAAAGTAGCATTGCTTATTGAAGAACTGTAAAAGTACGGGTTTGTTGGCAAAACATTGATAGACAATTTGGGATGTCGAGGCATGATTGTGTGATCTATGTCAGTTTCTTTTCAGACGGTTTTTTTATATTCTTTGAGTTCCGAAATGCTTTCCGAGAAGCTTAACTAAACAAATGCCGATTGACCTGACTACTTTAATGTTCATTTCTGTAATATGAAAATTAATATATATATATATGGCAGTGACAGGGCGCGACCCCAGATTACTCATGTGTTTTAACCACCACATCATGGTTGATCCCTGTCCCTTTTTTATAACAGCCATCAAATGGCAACGCCATTTAATCCATATAATGGTTATATACTAACTACCCTTTAAGACAATATTTTGTGCTCCTACATCCTTACTACCTTTCACCCCACCATTTGATGTCTTGTACCTTATGCTTTATATCCTCTTTAGCACTAAGTCGTTCTTAACTTCAATTTACTATAATTTCTGTGCAAATTTGTGTAATGAATTTAATGTTGAAGAGCATAATCTAAATATTTACTTTTGTACAAGTTGTCCTCAGTGATTTCAAACACTTTTACTAATGAAAACTGCAAACAATTTCCGGCATTTCATAAAGCAGAATTTTCTGCACAAATTTCAACAACATTTATGCGTTCACAGCGGGGACGATGGCTGCCGCAGCTATACTTGCAAGTCATTCAGACCACGAATACTGCTCGCATAATAATTTGTTTTTGTTCCAGTACTCCCCACCTCGGTCTCCAAAATACATGATATTTTTCCCATACAAACAATTCCACATTAAAACCAAAGAGAGAGGGAGAGAGAGAGAGAGAGATGGGAATGGGAGTGGGCGTAGTAAATGAATGCTTAAAGGTGTTGTTGCAGCTGTAAGTCTTGAATGCAACTAGAGCTGAATTTGTTTGTTGACAACGACAACGGCAACGATAGCGACAGCGACGACCTTTGACTCTGTGTTGAAGGGGAAAGGTGGTTCTGGTACATAACTCCACTGTGGGATGTCATTAAAATTATGACTAAAACTACCCATCGTTTATAATCAAGACAAGGACTTAATCTGAAAATAAAAGGTAAAGGTGTAGGTGTCATTGTTGGTGTAGGTGCTGTCGTTGCTGTTGCTGTTGTCACCACTCTGTGTGCACTATGTTCGTGTTGTCGCCGCTATCCTGCTTGTCGTTGTGCTAACAAACTATTGTTGTCGATACGCTGTTGTGTTATTTACACATAGTTCTGCTTTATAAATGCTTCAGCGAATAGTTGAGACGCACTGGCCGTAGATGCCCGCATGGATGTCTATGTAGTCCGAATACTGGTGATGTTGCCGTTGCCGCTACCGTTGCTCTTATGTTTGTTGTTTGGTTGATGTTGTCTTCCCTTTGTTGTGTAGCATCTAAAACAATAGTGCATAAAAATGAATTCACTGTTGTTTTTCTTACTGTCGCCGTTGCTGCTTTTGTTGTCTTGCTTTGGCAGACAGACACAAAAGACAAATAATTCGTATTTGCAAAACAAAAAAAAAAACAATACAACGAGTGCTCGATTGCAAAAGGATACCAGCGACACCATCAACAACAATTAGATGCACACTATGACACTGCGACGACCATTGCGACGGAGTTGTTGATTACATCACAGTTGGTGGTGGAATAGATGAAGGCAGTGTTACAGTGGTAACAATTCATGTATATCATAAATGAAAAACTTAATTTCCCTTTTACACGCCACGAATGAGGTATACGATGCTTGTCGCGTTGTTGTGAATTAATATGCTTTCTCTTTATATTTACAACAAACGGCACCTACTTGCTTATCGACGAATGCGAACGTCACTGTTTGAGAAGCATTTTACTAGACATGCCCACTTACTCGACTTATACTGCGAAATTGCTGTCGACAACATCTAGGAGACCAGCAATGAAATACTAAGAGTCGGAAATCGAACCGCGGATCTCCCGCCTGGTAGTCGCGTGTTCTAACCACTATGCCACGGCCGGAAGTATGGTTTATTTTATGTTTCAACAATCTTAAAATTTTGTATATATTTTTGTTGGATTAACTTAGACAAAATTCTTCCGTTTTTTCGAAGTCATACCTCTTAACTTGTTTTTAATGCATTAGGGTACCATGATTACAAAAAACCGTCGAAATTTGTTATACAATAGTATTTAAAAAAAAATTTTTAAGTAAAGTGTCAATTTTTTCCACAGATTATAGCATAACTCATGAATAATGTGCCTGATTGTAACCGATTGTATACCGAAAGTTTCAAACATTACTTAATTACTTTAAAGCAGTGATAGGCATACCATAGCCTCGTGATTATCGTACTTGTCACACGAACACGATCGGCAATTCACACGTTCTTAAAAGTGTTGTTTGATTCAAATCAGTCACTTTCTGCATAAGTGTTATGAAAGCATCACACCACACACGCTTGTTTCGCATTCAACACAAGTACAGACAGAGAAAAATTGTTCAACGATTATTGAAAGAGCATGAGTGTCCGGTATGCGCTGAATTGAGATGCGTTTTATTGTGCGTAGCTTAAGTGCGTACGTCAGATTATTTCGCGTAAACAATGAGTCTTGGGAGAACATGATTGTTGAGAGAACACAACATTTTCATCATGTACAAATTGAACAGAATGTGACCGCATACAATTACCATCCTGTTGTGTGCGTGCGTTCAGTTATGCCTACCACTTCTTTGAAGTCTGACTAATACTATTTTTTAGACTGATCATTAATTTGGAAGTTATCTAATAAGTATAACCGAAAAATTATTATTTTCAGCGAAAAGTTCCAAAATTTTTTTTCGTTTCCATCAATGTACTTTTAGGGCTGCAGCGAAATGCGTGGGCAATTTTTTTTGCGTAAATTTAAAATTGCCCGAACGGAATATTGTGCCTCTTGATGTGAAAAGTACATTACATAAATTTGAGTAAGATCGCATGACTAGCCCCGAGCCCCAAAGAGGTCAAAGGTCAGGTTCTTAGTAACTCCTTAGTAAATTCTATGTTTTTTTTACCAATGCTCGATAAGGGAATTGTATTGTTTTTCTTTAAAATTTGTAATAGTCAAAAATTTATGTGTATCTCTACTATGCTGGGAAGTTTTCAGTACGATCAAACTATTACTATGGCTGTTATAACGTTTTCTTTTTAATTGGGCGTGGCACAGCCCAAATATCAGCTTTATACTTTTTACAGTTCTTGAGATAGGGGCTTTTAAAGTTTCAACTTGTATACCACGCCCACTGATCTCATTCCGCCTATTTTTTGTTGAATTAGTCAAAAATTGGTGTGTATGGGTTCTTGATTCCTTTTGCCGGCTTGGTTCTAAATAACTTTTTTATATCCTACTATGCTGTGAAGTTTTCAGTACGATCAAACTATAAATATGGCTGTTATAACGATTTCTTTTAAATGGGGCTTGGCACAGCCCACTTCCACCTTGGATGCAATTCATACTGTACCAACAACACATATCAAATATAAGCTTAATACCTCTTACAGTTCTTGAGATAGAGCCTTTTAATGTTTCAACTTTTATACCACGCCCACTAGTCCGAACTCGCCCATATTTGTTGTAGCACGAACTTTGTTGCCAACTGCATCCATACTAATTAACAAGGCGATTGGAGAAACAGTACTCCAGATATTGTGGTTTCAAAAATAGGGTCCAATGGGCGGGGCCACGCCCACGTAATATATTAAAAATGCAAGTAATCTATTTGCACTAAAGACCCACAGCTACATTGTGTGAAAATTTCATAAAGATCGATTAAGCCGTTTTCGAGTCTTTACGGTACTAAAAAATGCAAACAGAGACAAACTTATTTTCATATCTACAAATTTGACCCTTGACCTCTTTGAGGCCCGGCTTAAAATTCACCGATTTTTCTCAAATTTTGACCATATCCTTTTTATAACAACTGACATAATGTTCCACTCATTACCGAAAATCCAAAGTGAATTTTCGCTGCCACCCTAATGTACCTTATATGCCCGTTACTGCCCCACTGTTGTAACCCATAACCATCTATATGTGTCTGGATTCGTACTCATAACTATACCAGACCGTTGTTATAATTATGTGTTTGTGTTATTTTTATGTAAGCTCTATTTCTAATGCAACCTAAATACAAGTGCGATCTCACAAACAACGCAGTGCTTTCACACATCGGCACAATTATGCAGCACACTTTCGCCCGGATAAACAATGACTTCATTTAGGAGAGAAGCCTTTCGCCTTTATATGCATTTCATTATAGAGTTCTTTTAACGGTGTTGAGTGTATGTGTGTGTGTGTGTGCGTAGCACTACTTGGTTTTAAATCAGTGGGTGCATTTACATTTGTACGCGTATTAGCCTATATATGTATGTATGTACGCCCAACACACATTTAAGCTTAGGCATTGTGTCCAAAACTAGGAAAAATTATGAACGGAAATGAAATTGCTGCTGTAACGGAAATAATATTTTCCTGTTATTTCTCATTTAGTGCTTTGCTGATGATATTTCTTAGTGTCTCTCCCTCACTCTCTCTGGTTGGTTTTGTTAATGGCGTGCGATATGTTTAGAGGTTTTGTGTTGTGCAGAGGATTTTAAAATGCATAGCTGATGTGTAGGTGGTAAACGGAAATGTTGTGTTGTATTATAAAATTTTATATGGTTCTGGGATAGTCTTTTGTTATATGAATAGAGAGACAGTACTGTAGTACTATAATTTATCTTCACACAAGTGAGATTTGGGATTTTTTTGCAATTGCTGAATGTATAGTCATTTTAAAAGAAATACATCATATTCTAAACCCTTTTTTTTATAACAAACCTTACTACAATTCCGTGGTAGCTTACTTAAGTTCAAAATCTTAACGCTCATCACATTTGGAAAAGCGAAATTTTAATTAAACCCCTACATAACACCATTTATGCCCCTTAATTCGTTCCTCAGCCTTATCGATAGACTTCAAATATTTAGCATTTCGCATTTATCGCCCTCAAAGGACATTGACTTCTTAAGTCAGACAAGCAGCATGTTACTGTTAAGTCATGTTTAAATGTGCAGTCCTCGACTGTTTTGGACTGCACAAAATCTATAATGAAACAACAGACAGACGACCACATACATACAATACCATATTTATGTGTTTTTCTTTGAGAGTGTGCAAAAATTTTCACATACTGCATGTGAAAGCATACACACAACAAACACACAAAAAAAAAACACTAAAATCCACGCTCAGACTTAAAGGCAAATAAAACCAAAGGGGGTAGTAGTACAAAAGTCAATGCAGCGTAAATTGTTTTTTATATTGAATAAGTTATTGTACCAGTCAAGTGGAAGACTTCACCCTGGATGTTCTTTTACACCCATTGTCGCTGCCACTACAATAGATATTTAAACAATTCCTTTATACAAAAATAAAGAAAGCTACTATGTATGTGTTTAAGCACTGTATACGGGGGAATTTCGTTTAACTCACACACATACACTTACAGTCGCTTCCACACGAGCGCTTATTACAAATTACAAAGCAATGTATGGCTAAGTGTGTATAAGTTTATACAGCTTATGTATGAGGGTAAGTATATATTATATAAACCCCAAGTATGCAACTTAAGTAAATAAAGAAACGCTAAAGAACAATGATTGTCAATGGGGACGTAAGGCGAAACAACAGTAGCAGCAGCAGCAGCAACAACAGTGATTGTTGCAACAACAAGTAATAGAGAAAATAACAATGTTTGTTGCTGCTCCTTTTCGTGCTATCGTTCGCATAAGGGTTTATGTAAATATTACACTATGGAATTTTAATTGAATTACTGTATAAACAATGCCAGCACTTACACACACACACACACTCACACCAAATAACCCCTATATGTATTTAACAATAAATAGCAATTTGTTTTAAGAGTTGTTGACTTTTTTCGGTTGTAAGTAAATATTTTTCATGAGTTAAGGTGAATGATCGACAAAAGGACAAAAGGAAATGGGCATTGAGTTATAGTAAATCAATGTTGAAAAAATAGTTTAAATTTATATAAATAAATTGGTTAGACTATTAAAGAGCGATTTAAAGAAATGTTATGTTTAAGAGGTAACAAATACAGGAGTGGATAATATTATTACTATTCCTTAGTATTCCAATATGTCACAGAAGGGATATTCAAGTTATCATGAAAATGCCAGACATTGATAATACTATATAGCACTTAAACATTAGTATAACTACTATAGTTTTTATTATGGTGTTTAAAAAAAACGTAATTTCCTTTACAACCCATAAATGAGACAGGGGACAGCTTATCTCGTTATAGTATCTTTCAACACGGAGTAATAATTTGCAAAGTAATCACATTGTTTACAAAAATAATATGGATGTAAAAAGTTTTTTTAAAAAAATTACTGTCGAAAATTCAACTTTATATTTTCGGTAATGCCCGAGCGGAATATTGTGTCAGTTGTTATAAAATGTCTATGGTCAAAATTTGACCATTGGACTCTATTTTTAAAACCGCAATATCTGTAGGACTGTTTCTCCAATCACCTTAAAAATATGTGTGGATGCATTTGGCAGCAAAGTTCGTGTTCCTACTAAGAACGGGCGGGATCGTATCTGTGAGCATTATCTAAAACTTGAAACTTTAAACGGCTGTATCTTATGAACTATAAGAGGTATACAGCTGATATTTGGTATGTGTTGTTGATGCAGTATGAATTGCAGCCAGTGTGGGAGTGAGTTGTGTCACGCCCCATTTAAAAGCAACCGTTATAATAGCCATTATAATAGTTTGATCGTCCTGAAAATTTCACCGTATAGTAGAGATATAATCAGGCTATGCTAGGAACCAAGTAGGCAATATGGGCCAAGGCGCCCCCCACACACCTTAATCAAACTTTAGTAAAACAATAGAATTTACTAAGAACCTGACCTTTTACCTCTTTCGGGCAAGGGAAATAGTTGTCCGATCTTACTTAAATTTACGTCATGTATTTTTTACATCACTTATTACAGTGAGTCATTTTTGATACAACAATAGCACTTTGTGGTAAAATGAAAGTTCTTTGTTCCTTGTACTTTCTGACGTTCCAGGTGTACTTAAGGGTACAATAAATTGTAAGTACTTTTTGGTACAAAAAAAAAATTCCTATTTGGTAAAAAAATTTATGTTTTGGTACAACCAAATGTATTTTTTGGAACAATAAATATTACTTATCGGTACAAAAAAAGTACTTATTGGTACAAGAAGTTGTTCTTTAAGTACACTAAAAAAAACTATTTTTTAAAAAAAATTTCATATTTTAAACAATAATTTTTGATACTTCGAAAATATCTTTGTACAATAAAAGTACTTTGTGGTATAACAACTTACACTATTTAGTACAATAAATTGTACTTAGTACAATAAAAGTATGTTTTGCTACAAAAAAATTTACTTTGGTACACTAACAATACTTTTTGGTACAATACATTTTAATATGTGGTACAAAAAAAATTCTTTTTGTAACAAGAATAATAAATTGTACCATTTGGTACAATAAAAGTAGTTTTTCATACTGTTAAAGTGCTTCCTGGTACAATAAATTATAATAGTTGCTGCAATGAAAGTACATTTTGGTACAATAAATTTAATTTTTGGTACTATTTAGTGCAATAAAAGTACTTTTTGGTACAATATACTTTTCTATTTGGTACAATAAAAGTACTACTTGTACAATAAGTTATATTTTTTGGTACAATAAAGCTAATGGTTGGTACTATAAATGTACTTTTAGGTACAATAAATTTTACAATAAATGTACGTGTTTTGTACACTTAAAAGATTTATTCGTACACAAAAATCTTTTTGTTACTATACAAGTACGTTTTGGTACTATAAATGTACTTTTTGGTACAATTAATATATTGTACTATTTGGTACTATAAAGTAAATTTTGTTGCTATAATAGCACTTGTTGGTACCATAAATACATTTGGTACAGTAAATTAGCCTTTTTGGTATATTTAAAGTACTTATTGTTACAATAAAAAAGTACTTTTTGGTACTATAAAATTACTTTTTCGTACTTTAAACGTACTTTTTAGTACTATGAAAGTACTTTTTGGTATCATAAAAGTACTCTTCGGTACAATAAATTATGCTATTTCGTACATTGAAAGTACATTTTGTTACAATAAACTAATAATATTTCGTACAACAAAAGTCCAATGTGGTACAATAAATTATTTTTTTTTTTGGTACAATATAAGTACTTTTTTGTACAATAAGTTTTATTTTTTGGTACAAAAAGGTAGATTTTGGTACTATATATGTACTTTTTAATACAATAAATTTTACTATTTGGTACAATAAAAGTACTTTTTGGTACCCAACAGATTTATTCGTAAAATAAAATTTTTTTTGTTACTATACAAGTACGATTTGGTACTATAAAAGTACATTTTGCTACAATGTACTATACTATGTGGCAATATATAAGTACTTTTTGGTACAACAAAGTACATTTTATTGCCATAGTATTATTCTTTGGTACCATAAATATATTTGTACAATAAAGGTACTATTTGGTATAGTAAATTTGACTTTTTTTTTATAAAAGTACTTATTAGTGCAATAAAAGTACTTTTACGTACAATAAAAGTATTTTCTAGTACTTTAAAAGTACTTTTGGGTACTATAAAAGTACTTTTTGTGACAAAAAATTATACTATTTCGTACTATGAAAGTACTTTTTGGAACAATAAAATAACATTTTGTTGCTATAATAGTACATAAAATATAAATATATTTGGTACAATAAAGGTACTATTTGGTACAATAATAGTAATTTTTGGTACAATAAATTATACTACGTATTTGGTACAGTAAAAGTTATTTTTGGTACAATTTATTGTTCGATTTGGAATACTTAAAGTACTTATTGGTACTATAAAAGTATTTTTCGGTACTACAAAAGTACTTTTTAGTACTTTAAAAGTACTTTTTAGTACAATAAATTATTTTATTTGGTACATTAAAATACTTGTTGATACCATAATAGTACTTTTTTGTTTTGTAATAGCACTTTTTGGTACTATAAAAGTACTTTTTGGTACAATGAATTATACTATTTAGTACATTAAAAATATTTTGGAACAATGAAACTACTTTTTTGACTACGTAAGTACTTTTTGGTGTAAACTAATTTCGGTTCTAGTCATTTACTGTCGAGCATAAAATATTTAAGTGCATTTGTTTTAAAAAATACTGATTTTATCAAAACTAACACTCTTTTGCATTTTCGCTCTTTTGCTTTTGTTGTTTTTCTCTACCAAAACAACAGCGTTATCGTGTAAATGTCTTGTTCGCAGAATCAAAACAATCAAATGTGTTGAAAAACTAAAATACAGGCTTGAAACAGTTTAAATCGCACTTGTGCAGGGCTTTAAGAGGTACCTCTGAGGGAGTCTCTTAATAGAAAGGATTAACTCAACTGAATGCTCATATCTCCCATATCTCAAAGTAACATTTTTTTAAGTAAATTTTCCTTTCCTTGTCCACCCCCTGTGTCATGGGAGTAGTTATTATTGTTTACGAGAAGTAGTATTTAGTATACAGGAAAAACTGACCAAGTCCACTGTTTGTGTTGTGTACCATTGTCGTGTACATGTCTTGTTCGCAGAAACAAAACACAGTTTCAAGCGCACTTGTGCAGGGCTATTGTAGGTACCTCTCAGTAAAACTATAAATAGGAAGGATTAACTCAACTTAATGCATGTAAACTCTCCCATATATCAAAGTAATATTTTTTATAGTAAATTGACCTTCCGATACTCAAACCTTTGTGTCCTACCCCTGGGTCGTGGGAGTAGTTATTCTTTTTGATTCCTGTTTATGAACTGTGGCTACGTGAAGTATAACAATGCAACATATCGTCGGTATATAGGAAAAGCAGACCAAGACCACTGTACGAGTATGTGTTTCTGAGTTATTGATGATTTAAAGTTTATGACCGCCTATGTTTTGATGCAATAACTAAAAAACTGCTTCAAACAGAAAGGAGATTTTTTAACAGAGCATAGAATTTGGCTTTTGGGATACTTTTGCAAAAAAGTTCTAAAGGAAACTTTTTGTTTTTTTTTGAGTTATTGTTGCTTAAAGTTTATGGCCGCCTCTGTTTTGATACAGTTAGTACAAAACTATTTTAAATAGACATAGGATTAGATTAGGGCCTGGGCGTTTGCATATTGATTAGAACATGCGTCTACCATGCAGGAGGTCCGTGGTTCGATTTGCAGCTCCAGTCATCTATATTTTTCTTTCATTGCCGGCCCCCTCGATGTTGTCGACAGCAACTTCGCAGTATAAGTGTCGAGTCAATCGGCATGTCTAGTAAAAGGTTCTCAAACAGTGACGTTCGCATTCGTCGATAAACAAATAGGTGCCGTTTGTTGTGAATGTTAATTCACGCGAGAAGCTATTCCATATCTCTTTCGTGGGGTGTAAAGGGAAATAAGGTTTTTAAGTTTTTAGAATTAGATTAGAGGGACAATGACGTTTGGAACACTTTTGCATCATTAAGTCAATTTTGCAAAAAAGTGGACTTGGTCAGATTTTTCTGTATTTCCACGATATTGTTTGTTATTTTGAGACCTTTGCTGTCAAGTTTGATAATTTCACATGCAAATAAGCTACCCTGAAATTTTGCATTTGAACGAACACTTCACAATATATTTATTGTGAAATCTCCTCTTACAGTTTCCATACAAATTTCACACATATATGGTCTTTAACTTCTTGATTGGTATGTTGCAGTCAAAATAACAGCAATTGTGTGATGACGCGTATTTAGAATTAACTTTGTACAAATTTTAAATATTTGCTTCTGATGTTACTTTTCTTGGTATATTTTCTGTATGTAAATAAACAAATGTACTTAACTTTTATTCTAAGAGCACTAAAAGTATTAAATAAAGTATTTTTAAAATATTTATATTTTTATTTTTTAAACATCACGTTTCTTTTCTGTAAAACCAATATAAGCATTTTGAACAACACCGCTTACAACTACAACCAACTACAAACACCCTGTTCCTGTCTATCGTGTGCATTCGTGCGTTATGATATTGTTGTTTTACAAAGCTTTTGTTTTGTCTTCTTTTTTTTTGCTGCAATTCAAACCATTTACGCTTTCATATAAGCTTACACTATTACATCGATATACTCGCTTACATACATTCCAACACGAGTTATCGTGTGTGTGTGTGGTGGATATATTCGTGTACTATGTCGATATGTAAGTGTTGCAAGAGTTTAAAGTGAAATAATTTGTACGTAGAGCTGTGTTATTTATAGGAATGTTGTTCTAAAGGTGCTGGAAATTATGGGTATTCATGTATACAAGTGTGCCGCGTTGTTGTGTTTGAACTTGCTACGTTTAAACATTTTTCTTTTTACAATATTATGATATTTCTAGTGGCGCGTCTGCTGGTATAGGAATTTTTGGTACACTGATGACGAGTGAAATAGCAGTTCAAGTAGTAACTAGAAACTCATTGTTATTGAAAAATTTTACATTAATTATATTCATGCAATTTGTTTGACAGCGGCGAAATTGGCAAGGGCCTGCTTGTAGATAGGCATGCTACAAGATATGCAGAGACATTCTGAAGACATGCCATCAGGCCTGAAAACTGTCCTTCTGCTTCCATTCTGAAACATCTCGAGTACATGTTCTCCCCATTCATTTATAACCGTTATTACACCATTCCGTATGTAAACTCATTTCGTTTCCCTTCTATGAGAATAAAGGCTAAATGTGTATACACATAGAATTTACGCCATAAAATTATTATAATGTCTTATATTGTAGTTATCCTTAAGCCTTTATGTCGGGGCCTTCTAGAAGTTCCTGTTTTGCCTTCCAACGACAGCCTATGTTATTTGGAAAGGAGTACGGAGGGACCAGCCTTGGCATAGTGGTTAGAACACGCGACTATCATGCGGGAGATCACAGGTCCAACACCTGGCCCCAGTAATCTTGAAAAAAAAAAATTTTCTTTTATTGTCAGCTCCCCTTGAATGTTGTTGACAGCAACCTCGCAGTATAAGTGTCGAGTCAATCCACATGTCTAGTAAAAGCTTCTCAAACAGTGACGTTCGCATTCGTCGATAAACAAGTAGGTGCCGTTAGTTGTGAATATAAAAATAGAAAGCGTGTTAATTCACAACAACGCGAGACAACCCATACCTCATACATGGGGTGTAAACGGAAATTAAGTAAGTAAGTGCGGAAGTAAGGTCTTTCGTCATTCTATAAGTTTTTCTAGACCCTAATAATCTTAGTATCGAGACTAATATTAAAATCTGTGGCGATACCCCCAAATCTGAACAACTACTACTATTTCTACTCTCTCTACTTAAGTAAGCACTTCCAACAGAGAATGCAAAAAAAATCCAATATATGTCCAATACGTCGATATGACCAATTGATAACATAGCACCGACGCAATCTTCAATTTCTCATGAAATCAATAACTGTGGCACATTGCATTGCTATAGCCCATAGCTGTAGCTAAAACATCAAAATGCGAGCAAATATGCCAACATCGTAGACGTGTATACAACATAGGTAATACATACTACATTCTTCTTTATGTACATAATGCACATTCGTGTATATGATAAGTTTACATTGTGAAGGTATGCAAGATGCAGTGTAGTGTTGTTGTAAGATCCTGCTGTACATGTCATCGCACATAATACTGTGTGTAGATATCGCTTGCAGTATGAGCATTGTTGCATGTCATGTTATCGTAAAGCAATTGCTGTTAATTATAGACGTCAGTTCGTGCATGTGTTACCAAGTGGTAGTCAAGTATTTGAGCATTTTGTTAAATTGGGGGAATACTGGGCGCATAAATATCACCGCCAACCAGCCATCATCACTCGCTCATACAGCAGTACTAGCAGTAGCGGTTATAGCAAAAACTGCACTGAAATGTTATTACACCCTGCTAAAACTTGAAGCAATCTTTTTAAGGCAATTTGTTGTGCGGTTAAAGTGGTTTGCTTTAAAGGATTGCCATATCGATGTACATATAGAGTTTTTTTCGCTTTGCTGTTTTCTACTTTTGTTACCCTTGTGATATGCCCTCGCTCGTTTTTCTTGTGTCGTCCTTTCGTTTTCACCAGCTCATTGTTGTGGTTTTTGTTTTGAGTTTCTTGTCGTCATACAATAGCATGGTTTAGTTAAGCGTTTTTGTTTTGTTCGTTCAGCCTTTTAGTTTTCTTTGCTATTGCGCTCCGAAAACGGATACGAACGTTTTGCTATTTTAGCGCTCAGCATATGAATGCAAAACAAAGCTTAGAAAAATTTCCACCATATTTTAGATTGGGTAGGAAAATGCAATTTCATTCATTTATTTAGACATTCGTTTGTTTAACCAAAGCGGTGAGATGGAAATGCTAAAATTTAAGATAAAAGTTTCAAGGTGAACTGCATACAGCAATTGGAAGTCGAACAGGAAGAGCAAATGAATGCTTAGTTGAGGAAACAGGCGTTTGGTATGTGCTTGGCATATTGTGAGCTAACTCAGAAAGTTGAGATTTAAATGGAGATTTAAAAAAAAATATCTATTAAATAGAGAAAATTTGCGAATAGTAAAGAATGGGTTTGAATTCTGTTTCTTTAAGTTCAAAACTAGTTTGGGTTAAAAGAAGCTTTAAAAGCTGATAATGCCATGCATTCTATACAGCTTGACCCCTTTTGTGCGAAAGCATCGTTTGTTAGAAACTCCAAAAATTACAGGAGAGCTTTGCTTTTAATTTTCTTTGCTTTGAGCTTTGATATCAATACCCAATTTTAGATGTGCTGAAATACTCAACTTATATAATGTCAATATACTACACAAAGTTCTCAAGTTCACTTTTTGTGGTTATGAGTTATTGATGATTTAAATTTTATGGCCGCCTATGTTTTGATACAATAACTACAAAAGTACTTTAACTAGACATATGATTTTTTTTACAGGATATATTTCACAAAAAAGTGGACTTGAGACCTTTTTTGTAGGATACCGACAATATAAGAATTAAAATTTTTGTTTAGGCACAACTCTATGTTGTCCACTAGTCTATGTTGTCCTCTGTAAAAGAGAAAATATGATGGAATTTAAAAAACTTTTTTATCGTTACGAAAAAAATCTGACTTAGGGGGTAAAAACCGAGATTCCGGAAGAAACTTCTAGAACTTGATGTCGGAGTCAAAAGTAATCAGAGAAGAAACTGTAGCTGTTGTTATTCTATTAACATTGATATGTTACACGTTACGATCGGACATGGAGACTTACATAAAAACTTAATTTCCCTTTGCACCCCATGAATGAGGTATGGGATAGCTTCTCGCGTTGTTGTGAATTAACACGCTTTCTATTTTTAGATTCACAACTAACGGCACCTACTTGTTTATCGACGAATGCGAACGTCACTGTTTGAGAAGGCTCTTACTAGACACGACGATTGAATCGACGCTTAATACTGCGAAGTTGCTGTCAACAACATTCGAGGAAGCCGACAATGAAAGAAAATTTTATTTATTTTTTTTTTCTTTTAAGATGACTGGAGCCAGGTTTGAACCTGCGATCTCCCGCATGGTAGTCGCGTGTTCTAACCACTATGCCATGGCCGGTCCCATGGAGACATGGAGACACAGGAAACAAAAAACTCAATGCGCGGGGTCAAGGGCGTGGCAAAAAAAAATTTTTTTTTTAATTTGTTTTTTAATTATCTTTCATTCTAGGGGGTGACCGGCACAATTTGTTTTTTTTTTTTTTTGTATGAAGTGCGACCCACCTTACTCGACACTATACTGCGATGTTGCTGGCGACAACATCGAGGGGGCCAGCAATGAAAGAAAAATGAAGATGACAAGAGACAGAAATCGAATCATGGATCTCGCTTATTGTAGTCGCGCGTTCTAGCCATCATGCCACGGCCGTGTAACTGCAAGCAATTTATTCTTTATCGAGGATTTTAAATCTTATGATTATGATTAAAAAATTTACACAAAAAAAGTACTTTTTAGTACATTAAATGTAAGTTTAAGTGAAATAAAAGTACGTGATGGTACAAATACTAGTACTATTTCGTAGAATCAAATTGCTTTTTAGTGCAATAGAAGTACCTTTTAGAAAAATAAAAGTACATTATAATAATATCAAAGAACTTTTTAAAAGTAGTACTTTTTGGTACAATCAAATTACTAGTCGGTAGAATAATATTAGTTTTTAGTAGAATAAAGATACTTTTGGCACAATTGCAGTACTTTTTGGTACAATTAAAGCACTTATTGGTACAATCAAAATACTTTTCGGTACAATAAAATTACTTTAAGTAGAATAAAGGTACCTTTTATTATAATTGAATTACTTCCTGGTACAATAAAAGTTATTTTTAGTACAATAAAACAACTTTAGATTTAGGTAAAGTTAAAGTACTTTTTGGTGCAATTTTGGTACAATAAAATATATTTTTAATAAAATAAAAGTACCTTCTTCCACAATGAGAGTACTCTCTGGCACAATTAATGTACTTTCTGGTAGAGTAAAAGTACTTTTTGGTAAAGTTGAAGTACTTTTCAGAAGAACAAAAGTACTTTTTTGAAAAATAAAAGTACTTTTTTAGGTACAAATAAATTACTTGGGGGTGCAATTCAAATACTATTTGGTACAATAAAATTAATTTTTAGTAGAATATAAGTACCTTTCATCACAATGAAGGTCCTCTCTGATATAATTAAAGTACTTTTGGGTACAACTTAAGTAATTTTTAGTACAATAAAATAGCTTTTTGGTGGAAAAAATATTCTTTTGAGTATAATAAAATGTACAGTTGAAGTACTTTTTGGTACAGTCAACATACAGATAAATTACTTTTTGATATAAAAAAATTACTTTTTGTTATAATAATTAATTAGTAAAATATAAGTACTGTTTGGTACAATAAAATTAATATTTAATAAAATAAAAGTACTTACTGATACAAATAAAGTACTTTTTGTTAAATTGCAGTTGCTTTTAGTATAATACAAGTACTTTTTGTTTCAAAAATTTGCATTTAGCAATTAAAGAACTTGCTTGCTCAATAAAATTACTTTTTGGTAGAATAAAAGTACCTGTTGTCACAATTAAGTACTTTCTGGTACAATTACTGTACTCTTAGGTACATTAATGTTACTATTTAGTAAAATAAAGGATTTGTTGATACAACAATATTATTTGTATAAGGCACATAAAATTTACTTACAAGAAAAGTTTGAGGTACAACACGTTTACTTGTTGATAAAATTTGAGTACTTTTTGGTAAAACAAAAGTATTTTTTCGTACAATAAAAGGACTGGTGAATACAATAAAAATGATTTACAATTCCAATAAAATAACTCTTTGCTACTATAAAATTACTTTGTGGTATAGTAATTGCAATTTTCTGTACAATAAATTTACTTTTTGGTACAACGTACTTTTGTTTTTTGTTAATACAATAAAAGTATTAATTAATAAAAGTACTATGTGGTACAACAAAAGTACTTGTTAATACAATAAAAGTACTTTCTAATAAAATTAAGATACTTTTTGCCGAAATAATAATACTTCTTGGCACAATAAGAATACTTTTAGGGACAATAAAAGTACTTTTTTGTATCTTGTTCTTGTTGATATAATAAATGATCTTGTGCAGCAAAAAAAATTTGCTCGGTCATGCAACAAATATACTTTAATCGCAATAAAAGGGCTTTTTTGTACAACAAAAGTACTTTTTGTGCAATAAAAAAACTTGTTGATACAATAAATGTACTTTTTGATATAATAAAAAACTCTTTGTAACAATAAAAGTACTTTTTGGTACAATAAATTTACTTTTTGGCACAATAAAAGTACTTTATAGTACAAGTAATTGTATTTTTTGTGAAATAAGTAATACTTTTTGATACAGTAAAACTTCTTTCTGTTACAAGGATAGGTTAATTCTGCAGTCGCGTTCAGCACAGCACACTTGGGTCCTAGTGTAGGTCCCGTTGTTGTATCATTTTCAAATTTTCGCATTAATTATTCTTGATCTATTCAAGCAATGTCCCTTTCAATTCATTTCGTTGCTCTGATGAAGGCATGGATGTTGAGCAAATCACCTACTGATTGAAAGGTATTGTCCTCGAGTGTGCGATGACCCAACTTTTCATGTCTCAGGTCACCAAAAGCATGACAGTGACATATAAGATGCATTATGGTCTTCTTTTCTTTCTGATCATTATAGTTTCTATAGAAATCCTTCTAGGGAAGCTTGAAACTCTTAGAGTGTTTTCCATCCGGTCAGTGATCGGTTACAACAGCTATGATGTTGATTAAATAGGCCTTAGATAGGTTTAGCGAAAATTGCGTTCTCTATGCATCAATGGTAGGCTAAATCTGTTTCTTCGCTATGCAAGTGGGTTCCCTCACTCATCTTTCCTTAGCAATGAGGTTTAGTTTCTCCGAAATACGCTGGTTTTCTCTTATGAGAGCAACACTAATGTGTGCCTGAGTTCACGGCGGTGTCGGCACTTGCCAATGTATCAGCTCTTTGGTTACCATACATGTCCCCATGTCCTTTTACGCATGTGAGTGTAACCTCTCGAACATTTCTCGAAGTGGTGTACACGTTCTTCAGGGATGTTATAGCTTTACTATCACAAAGTATATAAATATTACATCTGGTACAATTAATTGTTATTTGATTGGTACAGTAAAAGTACTTCTTGATACAATATAAGAACTCTTTAGTGGAAGTAATTTTTATATCAATCAAAATAATTGTTGTTAAAATGGAAGTATTTTTTTGTACAACAAAATTGATGTTCAGTACAATTAAAGTATTTATTGACAGTACGACAGTAAACATATGCGACAGGCGTCAGGGTGTCGCTAAAAGGTAGTACGAAATCCTAACTAAGCAAATAAATGTCCTGGATTGTAAATACATATAGTAAAGAAAGCTTGCTGTAATTTTTAGTAGACAAACTTTTTCTCATTGAAGCAACTAGTCTTTAGGCTGTTTATTTTATACGGATTTGGGATTATATTAAACAACATTTCCGATTTTTTTTTTAAACTGTAAACTTTGCGTAAAGGGTGCTAAAAACTGTCTGAGAATAATATTGCAAAATAATCAAAGACGATGATATATTTTTTATAATTTCTAAGTTTTGTTGTTACTTGAAACATGTCCTTAAAGATATTTTAACGAATTGTATCCACATTACTCCCTGGTATAGTGGAATACAAATAACGAGCAGTAATTTACACTTATATATGTCTACTACACCTTACCCTCACTCCCATGATCTGTTTGCAGACTCTCGTGTAAGTAAATATTTCAACGGAAATACTTTCAAATAATTCTTGGCTACCTGACCACGGCGTTGAGTCTAATTACTGTTCTTAACCATAAATGTGTGTGCGAGTGTGTATGTGTGAAATTGTGCTTGCATGTGAGACGATGATGTTGATGATGCATCATTAACTACGAACAAAACTGGTTTCCCACACATATAATTATATACCCCAAGGAATACGCCATATGCCACAAACACACTCGCACACATATTCAATATAGCCAAGTCCATCTGAAGGAGTAAAACATGAATGCATATAAATGTGTGTGTCTGTACACGTATACACACTTGTACAAATTCTTGTGTATATATGAACTGCTTCGGATGTGGAACAATTTATAAATAACCTCTAATTTAAATGTGGTCGTGGCAGTGGCAAGAAGTTGGCCAGTGTATGTATGTGAGCGGCACTCAGTGTATGAATCTGAGTTTAAGTCTTGGCGTCGCACTGCTATGCAGTTGAAGTTTTACGTGTTTATGTGAGCCTCGCGTGTGTGGTTGTGTGTGAGCGCGGTCATGTCTGCGTGTGATTGCCGAGTTTGTGGTGTTCATAAAGCAATTTGTAGTTTCATTAAATTTCAAGTCAAAATGCTTTAAATACTAGCAATTTCAGTCTCTCCCAGTCTGTAGTTATTTCTTTGACTGCCTGTGTTTCTGCTGTGTGTATTTAACATTAAATAATTCTTAACAGCTCTGGGTATTTTCTTGCAGTTGTTTTTTTTTTCGAACAAATGAAAATAAGTTTATTTTGCTATCGTGAATGTTTGTGAAAATTTATGCAATTTCATGCATATATGTAGCAATATTATACACTTGACGTTTGCTATTAAGTATTGGAATGAGGTTCGCAATGTTGTTGGCTATAGAAGTGTTGGCTATATAAGTTTGAATGGTATTTGCTAATGTTTTAAGGATTCTTGGTATAAAAATTATTTAAATAATGAAATATTGGGAGTTTAATATCGTGTGTGTCAGAAATTGCATATCGTATGGGAAAAAATAGGCTTTTATCGAAACAAAAATTTGAATTTATTTCAATTGGTTAATTATTTTAACACATGTAAATTTGAGATCGATGTCACAGCCCAAAATAAACATCATAGAAAAATTAAATTTTTTTTAGTAAAATAAATTTGTTGCTTATTTTTACTGAAATGTAATTAAGTGCGACCTAGCCCTATATATATATCATTGTATATTTTGTTGGCTAATGTGCCACTGCAATGTGTTGGCCGCCACCTATCCCTGAACAAGCTACACCATCAATTGGGTGGTATGACCGACCATTTCTAACCTCAGTGCTACTTTTTCTTTTGAAATTTTTGCTTTTGTATGTTTGCCATTCATGTTAACTAATTTTATGCAATTTTCATTTTTCATTTAATTTTTGTACGTTCGGTTAGTGGTTGTTGCGTTCATTGCTACTTCTTTTTGTTGTTTTTGTAAAACAGGAAATTTATGGTAATTTCCCAATGACTGCAGCAGGTTGGCCCACAGTCAAATGGTTAGGAAATTATTGCAGTTTTGTTTAGCTATATGAAGATTAGCATTAAGATTAGTAATTGTAATTGTTGTGGGTTGGAACCATGCGAACGAACGAACGAACAAACGTTCGTTTAGCAGCAATGCCAACCGGAGGCGATGGTTGTGATATGTAATGTTTTGTGTTGACACATGTATGTCTTAATTATGGTGGATTTTATATGATAGAATATTTAGCAGTAAACGAATGGGTGGATAACTGTAAATTACTAAGCGTAATGTAATGCATACTTATGGGAGGGTATTAGGTTAGCAAAAGGGTTGCCAAATTTGTAGGAGGTCATAGGTTGAAGGTTTTTTTGGTAACCTTTGGGGAGGAATATTTTTTTGAGTCTAAAAAAATTTAAACAAATTTAAGTTTTAGATCTGCTATGTAGGTTAGTAAAAACTTAAATGCATAAGCATGTTAGTATTTTCATCTTAGTTTGTAAGGATACATATAGAAATTTAGCAATTACGGATAAGTGTAGTTGGAATTATCTATATTTCTGCAGTATCTTGTGTAATTTTTGTCTCAAAGAGAATTAGAACAAATTTTAATTCGTTAGATAACTGTAAATTATGGAGAAAATGTGATGCATACTTATGGGCGAGTATTAGGACGGAGAAAGTGTTGCCAATTTGTGGGCGGACATATGTTTAAGGTTTATTGGTAAGCTTTTGAAGGAAATATTGTCATAAGGGTTATAAAATAGGAAATAACCTTAAATATTAGAAACTAAAATTAAGGATTTTCTACTAACTGGGGTAAATAACTGTAAATTATGGACAAAATGTGATGCATACTTTTGGGCGAGTATTAGAACGCCAAATTGTTGCCGATTTCTGAGAGGGCATAGGGTAAAAGGTTTTTTGGTGAGCTTTTAGGGGAAAAATTGTAATAAGGATTGTAAAATAATAATTGGAAAGCAAACTTTAGTTAATAGAAAATCGACTGGATTTTCTACAAACCTAACCTCATTACTTGATACGAATGAAAGTTAATACAAATTTAGCTGTCTGGATAAGTGAAGTTGGATTTTTTTGTCCACTGCAGCATCTTGCTTAATTTTGTTTTAAAGTTTTAGACCAAATTTCAATTCGATAGACAATTTGGTAAATTAGTTGTAAATTACCGACAAGAGGCGATGTATACTTATGGGCAGGTATTAGGACGGCAACAGTATGGCCTATGTGTGGAAGCCAATTGGTTGAGGATTTTTCGTACTATGAGTTTTATATACAAAAACCTTGATCTTATAAATAAAATGTATCTTAGCAGAAAATCTACTGAAAATCTATATGAAAATAAAAAATTATATATAATTTGTAATGAAAGACAGATCAATTTAGCAAGTCTGTAATGAAAGACAAATAATTTTAGCAAGTCTGGATAAATGTTGTGTGGATGTTTTTTTTTTTCACTACAGTTACCCTTTAATTTGGCCTTAAATACTGTCGGCAATTTTCAGTTCGGAGACTATGGGCTGAATAACTGTCAATTAGGGGCAAAATGCAATGCATACTTTTGGGAGGGTATTAGGTTTAGGTTGGGTTTATTCGGCGGCCACTTGGGTCCTACTGTGAGTCAAATACCTGATACCATTTCCAAACTTTCACACCAATTATTCTTACTTTGTTCCGTCAACGTCGCTTTCAAGCCATTTTGTTGCACTGATGAAGGCATGAATGTTTCGTAAATCGCCTACTGATAGACAGGTATTTTACACAAATGTCCGATGACCAAACTTTTCATATCTTAGGTCACCAAAACCAGGGCAGGGATATAGAAGATGTTCCGTTGTCCTGTTCTACTTCTTCATCATTCGACATAAATTGTTGTAGGGAAGTTTCAACCTCCTGGTGTGTTTCGGCAGCCGCGTTCCGCATAGCACACTCGGGTCCTAGTGTGGGTCCTTTTCTGATACAATTTCCAAATTTTCGCACCAATTATTCCCATTTGGTTCCGCCAACGTCGCTCTCAAGCCATTTCGTTGCTCTGATGATGGCATGGCTGTTCCGCAAATCGCCTTCTGAGAGACAGGTATTGTCCACAAATGTCCGATGACCAAATTCTCCTAACTCAGCCCATCAAAAGCACGGCAGTGATATAAAAGATGCTCCGTGGTCTCCTCTTCTTCCTCATCATTGCTGATTCGAAAATAGTCGTTTCAACCTAGTAGTGTGTTTTCCTATGGGCCAGTGGCAGGTTATTACAGCTATGATGTTCCTTAGATGAACACTAGGCAGGTTTAGCGCAAATCGTGCCCTCTGCATATCCATGGTACGTCAAATTTATTTGGCCGCTGGATTCTCTCTCCCATTTTTCCTTAGAAATGAGGTTGACTTTGCCCGCAAGTATATGTTTCCCTTTTATTAGACGAACACCAATGTGACCATAAACTTTGCCCGAGTTCGTGTCCTCGAACTTATGTAAGGGTAATCGTCGAATATCCCGCTATCTACTCCAGAGACGACCGGCATCCTCGAACATTTCTCAAAGTGGCGAACACGTTCTCCAGAGATCTGATAGCCGCTTTACTAACAGTAAGTATATCAATTTTGACGCCCAATATCCCACGATACTAAATTTTTTCTACGGCTATTCTAAAAGCCGCTACTTTGGCCTGAACTATAATACAGTGGTCCGGTAGCCTGATTGATAGGACCGCCAAAGTGTTGCCAATGTTTGAAAAGCCCGTACTAAAAAAAAAACTATTGACTTTACTATTGG
This sequence comes from Muscina levida, assembly GCA_964034835.1. NCBI lineage: Eukaryota > Metazoa > Arthropoda > Insecta > Diptera > Muscidae > Muscina > Muscina levida. The sequence goes on along the minus strand of OZ035883.1, from coordinate 28,541,386 downwards.
AAAGTTGCTGTGTACAATATAGCTTTAGTATTTTTCATTATTATTCATTATACTTCTTTCCATTAACTCAACCCCATTTAATTTACCATTACGGAACACATAATCCAAACAGGAAATACAAACCCTTTGACAATAGAAACATAATTTATTACCCGTTCTAATAACATGATGACTTTTACACTTTTCTCTCTCCCGCTTCATCTCCATTTCCATCTCCAACCATTCAATACCTTCGCTCTGTGGCAAACAATGCCAATAATTCCATACTTTATCCTGGGGGGTTTTTTTGGTATTGACTTTTTGCTCTACTCTGTGCAAAATTAGTTAACCCAACCACAAATAACTTAAGTTTAGTTTCTTAAGCTGCATTCGGTCGCTTACTTAATTGTTGTCTATTTTTAATCCTCCTCCAGTGTAATGGAGGATGCCAAACTTCCTCCATAGGGAGTGAGAGAGAGAGTGAGAGAGAGGGGAGCTATGGATGAGTGTAATGTTGTCTGCAGGACTCTTTTTATTGGCAATTTATGTTTTGTTTTCTTTTTTTGTTCTTTGCAAGGATGTAATACTAGCAAGGATACCGTATTTTTTACTCTATGCATTCTTTATAATTTCTCCCTCTTTTGTTTGTGCACACTTGCTCAATTTCTTTTGGTTTTCTTGTACTTGTTATTCTTTTTCTTCGAATTCGTTGTATTGTGTTGCATAGTATCGTTGGCATTGCATTTGTATTGTAGTGTAGGTGTAGATGTCTGTGATCAGAACTGGTAATTATTGCTTTGTTCGATGTAAACTTTTCTTTCTCTCCGTCCCCCGATACATTCAATACTTCATTTAGGGTCTTTTTTTTTTGTGCTGTCGTACTGACATCTTTAATACCAACTGGATATTTAAATGTATCTACTATTGTAAGTGCTAGTTTTTTGTTGTTGCATACTTTTGGGTGCAATCGAGAGAAATATGGGAATATTGAACAAATGTTTGGTTGGGGGGTGTTGTTTTTTTGTCTTTCTTATAAAGGGGAGAGAGAAATGACAAGGAGTGTATTGCATTTAATTATTGCGATTCTTAATTGATGTTCATCTTTAGTGGAGAATGTGTTGGATTTCGTTGTTGTTTTTTTTGTGTGTTTGCTGTCTTAGCATCTCTGAATTTGTAAGTGTTTTAGTGTAAAATGGTATAAAGCTAAAGTAAAACAGAATGTGGGATAATTGGCAGATATAGAGGCTAACATTGATTTTCTCAAAATTTATAGTGTAATGTTGAAGAGCGGCAATGTGAAATAGTGCTATGATGTATAGTATAAAGGTAAGAAATACTACTAAGAGTGACAAGATTAAGGGGATTTTAAAATAGTTCAGAGTATACCGATAGTCATGATGAGTAAAAACTTTAATGGTCGGTCAGTATTATGGTAGTAAGTGATACCCTAAGAAATGGATGGATAATGATGCTATAGAAATGTTAGCAATGGTCTAAGAGACGCTCCGACATCATGTCATCAGGCCTTGTTTCCACGTGCCTGAAAACAGGTCTCCTCCTTTCATTCTGAAATATTCTGAGCACATGTTTCCTTCAGTCTTTGAAGACCTATCTATGCTGCCAATCTGCATAGAGAAGGACGATTCAAGGTCTTCAATATCTTTCTTCCTTTACGTGTGTATACACATTCCGTCTACCTTATATGGGAAGTAAGGCTGAATATGCTAAATGGGCTCCGACTACCTTCCTTCTACCTCCACATAGCATATACGCCGATGAAGGTGTTCGTAAGTCTTCCTTAAAACAGTTTATGATAAGTTTTAAATGCATCATCACAGGCTTTCACAGGGAGTGGAGATTAAGACGTACCGACTGCTTTTAAAGGCGTTTTAGATATAAAGCCCTCTATGTCCTTCCATCCACCGCTGGGTAGTGAATATTGTTCAAATTTATAAACATCCCACCTCCTTTCTAAGTTACCAATATCATCTTTAACCACCCTACCTGCCGACTAAAGTGAACTAAACACTAACCCAACTAATTCCCCCCATAACTATACTACACATTTTTCCCCCATAATATTAATCTTATCTTGTTATAAGAATCCTCTATACAACTTTCATACATCGTACCACTACCATTACGAAGTAGCTTAAAACACAAGGTGATAATTACCTTATAGATAATGAAAACAAGGACATGCTTCAAGGCATTGCAATTCTGCACAAATTGATCAATAGCCTAAAAGTAAGCAGCACATTTAAGACCGAGTAAAAGGCCGAAATATAATAAAGAATAGAAATAGGTCTTACACATGGATGGTTGAAAGATTCATGGAGTTAGGAGAATAAGGCACAAAGAATACGTAAGAAAACCTGAAGGAATTCTTGGGATTAAGTGTTCAATGTTGGCTATGTTAAAAGCACTTGTACGAAACTCGGTGACAATTAAGTAGTTAATAACATTTTCATCACCACCACTAGCACTTTTTTTCGAGCTGGTAGCTATTGACTGTTCATTGCTGTCCAAGCATAGTGTAAAGATTAAAGGAATTCGTAATCATGATTGAACATGGGCTAGTGTACGTAAGGACGAAGGATAGAGTAACACAATCACAATATGTTTTGTAACGATATAAGATGTGAAGTGGAACGGAATGTAGGTAATGCAATTAAACGAAATCCTGTGCGAAGGTGTAAATTGGGAAGGATAGAAAAATATGTATGAGATCATATAAAAAGGTTACTTGAAGTGTAGAATTAACAATTACACCATGCTATTGGAGTTGATCTAGTGCATTTTTTGGTTCTGTTAGAGTACAACATTAATCTGTATATCAAAATTTGCTTACACCCTCAATATCTGTACTTATAAAATATATAATACTTATAAAATCTGGTCTTTGTTAATTTTATCTCTTGTAAGCTTATGACTCAGTCAATTCTTCAGCGAGTTTATATTCTTTAATGATATTGAAAAGAAGAATCTTACAGCTTACCAGACTATCCAAAAATGGATCAGTTGTTTAAGAAGTTCTTAAGCATTAACGTTTTCCTAACGTCAAATGATATATTACCTAATGCTTGGGTGTTATGGAATAAAAATATGTCCAAACATATTGTTATTGCAATAAGTGTAACCGCGTCAAGTCCACGTAAATCGTTGACGTATGTGTAATACTAATTAAGAGAGAATACGTTTCAAATAACATTAAACCCTTTCAATAATATGAAACTTTAAGTAGTGCATAAATACGTATTAGTAATATTAATAGTTTAGTATAGCATAACCTATGGCGTATAACTTACAGCTATTGCCTTAAAATAGAAAATTTACTTAAATCCGCACATGTATGAAAATTAGTCATTTAGCTACTACTAACGCACACCTACAGGCAGCAATAAAGAAATATAATCATTCACATTGAAGATATATAGATAATAACGAAATTTTCGTATACAGTTATTAACCAGTAATACATATCTATACTAATATGTCAAAAGTTAATATGTCGGTTATTTTGTTAAATTTATTTTTTACTCGATATGTCCTTTAGGGCTTTTAAAACAATTTGGCAAAGGCTGATACGTCTGAAATATTACAGTCCAATAAATTACTGTATAGAATTTTGATATGTCTTTATGAAATTTTAAAACTTTAAATCGGCTTTCAATAAAATTATAAAAATTTTGATATATTAACTTTTGGCCATAAAAACGCCAAATTTTTCAATACATATGCGATGTATCACTTACTCATATACTATATTAAAAAAATTTAACTGTTTAAATTATTTATACACACATTTATAATGCCACAAAATTTGCCCATATGGCTGGCACGCATAATTTCTATACATTTCATAGGTACTTTGTGTGATTAACATAAATTGAAAATTACATATTTAAATATTTATAAACATTTACTTTCTGTCACTCATTCAGTTGTGCGTGTCACGCAAACACACACACACACACACATCCACATGCACAATAGCTCTTAAATACCTTTGCATAGACAATTATAAACACACATTAAATTACACGAGCCTAAAAGTAAACACATGTGTCCTTTCTGCCCCCCAGTATGTACTATGTAGTAGACCCTGTGTGTCAACCCTCAACCTAATGTGGACCTTGTCATAAATTTTCCGGTGTTTAAATATTATTATTTTCATAAAATTTTTTTGGGTTGCAAAGACTTTTAGAAAAATTATAATATAGAAACATGATGACAAAGGGGGTGGGGGTGGAAAGAAACAACAGTGTGCGTGATTTATTGCTTTTATGTAAATACCAAAAAAAAAAATATTTTAGCTTTGGCACAGCACAACACAAAAGCCATCAGGAATTTTTAAATTAATATATATATGACTAGTGGGCCCGGCAAAGCTTCGCTATTGCATTTTAACTTGTTATATATTTCACATTTAGGTCTACAAAGTACTTTGAAAACGGTACTTAAGCTCGATAACGATATGTTGAGTTTATTAACTTATGTAACTAATTTCAAGCAACTCCTTAACATGAAAGTTAACAAATTAAGTGTTGTTGTTTTAAATTCTAAATATCATAGGCTCTATGACGATAGTAAAAAGTTCATCAGCAAAGTCATATCTTTTACAAATCGGAAACAGACATTCCGTTAAAGATCAAAATTCAATGTAGTAGCGGTAACCGTCTGTATACAAACTATCACTTTGGGCGTAAAAACACTTTTGACATGCCTTCTCCGCCTATTGACCGAAAATGCAAATTTCGTTTGAAGCTTCATGCCTTTAGCCATAAAAACCTCTATTGCCATGTCTTCTTCTCACATGGATCAAGAATATTTCCGAATAAAATTTTTGTATTGAACTCGTATTACCATTCTATGAGATAATTCGGTCACCAACGTTTGGCTTTACAAAGTGATGATCTCACGCGCTGTATGGCATTTTACGCCGTCGTGTTGAAACCATTTCTCCTTCAAATAATGTGCAATGACATGATAAATAAAAAAATCAATTGATCGTCTACTGGTTTAAGTTCTTCTACCAGTTGGATATATGAATATAGGCCAAGATCTTTCCTCAGAATTTGCAGAGACCGAGTTGCTGAGAACGGCGTCGGTTCGATAAATTCGAGTCCCCTGTCACACTTACGTCTACAGCGTCGATGGCTTCTTTTAGCTGCTCAAATGGATGAGTATATGTACCATAAACTTCACAAAGGGCAAACAGAACGCGCAAAATAAATTTGCAAGATTTGTAAACGTTGTTCTTGTGTAGTCTTTACATGGTGATTTTTCAAAGAAAGTCTCAATGAAAGCCTATCACACTTCATACACTTCGCCTGAATGACGAATTGGTTGACCTAAAATGGCAACAAAAACGGCAAATGGGGTTTTGTTGGGGGTCAATTGTACATTAAAAATCCACATGAATCAAAATCCTAGCGGATACTTTTTTTATGATAAAAGGATTTTTCGTTTATTAACTCCGTTTTGCGCTTCTTTTAGAAGTGACGTTCGTTGCCCCATGATTATTGAAAGCGTACAGACTTCAGCTTTAAGACACTTCTATCAAAATTTAAGTTTTCTGCACTAAATTAAGCTTTCCCAGCGCGAGTTAGGAATTGATATTACACACAAAGTTTATTGGTGACATTTTCTAACAATTCATCGTAGATTTGGTTACAATGTTTGCGAATAAAAAAACTGGCCCACCTTACTGTTCATATCTCTAGGCGGACTGCAATATACTGTGGAATTTTGACAGTTATAACTGTTTATTTTAAAAGGGGTGTGGTGCAGCCCACTTCCACTCTTACTGTAATTTATACTGCAACAACATATGTAACAAATCTCATCTTCATACCTCTTATAGTTCATGATATATAGCCCTTTTATTTTCATGTTGTATGGGCGGTGCCACGCCCCTTTATCCAATCACAACCAAATATAGCCAGGGACTATCTACAGGTCATCAGTACCATTTGGTAAAATTTTCGTATCAATCGGTCTATTAGAAAAGCCGTTAGAGTGATTTTTGAAAGGGGGCGTGACACCGCCCACTTCCACCTTGGCTGTAATTAATACTGCTCCAACAACATATATACCAAATCTCATCATCATACCTCTGATAGTTCATGAGACGCAGCCCTTTTGATTTTCAAGTTGTATGGGCGGTTCCACGACCCTTTGTCCAATTGGACCGAATTGTAAATATAAACCAACCGCCACCCAAACGCATACAAAAAAATTTATGCAAATCGGTCCAGCCGTTCGTGAGTTATAAAGTCACAACACACTTGCAACAATTTTTTATATATATAGATTATTATCTGGCAGTTTCATTAACGTTATTATTAAAACAACTCTAGAGAGGACTTTGTTTAAGTCCATTACAGGATACAGAAATTAAAATTTTCCAAAAAGATTTATGTTAGGACGATAGCTTTTAACTGCGGCACATAACACCTTAGACATGATAGTGAAGTGTTAAGTGCCAAAATGTTCAACAGTAATGTTTTATTGACTCAGGTCAAGGGTACACTTTTTGTCTAGAGCTAGAGAAAAATATTGTGTAGATGTTGACATGTCACCAACCACTTGCCACTTTCAGCAAAGTCTAGGTCTACCTGCATTGCGTTGTTTTTCAGGTCTGTCTTCAAACACTTTTTCGCTGGAGCATTGGCATTCATCCTGAAAACATGTCGCACCCATTGTAGTCGTTGAATATTGACTCTATTTGGCTTACACATTGTTCATCCGATGGCGAAACTTGCCGTTGGCGCAGATATGTTCATATATATTCTGAGTACTTTCCTCTCGAATACCACAAAATTTGTTTTTGTCCGTTGTCGTAAGCACCCACGATAAGACACCCAAGATAAAATATTGGGTAAAATGATAGATGTTGATGACGCAGAAAGTGAAAATTTTCACGATTGTTAACATCGGTTCACAAATGGTAGGTTATTTAAGTTTTTCAAGGAATGCTATATTCATATCCTCGTTTGCCGCTACACCCATTTTTTCTTAATACTTTTCTACTGATGCGAAAACCGCAGTTACATCCTGCATATTTCGGCAAATAATGTCTACATCATCGGTGTAGACTATTGGTATGGTATATGGCTCTTATGGAATATTGTGCCAGTTCTATTGACACAAACCTTTCTCATCACCTTCTCCATAACTTTTAAATATCGTGTACAGGACAAACTATCACCCTGCCAGAGACCTATTTCCGTATTGAAAGGTACAGAGAGACCATTACCAATCATAATTGAGGATCAAGTATTCTGCAAGGTACATCTAAAAAGGCGTTTTAACTTTGCAAAAATACCTTACTAAGACATGGCCTCGTAGAACTGGTTCTTTATCAGAGAGTCGAAGGCTGATATGTAGTCGACAAAGGCGTGGTAGGTGTCGATCAGTGGGATATTGTGTCAGATTTGTTGACACCAGCCTTGTTCATTACCTTCTTCATAACTATGTTAAATTCTGGGCAAGATATCACCCCGCCAGAGACCTCTTTCCGTATTGAAGAGTACAGAGAGATCCTTAACAATCTCAAATGATAATAAAGTATTTTCCAAGGTTCATCTACAAAGGCGTTTAAACGTGACAGGAATACCAAACCCAGACATAGCTTCATATATTTCATCTACTATAGGAGAGTCAAAGGCAGCTTTGTAGTCGCTAAAGAGGTGATATGTGTCAATCTGCTTGTTTCATTCATTTCTCTTTAAACACAATATTCTCGAAGGAACCTTTTACGCCATTGGTAACAGGATTACTCCACAGTAATACTTACACCGGCCGTGGCATAGTGGTTAGAACACGCGACTACCATGCGGGAGATCGCAGGTTCAAACCTGGCTCCAGTCATCTTAAAAAGAAAAAAAAAAATTTCTTTCATTGTCGGCCCCTCGAATGTTGTTGACAGCAACTTCGCAGTATTAAGCGTCGATTCAATCGTCGTGTCTAGTAAGAGCTTCTCAAACAGTGACGTTCGCATTCGTCGATAAACAAGTAGGTGCCGTTAGTTGTGAATCTAAAAATAGAAAGCGTGTTAATTCACAACAACGCGAGAAGCTATCCCATACCTCATTCATGGGGTGCAAAGGGAAATTAAGTAAGAAGTAGTAGTAATACTTACACTCACTACGATCTGCTTTCTTGTATATTAGACTTAGCAGTCTGATACTCTAATCCTCGTTCATGCTCTCCTCTAGCCACAAGTTCTTCATGAGCTGATACATGCTCCTTACAAGCATTTCCATACCTGCCTTAAAAAATTCAGCCGGGAGGCCATTGGCTCCAACTGTTTTGTTATTTTTAAGTCGGGGTATTGTCACACGTGTTCCAATCTGACTCGGAGGTGCATTGTCATGGATTAGCGTATCCAGAAAATTGAACAATTCTTCTCTCCATATCTTCAGTACGTTAACCGGCTACGTCTCTAGCTGCCCATCGCTGGCCTCGCCTTACGTAGCCATAGGCTGCAATTTCGCCCCATGTATCATCGTACCAGGTATCTTGTTTGGACGGCCAAGTACCCAAGTAGAAGGCTCTTGGCAGTCCGTTCAAAGCAGTCGTCTGCGAGGCAGTAATTTCAGGGATTGGAGCATCCCGAAGGAGTTGAGTTAGGTGGTGGAAGTAAGCGCCTGCCACCTTTGTTACCTTTTTCTTCGCCATGCTTAGCCTTTACTGCAGTAAGGTAACCATGTTGCCTTCCATTTTGGGTCAGACGTTGATGAAATCAAGTGCTGCTAACAACCATTCAAACTGTCGATTCTTTAGCTGTTTATTTTTTAGCCTAAAGAGACGCATGGTCTCTTGCCTCTTCTCCCAGGTATATTGTTAAGACGGCTTTGAGTACCCATGTACGCTTTTGGCAGTTCGTTGTAAGAAGTAGGATGCTAGGTACTATTTTCGGGGGTTAAAGTATTCCGCAGCAGTTGAGTTAGGCTGTTTATGTAGGCGTTCGCTACCTCTGTTGCCTGTAGTTTACCTACGTCTGCTCTCGTTGTGTCTGGTTACGACTTTCTATATGCTTAGCCTTTACTGCAGCGAAGAAGTGTTCGGAGTCAATGTTAGCACCCCTGCTCACCCGTACGTCCAGAACACTCGATGCGTGCCTTTCATCGACTGCCACGTAATCAATCTGATTCCTAGTCATATGATCTGGAGATCAGCATGTGAATGTTTCTATGGTCAAATCTAATGCTGATAACTACCATAATTCATGCCGCAGAAAAGTCAATCAGTGTTATGCCATTTGTTGACGTTTCGGTGTGCAGACTGAGTTTTCCGATAGGAAGCTCAAATGCAGCCTAGTACAATTTTGATGTCAGGGCTCTGGCTTCTGTCATACACCTTCTCTAGACTCTCGTATAACTCGCCTTTGTCATTATCGCTTTTCTCTTCTGACGGAGCATGGGCACATATAAGTGTAATTTGAAAAAACTTTGTCTTGACTCTTATTGTGACTAGTCGTTGACACACCCTGTTGCAACCATCAAACTGGGTGTCATAAGCTCTTGCCAACCACAAATCCACAATGAAACTCATGCTTGTGCGCATGCCCAATATAGTAGATATCGCAAGACTTCATGCACTGCTCGGGTCCTGTCCACCGGATTTACTGTATAGCGGTGTATTTTTCTAAGACTTCAGCCAGCTAAATGGAGGCTTTTGGTCTAAAAAGTGGTCTAATATTCCTGATGCATATCCTCAAATTATGGTCCTTAATTTGTTTGCGGTGGTCATCAACAGTTTGGGTGGTTTTAAGTTTTAATACTTCTTTTTATTGCTAAAGTTCAAATGTCGGTTGTAGGTTGCAGCGCCTCTTCCTGGCAGAATTTTATTACAGCCGTCCATTCTGGGTTAGACGTTGATCAGTGTACCGTTTTCTATGAGTCGACGTGCCATCGATTTTGAGATACGCCTATCACAGTTAGCATTGCTCCGATGGGTGTCAAAAGCTAATTCAAAAGGTGGCACCACGTGGAGGTACTCCGTCAGCAGTAGTACTTCTGATAAGGATCACCTTGGGTTGCAAAGTTAAAGTTATCAGCTGCTTTACCTTGCATCACACTCCCGATGGGTTAGACATAATGAAACTATTCCTGAAAAAAAAAAAACAAAAATATTAGAATAATATGTTTTTAGTTTTTGTTTGCATTGTAATATATTCTCACTATTACAAACAACTCCCTATCCTTTTTTTAAAATCATCAGTTAATTATACGACTTACACATATTATGCACATTCCGCATTTTATTTTGCAATAACAACGAACTCCCTCCACATCACTGAACCCTCATGCTAACAACTCTAAAGGTATTTCAGCTAAATTCTTTAGTGCTCATAAAAGTTCCACATCATCATACGTATCCATGTATTCATATAGAAAGAGAATTTACAATACTCGAAATAAAAATTCCAATATCTACACACACACCACCACCTTCAACGCCGAGGTGCTTGAATCTGGAGTAAAACGGGAACAAGTCGAATGAAAATAGTTCCTATACATACAATAGAATGCAAAGAATTAAAATTAAAGCTAATTAAATTGATTGTTGTCGGTGGTGAACACTTGTAGTTATTGATTATTTGGCACAAGTTAATTTGCCATAGAAAATGCAGCATTCAATGGACATTGCTGCAGCGTAATTGTGTAGATGGTTGAAAATAGCATTAAAAATGTTGATTGCTAATAGAATTTCAAAAACTCAGTTGTATTGTGTATTGGCGTATTTTTAGTTTTTTTTTTCGTATAATTATTCGATTCCTTTTTGCAGCTGTAGTGGGGAAGAAATTAACCAAAACAAAAGAGTATTAATATTCTTAATTGGCACTCTGCAAATAGAGATGACATTTGCAGAGTTGGCAGCAGTTATTGTATTAGGAAATGTTGGTTATGCATGACATAGTTATTATGGGGTTATTTAGGTTAAGAAAGTGGATATTGACATATTTTTAATTAAGTAAGGTAGTATTGAATAACGATTACAGTAATTAGTTTATTATACAATATACTGCTTATTGCAGTTTAAAAGCTGATAAACTGTTAAAATACTGCAATAAACAGTGTATTAAATCCATCACTTTCTACTATAAAACATAACTATCTTTATTTTATATCCCTCTAATAACATCTATATTCTCCTCTTTCACCTAGCCATCTCTTTACTTTAATATAGTCATAAAATAGCTCACTTTGTGCTAGTTTTACACTAAGTACACTTAAAAGTTCTTCTCCATAACTGTTGATACTGATCTCACAGTTATACTTTTGAGAATTTTTCGAATAAATTCTAGAGCATTATTTCAATATCTACCCCAGTTTTATTGTTAACTCTCCATTCAACTACTTTTCTTTCTTTCCAATATAAAAACAGCTAGTTGCGTATATTGCTAGTTTTTTTTCATTTAAAGTTTTAGCTTAACACCGCTTTTGCCACTAGATTGTAAAAACTACTTTCGAATATCGAAATAATTCTTATCGTATCTTTAACTGCTTTATGCAGGTATTCAAAATAAAGTACCCAAAAGTTTTTTGTGTGTGTGTTCAAAACTATTGCCTTAGTATCTTCTTTTGCTCTATCTCTCTCGTATTGTTCTTGTTCAATACAATACGACTGGCAAAAATCTGGAAAATTATTTTCCAAGTTTATCCAAAAGTTATGGCATTTGTACTGCATTGAACTGTATTCGTTTCAGTTAAGGGGACTAGAGGGGAGAGAAAGGAAACTTAGTAAAAGAAAACACACAAAAAATTGGAGAAAGAAGCCACAACAAAATCGCAGCTAAGTGAGTACGAGCAGTACAGTGCGGGTGGATAATATAATAAGGAAAAAGTGCATAAGAGATGCTACGACTAACACTTAAACCATATATGCGATACACACCAATAACTTATATACAGTCTAGCTTTAAGCCACTAAGGGAATAGGGAATGTTGAGATATACATATGTATGTGTGTAAGCCTTAATTATGATCATAGACACCAGTGCCTCTGAGCAGTTCACATTGTCTGTACAGCTGTCAGTTTCATGTTAATGTTATTATAAATTAATCATACGTCGCTAAATATTTTATGATTACAATTTATATTACACATTCGCCCGTGGGTATGTGTAGAGAGTTAAGCTCTTTATATTTTACTTATATTTGATTGATTGCAGATAATGGTTGTGTTGTGTCTGTGTTTTGATTTGCTGTCTTCATTAATTTATTTGTTTTGCTTTCGAACATAAAATATCAGTGTTTATTTTCGGCAAAGGTCGTTGTACTGCTCTATAAGCATTTTCCATTTACACGAGTATGAATATGGCCGCATTATTAGAAATCAAACGGAGATTAAAACATTATCATGAGGGTAAGTAGTTAAAACACGATCAAATATTAGAGTTCATGTGTCATGAGCACTGTCTTCAATATTTTGTATGTTAGTGGTCGAAAACCCCATACGTATTACACAGTACAATACATGATTTTGACACTCAATTCTGAGAACTTCACGTGAAAGAAGCCCCAAAGAGAAGAAGTTCTGCATCATTCGGTTTGTCAAGTAATAATAATTTGTATCGTATAGGGGAATTTGTCACGTTTTAGGGTCTCTTGTTATATTATTCTATGGTGGCGTATGATTATCATAAGTAATATTCCACGTAAATTGTATGCCACGGAGTATAACAGTTTTATTGTAACTGCTACAAAATAAACTTAGTTCAAAATCATTTGATAAATGGAAAACTGTAACTGTTGCTTAGGTAGGGAAGCGTTACATGAACAGATTGAAGGAATTGTAATTCTTAATTTTTATCTTTTTCAGCTAAATCGGGCTAGTGATTCTCGAGTTATGTCAAACAAAAGAGCCGTAAACGTGACAAATTCTCCTATACGATACTTACTAACTCCAAATCGATATTAAATTATTATGGCATGTAACTTGACAAAACGAATGATGCAGAACTTCTTCTTTTTGGAGCTACTTTCACCTGCAGTCCCAAATCAATGAGCTGAATAAAATGTTGTACTGTGTTATTGTTCTTATGAAATCGGATTGGATTGCATACATCGGTTGAATGGTTTCAAAGACTTTAAGAGACAAAGGCAGAAACAATTTCAGTGTGTTTTATATATGCCACATGGTGCGCTGGGCTTGCAACACGCCACCGACGTTTCAACTATTGCAATGAAAAGAATATAAGAAAAGAATAAAACTGACTCTCCAAAATGTTGACGACCACCGCAAACAAATTAAGGGCCATGATTTGCCGAAATACACCTGGAATGTTAGTACACTGTATAGACCAGGTGTATTCATCCAACTGGCGGAAGTCCTCGAAGAATACAAGGCTGATATAACCGCTTTACTGGAAATCCGGTGTACGGGATAGGGGTTTCGCGCATTAAGCCATGCGACATCTACTATAGTGGGCATGCGCACAAGCATGAGTTTGAATGTTGATTTGCAGTTGGCAAAAGCTTATGACACCTAGTTTACCGGTTGAAACCCAGTGTGTAAACGAATAGCCACCATAACAGTAAAGGCTAAGTTTTTCCAAATTACACTTATGTGTCCTTGCTACGTCAAAAGAGAAATGCGTATTCTACGAGTTCCTACAGAACGTCTATGACAGTAGCCAGAGCCATGACATCAAAATTGTACTATGCTGCATTTGAGCCTACTATCGGAAAACTCAGTCAGCATACAGAAACGTCGAACAATCGCATCAGACTGACTGACTTCTATGCGGCAAGAACTATGGTAGTTAGCTAGAACTGGATTTGACTATAGAAACATTCACATGATGATCTCCAGATCATATGACGAGCAATCAGATTGTGCTAGTCGATGAAAGACACCCATCGAGCGTTCTGGACGTACGTGGGAGCAGCGGGGTTAACATTGACTTCAAACACTGTCTTACCGCAGTACAGGCTAAGCTCATTGAAAGACGTAACCAGATACAACGAATGCGGACGTATGTAAACTGCAGACCACAGGGTAGCGGACGCCTACTCCAACAACCTAACTTAACTGTTTCAGAATGCTCCAACCTATCAAAATACTACCTCTCACCCGACTTCTAATAACGGACTGCCAGAAGCGTTCTTGAGTACTTAAAGCCGTTTCAACAAGACACCTGGGAGAAGAGGCGGAAGACAACTCGTCTCTTTGTGCTGAAAAATAACTACTGAAGAATCGATAGGATGAATGGTTGTTAGCAGCATTTACATTGACCATAGAAATATTTATATGGTTATTTTCAGATCAATTGACGAGGAGCCATATTGATCACGTGGTAGTTGATGAGTGATCAGGGATACGAACATTGACTGCGATTACTGCCTTACTGCAGTTTAGGCGAAGCATGACGAAGAAAAAAACAGAGGACGTAAACACATACTCCCACCACCTAACTCAACTGCTTCTGGATGCTCCAATCCCTGAAAATACTGCCTCGCAGCTTACTCCTTAGAACGGACTGCTAAGAGCGTACTACTTGGGTACTCAAAGCCGTCCCAACAAGATACCTGGCACGATGATACCTGGGGCGAAATTGCAGCCAATGGTAACTCGAACTGGCGAGAGGCATCTTATCTCTTTAGGCGAAAAAAATGGAGCTAAAGAAGCGACAGGATGAAGTAGAGGGAAAGTCCGAAAATTCTACCTGAAAGTTAAGGCAAGATGGCTTGGAATAGGGCAGCCTTCCTGCAAGGCCAGCGATGGGCAGCTAGAGACGTAGCCGGCTAACGTACAGAAGATATGGAGAGAACATTTCAGAAATCTACTGGATACGGACAACACTCCAGAAGACCCCGCTCCATTCCATGACAATGGTATTAACTGTCCACCTACGTGCCAGAGTGAGATACACGTGACATAATATCCCACCTTAAAAATAACAAAACTGCTAGACCCGATGGTAACCCGGCTGAATTGTTTAAGGTAGGTGGGGAAGAGCTAATTAGGAGCACATCTGGCTAGAGGAGAGCATGCGCGGAGATTGGAGTCTCAGTCTTTGATGTCCCATATACAAGAAAAGAGATCGCAGTGAGTGTAAGAACTACCGTGGAATAAGCCTATTACCAATTGCGTACAAGGTCCTTTCGAGCATATTGTGTGAACGTAGAAAAATTTAGCAGTGCAGCTTTAGACCTGGTAAATCTACGACGGATTAAATATGCACTTAACAACAAATTCTGGAAAAAAAAACTCATGAAAAGCCGATCGAAACCTACCACCTGTTTGTCGACTACAAAGCTGCCTTTGACTCTCCGATAGGAAATAGGCTTTATGGCTGAGTTTGGTATTTCTGCAAAACTAATTTGACTTTGCAGATGTACCTTTGGAAATCACCAAATCCTCGGTTCAGATTGGTAAGGATCGCTTTGAACCATTTAACACGGAAAGAGGTCTAAGGCAGGGTGATTGCTTATCATGTACACTATTTAACATAATATTATTATGGAGAAGATGATGAGCAAGGCTGGTGTCAACATGTCTGGCACCATATTCCACAAGAACCACATTCCACTGCCCTATGCTTATGATATAGATATCATTGGCCGAAATCTGCGGGATGTTACTGCAGTTTTCTCATCAATGAAAAAGGAGTCAGCAAAAATGGGCTAAGCGGTCAACGGGGACAAACCCAAAATAATGATTTCGACGAACAAAGATTTCTTTCGATGGGGACTCACCGTGAACGTTGACAATTATTGGGCAAAAAAAATCATCGTATGGCCATTAAATTATTAATGCAGCCAACTTGACAAAACGAGTGATGCAAAGTTTAAATTTTTGGGGCAACTTTCATGTTAAATTCTCAGAATTCAGTCCCAAAATCATTTAGTTAGTTTTTTTGATATCACAAAGGCTTTTGGTCCTATTGCTTGGCAATGCATTTTTCCTTTGTTATGTTCTTCATGTAAGAATCACTCTATACCACTTTCATTTCCAGGATTCTATAAGTTTCCTTTGTATCGCAAAACAAGGTGTTACATACTACATGCATTATTTCGCTTTGCAGTCAACACCTTGACACCTGCTTTATATTTGCCTTCACTACATTAACAATATGTATTTGCATTACCTCAATTCCTTAACAGAATTAAACAAAAACAAATAAAAAAAAAACTAAATACAATTTAATCCTTTGTTCCGCTGACAATCTACAATTTGCAACATTTCAATGAATTCGAAAGCAACAATCAAACGAAAAAAAACTCCTCTAGTTATCCTTTCTTCTTCTCAAGGAATAACAATTACAATTTCTTAAGTTCTTTGCCAGCTATAACAAAAGCCAACATTTCAATAGAATAAAATGCAATTACCGTAAATAATTGCAATTTTCTTTGCTGTTATTTGTGTTTTGTAAGAAATAAACAAATCGCTTTTTAGCTCAATTCTCATTGTACTACGGGTGTTTTTTTTTTTTTTTTTTTGCTAAAGTACAAACAAAACTCACAAATTCGGTCTTTTGTCTATGCATAACGTTTATAGTATTTTTTTCTGTCGTCTTACCATACAGCCGGAAACAAAACGTACAGCAAGCGTACAGTCATCTTTTGTTACAGCGTTTTGAAACAAAAACACAAAGTCATAACCATCTCTGTTTGCATCCTTTTCAATAGTTTTACTTTGTGTACGCTTTTCGTGTTATCAGTTGTATGTAGTACGCGCATACACACACACACAGCCACACACAAAAATATGTTTATTGTTACTTCGTTAATTTTGTTTTCCCATTACATTTTATACCCCCCCCCCCCCCCCCCCCCCCCGTTTATTTTCGAGATTTCTACTGTTCTGCTACAACTATTTTGTTGGTACAATGTGCAATTTCAAGGAGTTGCAACTGAAATATTTAACGTAAATTAAATGCGTTTGTTTCCTTTGTTGTCGTTCCGTTCAAAGGAAACTCTAGTAGAGTGCGCGCTGTGGAAATGTAATTTCGTTAATATTGGTATGGGAACGAAAAATTGAAGAATTAAATGGAAAATGGAATCGCACAGAACTTAGTAGCGGGAAAGGCAATACGTATTATAGTAAGCTCTGTGTGTTTAACTATTAAAATTAATTGGAAAAAAGTGTATACAATTTTGGTGATTCAAATATTTGTGGGTTAAGGGCGTTTAATGTAATTTAGGGCTACAGGAGGCGGCAATGCTTTATATTGGTTTACATATTAACATATTTTTATTAAAATGAGATCAACGTAGGCATAATAATTTTAGTACATTACAAACGGACGACGGTAGGGATCAGTTGGTGAAAGACTGAAATCAAATCCTTTGTAACTATTTGTTCATGTCATTTTTGTTGTACTTAGTTCAATAAGTAATGGACCTTTTAGCTTAGCTAAAAGTAATAAAATAATCCAAATTTCTGATCCAAAAGCGCTTCGGATTTGTAACAATTTGAGGGTCATTGTCTCGATGTGAATGAAACGATAGCATTTGACCTCTGTAACAAAACCTTAGACTCTATTTTGATCCACTACGTCACAATTTTTGTTACAGTGGTATGAAGTTTCGCTTAAAAGTGGATACTCAGTTGTTCAATTGTGGATACTCAGTTGTTCTGCTAAATTTGGTGAAGTAATTTAATATGTAATATAATAGTCTAAATTTACATTACAATTACAACAAATGTACTTTTTGTATATAAAACATTGCAGTCTTATAGGGGCCAGCTTGTTCCCTGATATGAACCCTATGGAATATGTATCCAATAACAGTCAATGCAGTAGCGTACCAGAGCTAAAATTGGCAGTAATAGCCGGTTGGGACTCCTTAGAAAGTCCAACCCCAAAATCTCTTATAAATAGTAAGCCGAAGCACATTTTTGCATTTATTTAATATAATGCAGGTCATTCGCATTCTTAAAAAGAGTATTTTATTATTAATTTATTTTTTTTTTTTACAAAACACAATTTATTTCGCAATTAAAAACCACTGCGTATAATTTTGTGATCACCCTAATATGTAAAGAAATGCTCAAAAGATAAACTAAGTAAAATACGGTTTTGTTGTTGTTGTATGTAAAAGTGTAGTTTTGGATTATCTTCGGGTTTTGGGCTTTGATCCCTCAAGTCCTTCTGCAGCGAGATACAGTGGTGCGCATATCTTTATGCTCACCAGTTGATATGGCACTACGAAAGTACTATTTGGTACAAAGACATTATTCGGTCAAATAAATGCAAATTTTTTTTGTGCAATAGAAGTACTTTTTAGTGCCTTTTGGCACAATAAAAGTACTTTTTACTACAATGAAATTAACTTTTGGTCCAATACAAGTGGTTTTTGGTACAATAAAAGTCCTTTTTGTTGCAATGAAAGTACTCTTTGGTACAATAATGGTACGTTTTGGTTCAAATAAGTAAAATAAAAACACTTTTTGGCACGAAAAATTTTCTTCATTGGTACAACTAAAGCGTTCCGTAAAAGTACTTTTTGGCACTGAATAATCGCTTTGACACAATTAGATTTTGGTAAAATAAAAATTCTTTTTGGAGTAATAAAAGTACAATAAGAGGTCTTTTTGGTTTAAGCCATAACATAAAAACACTTTTTGGCACAATAAATGTACTTTATTGGTACAACTAAACAGTTCTGTAAAACTAACTTTTGGTACCGAAAAATTCAGTACTACTACAATAACTATTTGTTACAACGAAAGTTCTACTTGGTACAAAGAAAATACAATTTGGTAAAATAGAAGTACTTTTCGGTTCAAATAAGTAAAATAAAAACATTTTTGGCACAATAAATGTACTTTATTGGTACAAGTATAAAGTTTTGTAAAAGTACCGTTTGGTCCAATAAAAGTACATTTTGGCACAATAAAGGTACTTTTTAGTACAATTAAAATAACTTTTGGCTACTGTTAAAATACTTTTTCGTTACCATTGAAGTACCTCTTTAGTACAATTCAAGTCCTTTTTTGGTACAAAACAAGTGATGTTGGGTACAATAGAATTACTTTTTGGTGCGTCAAAATTACTTTGTTTTCGTACAACTTAAGTACTATTTAGTACAATAAGAGTACTTTTTAGCACAATAAAAGTACATTCTTGTGCAACGAAAATACCATTTGATACACTTAAATAACTTTTTAGTACAAAAAAGGACATTTTGCAACAACAAGAAATATTCTTGTTATACAAAAAAAAGTACTTTTATTGTACCAACATGTATTTTTTTAGTACAGAAAATCTGATTTCTTATACAATTCTTTACTTTTTACATGAATAAAAGCTGTTCGGAACAAAAATCTGAATAATTGTTGGTATAAAAATCTGATTTTGGTACAGTAAAAGTACATTGTGCTACAATGAAAGTATTTGTTAGTATAATAAAAGTACCTTTGGGTATAACAAAGATTCATTTTTGGTAGAATAAAAGTACTACTGTGTTACACTTTTACTTTTTGGTAAGACAAAATTACATTGTTAGTACAAAAAAGTACTATTTGGGGCAGTGAAAGTACTGTTCGGTACAATAAAACTACTTTACGGTACAATAAAAGTACCTTTTTGGTGCAATTAAAGTACTGTTTGGTACAATAAAAGTACTTTATGTTTCATGTTATTGTTATATGATATTGTTTTATCGTACCCTTAGGGATGTTGGACCGGCCGTGGCATAGTGGTTAGAACACGCGACTACCATGCGGGAGATCGCAGGTTCAAACCTGGCTCCAGTCATCTTAAAAGAAAAAAATAATTAAAATTTTCTTTCATTGTCGGCTCCCCTCGAATGTTGTTTGACAGCAACTTCGCAGTATTAAGCGTCGATTCAATCGTCGTGTCTGGTAAGAGCTTCTCAAAACAGTGACGTTCGCATTCGTCGATAAATAAGTTGGTGCCGTTAGTTGTGAATCTAAAAATAGAAAAAGCGTGTTAATTCACAACAACGCGAGAAGCTATCCCATACCTCATTCATGGGGTGCAAAGGGAAATTAAGTTTAAGTTAGAGATGTTATATATCATTTGATACGAGAAAAAGTGCAACGCATTAAGGGAGACGTGCTAGACCCCAAGTATCTTAAGACCAAATTCATTTCATGACTTTTTAAGACGATTCAGCCGTGTCCGTCTGTCTGTTTGGCTGACCGAATGAATTGTGGCCAGGATAACTCGAGTAAACCTTAACTGATCTTTATGAATATATATTAGTGTTAAAATTTTTCAAAATGAAGTAATAAAAGGTGGTTAAATTGTAAGGGCCGATTTTGAATGTGAACCACACTTAACGTCAAGTTCTTTTCTGCATTTCATTTGACGTTTCTCAATTTTAGACTTACTCAATTTGAACCATGGAAAGATACATAATCAAGCAACGCTTTTAAGTTATGCAGGCTTATTATAAAAATGGGCGTCGAAATAAAAATGCATATCTTGCACTCTGTGATTTTTTCGGTCAATTTAATTATCCAAATGTGCGTACAATCGAAAAAATCGTGCAATATTTGAGCAAACCGGGTCTGTAGAAGGTGTGAAGTGTGGCTGAAGAGCCGTCCACCTCAACTTGTCGTCGTGCCCAACAATTGCACCTCTCACGCTCGTCGTTGATGAACATTATGCATAATGACTTGCATTTATACGCTTACAATTGACTCAACAACTAAAGCCTCTTGACCATTCCAAGCGTCGTCAATGGTCAGAGTGGTGGCATGAAATGCAAGAGTGGATGATTAATTTTCGAAAATAAAACCATCTTCAGTGCAATTCTAGAGCTAAAGGATGAGATAATTCGACACATTAACGACATACCATCTCAATTACGGTTGGTGGTGTGTCGCAGAGGACGAGGCGGCCATTTGGCCGATATTTTGTCCCACACATAATTGAACCGTACCAATATTTTCATAATAAAAAGAAATGACAATAGTTTCCTAAATAATTTGTGTTTATTCAAAACCAACATCGGCCCTTAAAATTCAACCACCCTTTTGGATTGTAAATGGCCAGAATAGCTTAGCCCCACCCCTTCGGGTCCTTTCCATACAAAATGACATATTTTTGTATAAATAATATTTCTCCAATAACCTTCCGAACGGACAACTGAAAGAAATTTAAATTTGGGCAGTACAATTACCTTATATTAACAGACAAACCTTCAGAAAATCAAAACCTTCGCCACACCCATTCTGGTACTGCCATACAGATGGCCGAATTGACTCTTCAGTTTGCGTAAGATGTAAATTTAAAAAAAATTTACTCAGGATCAAATATAAATTATATCGGCGGACCCTTCCTACTACGTCCCATACAAAATTACCTTTTTTAACTTTAATCCTTCTTGCATAACTTTCAAACAGACAACTAGATGAAAAATTAATCTAAAAATTGGTCTAAAATTAATCTCTAGTCCGCGCAAATCGATTTTTCGATATTTTTCACTATTTTTTAGTTTGAAGCAGTTTTTAACCACTATTCTATTACTGTGCAAATACTTAGCACATCGAACAACTCCTCTTCGGAAGTACTTACTACTGAATTTTGAGTTGCCTGGAGAGATCATTGTAAAACTATTAATTCTTTTGATGATAAGTTCTAATAACTATTCAATGTATTAACAACATTGAATAATTACATTACCCTAATCTTTATTATATTATTCAGAAAGTCTTTTTTTTTTCTTGTGTAAATCGTCCAATTCATTGCCATCTGTATTAGCATGGATTAAGTCAGCTTTGATGAAAACCTGTTTGAATCTCTTCCAAAGTACATATTCAGAAGTGCTTTATCATAATCTCCTTTCAATCTACTTGTAACTTAAATGTTATACTTTGAGAATGACTTTTTTTTTGCTACGTTTTTGCAGCAATATTGGGGAAATGATTCGGGTCATGTAACTAAAGTTATAAGAAATGTAAAAGCATTACCAGTTTTTTTACCACTAAAAACATATTTAAAAAAAGAAAATCAGTTTACGAAATTTAAAGTGAAATACAGTTTGACATATAGCTCATTTGCGAGCAGAAAGGCTTAATATGGGCCACACTAAAATCTAAAACATATCAAAAAATGGTATTGATGCTTCTCATTGAGTGGTTTCCAAAAGTGTTTTGTACTTTTGTTAGTAGCTGTAAGCTTTACTGTTAATACCTGCCAATAACAGGCCTTCCTTTCACATATACCTCAAATTTAAGTCCTTTTTCCACATTTTTCTTCCATCAATTACCTTGCAGTAGTATAAAGTAATTTTCTGCATGCACCTAACTACCATAGTGCAATATCATTAACTAACATTCAATCACATATTTTCCATTGGCAATTTAAATAAGGAAATAGCTAAAGTCTCTCCACTCCTAATCCTTCTCCCCCCTCCAGCACCCAATTTAAATTTCACAATAATTTTCGTAATTTTACTCAATCGTACGTACGCTCAACGTCTTTCGTCTCGCACTCACTTCAACACCACACAAATGTGATTATGGCTTCATTTGCTTAATGACTTAATAACCTCTATTTTATGGCCACTTCACGAAGCTATTTTAAAGCTTTTGATACACTTTTTTGCATTCCTAAACGCCGCCTCGATGCAAACTTAATTACCATTGGCGGTGGCGTTGGCGTTGGCGGGGCGAGAGTGCAATAATAATGGCTGCAAAATCGGGCGTTTGCTGGTTATAAACTGAGGTTTATCCTTAGTATTGACTGCATGTGCGTACGTAGTATAAGCAGTGGCGCAAGTGAAAGTCTAACTTGATATTAGGGATTTCAATTCTTTTGCAGCTCTTGAACTTGCAGTATGTACTTAAATGCACTAGCGAGAGATATTTGGCTGGAGTCGTAGCTAGTGTTTTTTTTTCGAGTTTGTTTCATCGCTTATAGCTGTTAATTGCTTTCAAATAGTTTGACAATAAAAATTTACGAGCTTACTACATTTTTTATTGTTTTCTTTGGCACACAGAACACAGCGAAAATATACTACTGGTTTTGTGTGAATTTGTTTTTCGTTTTCCTTTAGGATGGGTTTTAGCTTTGCACATGTTTTTTTGGGTTTGGTTTGGAATTTATTCACTGAGTTTATTTCATTGTCGATGGGCACAGTGGTGAATGAGGAACATGTTGGTTATGGGCTTTTGAAGAAGGTAAGCAATTAATTGATGGCAGTGATAATGATAGCAAAAGTGTGGGACAAAAGAATATTAGATATAGTTTGAAATAATTATACTTCGCGTAAAAATAAGATCAAGCTAAGGAAACATCATGAATTCCTTGTCACTGAAATGATTACCAGAAATATATGGAGCGTATACGTTACAGAATATGGGTATGATCTCGTTGGGTGTATTGATAGAAAAGTATTGGCAGAAAAGTACATTTGTATGGGAGCTACCATAAGGGGCGTCGCTAGACATCAAATTTTTTCTCCAACTCTTTATTCTGTTATAATTTAACAAAATGCAGAATTTGGGCACGATCGTGTCGAGTGTATTGTTATTATTACTCCATATCTAAAGTGGGCGGAAAGGTACATTTGTATGGGAGGTACCAGAAGGGGCGTGGCTAGACTTCCAATTTTTTTCCAAAACTTTATACTTATTTAGCTTTACTAAGTACAGAATTTGGGTATGATCTCGTTGGGTGTATTGTTATTAGTACTCGATTTCTAAAGTGGGCGGAATTGTGTTTTTGTATGAGAGGTACCTGAAAGGGCGGGCCATGTAGCCCATTTGCAACACCGTAAGTAGTTTTGGTGAAATATTAACTCGTGCAAAATTTCAAAACATTTGGTTGCGTCTTTCGAAAGTCATGGTGCGAACCAGCTGGACAGCCAGACAGACAGGCAGACAGACGGAAATTGCTCAAACGACTTAAAAAGTCATGAATCGAATTTGGTTCAAATAAACCTAGGGTCTTAAGTGACTACTTCTATGTGTTACACTTCTCGGTCGTATCAAATGATATATTCCAAAGGGAGATGGTATAAATATGAACAGGTTTGAAAAACATAAAAGTTCAAATCACAATCATATTGGGTGTGATGTACAACTTTTCGAATAAACCAAATTTTTTTTATTATATCATTGTTAAATCACGAAAGTCTGTCACCACACGTGGTATGTCGTGGTATATAGACTAAAAAACGGCCTTATCTCCATCCTTGATCCTTGTGACAGCTCTCATCTTCGGCGTGGCCTGCGGGTAACCAGCTGATGGCGCATCTTTGGTGGAATTTGGCGATTAAAACTCACAACAAAAACACCTAACAATCCTTGACACAAACCTTGTTATCCACCAAGGTTACGAAATAGAGTTGCCAAAAATGATCGTTTGATAATCGGATTATATGCTCGATAGAGTGCCGATAAATTGAAAATCGGTATAAAGAATTATCACCCCAGCTACTTCCACCCGCTGTTACAACAACAACAACACTTTACCAACTGGGTAAGGTTCAAATCCACGACTATAGTTTTCTTCCCAACCAGTTCCCAATATGGAAAAGTAGTTTGGGCGTCCTTTTGATATAAGTTTCGTTAAAACATTTCGTTTTCAAAGCTGTGTTGACTTCACGACTTCTGGGTAAGGTTCTAATCCACTTTTATAGTTTTCTTCCCACCAATTGCCAATATGTGAATGTCTCTTTTTACTTTCTGTAGACCATTTCGGTTGCCAAGATGTTGACCCCACGACACTGTTCGCTACGTACTGGATTGATTCAAATAACTCAGATAAGGATTAAGTCGTACCCCCAAAAAGTTTATACAATTTTTTGTCTGTAAAGTAATGTCGCCAATATTCATGTTTATATTCATCGGCATGAGTGGCCTGGTAAGGGCAAGCACTCGGTCTTTTCGGTAGCTAGTTGGTGGCGTCTGAATCCAACCATGCACTGGAACTAGTAATTATCTGCTTAAGCTTGCCGATTGCAACGTATGAGTCTAGAGTGCTCACTCAAGCTGCAATGTTGTCTGCATACCTACCTAGGATATCTACAGTGGTATTTCTAACCTCAGTATATCTCTCGACCCTGTGTCCCACCAATGTCACTTGTACCCTTTGTTGACTTTGGCTAGTGTTATTTAACAGCTCTCTATTTTTCAACTAATCTCTTAAAATTACACAGTACAACACATGATTTTGGGACTCAATTCTGAGAACTGCACGTGAAAGTAGTCCGAAAAAGAAGAAGTTTCCCATCATTCGTTTTGTCAAATTGCATGCCATAATAATTTAATATCGATTTAAAGTTAGTAAGTATCGTAGAGGGGTATTTGTCACGTTTTATTCTCTTTGCATTTATTGTTATATGGTGGCGTATGATTATCATAAGTAATATCCATCGTAAATCATACGCCACGAAGTACAACAGTTTTATTGTAACTGCTACAAAATAAACCCAGTTCAAAATCATTTGTTGAATGGAAAAGTGAAACTGTTGCTTATGTAGGGAAACGTTATATGAACAGATTAAAGGAATTGTAATTCTTAATTTGTTTCAGCTAAATCGGACTAGTTGTTCTCGAACTTTATCAAACAAAAGAGCCTAACACGTGACAAATTCCTCTATACGATACTTACTAACTTCAAATCGATATTAAATTATTAAGGCATGTAACTCGACAAAACGAATGATGCAGAACTTCTACTTCTTAGGGCTACTTCCACGCCCAGTTCTCAGAATTGAGTCCCCAATCAATGAGTTGAAAATGTTGTAATGTGTAATCTATGTTAACCTCTGAGAACTGCAAACCACTGTGCTATAGTAATGACTTTTGGCTTATGGTCTCGAATGTTAATTACGACTTTTGAAGCTCTTTAACAGTCAATGTGTGTATGTGTCGATGTAAGTGATTCACACACGGACGCACTGAAAATCTGCACTTTCTCTCTCTCTCCCGCTGCCGCCTCTAGACTTTCATTACATTTTTGCTGAAAATTTGCTAAGTGTTAACAGCAGAACTAAAATTGGAAGCAAAGCAAAAATGTTAATGCAAAAACAGCAATTAAAATGCCACAATCATCACGAAAAAAAAATCAAGGAAAGAAGGCAGAAAAATGAAGAGTTAAAAACACTGCGATGCGGCTATGCTTCATGCTGCTGTGGTAGGTTGTAGTAGGCCTTTTTTCATTCACATAAGCATTTGAAAGCTATAGCTGCTGATCCTGCCATACAAGCGAGTCTCAGACATATTAAGACAACCAGCGGTCAGAGTATGAAGTGATGCTCATATAGACTTCATATGCAACTTCACTACAATTGTAGGTAGGATGTATGGATATGTATATGTATTGCGCTCATGAAATCATTTGACTTTTATGTGCTGCAAATGTTTGTAGTGTTTATGTGTGTGGTCTTAGGTTGCTTTTTAATGTTTGTGCTGTTGCCACATTAGTATGTGCGCCTTGTTGTTCATTTTGGCTTTAATTCAAAATTCTTTCTATTCTTGTGTCCACTATCCCAGTTTTGTTTTTTTTCAGCATGGTTAGCTAGTGCTTTAAAGCAATTTTAACATTATGCGCTCATAGTTCACAAGTTAAGTTTTTGGCAACTGTGTTTTGGGTGCCAACTAATTTGTTAGATCTAATCGTAGAGGAAATTTAATTTGACAAATTTCGTATATGAATCTTTGTGGAGCAAAAAGAAAAACCAGAAACACACACTATGCTGAGAATGTGAAGAATACACAATGAACAAGAGACAGGTCAATGGACCCCATTAGGTTTAAGACAAATGACACAGTTTTCCTATATCGCTGCATGCTTGTTTCTGGGTTTATAGCTGGGAGTATATTTTCAAGTTTAAAGAAATTTTTTATATTTTGGAAATAATTTCTATATGCGCAGAAAATATGATTGTAATAAAATTCTGTAGTTTATAATTTACACAGTACAACACATGATTTTGGGACTAAATTTTGAGAACTGCACGTGAAAGTAGCCCAAAAAAGAAAAAGTTCTGAATAATTCGTTTTGTCAGGTTACATGCCATAATAATTTAATAACGATTTGAAGGAAGTAAGTAGTATTAAGTAAGTAGTAAATATCGAGGAGAATTTGCCACTTATAGGATCTTTTGTTTGACGTAACATAAATACTATGTGGTGGCGTATGATTATTATAAGTAATATTCCACGTAAATCATACGCCACCGAGTACAACAGTTTTATTGTAACTGCTACACAATTAAGCCAGTTCAAAAAAATTTAATGAATGGAAAAGTACAATTATTGCTTATGTAGGGAAATGTTATATGAACAGATTAAAGGAATTGTAATTCTTAATTTTTTTAAATTTGTTTCAGCTAATCGGACTAGTGGTTTTCAAGTTATGTCAAACAAAACTATACGATATTACCTTTACGATACATACTTACTTTAAATCGATATTAAATTATAATGGCATGTAACTGGAAAAAACGAATGATGCAGAACTTCTTCTTTTTGGGACTACTTTCAAGTGCAGTTCTCTGAATTGAGTCCCAAATCAATGAAATGTTGTGTTATAATCGTCGTATAATTACCTAGTAATTATTGTGTTCTTACTGATGTCACGTTTAGTCTTAAGCCAAAGGATGACATTAAATGTTGTCGTCCTTTATCCTTTGATGAAAACCCAACCACTATTGCTACCTCATCATTTCTCCGACTGCTACCCCCCTCCCTCGCATTTGTCGCATTCACAGCCATCATTAGTATACGAATTGCTATTAACTCATGTAACCCTCTAAAACAAATCATTACGACCTTACAAAACAAAATACCACAATCATTCTAATACAGAGAAAGAGACAAGAGAAAAAAAAAACCAAATACACGCAACCAAAAGACTGTCATCAATTTCCAATATCTCTCGATAGATTAATTGAATCTTCTTACAAATTAATAGAACATGACAAAATTTTCTAATTAACTCTGAAATACGCTTACATGCGTGCATGGTAAAGAACAAAACAATAAGGGTGAACAAAAGAAAAAGAACAAAAAAAGTAATACAAAGAATACCAAAAAAAAAGAATTGGCAGCAGTAAATGGTTCAACTATTAATTAAACATTATCCATATAATAGAGAGGATTATGACAATGATTGTGTTGAAATCTAATAGAAAATTAATAAGATTTCGCTATAAGCCCAGAGATGTCAAAAGGCTTACTACACACCTTCGCACACAAAAAATTCTATTATCAAATAATACCATGATTTATGAAGAAAATCTTGGAATATACAGTTATGGGCGACGAATATACTTATACGCTGCATGAATCTGATAACACGCACCTGTCTGGCATTCACATTGTATAAGCCCACCAAAGGTTAACGAAAGGCGTACTGTGGGATGACTGTTTTTTCCTTTTCGGTCTGTTTATTTTTAACTTTGCCATTATATTTTCAAGTTCAAGGTCATGTTTCTTGTTATACCGTTTGTGACATTAGCAAAATCCTTTTTAAAAGAAGACAATTGCGAGTTAAATTCCAAGAAATTCATAAGGGTGAAAGTAAAGAAATAAATCACGGTTTGATTGAAATTAGGTATTAATTAAAATGTTAAAGCGCTCTGCTATTTATAAAAAATTTCCAATAAAATTTACCTTTAAAAATTGTCAACTCTTACTTTCAAGAGCTTACAGCAGTGGAAGATTTTGGTATTTCATCCACTGCATAATTTCATTGAAATTTCAAATTATTTTAAAATCAAACAACAAACCTAACCTTCGTTGCTTCCAAACTATATAATTACGCTTAAACTCATTCACCCACTTATATCTTTTGCATAACACCTAATAACTTTAACCCTTTTAATAACCCTTATCGAACTTAACGCAATGTTATATAACAATATCCCTATATATATAAGTATTTATTATATTTCTCTCACTCTCTCAACCCGCAAGACACTCAAAAAATACTATAAATGATTTATGATACCGTACTTTATCAAATTTGCTTCATCGAAGAGGCTTCTAGTTGCGGCCAGTCGCAATGCCTTCGCTATTTGTTATCATTGAGTGCAATCACAAGTAGCAAGCGACCAAAACAAAAAAAGGTTTGGTATTAACTGTCATTTCGTATAACAAATATGTTTGTATTACACCTATTTTTCATAGTATGCGTGGCGATATAACACAGTGTCGTCCTTGTTGTTGTTAACCATTGTCAAAAACTCTATAGGAAAGTCATCCATAAGTTTTATGTGCGAACATTTTTTTGTTATGCCTGAATCGGGTTCATTGTGGCTGAAAGTAAAAGTAGGTTTGGTGGTTGATTCGTTTTTTTGTTGTTGTCTGTTTTTGTAACAAAAAAGCAAAAAATACACATCATGTGAACTTCGTACGTGTGGCCATAAAACAATGTTATGGCATATTTTCTAAAAAAACAACAACAACAACGCAATAAGCAGAGAAACATTGGGAAGGATGGCCAAGGTACTGGAGGTAGAAAATAAGGGCCATACCAGTCTTAGGATTCCACCGTAACTAGTAGGAGGGTATATATCATTTGATACGACCCAAAGAACACACATAGCAGAAGTCACTTTAGACTCTAGGTTTCTTTGAACCAAAATCGATTCATGACTTTTTAAGTCGTTTGAGCCATGTCCGTTCGTCTGCCTCTTCGCCTGGTATACGCGATAATTTTCAAAAGACACAACCAAATGTTTTGAAACTTTGCACAAGTTAATATTTCCTCAAAACTACTTACGGCATTGAAAATGGGCTACATGGCCACGCCCCTTCTGGTACCTCCCATACAAATGTTTCATTCCGCCGACTTTATATATCTAGTATTAATATCAATACACTCAACTCGATCGTGCCCAAATTCCGTATTTAGTAAGACTATGGCAGGATAAAGTTTTGGAAGTCTAGCACACTCCTTTTGGCACCTCCCATACAAATGTACCACTCCGCATACTATGGAAATCGTGTAATAGTATCAATACAACTAAGCGCTCGTACCCAGATACAGTATTTTGTTAAGCTATAACAGGATAAAGTTTTTGAAAGCAAATTAAAAGTCTAGCCACGCCCCTTCTGGTACCTCCATACAAATGTATCATTACGCCCGCTTTAGTAATCAAGTAATAATATCTGTACACCCAACGCGTTCGTGCCCAGACTCTGTATTTAGTAAAACTGTATCAGGTTTAGGTTTTGGAGAAAACAAATTGGAAGTCTAGCCACGTCCCTTCTGGTACCTCACATACAAATGTACCATTTCGCCCAATATACAAAAAGAGAAGTAATATCAACGAAAAGTAATATCGTGCTCGAATTCGGTATTTTGTTAAGCTATAACAGAATAAACTTTTGGAGGAAAGATTTAAAGACCAGCCACACACCTGCTGCTACCTCCTATACAAAGGTACCACTCCGCCTACTTTAGAAATCGAGTAATAATATCAATACACACAACGCAAAATGCCCAAATTCTGTAAATTTTATTTTTTCACTAAAGGTGAGGGTATATGTAAGTCGGTATACCTACTGAAACTTTCCCACTTGTTTACTTTTCAAACGTTAATACAATAAAATGAGACATTGATTTATTATTTAGGTGCACAGAGAAGGCTTACCTTCCTTACAAATAACATCATCCATATGTGTTCCTTGATTATTACAAATAACATCATCCATATGTGTTCCTTGATTGTTTTGATACTGCTGCAACTTGGAGCGGAAATTTTCAGTGTCGGCTTAATAGGCGTTGCATAAAGTATTCTGCAGATTCTAGTGACTTTCCTTCATCTTCTTATTTCAACTCTAGTCATGTAATTTTTGATGTCCTGGATCTCTATCTTTTTCACAATAAAGCGTAAAGCAATCCCATACCCCATACGGAAGGTGTAAAGAGAAATTAACTTTTTTTAAAATTTTTTTTCTCTTTACTTCCACAGACACTTTTTCCGCCTAAAGAGGCATTTCAGCTCCCTTCTATTTTCATTATAGTGTTCCTTCTCAGTACGATTTACCCTTGGCTGCAGTTTTGCCTTGTATGCAGCATCCATTTTCTCAGACATTAAGCGACATTTTTTGTCGTACCAGGGCTTGTATGTGCATAGTCTTTCATAACGCAGTATGGACGCTGCGGCAGTGGTCATAGAATTTGCAATATGCTGGCACTATGTGTCGGGCAAAATCAGAATTGGGGAGGTTTGTGTGAAAGTGTTAAGAGAGTTGGTTAGAAAGTAGTCATTGGCTATCTCGGTGGTATGCACCTTTGCGATGTCTAGCTTTCAATGCATTTGATAACGAGCGTTTTTAGCAATACTTCATCGACTGTGTACCGTGGCTGCGACTGCTACTTAGTGGTGATCTATATTTGTACCATGGATCACACGCACTTATATTATTTACGCTTGAGACATGCCTTCCATCAATTACCACCTGATCAATCTTGTTTCTTGTCTTATGATCAGGGGATATCGAAAATATCTAGGTTCCCTTGTTGATATCATTATGCACAAATCTAGTTCCATTAACATCTGTTGATAAGGAAATATCAAGGTTATCTTTATGCGGGAATCTGGTTCTATCCACTACCGAAGTTACGCGAAACTAACCAGTCCAGAGGTGTTGTCGTGTATACTGACTTTTCCGAATGCTGAACCAAGAGCATCTTCACTTCCTAAATTAGCATTAAAATATCCCTGAGCAATTTTAGGGAGAGGGCATCTCTAATGTCCACGTCTTAGTCTTCGGTCGGGGGCGTTTTGTAAAAATATTTCGCCTTGATAAGAATAGTAACTATTTGCTCACTGTTCGCATTAAAACGCGGGACCAGTTGACAAAGTCTCTTGAAGACTATGAATTCACCACCAATTTCGTGTCTGTCTGCATAGCAACTGTAGAGGATGTCATAGTACTCTCGTGTGTATTTCAGTCCCGTCTATCTCATTTCCTGTTTGGTGGTGATGTCAGCCTTGTATTTGTCGAGGACAGCCGTCAATTGGATAGAGGAACCATCTCTATAGAGAGTCCGGACATTCTATGTGCATGTCCTTAAATCATGGTCCTTATAATATATGTGGTCATCGTCAATATATAGCGATTCTGGTCAGACCAATTATTGTCATATGAGTACACACGTCCCAACCTCACTAAATTGAAGTTAATTGGAACGATGAACGATGAACTACAATACGTTCTCGCTCTTCGTTTATAAGAATTACATTAGAATGCTGTTCATCGGTCCAAAGGTCCCCTTGTGTTGGTATAGGAAGTTTATACCTTATTCAAGTCAAAACTTACCAGTTGGGATAATATTACATTCTCAATCGGTGAGATGGAATGAAAAGTGGACGTAATGGCCACGCTTCGTCATATGTCTCTAGTACAATGTGTCAAAAAAACTGATAAGGATAGTACCTTCGGTTATTCCAAAGCTCAGGTACCCTTTTTACAAATGGTGATAAAAATAGTTATATATATATATATTGCCATACCTACCACGCCTCATTATAGGCGTTATAAATGGAGTAACAATCTAAGTATACTATTTTATTTTAAGTGGGTGCTTATTCTGCTAATCGAATTCAGACAGTCCTATTATACTACAGCGCTTGATTTATCCTGTTATAATGGATCGTTTCGTCCCAACCCTTCTCGTACTACATATTTACATATCTTACAAATATTTCAAGTGGTGTATAAACATTATGCATATCTACTCACCTCCATTGGAAATCCTTCCCCTCATCAATATGCTGCATAATAAAATTCCCAGAAAAATCGACGTAAGAACTTTGTGCTTAAAGTAAATAGCTGGAAATCTATCAAACTATGTCTATTGATTTAGAAGAGCGGCCACAACGAATACGATAATGGAGAACCAAGACGATGACGACGACTACGACACTCATGGTCTCAACACAACTATTGACAAATATGAACCAATAAAATTATGATATTTATGACTACGAAAGTATTTTATTGTATTGGCTACCATTGGCACTGATGATGATGATGATGGAGGTGATGGAGGTGATCACCCCCATCACCATCAACATTGTCATTGTCATTAATTTAATAAAGTTCAGCACACTCTAAGAGCTTTGTAAGTAGCAGCAAATACTTTTATATACTACAGTTTTTTACGCTCGTAAAACTATACAAATATTTTGTTTTTTTTATGCTTAAACCTCGTAATAGCTTATGGTCGTCTTTTTACACATCATCTTTACGTTACGACGGTTCAAGCGAAATTTTTATGAGTTACTAATACGTTTATATGACCGAGTTCATTGTGAGACATCGAGGATTTTATGATTTCCGCAACGTATATACGTAAAGTCACACACACACACACACAATAACATGTATGAGGTGTCCTTGGCGTATAAGAAGTCTTAAAAAATTGGCATCATTTCAATAACAATTCACATTGAGTTATGGTATGAAGTAAACAACTTTTCGGTAAGAGTGGGCGGCAGGTTAGTACAATTGGTAATATATCTTCGACAATGGCTATAGTGTCATCATTAGTTACACTCCTTAGGCATTAATAATATGGAATATATAGTGAAAATATTTTAATTAGTGGTACTTCATAGCAGCAGAGTATAGTTAAAGGTAGCGGCAAATGAATTATGGATGTTTGTTATCACATTTAAAGCCTTACAGCCTTACTTAGTTTAAATCTAAATTGTGTTTTTCTTTCTGTGCTTTATTCGACTTTTTGTTTATTAAAGTATCCCAAGTTTTGATTAATTAGGCTCGATCCAAATATAAACTTGTTATATTAAATGTTAATTTTGTTCTCTATCTCCCTTTATCTTACTTATATTCTCTATCTAATATAAAGCGATAAAAGCGGGCAAATGTTAACAAAAACAATGTGCTTATGCTATAATGAAACAATTCCAAGACTTTTATTTATTTTTCCTTCCAAGTTATTTCTTGATGTGCTGCTTTATGCTGTCAGTAATTTTTTATATTTTTTGCAAAATTCCATATCTATTTCCTGCAAATCACTTACATACATGTACTTGTGTAAGCTATTAAGCGATATACGTAGACTATTCGCAACATTTGAAAAACAATTTAAATTTAAAATCTGTTTGCCCGGAAAACACTTAGTTTATCGGCTTATTCACAAAATGTTAAGATTAAAAAAGGATTTTTAATGTCTTAGCAATTTAAGCTGTTATTTGCTTAAATGTTGGTTGGGTTCTTGTTTTTTTTTGCGAAACCACCATATTTAGTAGCAACATCAAAGAGAGACGTCTTATCTTTATCTGTCGCTTGACAAAAGCGTGCTTGATGGCAGTTTTTTGTTTGGTTTTTTTTTTTGGATATGCCAACTCCTCTTCAAATATTGTGCTAAGGACCTCTTGCGCAAAAAGTGACAAAAAAGCTAAGCAAATATAAGTGTGTGTGTGTTTATAGTCGTATATGTTTTGTTTTCATAGGCTGAGAAAACAAATAAAAATAAGTTATGTTGATTAGATGGGAGCGTTTAAGCGCTAAGACATTGGGATTGATGTCGTGGAGGAGGAGTTACACTGATAAAATAGCAACATATGTATACATGTGTGTGGGTATGGATGTGAAGAAGGTCTATAAATTATATAGTGAGCTCGATAAGTGTGAAAAAGAGGCTTAAACACAATCACACATCTTTTGAGCAACTTAAATGGCATAATACCACCGATGCGTCTTAGGGAGTAGGTTACAAAAGTTACTGAACACAAGGTCTCTTAGTGGCTTTGGCAGCCCAAATAAACTTGGATCGGGCGCAGTATTCTTATAAGCCACTCCTCTTAAATAAAAAAACTATTATGAAAACACGAAGAAGAGAAAAAAACAAGTTCTCTTCAAATGTTGACGATCACAGCAAGCGTTATAAGTAACATGATTTAAGAATATGCACCTAGAATGCCCGAAATCTGTACAGAGATGGTATCTCTAAACAATTGGTGGATGTCCTCGACAAATACAAAGCTAACATCACCGCCATACAGGGCCTGTGATAGACGAGATAGGGACGCTACAGAACAACTGTGAAATATTTTACAGCCGGCATGTAGGAAGACACACATTTGGATGTGGATTCATAGACGCCAAGAGACAACGACATCTGGTCTCCCGTTTTTTCTCCAATGACCAAATAGCAACTATCCGCAATAAGGCGAATTTGTGTACAACCCCCGACGGAAGACTAAGACGAGGACACTAAAGATGCATCCTATTGACTCGGATAACCACCTAGTTGCAACCAAGGTACGCATGCGATTAATTAGTGCTAAAAACGCATAAACTCAACGTAAATGAAGCTAAACATCACAAGGTAGCCTACCACAGAGATAGCCAATGCCTTTTCCAACCAACTCTCTCAATTACCCCTAATTCTGATTTGCCCGACACACAGTGACAGCATATTGCGAATTATATAACCACGACTGTACTGGATTACAAAAAAACCAACAAAAGGAAAAGATGCTGCATGCAGGGAAAAACTACTGCCAATGGTAGTTATGAGACGAAAAGGTAAATGAAATTCAGGAGAGAGCCAGGATATCAAAAAATGCAGGGATAGAGATAAAGCACGAAAGTTATACCAAATGGTTAAAATAAAAGGTTTTTGCAGAGGAATCCCTAACATTAAGGACAGAGATGGAAATCTGTCCACGGGCTGTCAGAGTGTACTGCAAATGTAAAAATAATACTTTCTTACTCTGCAGACGGTTTCTGAAACCACGAAGGTTGATTAAAACCCCTGAAATTTTGTAGCACTAAAAAAAATATGGCAATATAACGCCCCATATTCACTATAATATAATTAACTCTTAAATCTTTATACAAGTATGGAGCTAGTAAACCGCTTGCTGACAAAGCTGCCCATACAGTAACCTTGGATAAATTTTAAGGACGCTAGACTGCTTTGTAGTGTAGATGATAGTTAGTTCACGGTCATTAAGCAGTGACAATGCTGAAAAGAGTGACAGGAAGTTAGAAGTTTGCAAGAGACCACGTGCGCTGTAATAATAAATATTTGTATGAATTTACCTTAAAAAAACAAATGCCAAAGACTTTTATCTTGCCTCATAATTAAGGTCCCGACGTACAATTCTACTTAAGGTATTGTATTTCAGTTTGAAAACCAAAGTTCTAAATGAATCACGCATTACTAAAATGTTTATGTAAACCTTTTTAGAGAATGCAGTTTTAAGATCTTCGGGGCAATTTTTAGTAGTTATAGTGGTTTCAAATAGAAAGCAGCGGCAATGCTCAAAAGAGTAAAGGAAGATTGGACTGACAACGTACGTATAGACAACGTACGTCGTAATTGGGCATATATTTAAATGAAGTTACCTTAAAAAAAAAAACAAATGCCAGAGACTTTTCTCTCGCCTCATAATTAAGGTACCGACATAAAATTCTACTTAACGTATTGTATTTCAGTTTGAAAACCAAAGTTCTAAATGAATCAGACTTTACTAAAATGTTAATGTAAATGGTTTTAGAGAATGCAGTAAGATCTTCGGTACAATTTTTAGTACCCTTTAGTGCTTTCAAGTAGAGAGTCTACGTTGATCACGAACAGATGGCAGCGGAAATGCTGAAAAGAGTAATAGAAGGTTGGACCTTCGGTATAGATAACGTACGTCGTAATTGCGCAAATATTTAAATGATGTTACCTTAAAAAAACAACTGCCAGTGACTTTTTTTTCTTCCCTCATAATTAATTGCCCGACATACAACTCTACTTTATGTATTGTATTTCAGTTTGAAAACCAAAGTTCTAAATGAATCACACTTTACTAAAATGTTAATGTTAATCTTTGTCAAGAATGCAGTTTTAATATTTTCGGGCAATTTTTAGTACCCTTTAGTGCTTTCGAGTAGAGAGTTTAAAGACCTTTTGAACAATTAGTATTATTAGTTATAACTCTTTTAAGTAAAGAGTCTAGGATGATCATGAAAAGATGGCAGCTGCAATGCTAAAAAAATGTGATAGAAAGTTTAACCTTCAGAATACATACGTAATTGGGGCCATTATACGAAATGTTATTTTTGAAAAATGAATGTCAGAGACTGTTCTCTTTTTATCTAGTAAAATTTCTGCCATTCAATTCTACTTAAGGTATTTTATTTGAATTTCAAAACCAAAGCTCTAAATGATTGAATTTTTATTAATTCTTAGCTTAGTATCTTCAAATGACATAATATTTATAAACTTTTTTTCTTCATTTGTTTACAAAATAGCACAATTGTTTTTAAGCTAATTTATTTTTTAATGTGTGAAAGAAAGTTGGATCTTCAGAAAGACCACATCGTACGTCGTAATAGCGGCCAATATTTCGAAGTTATCATGAAGGACTAAATGTCAGATACTGTTCCCTTGGTTCATAGTAAAGGTTACGACACTCAATTCTAATTTACGTATTTTATTTGAATTTCAAAACCAAAGTTCTTAATGAATCACCCTTTACTAAAATGTTGATATAAAACTATAAAGAACGCAGTTTAAAAATGTTATGGACAATTTTTAGAACGCTAGGCCGCTTTCGGTTAGGTTGGAAAGGTTGTTCACGAACAGGTGGCCAATGTGTAAAAGAGCGAAAGAAATTTATTTGATAATTTCTTTTTGTGAACAGCACAGCACATAAGCAAGTTAAAGTAGGATTATAAGCAACATCAACCAAATTGTCTGTCTCGTTAATGAGTTTTAACTTCAATTATGTTTCCACTTCTTCTCATAAATATCCTAAACATACCAAATTTTTGAGCTGCCTGTAAAAATTTTACATTACTAATCTTTAGCGTTACAAAGTGATAATGATAAGGTATCATCAACACGGCTATACGCTGCTAGTCCTCAAACCGTATTGTCCCACACACACACACACGCGCAAACCTTCGAAAAAATAGAAAAATAAACTACAAAGCTGGCGCTGTAGTTAACGCCAAAAACCTACCAACTCCTCTCTCTCTCTCACTCTCTCTGAAACATGAAAGGAGAAAAAAAATTAGGACGTTTGTTGTTTTACCGAAACGAAATAAGATAACATCTTTGACAAACATGAAAAACATCAAAAACAGCTACTTTTTCGCATTGCTGAAAATGAAATACAAACATCGAAACACAAACGCTCAACATACATACATAATGTGCCATCACATTATCTGTAACACCAAAACGAAACGAAATGTTTACAAAGGAACGGCTAAAGCGAGTCCTTTGCTCTGGCTTTGTGTTCGCTTAGATTTTACTACGCCAAAGTTGTCTTCAAATGTCATATGAAGTTGTTTGGGTATGCTTTTCGTCGTCGTCGTTGTTTTTAATCAAAAAAACCACACAAAACCCCTCAGAAAATAGTCTACTTTAATCTACAAAGTAACAATCTTTACGGTTTTTTACCAACGACAGAGAAAACGGAGAAGAAAAAAAAAAATCAAGAGCACAACAAAACTAACTACTTATTTTGTTGTGTGCTGAAAAGAAAACAAACTTTATGCTGCTGTGCAGAAGACGAGAGAAATATGCTGTAATAAAAACGAAAAATTCAATAGCTTACACACTTTTACAACACGCTTGTGAAGGCATTGATAACATGCTCTTCAAACATTAGTTGTTTACCAAGGAATAAACTTAGTATTTGAGGACTTGGCTAAATGTCATATAAGGACTTTTGAAAAAAATGAAAAAAAGCAAAGAGGAGATAGCAACCATTTTGTTTACGAGTATTTACAAGTTGTGTACTTGTGAAAAATGCGAATTTCTAAAAGAAAACGCATTACTTTTGAATGCTTAAATCGAAAAGTGCCTAACTTTTATTTGTTTCGTGTTATCTGAAGCGTCAAGGATGAGCATATATGTTATCTTAAACTATAACTTTTTAGCTATTTTAATGGGCAATATAGGCAGATGACGCATTACATTTGCATTACTGTTGAAAGTTCAGGGACGTTTACTTAAGTTTGTGATGAATCAGTCATGTAGCAAACATGGGTTTCAGGGATTTAATAGCAGCTTGGCTATCTGTGTAAAAGCAGATTCTTCGGAGGTTGGTCACACTATTTTTCAGTAGTTCAGCAACACCGAGTGTAGCAACGGTCAATATTTAAATAAATTTTTTTAAAAAAATACTGAATGTCAGAGATTGTGTTCCTGGTTAAAGGCACAGGTTTTGACAATAATTTCTACTTAAGGTACTTTATTTGATTTTGAAAACCAAAGTTCTTAATGAATCATTCTTTACTAAAATGTTTATGTTAATCTTTGTCTTATGGACAATTTTTAGTATCCTATACCGCTTTCAAGTGGAGACTATAGGCTGTTCATGAACAAAGGGCAGTGCCAATGATGGAAAGAGTGAAAGGAAGTTTGACCTGGCTGGTTGTGTAGAAATAGATTCCTCGGAGGGGTGGTGACACTATTTTGCATTCTTAGCTCTGCGTACTCTGATTCTCACTAGAGTTGTAGCGGCCATGATACCAGCAGTTCATATGTTCAGAATGCCACACTTCACCTGGCGTTGTGTTCATTACCCCATAACACTAATCAATGCTGATCTCTGATTTTGTACACCCAGACCCTATATTTTTGAACTATGACTTTTTAAGGCGTTTGATACATGTCCATGTTTCCGATTGAATGTCCGGCTGGTACGCACGATGACTTTCGAAAGACGTAACCAATTGTCTTGAGACTTTGAAGGGGTTAATATTTTTCCAAAGCTACATACGGGATTGCAAGGGCTACATGGCCACGCCCCTTCTGATACCTCCCATACAAATGTACAAATCCACTCACATTAGTAATCGAGTTATAATATCATTACACCCAACGCAATCGTGCACAAATTCTGTATTTAGTATATCGGTATAAAATTTTGGAGGAAAAACTGGTAGTATAGCCACGCCCCTTCTGTTACCTCCTATACAAATATACCGTGTACCCGCCACTTTCGAAATCGTGTAATAACATCAATCTACCCAATCGGTTCCCCTGATTGAAACTTCTGTAATGGTTTTCTAGGAATTCAGAATATATTTCTTCTATTCCATAGAAAAGAATTGGTCTAACTATTGCAGTATAAATCACAATGTGACCTTTAGAGGCCGTCCCCAGTGCTTGCTAACACTCCCTTTACAGCAGTAAAGACCAACATACACTTTATGACCCTCTCGCCCTAATTGGATTTCCAAGAAAGTTTCCGGTCGAGGATAATTCCTAGATACTTGACATGCTCTTTCGACCGCAATTGCACCCCATGAGGTAACGGTTGTTCAAATTTTGGTATTTTATATTTCCGAGAAAGCAGAATAAGTTGGAGTTTAAATGTGTTCAGCAATAGCCCTCCTTGGGCGATCCAGTTTGATACTACATTCAGACGGCAGTTTGTGCTAAAGCTAAGTCAATTGATTCAATTACAGGCATTCGGCTATTTCATTAACAGAGTTTAGAGTGAAGGCAGAACTTCTTCCTGAGGTATGTCTCTGTTAACCTTCCTAGAAATTGTGACTCCGCCTCATTCAGTTCTAATGATTCTTAGCACCAGAGTCCGGTCTCCTCTTTTTTAGGTCCTTGTGCTAAACGGAGTAAATATATCGTATAATGAGGAACATAAGGAATTTATGGCATATGCGGACGATGTGGTCATCATGATATGTGGAAAATTTCTACCACCTATGTGTGATCTTATCTTGATTGACCTTGGAAAGCTGCTACGATGGGCCAGTATCTGTCGGGTAAAACCTCAGAAAACAGATATGGTTCTCTTTACTCTTAGCACTTGTGATACCTTCAGTTCTGACTATTCTTACCACCAGAGTCCTGTCCCATCTTCTTTAGGTCCTTGTGGTAAACGGAGTACTTAAATCGTATAATAAGGATCGTGCGAAAATTGTGACATATGTGGACGATGTGATAATCATGACAGGTGGAAAATTTCAACCAACCATGTGTGACCTTATCTAAACTGCCCTTGGCAACCTGCTACAATAAGCCAGGAATTGGTTCTTTTTACTCTTAGATTTAAGGTAAAAGACTGCAGGCCAAAGAACCTGAATGGGGTAGAACTGAAGCTCTCTCTCTCGGAGGCCAAGGAATATCGATGAAAGGTTAAAGAGGGATGTCAATGCTCTTTATGCGTAAAAGAATTCTATAGATAAAAGTTGGATACTCATTCCGAAGGTCAAAATGTGGCTGTATACCACGGTAGTCCGATCAGATCATCACATCAGTAGTGATGTGAAATTCTATCAGACCAATGCAATACCAGGCTCCTGTCAGGCAAATAAGATAAATCCATACCATACTACTGCCGTGTGTGTGAGGACTAGGAGGAGTCCGAGACGATGGAACATCCTCTTTGTATCTGCCCCGCTCTATCCCATAGGAGGCTATGATACTTACGCGAATGTTATGCATACGAATTAGATTCCTTCTCCTCAGTCCGAGTAGGCGCGTTAATATATTTCATGCGGTACCTTCCATGGCTAACTGAGCCAATGTGACGATTGGGGTTCCAACGATTTTCTCTTCTTTCTCTTTTCCTTTTCTTCTCTCCTTCTTTCTCCTATCCTCCCCGTTCCTTTCTCCTTTTTCTAACGGACAATCAAAATACATCAGTAGATCTCGGTATGTAGTGTGATCTGTTTTTTTTTTACCAGATTGCACGTGTCCACAACCTAACCTATCACCAGAAGTATCCTAATTAGGTTGAGTCACTGAACTGTCAATCCCAAATCATGCAATGATTTTATGATTGCCGTAGGTAAACATTTTGAAGGCTCCCTCGATGTCTAGGAAAGTCCCAAGAGCGTACATCTTATTGGGTAATTTTTATAGTATACTCTGTGAAAGATAAGGACAAAAGATGAAAGACTGGAAGGCAAAATGTCTTTCGGTTTGACAAGAGGCCATTTGCCAGCTTTCGGTATGAAAACCACTTTGGTTTACTTCCAAATGTTAGAAATGAGTCCCAGCATTAGGCAGCCTCAGGAAATTATATCTAACCAACTACAACATAGGTAAAAGACATCCTGGAGTTTCGCTGGAATTATTTCGTTAGGTCCGGCTGATTTGTAGGGTTTAATGCATTTGATGAGTCATATAAGATTCTGCCTACTATCGAACAAACTGTATTTTAGGCGGACTGGCACTTCTGGCGTATGATTCTTCGGGCGAAAAGGACCATTTTCCATCATGCCTCATAAAAAATCCCATACACGGCGATTCCTTAGAAAGTAAATACCTGCAGTGTGCAGTCTGGCTGTTTCCCTCTATGGATTCACAAAAGCTGCTAAGCCTTCCTAACTTCATTGTTCTTCTATATGAAACAGATAATACTGCTAGGAGCAGTACAAGATCCCATAAAAATATTCAATTGTGCCAAACCGTTTAACCGGTTTTATTGTACTATCACTCTAATCAATTACTAGGCAAATTAATTTCAATTACTTGGTATTGTGCTTCAAGTGCTGAGAACACTTGTTTCATGTCATCGAACAATAAGTTCTCTCTGTTATGAATAATAGTCTGGCATCAAGCATATCCTAGCCTGATGGACATGTGATAAATGAAAACTTAAGGAAAGACATAGAAATTGCATAAAATAAAACATTTCACCAATTATAATGGACATGTATGAATGAACATAGGCGGCGCCTTAGACAATATGAAATGTGAATGATATGTTCGAAGAATGAGTAGAAACAAAAACTCAAATTGCAATTGTTGTTGATGAAGATAGACAGAATGACTATGAGACAGAAATACTTAAAAGTTGTACTGGAAGGACAAAGCAAGACCTCTATGCTATATTAGATAGGCATTGGTGATAATAGATGGATACCTTCTTATATGTTAACTTAAAGAAAACTTAAACAAATGGTGATACATAAGTGCTATGGCAGCCGAATATGATTCACATAGGTTTAAATTAAAGTAACGTACATTTTGTGAGCGGAAAATAAGGAAACAGAAATTAAACTGTGAAACATTTTTGGAATCGTTGTCTGGGGGTGAGAAATTCTAATATGCACTGTGTTATTAAATTATATATCCACAATTATGGCACGAAATGCGTATGATTAATGTTAATTACGCATAACATTAATATTACTCATACGTTGCGAGTATATACATATCGCTCGTTTTCTGCAAGACCGTCATATCTCAAAAAAATCGATTCCGAGATAAACGCGTTTAAAGTTTTTAATTTACCAACTTATACGAAACGGAGGAAGTCAAATAGCTCACATGCGGAGTGTATAAAAGATATTAGATATTTTTTGAGTTATGACGGTCTTGCAGAAAACGACCGATATATTGTACATACAATTGTTGCAAACGCGCTACATTTTAAAGGTCTGCAAAGAACCATTCATACACACTTGTTGTGTGTAGTTCAATTTTCTTATATCTGCTTGTATCTGTTTTACTCTCTTTGGATTGCGTGCGTAAGGAATATTTCGCTTTTAGATAACGATGGTATGAGAGAGTAAAAGTGCCAAGTATCAATAATACTTGTCTGATTACATACACAACAAACAGATATATCGGTATTCTTGTTATCTGTGCTTAGAATATGTGGAGAGCGTGATCCTGCAAGCATAAATAATAAAGAGCGAAATAGCAGACATTTTTGTTTTTTGTTAAAATTTACTACAGATGAAACTTACACCACATGTAAGAAGAATGAAAAAAGTAAGAGAACAGCATCAACGATCTGGAATATCCATATTAAATGGATATTTCCATTTAAAAAAGAGGAACAACAGTTACTTCACTGAGTGAAACAGATACAGAGAAAAAAAGCTTTCACTACAATGAGAGCCAGAGAAAGAGATGATGATAGTTGGGTCGGGGTCGTCTTTCAATATCACCAGCCATGACCAGTTTTCTATATATCACAGATGAGACAACATATATATATCCAGATATTTGGAGTTATTAAGGATAATTTATGAAAAAAAGAAATTTTTTGAAGATTTAATTTGAAAAAACTAGTCTAAATTGATGTTTTACATTAATATATTAATAGAAAATATTTATTTCAGCCTTAGCACCAAATCTGATATATACTGAAATGAGAAATAATCAAAGATTTTTGAGTAATAGCTGAGAAACTAAGCCAAAAACATGAAAACAAGACAAAGTATAAAAGACCTTTAGTGGGTTAACTATACTGGTCTAGTACCTTCACCCTGATTTTAAATTTCATAAAGGGTCTTAGAGAAAGCACTCGACTCTATGGCGAATGTCAGATTTTTAAAAACCTTCTACTAAACCAATGCCGATTAAGTCGACTGCCCAGAATGTGCTGTCGATAACATCGAGGGGACCACTAGTGCGGGTCGGTCCTCATACAAAATTTTTTTTTCTCCAAAGTCGAGGGCAAATATTAAAGATCACCTCGAGACAACTTCAAAAAAAATTTTTTTTCCTCCCCCACTCCCGGAAAAACAGCCAAAATCGTTTTTTTATCACTGCTTTTTTGTTTGTGGCTCAATCGTTAAATCAAAGGCATCGGTGTATAGGTTTCGACGAGTACTACAGTACTACTCCTATAGATGTCGCTGACATACGACATCATCTTGTAATGATGGCCTCATTTGGAGTAATTTCTACCCCTAAAATTTAAAAATATTTTTTCCCAGAATTAAAGTCCTTTAAAAGCCAAGAACATTTTGCTTTGAAAGTATACAGTTTTATTCAACAACATCATCACAAACAAAAAAGCAGTGATAAAAAAAAACGATTTTGGTTGTTTTTCCGGGGGGTGGGGGAGGAAAAACATTTTTTTTTTAAG
This sequence comes from Muscina levida, assembly GCA_964034835.1. Classification (NCBI taxonomy): domain Eukaryota; kingdom Metazoa; phylum Arthropoda; class Insecta; order Diptera; family Muscidae; genus Muscina; species Muscina levida. The sequence goes on along the minus strand of OZ035883.1, from coordinate 28,496,675 downwards.
TTGTCTCGAAGTGATCTTTCATATTTGCCCTCGAGATTGGAAATTCTTTTTCGTGACCCGGTCTAGGGACCACCAATCAAAGAAATATAGATGACTGTGATTGGGTTCTCACCTATGGGCTCTCAACTAAGGTATTCGAAATTCGAAGTTAAAAATTTGTTTAAAATTAGCATGATCAAAGTTTTGGGGTATTGGTTGCATTCTGTCACATGAATCCCTATTTGTTTCCAATAACCAGCAAATACTTTTCAAAATAAGCTAAAACGTTTTCTCCCCTCTTACTTTTTTGTTGCAACTGCTTTTTAGCAACTATTTTTGGACTTCATAGCCATAGGTTATTGTTCATCATCATCATTGTCGTCATCATCATCACCAACATAATCACGCTTTCGTGCTTCGTCGATACCTTTAGAGTCCCTGATTGAAAGTTGTGGAAAAAAAAGTTGTTAGGTTTCACACAGCACATAATATGCATATCACGTGACGTTGAAAGCTAAACACAAAAACTCCACAACCGCACTCAACAACTTATGAACAACGGAAACACGACATTTGGCATAAGAGAAAAGGCTCACGTTAAAAACTTTGCCGGAATGTAACAAAGTTCAGCAGTGAAAAAGAATGAAGGTTTCATTGTTTTCGGGCCCTTACTCCCACACCACATCTTGACGAACGTCAATATGAAACAAACAAACAAACAACAGTAGAAAAAAAACTCAGGAGAAGTAAGTATTGTGTGACTTTGGTTTGAAAGTTTTGATGCACACGCAGTAAAAAGAAAGTTTAGAATGATGGGGTTCTACTGAAGTTGTGTTTTTTTGTTATTGTTGTTTAACTCTACCCTGTTAAGGTTGAATGAGGTCGGAAAGTAGCAATACAAAACAACAAAAAAAACAGAAAACAGTAAACACTGAATAGGTACTGAACAAAAGTTTACAAAATCAATCGTTTTGTGCTGTGCAGTTGATGTTTGAGTTGGCTTAAATACCTACTGGCTATGGGGGCCTAGGGGCGGTGTGGTTTTTTTTTGCAACGATTGGTACTATGTCTCTATGCATAGCTTAAGATTGTTGTTTGTCGTCGATTCTTCTTGCTAAGGATTATTTCCGTTTACCTTAGCACACCACAGTCGTGGCTAGATTTCCTGCAGATATCACATACATATGAGTATGCACAGGTAAGAGTGCTACTACTGGTATACCTATGCGGTGATAGGATTCTTCGTACTGAAGTGACATATCAGATTATTATTCAATGACTTATTTCCGCTTGTTGTTTTGCTATATTTTCTATTTCGTACTGTGCGCTGTGGCACCGGTCTTATTGGAATTTATATACGTGAGGTGTGTGTGTGTGTGTGTGTATGTGATAGGATTAGATGACTACATTTGAGCCGTCTAGTTGTATTAGTGCAATTGCAGTTTCTTGCAATTGTCTGTGTCTATGTATTGAGTGTGCTTATTTGTACATATTTTCATTCTTACGTCATTTAGATGGATACACTACATTGCTTTTAGCAGCGTTCTTCTTTAAGGTTAACTTCACTATGGATTAAAGTTTAAAGAAAGGTTAACATAGTATCATAATGCACTGTAATATGCAATGGGATTAAACTAGGAACAAGTTATTTTTTTTTATTGTAATCGCTTCAGTTCTTGGAAACAAAAATATAATCCAAAGCATTAAAATTTCTTCGGAGTGAAGATAAGGGTTGTTTCATTAAGAGGCATAAAACTTATTTTGCAAATAGAACACAACATATCCAATAGAAAGATCAAAATTTTGGCTTCATTAACTCATAAATTTTCATGGCATTTTGGGTTTAAAAATAATCTCGGACATATGGCCTCTGCGGCCGCGCCTTATCAACGCCATCTACTGGGTCCCCAAAAAAAGTACTGCAAAGGAGTCAAACAACAGCAACGAGATGGCCAATTCATAAGTCCATTTCTTGAGATATTCATTGTTTACATATCCGTTAATACAGAAATGAGGTTCATTGTTGAAGGTGTTGGTGAAGTGCTCTCTAAGTTTGGAGAACAGATCGCCAATTATGGAAGAAGAATCTCACTCTTTGTAAACGCTGTTCTGGTTTAAGATTTTGCATTTCGATTTTTCAAACTATACTGAAAAAAAAGCCAAACACATTTCATTAGCGTGATAGAAAGTTTTACAGTTATCCATATCGTAAGTTCTATACGGCTAAATATACACCTTATATATGAAGCAAAGCAACTCCTTTCCTCAATTTTGTTAGAAATCAAAAACTTAAACTATTTCTAGACAACTTAACTTCTTAAACGCTACGTTTACACTTTAAGTCAACCATATCGTCTGTTCTTCTTATACAACATACATATATCTAAGGAAACTAACCATTTGTCGTTATATACCAGCAAACGCCTTTCAATGCCTCCACTCTTAGCTTGGGCTATCAAAACAAGTCAATGACTTGACTGTTTACCACCACCACCTCATTCCCTACACCCCCCTCAACCAACCACTTGTGCTCAACTATCCGCATTGATTGCTTGGACATTTTGATTCCTTCAACTTCACAACACACATATTTCTCATAGAACCGTCGCACCAGGAAAAACGTCAACTATTGCCGTGCAAAACGGAAATCAACAGTGACACAAATACAACACGTCAACATTGTTGACAGTGCAACGCAGTGGCAATTCGGTCGAATGTAGTCACGTTTGTTCCCTCCGGTGCGTTTCTTGTGCATTTGCTGCTTATCTTGCATTGGCGCATAGCAGTCCATTTAGCTGCAAAGTTTCACGTTTTTGTAAAGACATTTGAAATTGTATCTTATAGTTTTTGTTATTGTTGTCGTTTGACTACAAGAAAACTATAAAATGTTATGATTTCTTGCGAACGTAAAGTTGCTATCTCGATTGTGTCAACATTGGACAGCGATGTAAACGTAAAATGCCACTACGAATTAACTTCATTGAAAGTTTGATGGCAAAGTGTAAGCAAACTAAATGTTTTTGGAGAGTTTTCGATAGTTAGATTAGGTGGAGTCGTGAAAATGTACGACTGCAACTAATAATTGTGTTGTGTTATCAGATTTTAAGCGTGAATCATTTGTTTTGCATATTGACTTAAACTTTTAAATTCCGTTTCATCGATAAAATCTTCACTTCTATTGAAAAAGGACAAAATTTCATCCGTGACATTATTTTTTGATTCCATAGCTGTTCTTTGTATGCGCATAAATTCATTGGAATTTTGCGACTGCTAAAAGAAATCGCTACAGAGAAATTTTTTTTTGGTTATAGAGAAATTTTTTATAGAGCGGTATAAATGTGTGAAAAAAATAAGGCAAATGGAGTGTTTTTGAAAAAAAAAATCGTTTTAGAGAGAAATTCGCTTCAGAGAAGTTCAACTGTATATATAAATTTATAATTTATTTATACTGTTTTTGAAAAAATAAAATAGTTTTAGAGAGAAATTCGTTATAGAGAAGTTCAACTGTATATACAAATTTATAATTTATTTATACTTTTCACAGTACCTTAAATTCAAAAATCGTGCGAAATTTTTCCTACTATCTAGATATTTTTTCTTAATTCTAAACAAGACAATACGTTTTAGTCTTCTTAACTTCATCTAGACATCCTTTCATATTCTATCAAGGCCTGAGCCAACTAAATCACAGCTTTTAATATTGTAATTTAACTGAGAATTGCTCGCCATTAATGGTCACAACAGAGTAATATTTTCTCAAAAATGTATAATTGTTTCATACGCATGTTTCACTGCCCGTTGTTGTTGTTGTAGCCACATACATTAGAATATCTTGTTTTAGATATTAATTGTATGTTTTGGGGTCAGCTTCCTGCATTTCCATCTGCTACTAGGAGTAAGAATCTGGCCAAACATACTGAGTCCATCCAAAGTGACTCGGGCACAAGATGAGCCTGCTTGACTTGACATTCAAATAAATGCCGAGTTGTATGCGGACTTAGGCCGTATGCCAGGTACAGATTTGAAATGTTTGGCTCAATTCAAGCCCAGTGCTTACTGAGTCTACTACATCAGTCGAATTTTAAAGGTTGGGTACCCAATCTTATAAGATTGTGATTAGGGTGGTTTCTCCGGTCACACCGCAACAGGTACTGCCTACACAATATTTCATTGCGCACTCTGTACGGAGAGCATTTAAGCTTCATCGTGTAGATGTCCTTTTGAGGACATGAGGAGGCTTCCTGCGGCTACTCTTAGAGCCGCATTCTGGCAGGTCTGTACTTTTCTCCACTGAGTGTCACCTACATATACCGACCACACTGGCGCTGTGTAATTCACAACAGACTGGCCTATGGCTTCATATGTGCATAATAAGGTTTCCTTATCCGTCCTCGAAGTGCTGATAGTAAGCGACACGAGGACTTTGTTTTGCTTTGCAGCTTGTCACTAGTAGTTAGGGTGTACACCAACAACCTGCCGAATGTGACACCCAAATTCTTTGGGTAACTTACGGTCAGAAATATTGTGCCATCGATCAAAACGTTCAATTGATGCCGTTTTATTACTGTCCAGGCAGTGTATAATGTGGCTGAGGATTTGGCGGCAGGATTCTAGCAGTGAAGAATGTTTCAAAATCAGTTAAGTAGCTCATTATTTTTACGCAGATGTCTCCTCTATTGTGAGCCCGAAATCCATGATCCTACAGTCTTCAGCTTATGTTACGATATTAACGCCTTCAGGCGTAGAAGTTTAATAGTTTCGAAGGAAGAACGCTGCCTTGCGGTTCTCTTTGTTCTACTTTACGTGTTTTCGATTTCTGGTCTCTTATTTATACGAATTTCTGACGCTCACACATATAGTTAATGCTCCACGTTTGAAGTAGGCTGAAAGGGTGGTGTTCACGTTGTCCTTGAACAATACGACATGGTCAACAGTGTTGAATGCCGAATCCACGATGACCGTCTTATCGCAGGGCCTATTCTGGTTTAGGCCGCGGCTTATGCGTGTGGTGATAGCTTGCAGCGCTGTTGTCGAGCTATTCTGCATACGGAATCCATGATGGTGATTTGCAATTGGAAAATGTCCATATGTAAGAATCTCCTAAACTCGCATTTTTTCAAGACTTTAGATGTGGGGCCACTCTGACCATTTTCCAGGCATCGGGAACACTTAGAGTTGCTATTGAATGGTTGTTGTTGTTGTAACAGCTAAAGGATGTGGCTGGGGTGATAATTCTTTATACCGATTTTTCAATTAATCGGCTCTCGATCGGGCATGTAATCCGATTATCATACGAGCATTGTTGGCTACTCTGTTTCGTTTCTTTGTAGATAACAAGATTTGTGACAAGGGATTGTTTGGTGTTGTCGTAAGTTTTAACAGCCAAATTCCTCCAAAAATAGCTTGCGCAATCAGGATTTTAGTAGTAGAAGCTTCTAGGATGAGTTGTGTTGGCTGGAGAATTCGAAAGTATGTATCTGAAAAGTAAATTTTCATCGATGTTGATTTCGCTAGTGCTCTGGCCGGGAATCGAACTCGGCACCTTCGGATTGCTAATCTACGTCGTTTCCGCTGAGCTATAGAAGGGTGTAAATTGAAATTAAGTAAGTTGATCCAATTGTTTCAACCTAAGCATCGATAATTCGTCGATAATTTTTTTGTTCGAAACCATATGCCGGATTTTTTAAAAACACCATTTTCGGGTGTTTAATGTCGGTTAAGCGGTTTTTCGAAAAGGGGTTAAAACACTATTCTTATAGTGATACTGGGACTTAATTCTGAGAACTACACGTGATAATTACCCTTATAGAAGAAATTCTGCATCATTCGTTTTGTGAAGTTACATGCCATAAGAAGTTAATACCGATTTGAAGGTATTAAGTATCGTATAGGGTTTTAGGCTCTTTTGTTTGACATTACATAAATTCTGTATGGTTACGTATGATTAACACAAGTAATATTACACGTAAATCATACACCATGGAGTACAACAGTTTTATTGTAACTGCTACAAAATAAACCCAGTTCAAAATCATTTGATGAATGGAAAAATAAAACTGTTGCTTATGTAGGGAAAATTTATACGAACAGATTAAAGGAATTGTAATTCTTAATTTTTTTTAAAATTTGTTTCAGATAAATCGGACTAGCGGCTCTCGAGTTATGTCAAACAGAAGAGCTTAAAACGTGACAAATTCTTCTGTAAGATACTTACTAACTTCAAATCGATATTAAATTATTATGGCATGTAACTTGACAAAACGAATGATGCAGAACTTCTTCTATTTGGGGCTACTTTAACGTGTAGTTCTCTGAACTGAGTCCCAAATCAATGAGCTGAAAACTGAAAATTAAATAATGAAATGTAAACCAAGTATGTACACTAGAGTGCGTCAATTTTTTGTTAGCAAAGACTAACCCACCAAACGAAAGCTGAGATGATTCTAAACACTTTTAGTGAAAGAACCATTTGTCAAAAGACAATTTTGAGCGTTAAATTTTTTTAAAGGATGCCACTTTGATTTCATGCAAATTGTTGCACCCTAATATACATTCAGTAATTCGAAATGCAAAACTTTATTGCTGCACTGTCCACAGAACATTTCCAGGATAGCTCTGACATACTGGCATATAGAAGTAATATGAAAATTTGTTTGAAAAATGTTGACATGTTGCTAGAAAACTGTTTCCTCTTGCGTTAAAATGGTAGGGAAGCCGTCGGTCAGCATTCATATGAAAAAAAACTGTAATTGCTGCTATCTCCTAAACTATGCATTCAATCGCATAGTAATAGTTGTGAAAAAATAGTTTTTAAAAAAATTTCTTAAAGCAGAATAAACAAAAATTTAGAGAAATATTTAAAATCATGCCATGATTTTCAACAACGCCAAAAACCTTTGGGGGTTTTACTATACTGCTGTAGTACCTTCACGCTGATATGGAATTTCTCACCCCCAGACAATGACCCGAAAATGTTCCACAGTGTAATAAATAAACGTTCAATGTGTAATGCGAGACTTAAGGTTATTTCCAAAGTAACCCTTCATATAATTTAGGTGTTATGTCCTACAGTCATGTTGTAGCACTTGAACGAACATAAAAAATTTGGAAAAAAAATAGAAAAGAACGTTAGAATTCCTTTTATCAACCGAATGCACAATCTCTGACATTTACTTTTTGAGAATAATTTTTTTTAACTAATCCAAGATTCCATCTCTCTTGCTAGTAAGACCATCTACTTACCAGAAACGGAGTTTCCAAGTTAAGTTGGTTAAACGTTTCTCTCATGTTAGATTCTCTGAGCTAGGCTTAACGCTTTCACTCCCCCAGCCCCAAAAAGGCTTCTGCACCAAAGCTCTTTCAATTTTCTCTGCTCGATCAATACCTAACAAAGACACAAGTATGTGTGTGTGTGTGTGTATCTCAGTGCATTGTGTGTTAATGTAAAAAATCATTTAACACACACACATTTTGTTTTTTCGTTGAAATTGTCCATCTGTTTTTTATGGGTTCATTATACAATGTATTAATTAAAAATCCAAGGATGCAACGGGAAATTGTGCGCGAAAACACCAGAATAAACAAATTAATGACACATGTTAAAATCTGTGTAAACGATGCTTCACAATGTCCATCACTATGGCAACAGATAGTATTAAATTACTCAAAAAAAAAAACAATAAAAAAATAAATAAAATAATTGCGATATATTAAATGGCCGGGGTTAAAAGCCAACGCATTGGTATGACAAAACTAAAGAGAATTTACAAAGGGAAGCTAAATGTCACAGTACGCAATAAAATTAACAAAGTAATGGAAATTACTTTACTTTGAATATATTTTAATTATTCGTAGGCATCGAACGGGAATTTTGATGATGCATTAAAATTAATTTGTCAACAATGTAGAGAATTTTTTCGGAACAATGGTCAATGAACCGAGGCATTGGAATGACACAAAGAGAAATGGTTTAAAAGTAAAGCATTATGTTGAAAAAAAAACAATGCATAGCAAATATTTGAATGGTGTGAAAGCATCGAGTAAAAATTTTGATTTAAGTGAAAAACAATTGTGATCAGAAAAAGTAATTTCTCTGGAAGATTTTTGTTGGCACATTGGTTAAAAATCAAAGCATTGTATTGAAGTAAAAAAGGGGAGCTACAAATGAATCAAAATACCAAAAGCAAAGTTTATTTATATTTCTTACTGCATTTCAGTTAGTTGTATGCATATGCATCATGTTGACCATCATACAGTAACTTATTTGGTAGACTGTTACATTTACTACAAAAAATTTAATTATTCATATTTAACATTGATATCCATTATTACCAAACATTTAAGTTCATTCAATGTCCCTCAAAAATATTCACAAAATGATCGGAGCTTACAAAGTTTGTAAACTTGCAATATCTCACGTTGACACATTTAGTTTAATGTTTATTATGTGGTCGTTCTATCATTATAATGCCATATGTTTGCATATTAAAAATCCCTAATGTTTCAAAGTTTCCAATATGTAATTTGTGTTATTGTTTTCCGGTGCACATAGAATATAAATAGAAAAATCCCTATTATGGCTGAAAAATGTGGTTATTATATAGGAAAAATGGGACAAATATACATATACAGACGCATCGCTAGCGATGGTTGTATGGAAACTCAACAATTGCACGTTCAACTACAGCATATGACCAGAATATTAAGGAGTCTGGGTAAAAAGGAAATCTGAGCTGTGGGTAGATTTACAGAATACAAACAAATTAGACAATAACTGACACATATTTGGTAGCACAGTCAGATATAGGCCAGCAGCAGAAGAAATCGCATAAACATAACATAACATATACATACACAGCAATAAAGTGTAACTAACACAGTACAACACATAATGTTAAGACTCAATTCTGAGAATTGCCCGTGAAAGTACCCCCAAAAATAAAAAATTCAGCATCGTTCGTTTTGTCAAGTCGGCTGCCTTAAAAACTAAATACGAATTTTTTGGCTCAAGGTGGATTTTTAACACTTTTTCTATATTTCAACACGGTTACATTTCGTCCTTGGAGTTTGGATTTTGCTTTTAAAGCTTTATTGTACGGAAGCATAAAATGACCTAGTAATTGTGGGTTAAACGTGTCGCAATAAGATATTTACACAGTACAACATTTTTCAGCTCATTGATTTGGGACTCAATTCTGAGAACTGCACGTGAAAGTAGCCCCAAAAAGAAGACGCTCTGTATCATTCGCTTTGTCAAGTTACATGCCATAATAATTTGATATCGATTTGAAGTTAGTAAGTATCGTATTGGGGAATTTGTCACGCTTTAGGCTCTTTTGTTTGACATAATTCGAGAACTACAAGTCCGATTTAGCTGAAAAAAATTTTAAAAAATTAGAAATTACCTTTTCCTTTAATCTGTTCATACAACGTTTCCCTACATAAGCAACATTTTCACATTTCCATTCATTAAATGATTTTGAACTGGGTTTATTTTTTAGCAGTTACAATAAAACTGTTGTACTCCGTGGCGTATGATTTACGTGAATATTACTTATGATAATCATACGCCACCACATAAAATAAGAGACTAAAACGTGACAACGATACTTACTAACTTCAAATTGATATTAAATTATTATGGCATGTTACTTGACAAAACGAATGATGCAGAACTCCTTCTCTTTGGGACTACTTTCACGTGCAGTTCTCAGAATTGAGTCCCAAAATCATGTGTTGTACTGTGTTATTAAGGTTGTAGCATATTATGCGAAGTTTACCAATGCCAGAGCGTATGAGTAATGTGGAATTGTATTTATTACTTATACGTTAGTCAGTATATACGAAAGTAAAGTAAGTGTAAAGCCGCGTTCAGACACAAGGAATCAATCGAAAAATTAGCCCGGCAGTAGAGTTATCGATAAAGAATTGCTATGACCTTCTAGTTGTCGACAAAGTTTCACACACAAAATTTTCTCGTACCACCTAAGACATAAGTTGCCGTATTTCATATACTATTGTGTATAAGGACGAGTATATTTTATATAGTTTTTTTTTACTAATGAAACTAAATCACATTTTCGTTCTTATAAATGCAACACTTACTGCATTTATCACATAGTAAGGTCACAAATCTCTAACACAAGCATAAAATTACATATCTTAAAAAGGGAAACTTGAGCTAATGTCCGTAAACCTATGGGTTAATGGTAAACAATGGCTCTTTTGCGATTTATTAGGCACTGGATGCTCTTTTTCGGATAAGTTTGTTCCGCATTTTTCTCTTGGTTTTAAAACATAGAAAAAGTATTACAAATCCACCTTGAGCAAACAAATTCGTATGTCCATCAAATTATTAATACAAATTCGTATGTCAATCAAATTATTAATGCAGACAACTTGACAAAACGACTGATGCAGAAGTTTTTATTTAGTGGCTACTTTCACGTGCAATTCTCAGAATTGGCTCCCAAAGCAAAGAGCTGAAAAAAGTTGTACTGTGTAATGTACATACAGATACGTATGAGTCATATTACGTATACATGCACTGTTTTCTGCAAGTAATGTCAATGTTTTAGCGATATCTCCTTCAGTTATTGATATATGTGTATAGTGGCATTTAATATAAACATTTGTTCACTTTTTCCACTTAAAGCTTTAAATATGTTTCGACCTCTGACAATTCTCAATGTATACTTTCACATGCATTTCTCCAAATGTTGTACTGTGTAATGTACATACAAATACTTATGAGTCTTATAACGTATACGTGCACTGTTATCTTCAAGTAATATCAATATTTTGTCGATTTTTTCTTCATTTAGTGATAGATAGTAGAATTCCATTTAATATAAACATTTTGTCTCTGGAACTATTTCAACATAAAGCTTTCAATATCTTTTGACCTGTGACTGTTCTTTTTGAAATCCCTTTAATGGTCAACCATTGACAAAACCAACAAATTCCCTGCCTACACATACATATACATCGTGGTATATTCAAATAACAAACCATCAAAATATGTGACAACCATTCACTATTATTGTTTAATAGAGATATTTTATAAACCAACAATGTTCGGCCAAATACAGCCTGCTCCCGTTCGCACACACACACACACACACACAATCAACACGACAAGACCTGCAAAAATAATTTGCCCTTCCTTTAGCTCCATCCCACCACCACCACCACCACCACAAAAAACCAACAATATGTGTTTTGTATAGTAACCCTAGACCATTCGTAGTGCCACCAAACAATACAAACGAGTGACAGTTCTTTATAGAAAATGAGAAAAAATTGATACATTCTATGACAATGGTCATTTTTCAATAGCAGTTCATGGAGTCCAGTAAGAAAAAATATAGTGAAAACATTGTTAAAGAATCGATAGATGAACAAATAAAAACAACACTCTAACCAATTCTTAGTTACTGCCACCGGGTGCTAGTGTGGACACATGAAACTTAGTTACTTTGTCCCTGCGATCTGTGTCTGTGTCTCTCTCTCTATACATCCTTTGTCGTTGTGGGTTTTGATAGCTTCATTGTTCGTTGCTGGGAAAAAAGACACCAATGGTCAGTGATGCTGCTGCTGCTGGTCTACGTCTAAATATGTTGTTTGATTTGGTTTTCTTTTGTGTGTCCTAGCACACATTCATATGTGTGCGCGCGTCTGAATAGAGCGTTTGGGGGCGGTTGGTGAACATATTGAAGCTGTTACAAAAGCTGTCATTTGATACAATGACTCAATCTGTTATGTTAGCAACAGCCATATATTTTGGAGTATATTTCTTTTAGATTTTTAAGGCAATATATTGTATTTCGTTGAAAGTTGTTTAAGAGTTGGTTACTGAAATTTATTGTAGTCAGTAGATTAATATTTGTAAATCTTAGAAAGACAATGTATACCATTATGTTAACAAAAAATTTCGCAGTAGGCTTTCAGTTTTGTAAGTGGTACATTGTCATAGAAAACGAACGTAAAATTGTTCTCATTTAAGAGTATGCTAATTGTTGGCAAAGCTTTTACAAAGGCACTATGAGATGAAAAATGTTCTCTATATCATAAATTAGACCATTTCATTATATAAAGATTTTTCGAGCTGGAGCATCTTCATTCGTGCAACTTGTCTAAGCCTCCGGTCTATTAGGACGCACTTGACTTCGTCGCTCAAACAGCTCATGACTCATTCGACGAAGGTACTCGCCGAATTTCTCTGTTTAAGACTCCCACAATAGATTGATCCGCTTATGTCCTTAACCAGGATTCAGCGCTGTAGGGCAAGACAGAAAGGATAAGTGTCTGCTAGAATTGCCTGATCTTTATTTGTCGACACAGAGCTTTGGCATTAAATCGCATTAAATCGCTTAGCACATAGTAGCAGCGGATTGCCATCAATACCCCTCTCTGGATTTCCAGGCTGACCATATGATTTTTGTTAACGGTGGACCCAAGGAAGACAACAGCATCTAACACTTCAAAATGCAGCCGCCAACGTTCACACAACGTCCCAAGCAAGTAGAGTCTTTGTACGTTGAAACAGAAACTTAGTTTTGAACTTATTAATCAAGAGGCCTGATTTTTGTCATAGGCCAATGATATCTATATTATAAGCATACGCTAGTAGCATGTGATTATTATTAAAGATGGTACCAGTTGTGGTTACTGCAATCTTCCGCATGATCATCTCCAGTATGATGTTAAAGACATGACATGACCTACTATGGCACTGTCTAAAGCTTCTCTTGGTAGAAAATGGTTCTGTTCGCTTTTTGCCTATCTTTTTTAGTAGTATTTACGGACGTCACTCTATCTATCTATGTAAGTTTCGATATCCTGGCTCTCTCTTTCTTTCTATAGAAACTTTTTTCGTTTGAAGAAGCGTTTATCTTCCTCCTCTTTTCATTGGGTGCAGTTTTGCCTGGTATGCAGCATTTTTTCATCAAACATTATGCGACATTCCTCATCATACCAGGGCTTGCCTGAGCGTGGTTTTTCATATTTCAGTACGGCCATTGCGACAGTGGTCATAGAATTCACAATATGCCTCCACTGTGTGTCAGTAATTTTAGAAGTAGGGGGGTTTGTTTAATGTAATTGAGAGAGTTGGTTGAAATGGGCATTGGCTATCTCGGTGATATGTTAGGTCGTGGGAGTCATCACGCTATGGTGGGAAACTGAGAAATCGTTAAATGTTAGAAGACATTGAATATGCTAATGACATATGCCTTCGATCTTCTCACACACTTCTATTTCGTTAATAGTGCATCGAATGTTGGCTACTATGTTAAATGTCAGGTCACTGCGGGGGCAAGGGGTTCGGTTCCCTTCGCTATACATCTAAATTTTTTCTTTCATTACACAGTACAACACATGAAATTGGGACTCAATTCTGAGAACTGCACGTGAAAGAAGTCCCAAAACGATGATGTTCTGCATCATTCGTTTTGTCAAGTTACATGCCATAATAATTTAATATCAATTTGAACTTAGTAAGTATCGTATATGGGAATTTGCACCGTTTTAGGCTCTTTTGTTATATGGTGGCGTATGATTATCACAAGTAATATTCCACGTAAGTCATACGCCATGGGGTACAGCAGTTTTGTTGTAACTTCAACAAAATAAACCCAGTTCAAAATCATTTAATGGAAAAGTGAAACTGTTGCTTATGTAGGGAAACGTTGTATGAACAGATTAAAGGAATCGGAGTAGTGGTTCTCGAGTTATGTCAAACAAAAGAGCCAAAAACGTCACAAATTGCCCTATACGATACTTACTAACTTCAAATCGATATTAAATTATTACGGCATATAACTTGACAAAACGAATGCTGCAGAACTACTTCTTGGAGCTTTGGAGCTACTTTCACGTAAAGTTCTCAGAATTGGGTCCCAAATCAGTGAGCTGGACTGTGTTATGGCCCCCGTGATGTTGTTGACAGCAACTTCGCGGTAAAGTGTCGAAGTCAATCGGCATGTCTTGTAAAAGCTTCTCAAATCTCAAAATAAGAAAGCGTGTTAATTCACAGCAACACGAGAATCAATTCCATACCTTATTTATGGAGTGTAAAGGGAAATTAAGTTTAAGTATTTACTAGAGTTTTTACGAAAGTAATCCAAAAGTGTAATATCACACAAAAGGGATGACCAATTCACATTTCCATTTCTAGATATAATTCGGTCATCAAATGTTTGTTCCAACAAAGTAATGGTTTCACAAATGATTTGCAATGACATGGGGAATATTGAAAATTACAACATCATTCACTGTTATGTCGGCACCGGTTTCGAAATTAAAGACAAATAGGGCGATTACACCTTCGGCATTTAAACCGCACCAAACAGTGAATTTATTGGATATAATGAAGTCTCAAGAATCTCATGAGGATTGTGCTCACCCCATAAAAGACAATTCAACTTGTTAAAACACAAATGTGCCTCATCGCTGAAGATGATTTGACGACAAAAATCTGGTTCAACTTTGGCGAAGAGACCGCGAATTTTAAAAATATATTTCCACGATTTGTAACGTTGATCTGGTATAAGTCTTTGCATGGTGATTTGCCCAAGTATACTGAAAAAAGTCAAACCCACTTCTTTGGACAATTTCAAAGTCATAATATCCATTTTTACCGCCTTACACACTTTCCAATTACTCATATGGTGCAAGCAGGTTCTATCCCACAACGTGCCACGGTTAATTACTTCACCTTTCAAGTAACTTATACAATAAATGAAATAGTTTTCCCTTTTGCTTCAAACAACTAATTGTATATATATAAATACATCTGTCAAATATCTCAATGTTAACCACAATTTCCCTGTATAACAATAGATTTCCTTGCCTACCCCCAGGACATATTTTCTCACTACTCTATTCTCACTACTCTATTAAAAGAGCAAATGAAACGACAAAAAAAACACACCACGTCCAGGTCTGAAATAATTTACTAACCGTCACTTTCACATTTAATATCCCGCGGTGTCACAATCTTTCTACAAACAAAAATTACATTGCAATTTCTTTTAACTTTTAGAGCGCTAATAGGCCTCTCAGAAACATGAAGATTCCACAGATTTGTGTGGCATTTACGTGTCATTTCATTTAATAAACTTGCTTGACTTCATTCCTCTGCTCTCTTAATTACCCCTTGAAAGCGGTTTTTATGTTTAAATAAAAATCTTTTACAAAACTTACAAATTGCTTCCCCTACCAGTGTTCAGTGATCAAAGAGACTCGCAGCACAAAGGCGACCTCATACAACTCATACAATTTGTACGAGTTTGTAGCATAAAGAGTCAAAAGATGTAAAACTTTTCTTACTTAAATTTCTATTTACAAAAAATACCAGAAAAGTCCTGTGTTTCATTTCCACATGCTGCCTGGCGTCTGCCGCCCCTACCACCTGACTGCCTGCCTACGTGCAAAGATATCTGCTACCCAAGGAGAGAGGTAGTTGGGCCAACATTTTGCTTTTGGTAAACACAGAAAAACTTTAATCTTCCAACCTTGTGTCAGAGACGTTTTCTTTTGCTGCTGTTAGTGTTAGTGATGCTGGGACGGGGACGCAGGGCACCCCTTGACCAACACCATCCCCCGGAATTGTACAAGTAAAAGTTTTGCGCTAACAGTTTTAAAACAAGAGCCTTTTATTTGGCAACAACAATGGACGTAACACCTTTTGCTTAGCATTGTTCCCGGCCATTATTTTTGTCGTTGTTGTATTTGACACAAACAACAAAAAGTACCTCAACAAACATAGCCAACACCAACACCAGCACTACCACCAACAATGAAAAAGTGTTAAGCAAACTAAGTTTAAAGGAGCAATGCCAAAAATACGCAGCAACATACACAGACCTGCAGACACAGGGCCAAATGCAAGGGGGAGAGCATACACACAAAGTTTTCTAAACAAAAATTGTTTTCAGTTTAGAATAATAAAAATTTGTTGCTTGGCAGTCATTTAGGCCTTTAGGCCATTTTGCTTGTAAAGTGGGTTAAACATTGTTGCCATACTTTTCTTAACTCTCCGAAGGCATTGAAATAGAACAGCCAACCAAACACCAGCCAGCAGCAATATTCTAAATACTTAACATGAAGGGTAAACGGACACACAGCACCCGCTACCCTTTCTTAATAACGTAAGACATTTTTGTGGAGGGTTTTGTTGAATGCGTTTGTTATCATTTCTATGAAATGGTACGGATGCCATGTGCGTCTACTTGGCTAAGGTCAACAAGTTAGAGATGATGATAAGAT
This sequence comes from Muscina levida, assembly GCA_964034835.1. NCBI lineage: Eukaryota > Metazoa > Arthropoda > Insecta > Diptera > Muscidae > Muscina > Muscina levida. The sequence goes on along the minus strand of OZ035883.1, from coordinate 28,480,427 downwards.
ATCAAGGAGAAAAGAGAGAGTAAGAGAGATAACGTAGGGGACTGACTATAAAAACAGATATATAGAAGAATAAAAAACCTACAATGGACATACTAAATATCGATTAGAGTGAAAACCATGTGAAAAGAATCATTATGGTTTTGTGCAGATAATGATGCTAGAGAGAGAGAGAGAGATAGGATACAAAAGGGTTAGGGTATAAGTTCACACAGCTGTGATGTTATATGGAAAATAGTTTTGAAAAAAAAACTATTAGATAAATACAACTTTAATAGATGTGCCATAATTGGAAAAGAAAAGTTTTAATTATTTTATGATCGTTGTTGTAATGGTATGGTAGAAGAAATAAGTGGCTTGAATTAATTTTTCTCACATTTTTATAAAGATATATTGATGTAATCTGCCGTAGAATGATGGTTAGAACACTTGACTACCATGCGGGAGGTTCCAGTTTCGACTCCTGTCAGTCATATACATTTGTCATTCATTGCCGGCCTCCTCGATGTTGCCGACAGCAACTTCGCAGTATAAGTGTCGAGTCGATAGGCATGTCTACTAAAAGCTTTTCAAACAGTGACGTTCGCATTTGTCGATAAACATGTAGGTGCTGTTAGTTGTGAAACTAAAACTAGAAAGCGTGTCGATTTACAACAACGCGAGAAGCCTTCCTATACCTCATATATGGTTTCATAAATTTTATATTATTTCATGTTGCAGGGGATTGTTAATAAGAAAATTATTATTATTATTATTAGCCTTAAAAACAACATGACAACATATATATTTATATCTTAATGTCTAAGTCAGAGGCCGAAATGATTAGAGATTTCCATTCGCTTCGATCTTGTGCGCACCGTTTCCACTCAGTCCTACCAAGCAGCTTCCGTGATTCCTCCACATGGTCCTTTTAACGTAGTCGCGGTCTTCCTCTTTTGCGCCGTCCTTCGAGGTCTTGAAGCACCCAAGATTAGGAGGCATACAACAGGACCGGTAAAATTAGTACCTGGTACAGTTGGACTTTGGTGGTTCGAGATGGTGTTTATGAAGTGCTCTCGTAGCCCAAAGGAACACCTGTTGGCGAGCACTTTTCTAAGTTTTTCAAGGCTGACACTGTTGTTTTTGTCCATGGCGGATCCGAAGTAGATAAATTCATCCACTGCCTTAAAGCAATAGTGTTCAACGTTCACACTTCTACCCTAACGGGTGGACACTTTGTTCGATGATACCATTAACTTCGTCTTGTCCTCATTTACTGCCAAACCCATTTTCGCTTACTCCCTTTCAACAGATGAAAAGATTGCTGTTACCTCTCGCTTCGTCCCACCGATAATGTCGATATCATCGGCAAATGCGAGCAGCATGTGGCTCTTATTAAATATGGTGACAGACATGTTAACCGCTGCTTTCCTTAACACCTTCTTCATCACTATGTTGAACAGCGGCCTTGTTGTTTTTAAGGCGGTATATGACAGTTGTTATCTCAGCTTGGCTCGGTGGGGTACACTCGATGCTATCGTCACGGATTGGTACACAATCTTCAGCAGTTATACATGGTGGACCAAAAATCCATTGACATTTGTTTCGCTGCTGCTGCATTAGGATATTTCTCAAGCGTTATGGACGTCCGTGTTATGCGCAGTGGAAATATTGACTTGGACACCACCCAGTTGCAGCAAAGCTATGTACGCGATTACGAAGTTAAAAAAACACTCATATCTAAACGTAAAGTAAGATAGGCAGTGTTAAGCTGCAATCTACCGAAATAGCTAATGCCTATTCCAACCAACACTCAAAATTTTTGCAAACAACAGTCCCAATTATGATGTTCGCGACAACCAGTGGCAGCATATTGCTAATCATATGATCTCTGTCGCAACGATCGTAACGATCGTGTCGTGTAGTGCCTGAGAGAATGACGCGTGTAGTGTTAGAAAGATATAATAAGAAACGATGAAGTGGCTCTTCAGACTGAAAAAGCATAAGAATAGAGATAACCTGGATATCGAAAATTACAAGGACAGTCGTGAGGCTCGAAAGTTGTATCAACAGGTAAAAAGCAAAAGTTTTTTAACAAAGATCCCCTCGTGGAAGCACAGAGATGGTAATCTGGCCGCAGACACTCATAGTGTGCTGCTAATATGAAGTGAACACTTTTGTGCTCTGCTAGTTCCGGAAGTCAGCATAAGTGACGAAATCACGCCAATCATAGACGAGGGAGTAGATTGTCCTATACCGAGCCACACTGAGATCAATGAATAAAGCTGCGGGAGCCAATGGACTGCCAGTGTAGCTTCTAAAGGCCGGCTGCTATGAGCTGTCAACTTGCATGCACCAGCTCATAAACTCGATTTTGGCTAAAGTTATGCATTCCCGATTGTTGGAATGTGAGTGTTCTAAGTCTTGTGGCTAAGAATGGCGATGCAAGTATATGCACAAACTACCGCGGGATTAGCATTTTTCATATCTCATCCGAGGAACTGTCGTATACGTTACGTGCAAGACTAAAGCCTATTCTAGCGAACCTAATTGGTCCTTATCTCTGTTGCTTTAGACCTGTTTAATGCACGATTGACCAGATATTCACACTACAACAAAACCTGGAGAAGACCCAAGAAATGCTGATTGACACCTACCATCGGTTCATCGATTACATAGCTGCATTCGAAATTTAGATACGACAGAAATTGTTAGATGATATGACTGAGTTTGGTATTCCCGCGTAGCTAATACGACTTTGCTGGGTGACACTGACTGACACGAAGTCGTCAGTGAAAATTGGCAAAAATCTGACTAAGTCGTTGTCTCTTTAACTGAAGATGATCATGCGGATGGCAGCAGTAAACAGGAATGGTGCCATCATTAGCAAGAGACATATGGTGCTCGCGTATGGTGATGGTATAGATATCATTGGCGGTGGATTGCGGGTTGTTGCTACGGCCTTTTCGAGCATTGAATAGCTGTCGGCGGGAGTGGGCCTGGTGATAAATGAGGACAAAACCATGTTATTGGTTTCAACAAACAAAGAGTCTACTCACCTGGGATGTTCAGTGAACGTTGAGAACTATAACATTGAAGTGGTAGATGATTTTTATATCTGCTATGTCGAGTACTATCTGTGTACAAAATTTTATCTTTCTGGGGATAAATTACTGTCTAGTACTAACGGTTTTCGAAATTTTATCTATCTAAGACCCTAATTTTGCCACGCCCACCGCCTTTCGAAAATTAAAATTTCGTCTGCATATGTATAATTGCGTTGCAGAGTATTATCAGGATATCACCTTTTATCCCCCTAGGACTTAATACAGTTTGGCCAGGCCCCCTCCGCCCATCTGATCGAAAATAGAAATTTCGTCTGCTAATTTCTACTTAAAGTACTATCTGCGTACCAAATTTTGTCTCCCTAACTCTAAAAATATAATTTTATATAATGCCGGTTGTTTTATTTCGAAACTCCTACCGGTCATGTGTTTTAGCTTTCTAAAGTTGGTCATCTGCAGAATTGTTGTCAAAAGATAGCCAAGTTCATGTTGGAATAACTTTTTAACGCGACTTCGGATTAAGAATTAGGAATGAAGCATAAAAATGATTGCCCTTATGGGTCAAAGGCATTAACATTTGGAAAATGTCCTTCGTCCTTTTCTTTCCTTTCCTTTAATTTGTAACATAGACCGTAGTGCCCAGGTCATTCATTCACTTTGTATCAAAGTGAATAATGTATCGCTGATATTTAAAAGTTGTATGTATTTCCACCGGTAGCATAGCCTTAGCTTTACTTTACCAAACCGTCATTCTATGCCTTACTGCCCTCAATCAGTAAAATCATCAGTTTATTGCATTGCTCCATCCTGTATATAACAAATCTAATTTAAATTGAGTTTATGTATACGTTACTGTCATATATGCAATTCATTGCCATAACACAGTAGCAATTTAGTGTTAGTCTGACGTTGTTGTTGTTGTTGCTGTTGCGTTTCGTTCATAGTGCCATGAAATATAAATTAACAAAATAAATTTGTATCACTTTTTCTCACTCGGTGATTTAGAAAAATCACCCAAAATTTAACAACCATACCAACCCAACAGATTGCGACGATAAACTGTCATCATTTTCAGTAAACACTAACGTCAGTGGCAGCAATAGCAGCAGCAATGGCACCAGCACCAGCACCAACACCAACAACATTATAGAGTTTTTGTATGAGTCTGCGGTTTTTGTTGCAATTTCCCGTTAAGAACATTTATCAAACTGCATGATGAGTTGCCTGATTTCTCATGCCACTGCCAGAGTGCCACGGTGGAGAGCACAGTGTTACTACTACACTGAACTGTAACATTCTAAACTAATGTTGCAACCAATGTCAGCCAGCGTCAGCGCCATTACACAACCAGCATGTTCAGCATTTTTGCGTTTCTCTCTACAATTTTCAATGGAACCGTCCGTCAACAATGAGAAGAACAACATCAACAACAACGACAACAGAAGCTAAACATGTTGACATACATACATACATACGCACACACACTCACACACACTCGCACTCTTATATACGAAACTGTAGTTAATGTTTAGCTTGACAAACATAACTTAAGTTCGCTGCTATAAGTGGTGAAAATGTGAGTGAGTGCAACCAACACATATACGATGTAGGGAGCCAGCCCAGCAGCATCTGAGCTCTAGTGATATGAAGTTACAAATGATGGTGGTGAAAAATTCATACCTTTAGGAGTGTAAATGACAACGCTTTAGATGAGTCTGTTTACTTAGGGAGGTTAGGCGCTGATAATGCTGAAGCTGCAACTGTTGAGGGTAGACGGAGCGGGAGCTGTTGTTATTTAGTAGAGCTTTTGTTACTCAATGTTCTTATGTTGCATGCTGCTACAGCTATTTGCTTGTTGCTGTTGACAGTATTGTTATTGTTGCAGTTGTTGTATTTTTGGTGTTAAGTGGCAGAACATTGTCATTTATTTAATTTTGTTGACAGTTTTCTTGCTGATGCGCCCCCTTAGCCCCCCTGATGAGGTGCTATGAGAGCAGAAATGATTAATTAATATTTTCCAGAAAATATGAAAAAGAAAAAAAAATTCAATAAATTTATTAAATGGATAAAAGAAATTGGGAAATCAGCAAGGAGTGCTTTAGCATATGAAATAAATGGGGCTGTTGGTATCATTGGTTGTAAACGAATATTTTAATATTTTGATATTGTTAAACAGCTGATTGTCTAAAACGAGCATTTTTCTATGTGGCAGGAAAAAAGGGGCTAATAAATATTTAAATACAGAACATGTGAATCTTATTTGAAGTTCTCAATTTTTTTATGCCGTATATTTTATATTTAAATTTTTCCTTGTTGCATTATTTTATTGTCTTTCATCGAGGACATGAGCTGTCTCGCGTGGGAAATGCAGGCGAGTGCAGCAGATGCAAAATGAAATTAATGCTAATGAATCTTTGCTGTCTGGTTGGCACTCAACGTCTTTGCCTCCTTCACATATTATTTGCGATGCTTAACATTGTGAGCTGTCAAATTGTATGAAATGTATCACGAGTATGCAAACTGAGTCATTAATGCGTGCACACATACATACGCATAAGAAAATGCGGATATGTGTCCGGCTCTCGTTCAGTGTTTAAATTGGTAAAAATATCATCATGCGAGATACACTTGGATATGCATTCATAAATATCTTATACAGTTGTTCCATTAGTAAAATCTGCCTTAAGAAATCGGGCAAATATGAAAGTGTATAAACCGTATAGTAATATAATGGGTTGGAGTGGTGAAGATATCTTAAATGACGAAAAGTTGTGATACCATGCGCATCGGTGTGTGTGAGTCTTAATCACCACGTCTTAATTAACAGCCACGCTAAAGAACATCTATTATTTGGTCATGAGGTGAACGTTGGTGCGTTCATCAGGTTTCCTATTAATGTACGACTCTTATATATTTTATTTTATTTTATTTTCTTATATAGGGATTTTTACAAAAATTAAATGTTTATGGCAATCCTGAAGCTTTGTCCATAACTTGTGTACCCCAGCCAAAGGAAACGGTAAGTTTTTTTGAGAGTAAAATAGTGTTTAATATAATTCGTTATAATTGGTTTGTCGAAAATTTTATGAAAATTTTTGTTGCTATTATAAATCTTACATAAGAATTGGTTGTGGTATTGGCTTTAGCAAAATTGCATTTGAATATTAATTACGAATTTATCTACAGTTAAAGGATGTCTGCAATTACGACCAGCATATAACGACGTTAACATGTGATGCTTGAAGCTTAAGACTTCGGAAAAGGTTATAAGTATGCATATAAATATTTTAGGAATAGAGATAGAATAGTAGATATCTGAAAGATTTTCAATGAATGATTTTCACAACAAATTCTGAAGGGGTTCAAAGACAAATTGTTTGTAGATATTGAGTTCAGAAACTATAACATAATACGACATCGTATAATCATATCACAACCACCATATAGCATTAATGGCTGTACCACACAGTGTTCTTTAGTGAATTATACTCAGTATAGGAGATTTATTAATATTATCAAGATTTGTCGCCATATCCAATGAAGCCTTTGATGACACTTGGCCGCATACGGCCACATCGATTGTGCCTTACGAACACCAAGGTTGAGGACAAGTAATGACACAGTCGCAAGGCTATACCACTACACCTCTTGGAGACCATTATGGTCCATAGTGATTGACCTATTTGAAGTAAAGAAATTACATAAATGTGTTATATGTACAACACATGATTTTGGTATGTCAGGAGTGTTATCGATAACGAATTGCTTTGACATTCCAGTTGTCGACAACCGTTCACACACAAGATTTTCTTGCACCGCCTAAGACATAAGTAGCGGTATTTCATCTACGATTCATGTCTTCATACACATGAATTGTAGAGTATCTTTTAGTTTTTTTCTACAAAAGAAACGGTCGATCTTATTAAAGCAAAACTGTCTGCACTTATCACAAAATTTTGTATTAAATCTCAAACACAATCACAAAACTAAATATCCTGGAGGAAAATTTGAGTTCATGCCCTTATACCTATAGATTAATGCGCTTTTTTTCATTGAGGCTATCAAAATACCACTTACTTACTTCCTCTGTAAAGAGCTGACCAATGTCATATCAAATGGTCAATGATCTCAATTTCCACCTCATCATCACACAGTCTGCTTTAGTCTTCCTGTGTTGTATCACAGTTCGATGTTAAGTCACTAAAGTCACAGTGTCTTATAATTGTGCCAATTAGTCGTCCGACATACAACCTATTCATCACAAAGGGTGATTTAGTTCGACTTCCATCCAATCTAAGCCATATACCCCGTAACATTTCACGGTCGGTGCGGTACTCCCAGGATGCGTTTGCCGACCCTACGATGTGATAGTTCAAAATTTCATGTAGATACAACATTGGCGGTCGCACTAATTCATCTAATTGGCCGGATCCCAGGTATGAACTCATCCGCGCCATTTCCATCCGCCATTTCATTCCCTATGTCGCTATATTCGCTATATTCCCTATGTCGCTATATCCAGCAAAGTCGAACACTATTTTGCGGCAGTGTTGAGAGCGCCATCTAACATCTGTACAACAATCTCAACTTTGCAATCAAAGCCTTTAAAGCCGCTTGACTGTCCACATAGTGATAGATTTTGTATCTCTTATGCGATTCTTCGTCTTCTTCTTTTTATTTTTCAGCAGCAACAGCAATTTATCCATCACATAGAAAAAAATTCCTTGCGCTCCGCAGTTAGTTCGTCGCAGCAAGTTTAGATAACAGCTTTTTCACAAGGTCCATCCACCGAAGCTTTGGTCGCCCCCAGCTGCACCGCCTATCGTTCATTGCCGAAGACTGATAGGGCTGCAGCTGCAGGAACAGATATTTATCCATCACATAGAAAATAATTCCTTTCGCTTCGGCCTTTTGCCCTCCGTAGATAGTTCGTCGCAGCAAGTTTAGGGAACGGCTTTTTCACATGTTCCATCCAACGAAGTTGTGGTCCTCCTGCGCCGCCTTTCGAGTTCATTGCCGAAGACTCTTTGAGCTGGAGAATTTTTATTCACTCGTACAACGTGTCCAAGCTAGCGCTTGCGATGTATTTTGACTACATTGATGTCATTATACAGTTCATAAAGCTCATGGTTCATTCGATGGCGGAACTCACCTTTAACGATGATGGGTTCAAATATTCTGCAAAATACTTTTCACTTAAAGACTAGATTGATTCGCTTGTGTCATTGCCCAGGATTCTGCGCTGTAGGGCAAAAACAGGTAGGATCAGTTGCTGGTCATTAAATCGCTTGCTTAACGCATAACAGCAGCAGTTTGCGATTAATACTCGTCTTTTGATTGTCAGGCTGACAATAGTAATTTTGTTTTCAGCGGAGCCAAGGTAGACAAAATCATCTAAAACTTCAATGTCATAGTTGTCAACGTTCACGCAGAGTCCAAAAGGAGTAAATCCTATGTTCGTTGATGCAAATAACTTGACTTTGTCCACATTTATCACTGCAGCCCCTTCTGCCGACTGCTGTTTAGTTCTTAAAAAAGCATAATTAACACCCCGCAGTAATCGGCTAATGATATTATATGCGGAGACCCACTTCTGCCGACTTCTTTCCAATACATGAAAAGACAGCAGTAACATCCCGCAGTCTTTGGCCTAAGATATCTATATCATCGGCATACGCAGGCCCACTTCCGCCGACTGCTTCCCTATGCTTGAAAAGATTGCAGAAACATCCTGCAGTCTTCGGCCAATAATATCTATATCATCGGCATACGCAGACCCACTTCTGTCGACTCCTTTCCAATGCATGAAAAGACCGCAGTAAGATATCGCAGTAGTCGGCAAATTATATCTTAATCATCGACATACGGCAGCAGCATGTGATTTTATAAAATATCGCACCAGTCGTGTTTACTGCTGTCTTCCGCATGATCATCTCCAATATGATCGCATGATAAACTATTGTCCCGCTTGGTAGAAAATGGTTCTGTCAAAATTATGCCTCCTATTTTCTTTGAAGACTTTCTAAAGGTTAGTGTCATCCCGCAAAGTCGTATCAACTTCGCAGGGATACCAAACATAGCAATAGCATTTAAGAGTTTTTTTCTTATCAGACTGTCGAATGCAGTTTTGTTATCGATAAACAGATGACAAGTGTCAATCTGCATTTCTAAGGTTTTCTGCAGGATTTGCCATAGTGTGAATATCTGGTCGGACGTGGATTTACCAGGTCTTAAGCCACTCAGATAAGGTCAAATCAGGTCTGCTGGGATTGGCTGTAGTTTTTCACAAAACACACTAGACATGACCTTGTATGCGATGGGTAAAAGGCTAAGCCCACGGTAGTTGCTGCACAAACTTTGATCGCCATTCTCGAGCGCAGAACACTCACAATCCAATCATCGGTCATGCATTCCTTTAGCCAAATGTACGTATTAATGAACAGCAGCCTCATCGCCATCGGCTATAAAGGCTCTGCCGGCAGTCCGTCGGCCTGATCTCGTCTTGAGTCGATAGTGTGCAATGTTCACCTTCGTCGAAGTTTGGCGTGATCTCGTCACTTATGCTTCCTTCGGAATCAAGTAGAGCTCGAAAGTGTTCCCTCCACACACTCTGCTTGTCCGTGGACAGATTTCAATCCCTGCCCTTACATGTGGGGTTCCCTGTTCCTTCGCCTTTGCTCTTTACCTTTTGTTACAACTTTCGGGTCCGTCCTTTATTCTGTAGATGGTTTTTCGGTTTCGTCGCTCTCCTATTATCGCTTTATCTTTCCGTAACAGCACTCGTTACCAATCCCTGCAGTTTTTCTTTGTATGCAGATCCATTCCCTCAAACATTGCGCGACTTTCCTCAACGTACCAGGGATTTTTTGAGTGTGGCTTTTCATAACCGAATACCGTCGTTGCGGCAATGGACATAAAATTTGCAATATGCTGCCTCTGTGTATCGATAACATCAGCATAAGTGGCGTCTATTTGCAGAAATTGAGAGAGTTAGTTGAAATGGCCATTGGCTATCTCGGTGGTATGCAGCTTTGGAATGTCTATCACGTGCGTACCATTGCTACAAGTAGGTTGTGATCCGAGTTAATATTTGTATCGCGCATCACACATGTTCAAAGGACATCAAATGTTTTTATTTTGTATATTAGAGTTATTCGTCCAAAAGATTGATATATAGTTTTTATGTACGAAATTTGTTGAACATCATCAATATGTTGGTTCCTAAATGTACCAGTATTCATTGATTTCTTATTTGCAAATAATTTCTATACAATATCCTCTATTCAATAACAAAATTTCGTTTAAAATAAATGACTTGTTTAGTATTCCAATTACAAACGCAAATGTTTGCTGCAAACATTTTTAAATTTCAGTTTAAAAAATAACTTGTCCTATAATCAAATAAACCAAAACATTTCGATACTTTTTTAAAATATTAATATTACTTTAGTTTTTAAAAAGCTTTATTTCTTGTGTATATTATGTAAATTATACGCTCTATACATTTATCAACGCTTTAATTTCCAACGAAATTACCCAGAATTAAATCCACAAATGTGCAACCAATTAAGTACTTTTCAATAATTATTTTGCACCACACACCAACACACACCAACACACACCACTACCACCGCAATGTTTGATTAAAAAGTTAATTGTTTGCACACAGCTCAGCCCGTTCCCATTAAACACTGAGGGCCATTATAAGCGTTTAATCATACAGTCTTTAAAAAAATCGATTAAATTGCGCAATAACTACACGAGTAGGCAATGATTTGGCAGAAGAAAAAAACGTCTGTTCAGAAAACATCAGCTATTGCAATTTCCTTGGCAATTCATTTGCAATACATTCATTATAGAAAAAAACTCAAACCGTTCGCAATAATAAGTGGGGCAATTGAAATAAAGAGTAGTGTGTGTACTAAAAAAGACTAATAAACAATTTCGGGTAGTAATGAAAATCCATTCATAGTGTATGCCAGGCCAATGTTGCTAACCTTAATAACAAAAAATGAGGGTACTATGTGTTTAAATATGGGTACAGAGAGAAAAAAAAGCAAAACGAAGTCATCATCATTATCATGGTCACACTATAAACGAAAATATTGTTATTGCTGTTATACCAAACGAAAAGAAAAGTGGCAAAGCATAATGAAAAATAATTTAACAAAGCGAAAAACATCATAGATTAAACTATTATTATTAATGTAACTATGATGTATGTAACTATGTCCTGAAGTGTTGCACAAGAAATGTATTTAATTAGCACAGTCCTTCAACTGCGGCACCATCACCAACTTGCAACAGTAAATGTTGTCCAATTGTCTACCAGATTTCCGGTGTTTGTTGAAGGCAATAAATTAATACCAGTGCTGTAACTTTCTTGTTGTTTGTCCGCCCACCGGAGTCACAGTCGTCATCAACAACATCATCGGCGTATACCTTTTAACGACATCCTTTTCCATGTTAGCCTTAATAAATTACAGTTTCAACATCTACTCGACACATCCTCCATAGATTTCAATGGAAAAAGCGGAAACTGTAGTACAAAAAGAAGGCGACAATTAAACGTTTGTTTTAATACCTAAGTTTGTCCTACCAACCACTTGGTGAGTGAAATGTTTTAACGCTCAAAGGGAAGGGGAGAAAATACACGCCAAGAAATCGGGTGTGGGATTCTGCCTCAATCGTTTATCTTGCTATTTCCTGTACACGGGAAAATTGCAATATAAATGATGGAATTACGTCGGGCTCAGTGTTGAGAAGTTAAAAGGATAACAATTGTTTGTTTCAAAAAAACATGACAATAGCTTCCTGTCTACACTCGAAGAGTGACTCATATAGTTATTGTGTTGGACATTACAGCAAAGGCGTTGCAGGATGGAAAGGGTGTTGGGTTAAGGGGTTGAGTTTTCAATATGACCAGACGAGGAATAAGAAAAAGAATTAAAAATATTAAAAATATTAAAAATATTAAAAATATTAAAAATATTAAAAATATTAAAAATGTTAAAAATATTAAAAATATTAAAAATATTAAAAATATTAAAAAAATATATAAAATATTAAAAAAATTAAACATATTAAAAATATTAAAAATATTAAAAATACAAAAAATATTAAAGATATAGAAAATATTAAAAAATATTAAAATATTAAAAATATTATAAATATTAAAATATATTAAAAATATTAAAAATATTAAAAATATTAAAAATATTAAAAATATTTAAAATGTTAAAAATATTAAAAATATTAAAAATATTCAAAATATTCAAAATATTCAAAATATTAAAAGTATTAGAAATATTAAAAACATCAAAAATATCAAAAATATCAAAAATATCAAAAAATATCAAAAAATATCAAAAAATATCAAAAAATATCAAAAAATATCAAAAAATATCAAAAAATATCAAAAAATATCAAAAAATATCAAAAAATATCAAAAAAATATCAAAAATATCAAAAATATCAAAAATATCAAAAATATCAAAAATATCAAAAATATCAAAAATATCAAAAATATCAAAAATATCAAAAATATCAAAAATATCAAAAATATCAAAAATATCAAAAATATCAAAAATATCAAAAATATCAAAAATATCAAAAATATCAAAAATATCAAAAATATCAAAAATATCAAAAATATCAAAAATATCAAAAATATCAAAAATATCAAAAATATCAAAAATATCAAAAATATCAAAAATATCAAAAATATCAAAAATATCAAAAATATCAAAAATATCAAAAATATCAAAAATATCAAAAATATCAAAAATATCAGATTATCAGATTATCAAAAATATCAAAAATATCAAATTATCAAAAATATTAAAAAAATTAAATATATTAAAAATATTAAAAAATATATAAAATATTAAAAATATCAAAAATATCAAAAATATCAAAAATATCAAAAATATCAAAAATATCAAAAATATCAAAAATATCAAAAATATCAAAAATATCAAAAATATCAAAAATATCAAAAATATCAAAAATATCAAAAATATCAAAAATATCAAAAATATCAAAAATATCAAAAATATCAAAAATATCAAAAATATCAAAAATATCAAAAATATCAAAAATATCAAAAATATCAAAAATATCAAAAATATCAAAAATATCAAAAATATCAAAAATATCAAAAATATCAAAAATATCAAAAATATCAAAAATATCAAAAATATCAAAAATATCAAAAATATCAAAAATATCAAAAATATCAAAAATATCAAAAATATCAAAAATATCAAAAATATCAAAAATATCAAAAATATCAAAAATATCAAAAATATCAAAAATATCAAAAATATCAAAAATATCAAAAATATCAAAAATATCAAAAATATCAAAAATATCAAAAATATCAAAAATATCAAAAATATCAAAAATATCAAAAATATCAAAAATATCAAAAATATCAAAAATATCAAAAATATCAAAAATATCAAAAATATCAAAAAATATCAAAAAATATCAAAAAAATATCAAAAAAATATCAAAAATATCAAAAATATCAAAAATATCAAAAATATCAAAAATATCAAAAATATCAAAAATATCAAAAATATCAAAAATATCAAAAATATCAAAAATATCAAAAATATCAAAAATATCAAAAATATCAAAAATATCAAAAATATCAAAAATATCAAAAATATCAAAAATATCAAAAATATCAAAAATATCAAAAATATCAAAAATATCAAAAATATCAAAAATATCAAAAATATCAAAAATATCAAAAATATCAAAAATATCAAAAATATCAAAAATATCAAAAATATCAAAAATATCAAAAATATCAAAAATATCAAAAATATCAAAAATATCAAAAATATCAGATTATCAGATTATCAAAAATATCAAAAATATCAAATTATCAAAAATATTAAAAAAATTAAATATATTAAAAATATTAAAAAATATATAAAATATTAAAAATATCAAAAATATCAAAAATATCAAAAATATCAAAAATATCAAAAATATCAAAAATATCAAAAATATCAAAAATATCAAAAATATCAAAAATATCAAAAATATCAAAAATATCAAAAATATCAAAAATATCAAAAATATCAAAAATATCAAAAATATCAAAAATATCAAAAATATCAAAAATATCAAAAATATCAAAAATATCAAAAATATCAAAAATATCAAAAATATCAAAAATATCAAAAATATCAAAAATATCAAAAATATCAAAAATATCAAAAAATATCAAAAATATCAAAAATATCAAAAATATCAAAAATATCAAAAATATCAAAAATATCAGATTATCAAAAATATCAAAAATATCAAATTATCAAAAATATTAAAAAATTAAATATATTAAAAATATTAAAAAATATATAAAATATTAAAAATATCAAAAATATCAAAAATATCAAAAATATCAAAAATATCAAAAATATCAAAAATATCAAAAATATCAAAAATATCAAAAATATCAAAAATATCAAAAATATCAAAAATATCAAAAATATCAAAAATATCAAAAATATCAAAAATATCAAAAATATCAAAAATATCAAAAATATCAAAAATATCAAAAATATCAAAAATATCAAAAATATCAAAAATATCAAAAATATCAAAAATATCAAAAATATCAAAAATATCAAAAATATCAAAAATATCAAAAATATCAAAAATATCAAAAATATCAAAAATATCAGATTATCAAAAATATCAAAAATATCAAAAATATCAAATTATCAAAAATATTAAAAAAATTAAATATATTAAAAATATTAAAAAATATATAAAATATTAAAAATATCAAAAATATCAAAAATATCAAAAATATCAAAAATATCAAAAATATCAAAAATATCAAAAATATCAAAAATATCAAAAATATCAAAAATATCAAAAATATCAAAAATATCAAAAATATCAAAAATATCAAAAATATCAAAAATATCAAAAATATCAAAAATATCAAAAATATCAAAAATATCAAAAATATCAAAAATATCAAAAATATCAAAAATATCAAAAATATCAAAAATATCAAAAATATCAAAAATATCAAAAATATCAAAAATATTAAAAAAATTAAATATATTAAAAATATTAAAAAATATATAAAATATTAAAAATATCAAAAATATCAAAAATATCAAAAATATCAAAAATATCAAAAATATCAAAAATATCAAAAATATCAAAAATATCAAAAATATCAAAAATATCAAAAATATCAAAAATATCAAAAATATCAAAAATATCAAAAATATCAAAAATATCAAAAATATCAAAAATATCAAAAATATCAAAAATATCAAAAATATCAAAAATATCAAAAATATCAAAAATATCAAAAATATCAAAAATATCAAAAATATCAAAAATATCAAAAATATCAAAAATATCAAAAATATCAAAAATATCAAAAATATCAAAAATATCAAAAATATCAAAAATATCAAAAATATCAAAAATATCAAAAATATCAAAAATATCAAAAATATCAAAAATATCAAAAATATCAAAAATATCAAAAATATCAAAAATATCAAAAATATCAAAAATATCAAAAATATCAAAAATATCAAAAATATCAAAAATATCAAAAATATCAAAAATATCAAAAATATCAAAAATATCAAAAATATCAAAAATATCAAAAATATCAAAAATATCAAAAATATCAAAAATATCAAAAATATCAGATTATCAAAAATATCAAAAATATCAAAAATATCAAATTATCAAATTATCAAATTATCAAAAATATTAAAAAAATTAAATATATTAAAAATATATAAAATATTAAAAATATCAAAAATATCAAAACTATCAAAAATATCAAAAATATCAAAAATATCAAAAATATCAAAAATATCAAAAATATCAAAAATATCAAAAATATCAAAAATATCAAAAATATCAAAAATATCAAAAATATCAAAAATATCAAAAATATCAAAAATATCAAAAATATCAAAAATATCAAAAATATCAAAAATATCAAAAATATCAAAAATATCAAAAATATCAAAAATATCAAAAATATCAAAAATATCAAAAATATCAAAAATATCAAAAATATCAAAAATATCAAAAATATCAAAAATATCAAAAATATCAAAAATATCAAAAATATCAAAAATATCAAAAATATCAAAAATATCAAAAATATCAAAAATATCAAAAATATCAAAAATATCAAAAATATCAAAAATATCAAAAATATCAAAAATATCAAAAATATCAAAAATATCAGATTATCAAAAATATCAAAAATATCAAAAATATCAAAAATATCAAATTATCAAAAATATTAAAAAAATTAAATATATTAAAAATATTAAAAAATATATAAAATATTAAAAATATCAAAAATATCAAAAATATCAAAAATATCAAAAATATCAAAAATATCAAAAATATCAAAAATATCAAAAATATCAAAAATATCAAAAATATCAAAAATATCAAAAATATCAAAAATATCAAAAATATCAAAAATATCAAAAATATCAAAAATATCAAAAATATCAAAAATATCAAAAATATCAAAAATATCAAAAATATCAAAAATATCAAAAATATCAAAAATATCAAAAATATCAAAAATATCAAAAATATCAAAAATATCAAATTATCAAATTATCAAAAATATCAAAAATATCAAAAATATCAAAAATATCAAATTATCAAATTATCAAAAATATCAAAAATATCAAATTATCAAAAATATTAAAAAATATATAAAATATTAAAAAAAATAGATATATTAAAAATATTATAAATATTAAAAATATTAAAAATATTAAAAATATTAAAAATATAGAAAATTTCATAAATATCAAAAATATCAAAAATATCAAAAATATCAAAAATATCAAAAATATCAAAAATATCAAAAATATCAAAAATATCAAAAATATCAAAAATATCAAAAATATCAAAAATATCAAAAATATTAAAAATATAGAAAATTTCATAAATATCAAAAATATCAAAAATATCAAAAATATCAAAAATATCAAAAATATCAAAAATATCAAAAATATCAAAAATATCAAAAATATCAAAAATATCAAAAATATCAAAAATATCAAAAATATTAAAAAATATATAAAATATTAAAAAAAATAGATATATTAAAAATATTATAAATATTAAAAATATTAAAAATATGAAAAATATTAAAAATATAGAAAATTTCATAAATATCAAAAATATCAAAAATATTAAAAATATCAAAAATATCAATATTAAATAAAAAAATATTAAAAATATCAAAAATATCAATAAAAAAAAATATTGAAAATATTAAAAATATTAAAAATATTAAAAATATTAAAAATATTAAAAATATTAAAAATATTAAAAATATTAAAAATATTAAAAATATTAAAAATATTAAAAATATTAAAAATATTAAAAATATTAAAAATATTAAAAATATTAAAAATATTAAAAATATTGAAAATATTAAAAATATCAAATTATTAAAAATATTAAACATATTAAAAATATTAAAATTATTACATATACTAAAAATTAATAGAAATATTGAAAATATTAAAAATTTTATTCAGAAATATAAATTTATCCCAACAATCTGAAATACGACCTTTTCAACGGATATAAATTGTTTATGAGTCCTTTAAATGGATAAGCACTTCTAATTAAAAGAATTGACAACAAAATATCTATCACTGCAATGAAAATGTCACCCTACCTCCAAAGCTCCCCATAACACCAATTCGTAGCATACACGAGCGTCAATGGCACTTACTGTCATACAAGCATGTCTTTCCCCCCAATAAACATGTCCATAGACATCTCAAGTAGATTAAATGTTGTTTACAAATGCTATTAATGTAACAATACAATCATTCTCTTAGCAGAGTGAGAGTGAAAAAACTGCAACGCCCATTTTGCCAATGCGACTATCACCACACTATAGGCAGCTCGCAATGACATGGCCGTGGACGTGAGCTGTAGATGCCAGTGTTGGTTTTGTTGGTCGATGTTCTTTCTAACTTTTTACCATTAAGTACTGACCAAATGATGGTGTAAAACGATGAGTATTTGCGTTAACTCCCCAACACATTCCAACAAACGAGAGGTGTGTCTAAGAAATGAAACAGAAAAAAAAAACAAGGAACAACATCCTTTCATACATACAAACTTAGGCGATAGAGTACTAAGTGTGAGCCATAAAATGACCACCACACATTTAGAGACGTTCGCTAGAGCAGGTGCAGAGTGGTTGTGCTGGTGCTGGTGTGCAACATTTATAAGTGTTAAATGCCACTAAATGGGTACCATTAAAGCGGGAGTAGCTAGTAGACAAAAGAGCAAAACAACAACTGCAACAAACAGTGTCATACAGTGTTATTGAAATGTGAGTGTTTACTTGTGTTGCTAATAGTGTCCCGTTAATGATCACAACAGTCAAATTTTATCGGTATTACAATGTATTTTCAATAGTTATTAAAAACCGATTAAAACTTGTGGTGCTAACGAATTTATGGAACCTCTTAATTCATTGAAGCACTTTGAGTATAATTAGAAACTCGTTTCCTGGCACTTTTCAGCAATTAATTGTAAGATTATTTCCTCAAACAATCAAACCATAATAAAAAATGTTATTTATAATAACAGTGACCCAAATTAAGTGGTATATTTGACAGTAATTTATTATTTTTTGTTTGTTCCAAAGTTACATTTTAATTAAGAATGTTGTTTGTTAATAATTGTATGTTGACAGAATATGTTGAAACACTGCGCGTGTAATTAGAAAGACATTTCCTGGCACTCTTTAACAATTTATTCAAATTAACAAGTGTATGGGTTTAATGAAACCAAAACACAATGCTTGTGAGGTACTCTGTGAGAACTTGTAAGATATAGATTTTTATTAGAGAAACATATCGACTTCAAGAAAATGAAACTTAAATTGAAAACTAATATATAACGCACACCAAATGTACACACATGTTCCGGTTATATGGCCCGATAGCAATAAATTCTAAAACCACGGACAAAATACTTAAATAATGTCAACTATCAACAATTAGTAATATACTTAAAAACCATAGGCCAAAAAATTAACACACTGTTTTTTTATAGCTTTTTGTTCTAATGATGCAATGAAGTAAATTTTTAAGATTACCACTTAAGACATATTTCAATATGGTCTGCAAGTAGACAAAACGTATGCACTGGCCCATTATGACCACATAAGTCCTTGAGTGCTTATGATTTATGTTGATTTAATTTATGTATCCAAAAATTGCGGAATTTTGTTTTCTGTACACAGACTTACAGACTCAAAGCTATTATTGTTATGAGTTAGCTTAAAACTCATAAACATAGATCCTTTCGTAAAATTTTCAAAAGTGTTGCATACGACAGGCCTCGTATCGATTGGTAACAGTCTTTAGTCCACTCTCCGCAACAGTTACATGATTTTTCTCACTGCTTTTAGATCACGTTTCAGCCAATAAAATATAATTAGACTAAAATATAATGATCGAAATGGTAAAACAGGGCTCGTGTGGTCGTTCATGTATATCGAGAGTTACGCGAAGCTCTAAAATATTCTTCTTCTTCTTAATTGGCAACAGCAACAGAAAGTTTATTATCAGTAGCCGCTGGTAGAAAATAATTCCAAGCGCTTTGGTCTTCTGCGCTCCGTAGATACTTAGTCACACCAAGTATAGGTAACAGCTCTTTCACCTGGTCTATCCAACACAGTTTTGGTCGCCCCCTTCTGCGCCGCCCATCGAGTTTATTGACGAAAACCTTTTGAGCTGGAACAATTTCATTAATTCGTACAGGGTGTCCAAGCCAGCGCATTCTGAGGTTTCAACACGACAGACTACGTCGATATCGTTGTACAGCTCATACAGCTAGTGGTTCATTCGACGACGATACTCGCCATTAACGATGATGAGTCCAAATATTTTGCGAACTAATTTTCTCTCGAAGACTCCCAGAATAGATGCTTGTGTCATTACTGTGGATTCTGCGTTATAGAGCAAGATAGGTATGATCATAGTATGGTAGAGTTGGATCTTTGTTCTTCGAGTCAGCGATTTGTCAATTGTTTGCGATCAGTACACTTCTTTTGATTTCCAGACTGACTATCAATTTTGTTAATGGCGAAGCCAAGGTAGATAAAATTATCTACTACTTCAATGTTATAGATGTCACCGTTCACACAGCATCCAAAATTGCTTTGTTTTGTCCTCATTTATCACCAGACCCACTTCCGCCGACTGCTTTCCAATGCTCGAAAAAGCCGCAGTAACATCTCGCAATTCACGGCCAATGATATCTATATCATCGGCATACGCGAGCAACATGTGACTTTTGTTGAAGATGGTACTATTCCTGTTTACTGCAGCCATCCGCATGATCATCTCCATTATAGTGTTAAAGAGATCGCAGGATAGACAATCGCCTTGTCTAAAGCCTCGCTTGTTGAAAATGACTCTGTCAGATTTTTTTCCAATTTTCACTGAAGACTTCGTGTCAGTCAGTGCCATCCTGCATTTCTTGGGTCTTCTGCTGAATTTTTCATATTGTGTATATCTGGGTGGTAGTGGACTTACCAGGTCTAATGAAACACTGATGAAGCCCGAGCAGTTTCGCTTGGATGGGCGTTTTTAGTACTACCTAATCGCGTGCATTCCTTAGCTGCATGTAGGTGGTGATCTGAGACAAAATTTGCACCGCGCAACACACGTACCTCCATTACACTTGAAACTTGCCTTCCCTCCATTATCACGAGATCAAACTGGTTTCTTGTTTTTCGATCAGGGCATATCCAGGTTGCCTTTTAGAAATGTTTGTGAGGTATTCTGGTTCTACTCACTACCATGTTTCTTGCCGACGCGAAGCTAACCGGTCTGCATACGTTATCAAAGGTTTTCTTGTTTAAACTGAATTTTCCGACTGCAGAAGCAAAAGCACCTTGCCTTCCTATTATAGCTTTAAAATCTGCCAGACCAATTTTAATGTCATGGGCATGGCAGCTGCCATATATTTCATCCAAGTCACTCATAGAATACAAATTTACTGTCCTCATCTTTGTCTTCCGTCTGGGCGTATACAGAAATCAGCGTGATGTTAAAATATATCGCCTTAAGCGTATAGTGGCTATTCGGTCACTTGCAGGGTTATAACGTTAGACTAGATGTTCAAGTCTCTTGCCGACTGTGAATTGACAGCCAAATTTCTTTCTATCAGCAAGACAGCTGTGAAAGTATATGTATTAGACCGACTCACTGCAAAAAGTATCTTCGGTCCACCCCCCAAAACGTACCTTGACTTGTTTTATGATGAATCCCTAAAATTTTCGTGCCTGACGTTTTTTAAAATGGTATTTTTTTACTTTTTCAAAGATTTTTGATATTTCACTAATGACTATTTGCGCAATATTGGACTCAAATGAAAGAGTTTTTAAAGACCCATCCAATGGTCTGAAAAACATGCCCACAAATGTCCCGACAAGTTATTTTTTCAGGAATCTTCTGAATTCTATATAGAGAGTTTGGATAATATAGGTAAAAAAAAAACTTAATTTCCCTTTGCACCCCATGAATGAGGTATGGGATAGCTTCTCGCGTTGTTGTGAATTAACACGCTTTCTATTTTTAGATTCACAACTAACCGCACCTACTTGTTTATCGACGAATGCGAACGTCACTGTTTGAGAAGCTCTTACTAGACACGCCGATTGACTCGACACTTAATACTGCGAAGCTGCTGTAAACAACATTCGAGGGGAGCTGACAATGAAAGAACAATTTTTTTTAAGATGACTGGAGCCAGGTTTGAACCTGAACCCGCATGCTTATCCTTAATTCATGGTCCTTATAACTTTTGCAGGGTCGTCAACATTTGGGGAAGTTTTTGTCTTTTCTTTGTAATGCCATAACAGTTCCTTTTTAGGGAGACTGACTTATTAGGCCACCAAACCGGATTCTAGTTTCTTGGGGCTGCCAAAGCCTCTAAGAGAGCATTTGTATTGAGGAATAACTTCAGTAACTTCTGTTACCTACTTCCTAAGACTTATCGGTAGTAGCACGCCTTTTATGTTGCTCATTTGCCAGGGAACACGTGATCTATCGAACGTTGTGAGCTGCTTAGAGAACCGCACTGAGAGTTTCGGGTTATTTCCAAGTAAATAACGATCAGAAAACTTTATTTAGAAAATCCCCCATTCCCTAAAATCAGCACTCGATTTTCTCTCTACTTGCACTCAAATAATGAAATAGTGTAAACTTTGCTTTTAACGGCTACATCTTGAGCCCACTGTATCTTTTGTTTATAGACGCATTTAATGATATTAAGGGCCAGTGTTATACCGACAGAGACTGTCATGATGACGACTACTCCAACGACGACAACGAAAATGACGATGATGATGATGATGTTGTTGATGTTTATGTTGCCAACAATGTTGGTAATATACACACAATGTTGATGTTGTTGATCATGATGAAAATTAACTTTGACCATGTACCACATTTTAGCTTTTAACTACTCAGTGGGTTGGTACTTTTTTAATTTTTTTCGTGTGTTTGTGTGTGTGTTTTGTTTATTTGTGTCCATCCTCTGTGTGCAGCAGAACTGAACTGAACTGAATTTTATGGCGTTGTTTTTAATGTGTCATGTTTATATTTATATGCAGATTTAATTCGTTTTCTTCTCTCATTCCGGCGCTGTGTGTGTACGGATTTTCAACTCGGTTACAGAACTGCCATTTTAATGTTTTAGCCCTAACATGAGTGAGAGGGTTTGTGGGCTTGAGTGTGTGTGAGTGTGTATGTGTGTGTTGCTGGTTCGTTTGGTTTGTTTTATTACTGTGTCCTCTTTGTTGACGTTTTAATTATGTCATCGGTTTTATTTTCTCCTGCATATGCTTAAAAATTTAATACCGCATTAAATTAACTCTTATTTAACGTTTCAACATTTTTGCCCCTTTACATCAGCGTCTCGTCGGCTGAGGTTAAACTTTTTGCCGTTGCTGTATAATGGATTAATATTTAAATACCTTTTTATGGTTTTTAATGTGTGGATTAGAAATGTGCGAAATGATTTAACGTATGGTGTGCAAAGACCTTGTGAATCTTGTTGAAGTGCGGTGCGGTGGTGAGCTAAGTAGTTTTATGTTGTAGTTTTTCATATTGTAGAAAAGGACTTTTATGAGAGTGTGAATGTAGAGAAGATAATAGATACAACGTTATGGGAATAATTAAAAGTTTTTGTCTTGGCCTCGTACAAAATGTTACAATGTTTTTAGCATACGAACTGATTATGATGTTCTTTTGTTTATAGTTTATATTATTCGCATTTATTTTATTTATTTAATTTTTAGCTTATTTTTTGGACTTCCGTTTTTTATAACTTTAATTTATTTCTTATTTTTATTTGTTTTCTTTTTTTGTGTCTTTTTTGGTTTTCTTTTGTTTTTTGGTCCTCATCTAGGATCTACCGGTCGATTATACTGATATCGACTTAGGTAGTTCTGGATCGGTACGTTTTATGTTTATTTGTAGCATTATTAATAATTTCAGTTTTTTATAATTTTTGTTTTTGTTTTATTTTATGTTTTTATTGATTTAGTTGCCAATTGATGACGCGTCTGGTGATATATCGGACTACAATCTATGGGATGGCGTAAGTGTGACAATTTGTTTGAAACTGAAATGAAAACTAACAACGCAGAGACTAACTTAGTATAATACTGTATCATAGTAAACTTAGTTTGCATACTAACAATTATTATGGTGAAATTTTTTACATATACCAAACTAACATCGATTGATTTTTTCTATCGTCACCAGATTTTAATAGGTTGAGGTAGCATACAAATTTATATTCACATATACAATTTGCCCAACTCTTACAATCTCCGAGTCACTCTTGCTCTCACAACTTGCCCTAAAATCAATTATGAACATTCTTTTAAAACAAATACATCTATTACATTTATTATTTTATAATGACCAAAATTCAACAAATATTCTCTAGAGTACTCCATACAAGCTCCATACTTAAAAAAGGAAAACTCCTGCCAAACTTTTGTACTCCTCTGCCTGCCCACACCCACACCTCTCAAATAACCGGAAAAATAATGTTTCATATCGACATTGACATTTATGGGAATTGTGGGCATTTCTCATAATACCAACAAACACTTTTCATAAAAGTGGTTGAAAAAGTGGACATATATTGAAATATTATATCCTCTAACATAGACGATAGTCACAAGAGACAACACACAAACAAAGCACATTGTATTGTATCGAAGTATAGATTTGTATAAGCATTATGTGTATTTAAGTTACATATACGAGGTTAAAAGTTATGAAAACTTGCATGTGTATATTACATACATACACACATACATAAACATTTCACATACGTTTTGTCTGTGTTGTACATATGATGTTTTCTTGCTAAAATATTTTCGAAACTTTTGTTATTTCTCCGATTACCGAGTAGGGTGGGGAAAAGGGAAGAAAATATACAACAACAAAAAAAAAACAAAACAAAATGTTTCTCAGAAAACTTAATAATTCTTAACGAACAACGTGAATTACTGTAATAAAAATAATCAAATATTACTACGAATTGTTTTAGATTGCATAAGATAATGATGGTCTAAACTAATTGCTTTTAAATGTGATTTTAGCAATAATACATTTATAATACATGAGCAAAGTTGTTTTTCCTTATAACTAAATAATTGATTTAACTAGAATACTAAGAATATATCATTGAATTTAATGGTACTGACTTTTATGGTATGCATATCAGTATGAGTAATTACAATACATTACTCTAGAACTGTTTTATTGTTATATGGCAGCTCTTTTTTCGCACTTATGAATTCAAGATTTCTGTTCAAAAAACATATGACTGATTCAACTCATTTCCTCTGCTATAAACCTATGAAAACAACTATTTCACCTGGTCTATCCAAAGATATTTGGTCGCCCCCCCTTCGTCAGCCATCGAGTTTATTGGAGAAAATTGTTCGAGCTGGAGAATTTTCATATGCTCGTACAACATGTTCAAGCTTGCGCATTCCCAAACCCTTTTTCCGTTGAAAAAAATAATCTGGTTTTGTTCTCATTTATCGGCAAACCCACATCTGCCGACTACTTCTCAATGCTTAAAAAGGCCGCAGTAACATACCGCAGTCCTAAAGGCAATGATATCCACAGCACTGGCATACGCGAGCAGCATGTGACTTATATTAAAGATGGTACCAGCCGGGTTTACTGCAGTCTACTGCGTGATCTTCTATATTATGATGTTAAAATGTTCGCATTGCACACTATCGCCTTTCTTAAAGCATTGCTTGGTTCAAAATGGCTGTACGATTTTTGCCTATTTGCACAGAGTCATTCCGCAAAGTCGTATCAGCTTCACTATGATACCTAACTCAGCCATAGCATCTAATAGTTTCTGTCGTATCGAACTGTTGAATGCAGTTTTGTAATCGATAAACAGATGAAAAGTGACTATCTTTTTGAGTCTTCTCCAGGAATTATGATAGTGTGAATAACCGTTAGGTAGTGAATTTACCAGGTCTAAAGCCACACGGATAAGGTCCAGTCATGATTGCTATGATGGGCTTTAGTCACTCTAGACAGGACCTTGTATGCGATGGGTAAGTTTGTTGAATCTTCTTGCATAAGCAGGGACATAGAACACTTAGATACCAATCATCGGGCATGCATTCCTTTAGCCAAATCGTGTTTATAAGCTGATACATGATAGTTGCCGCCAGCCTTAAAAAGCTCTGCACGCAGTCCATCAGCTCCAGCCTAATATTGCATTTTTTATCTTATCCCGCCCATTTTTGTCCCGGTCCGGATATTGCTGTTAAATGCATCCACACCTAATTTTATTTCGCTAGTTTTACAGATACCGCATTTGGATCTATGGTTGGGGCCATGCACCGTCGATATATTAAGGTTTCACGTAGTCTATTATATATTGAAGACTGCAACTATATGCTTACATACTACTTTATGAGAGCCGCATATTGTTGTTATATGGTTTGGTTAATTCCCTATACATTTTGTCGGCATTTATTTTGCATTCAAAGAGACAGATGAAACTCCCTTATAAATACCAGGGTCTTGCATTTTTTCAACTTTAGCCAATACCTCTTGGTGGTTTTTTGCAAATAACATCCCTAGCCAAATACGACCTATCCCCATCACGTTTCTCACGCTGTTTGGCAACTCATACATCCTGCCAACACGCCTCTTCGTCCTCTTCAAAAAACTTTCCTTGATTGAGTTTGTTGGCGACAACGACAACGACCTTTTCTCTCAGGGCACTTTGTGGCCTGGACAGCACTCATGCCCGGTGTTGGTGTTTTACAACAATTTTGTTTCTTTTTGTATTCAAAAGAAAAAGGGAACATTTTAAAAATACGTTCACATCTTTGCGAGCTCAGTAACTTTATTAAATACATTTCATTGCTGTTTGCTTGACAGTTTCATTGTGGTTTCCCTTATGGCATTTTACCCTGGGTAAGACTCAAACATACTACGACGCGGTAAGATGAAAAATTGCTGTACCAAAAGGATCACAAGTTAACATGGGGTCCATGTGTGTGTTTGTGTGTGTGTTGCAGTGAAAGTTTTTGGGATCTGATTGAAAACTTAGTGGGAAGCCGGCAACATGTTTTTGTGACATATTCGTTACGTATAAGTTTTTTAACAAGTTAAATGTTTTCATTTTGAATTTGAGCTTGTTTTTTTTCATAGGGTTTCTCCCTTTTTATATAATTTGTAATTGTGTACGCAGTGGGAATTATACTGTAGGGGAATATTAGTTTGTGGTTGCAAAAAGAAGTCGTTTTAATTAAGGTGCCATGAAAGCGATAGGCAGTGTAGGAAGTGGGGTTAAAGAAACACAGTAGAGTAACAGTTCTTATCTCATATATAAGATTTTAAACATCTCAATTAGATAGGTTTCAATATGATACGTTTAGTATATAAACATTATAAATTACAAAATTTAAACAATCAATTTTGACATAATCAACATTTGAATATACACTGACCATTGTTGACCCGATATCTATTAAAAATTTAATGTATTTGCGAAATTACTGCGTCTACTTCCTTATGATAGTTTGGTATTTAAAATATATATATTGTACTATAAAGGTGAGGAGGGATAGATCTTTACTATGATGGCAAACGTTTATAAGCAGGTTTTTTGAAAACTGGAATTTTTACTTGATATGTCCTTTAGGATATATTGTCGAAAGATAATGTGTCTGAGATAAATGGAAGTCTATTAATGAGATTCCACAGTATGATATCGGTCGTATAAGAAAAAATACTTTGTTTGTGGAAAGGAGGCGGTGCCACACCCTTTTTTAAAAAATAGCTATATTGGGACCGGCCATGGCATAGTGGTAAGAACACGCGACTACCGTGCGGGAGATCACAGGTGCAACTCCTGGCTCCAGTCATCTTAAAATAGAAAATGTCTTTCATTGTCAGCTTCCCTCGAATATAAGTGTCGAAACAATCGGCATGTCTAGTAAGAGCTTCTCAAACAGTGACGTTCCCATTCTTCGATAAACAAGTAGGTGCCGTTAGTTGTGAATCTAAAAATAGAAAGCGTGAAAATTCACAACAACGCGAGAAGCTATACCATACCTCATTCATGGGATGTAAAGGGAAATTATGTAGTATATTATCCAAATAAATGGACTGCAATTATTATTTTTGTGTGATACTGTCCATAGGTCGTCTATCATAGGCTACATGACACCATAAATATACAAAAGGGCGTGTCACCCCCCACACAAATAGGTCATATCTCACGAGCCATTGGAGGTATGAAGATGAGATTTGCTGTTAATGATACAAAGAGGATTACGTCTCTCTGGAAAATAAGCGGTGCACGTCCCTTTTGAAAAAATCGTTATCTGGGCGAAATAAATTAACCGAATGCAATGAAGTTTTCACTGAGTAGTACTATCACTGTGTACTAGTCTATCATAGGCTACATGAAAACATAATTAGACAAAAGGGCCTAAATTTTAAAAGGTTATATTTCACGAGCCATTAAAGGTATGAAGATCAGATTTGCTACATATGTAAATGGTATATAAGGGATTACGTCTTACTGGTAAATGGGCTGTGCCACGCCCCGTTTGAAAAAATGATTTTGTCGGTCACACTGATAGAACGATTATAATAAAATTTTCATCCTATCCTATTAATATTATAAATGTGAATGTCTGTCTGTTTGTTTGTTTGTATGTTTGTTGCTCAATAAATTTTGGAAGACAGTTATAGGATTATATGGAAATTACCGCAGGATATAATTTTTTTATTTTTGACCCTATGGGCTATGTGGGCGTGGCAAAACTTTTTTTCGAGCTAGGGAGATAAAATTGAATACACAGAAAGTACTCGACAACACGAATATGAATATGCAGATATTTTAATTTTTCACCCAATGGGCGTAGTGGGAGTGGCAAAACTTTTTTTAGAGCTAGAGAGATAAAATTTGATACCCAGATAGTACTCGACAACACGAATATGAATATGATGACGAAATTTTAATTTTGGACCAGTGGGCGAAGTTGGCGTGGCAAAACTTTTTTTTAGAGCTAGAGAGATAATATTTTATACCCAGAAAGTACTTGAAAACACGAATATGAATATGCAGACGATATTTTAATTTGCCACCCAATGGGTGAAGTGGGCGTGGAAAAACTTTTTCTTAGAGCTAGAGAGATACAATTTGATACCCAGATAGTACTCGACAACACGAATATGCATATGGTGACGAAATTTTAATTTTGGAACCAATGGGCACAGTGGGCTTCCCAAAATTTTTTTTAAAGCTAGAGAGATACAATTTCGCACCTAGAGAGTCATCGACAACACTTATTTGAATATGTATTTTAGCCCTAAAAAGATAACATTTGATACACATATATTACTTGGCACTACAATTGTAAATTTTCGGAGGAAATTTTATTTTTATTTTAGGCCTCAAGAAATGAATTTGATACACAGCTAGTATTCGGCACTACAATTACAGTATTGCAGACGACAATTCAAATATTTTTATCCTAGAGACATGAAATTTGTTGTACAGATAGTACTCGATCAGCGGGCGGATGGTCATAGTGAGATATAACATTCGACACAATAAAACTTTGTTGATTGAACTGGTTTGGGAGTTACTTGAGCTAATGAGTTGTTTACCGAGGGCATAAGATCAACGCTTAAAATAATCCCATTAAGAAAGCAAGCCTAACATATTATTATCGAGTTAAGGGAACGTTCCCAAAGTATGTTTGAAAGTGGTATATTCACAACTTTTATAACTATGCGCCAACTTTAATTGATATTTGTGTATTATAATAAGGTTATTTTTGTAATATTAGTAAATTAGGCAGTAGCGAAGCATTGTCAAGTCCACTAGTAATCTATATATTTAAAATAACTTGACTTACTGATTTGGTAAAATGACTGTAGATAGGATGATGAAATTTGGAGTAGTTTTTCCCCTTTTCGTGTAAACGTCAGCTAGGAAAGGATTTTTGGAAATTCGTAACTTTAGGTGTAAAAATTACCGATAAGGGATAAAGTTTGTACCATTACCCAGCCCAATCGGTTTAAGCTATAATCGCAAAAATTGATATGGATATGCTCACTATCAAATTGGATTGAAGGTTTTTTTCGAAATCCGATATTTCTGGGTAAAAAAAATCGAATGGGATAATGGTATAATCATGATAATTTATATGGGCTTGCTTTCTATAAAATAAGAATGAAGCAAGGAGGGATTTTGATATTCGTACTTTTGAGGGGTAAAAAAGGACGAAAAAGGATAAAACTGGTACTCAACGGCTACACGTATAGTTGGAAAAATTTAAGAGAATATTTAGATGTGCTTTTTTCTAGATATGTTTTGTTGTGAAGTAATTTTTCGAAATTCGTTCTTTAGGTGTAGAAATACTGATAAAGGGATAAAACTGGTAATATCGCCCATGCTATATACATGTTATATAAAATGTATATAGCATTGCTCCCTATAGAATTAAAGCTACAAAAGCGACTTACACATCCTATACAAACTCCCCCTTTTTGGGGCGAGTTCGTCAGTTCGTCCCCGCGATAACAGCCATTGTTTAAGAGCCATCGAGCTGAAATTTTGTATGCGTGCTTCTATCCTTAAAGCGGAGGTTAAGGTCTAAGATGAGTAAGATTGAACAAAAACTACATCTCCCATCTCCATCTCCCATACAAAACTCGCCCTTACAAAATTCATAACAATATTTTAGCTCTTATTACAGTTCCTGGTCGGAATTCGACATTTAAGTGGTAATAAGAAAATATAAGTGAATAAATAGAAGTGAGATATGGAAATTCACCTCCACCTCTCATACAAACTTCCCATTTGTATTTTTACAAAAAGATAATTTACCTTACTATTCTCCATTTGAAATACTCTTCTCATTACATTTATTATTCCAACAAGGTATTTCAATAGAAATACCATAAAACCACCTCCCCCTACCTTTTTTAAAATGAACTTTTTCAATACATGTATGTCACTCATCCAACTAATAAACAATTGCATTCCTTGCAACATATCGATACACAAGTTAATTACATTGAATTAATTAAGAAAATTGAAAACTATTTCGATTTGACACCACCACAATTTATCTTAAATGTGATAATGTGTCAAGATGTACAGCTGGGTGCAAATGTAACCAAACATCTCCTCTATGGGCAATCATGTCAATGGCGCCACAATTCACACCGTGCCATTGTAGTCTTCGGCATACACACTCACACGCACATAATTGTTGTTGATACGTCACCAAGGACTTTTATTCATCCCGGCAATATTCTTCAAACATACACGAATGTTGCTGGCTGCAGATGTGTGTGCTGTGTGTGTGTGTCAGCGGGTGTGCAACACTTAATGCAATAAGTATGCTTCACTATTCCTATGATACTTGACACTTGAGCATTTTATGATGTTTACTTAACTATAGAAAAATGTGTTGAATACACTAACGCTTACTTACTTACTTGCATGTCCTAGTGTGTGCGTGTGTGTGTGTGTGCAAGTGTGTTTGTATTTAAATATTTTAGTCACATATGACATAGCAAGTGCTAGTGTATTTACAGTGTTTGCATATGTTGCAATTGTGGTTGTAATGGTGGTGGTGGTCTTTGTTGGTTTTGTTTTTGTTTGCTGGCAACTCCTGCTGATGCAGTTAAGTTGGGAAAAAGTAATAAAATTTTGTTGCTGCGCTGAGTTTGCGTTACTTGGTTTCATCTAGATCCAGAGAAAAAATCTTTTTAATATTAAACTATATGTGGGAAGTTCTTATGTGGAGTGGCGAGGAGGGATTAATCATATTTGTTTTTGAGGCAGCGGCAGTAATTTCTGTAGGATAATACTAAGCGTATGCAAATATTTGGAGAGTAGCCAACTGCGACAGTCATAGGTGGGCTAAGCAGTAATTGTTGTCTAATAGAGAGTAGGATAAGTCTTGTTCGTGTATTACTGATACTGCAAGGTTTTTAAATTGTTTTATAAGTATATTTTGGGGTATGCCGCTATAAAACAATAGATTATTTCATTTATTGTTAAGCTACACATCTGTAAAATGTTGTCTTATTCAACTATTATCTCAGCATTTTCATTGTTCAGTACCAACTAATGTGTCCTATGCTTTGGTATCGATATTCAACCATTTTAATTTGATGATGGCTAAGTTTTTAAGTATTTGCTTAAGTATTTTATAGCATAGCACAGTATTTACCATTGGCGCCCCCCCTCTACCTCCAACTAAAGGTAATCAACGTCGTCATCGTCCTTGACTCTAAGGCATGCTACATAGAAAAAGTTTGTATAGAACCAACGCGCATTGTATTGATAATGTCGATGGTGGTACAGATGATGATGGCGTGAGTAATAGTTGTTAGTATTGTGGTTTGGCGCAAATGGAAATATTCTATTATACACATATATTTACTATATACTAGCATGTTTATGTTGGTATATTGGAATCTACTTATATTGTTTATAAGTTTAGTTTTTCTATTTTTGTTTTACTCCTCTACCAAGTTTGTTGTTTTGAGTTCAGCTATTGTTGCTGTCATTTTGAGGATTTACTGACTGACTTTGTTGTGTGTGTGTGTTGTTTGCATAAGTGAGTATTATTGCCATTTTGAATTTGATTTTATTGATTGGCGGTTTTCTGTCCGTCTATCTGAGATTGTACTTCGACCATCAACTACTTTAACTTGTCTGCTGATGTACTAAATATATAATGCTCAGAAAAAATAGCCCCAGCTGTGTCTATGACTGTGATGAGTAAATTGAAATACTTTTCAAATAGAGAAGAGGAAGAAGAAGAATACCTAGTGATAAGATCAATATATGTTTTGTTGTTGTTGCTATGTGTGAAGTGGTTTTTGCTGTACATTTCAGCATGCCAATAAATTATATTAAAAAGTTTGAGTGGCGATGTTAGCGGGGTCACTAAAGTTTATCTGTTATGCAGTGTAGTATAATTTGTGTGTTTATATTTATGTTGATTTGTTTAAGTTTAGTTTTGAATTTATTGATATGAATGTCGGGGAGGGGAATTGGCAAATTGCTGATAGATGGAAATTGGAATTTTGGCAATTTGGTGTTATTATAACCCATTGCATAGTGCAGCAACCAACCTGGGGTATGAGGAATTCCAACTCAGGGTAACGGTAATACATCACGTTACCTTAATATAGAAAGGCCCCAACTCATAATTTTTTGAAATCGTGTTTTTTATCGATTCTGACAGAGCACCATCAGATACACCTTCCATAATAAGCTAATAAAAACTGCATTTTAAATGTTTTTGTATCTGGTGTGTTTCTTGTTTTATTAAGTTTTTTCCTCCTCCTGTAAACTTCGTTTTTCATGAGTTAGGGCCTTTGTATATTAAGGTAACGATTAGTATTGTAAAATCCCCAAAGTGCTTGGCGTTCTCTTCAATTTTTCTGAAGAATGAAATGAGAATTCATCAATGGTTCTTGAGTTATAGCTGAAAAATTAAGCGAACAAACATCAAGACAATCAAATAACAAAAAGTCTGGCCTGAGAACGCCAAACCCTTTAGGTGTTTTACTATACTGGCTTAGTAACTTCACCCTGGCTTGGAATTTCTCAACCCCCTGACGGTGACCTCGAAGTTGTTCCACAGTGTTATTTATACAATCAAATACTACATCTTCGACTACTAGTCACTAATGTTGACATTTTTGGAAAGTAAACATAAATTTTATAGCACATACAACACTACATTCAATGATATGAAAAGAAAGAAATATTAATTGTAAAAATTGAGGGACTAGGGTGGAAAATTTAAAATCTTTTAAAATCCAAAGATGTTTCGTATGTTTCCTGATTGAAGCTTGCACTTACATGAAAAGATTGGTGATGCTGATTATGCTTTAAAAGTTTGTTACAAATATACAGACGAAAGATAAGAAATGGTTTCTCTAATATGTATGTCACAATTCATGGCATATTAACTCATCTCGCAGATATGTTTTTATATATATTTTTTTCAGCCCACATCAGAGGAGTGTTCAGAGGAAGAAGTACAAATTTTATAGGGACTTCCTTACACATCCTGTATAAGGCTATTCTACTCCTTTATTCATAAATAGCAGTAATTAAAAATTAAACAAATTGTGAACCTTTGTCACATGTACTGATCAGTTAGCTTACTTTTCTAAACATTTCTAAACTATTTGGATCACCCTTTTTAAATCTGCATGTCCTTAATCACCGCCTTTTCTCCAGCGAAACAGAAAGTGCATTGACCTACTCTCATCAGCCACAAAATCATGCCACAATTTATTTCCACAACAACGAACCTTTAATATATACTATGTTCTCTACCGTATGTTATTTACCTTCATTATGTCATTTAAGTAATAAAATTAAGCTATTATATCAGATGTATTAATAGATTCTATTGAGCGTGTTTTAGCTAATATTTTTTTTTGCACACCATCATTTTACCACATTCTTCGGCCGTACAACACTCAAATACAATTTTCCGGATAAAATATTAATAATAATGTCTGGCATTTTTTTACACGGTTCTTTGGTGGCGAAAACAATAACATCAGCAACATCATCATCAGTAGAAAAAAAAATACTAACTAATATGCATATGACATTTTTGCTGTAACATATTTATTAATTACTGTAAAATTTAAGTAAATATTTTATGAAGAGTTTATTAAAATTTAATTTTTTATTGTTGTTGTTTACAGGCGACCAGCATTTACGATGGCAGTGGAATGCCGCCACAGCAGTCACAATATCCGCATGAAAGACGTAAGTACATACACATACATACATATATATATTTATTCTCATATTCGTTAATAGTTGAACAAGGATATGCTATGGTTGCATTATGTCAAATAGTTCATGAACTATTGGACATTATGGTAAACATTTAAGGATGAGATATTTTTATGGAAATTGTTGAGTTTAAAAGTGTGTGAAATGTAATGGTATAATTTCTTTTTTAGTCATTTAAGTTTGTTGGCGGATATGAATGACCATATGCTGCGTACATTCCAATTAATCTGAACTTGTCCAGGATTTTGTCTCATAAGTAGTTCTCTTAAAACCGAAATTATAATTTAGTTGGGCCAACCGTGGCATGATAATTAAGACATACGACTATCATGTTGGAGTCATGGATCCGATTTCCCTCTAAGTCATTTACAGTTTAAACTAGTAAATCTTGGGATATGCCGAAGCTCAGATACACTTCACGATTTGTAAATAGTGGATTTTGTGTGAGAGCTGGACATTAATTTTAGCCGATCACATCCATTTGATGTCAGTAATTTTGTATAACTACTTAAATGTCAAATAAATACTTGCATTGTTTCTGATTTTAAGATCGGTATCTCTTAAACTAAGGCTGTATTCGGGAGGACAGACAGATGGTCAATATCTCCTAAACTACTGCTGTAATGGGGATAGACAGAAGTACAACCCCGAAAAGAGGGCGTTTGCACTGGAGGTGGTAGCAGTTTTTTTCTGATCTTGGTCATCATAGAACTTAACCTTCGCTTAGAAGATAGAAGCTTCTATACGAAATTCCAGCTATATAGCTCTTAAACTCCGGCTGTAATCGGGGGACAGACAGATGGACAACCCCAAAAAGGGAAGTTTGTGTGGAGGTGGTAATAGTTTTTGGCTGATCTTGCTCATCTTAGAATTTAACCTCCGCTTAGAGGGTAGAAGCTGGCATATCGAATTTCAGCTCGATAGCTCTAAAACTACGGTTGTAGTCGTGGGCATAGACAGACGGGCACCCCCAAAAAGATTGAGTAAGTGTGGGAGTTGGTAGTAGTTTTTGTTTGATCTAAGTCATGTTAAATCTATCCCTCACTTAGAGGACAGAATTTGCGTACCAAATTTCATCTCGATATCTCTTAAATTATAGCAAGTGGCTGTAGGTTATGGCCGATCTTGCTCATCTTAGAACTTAACCTTCGCTTAGAGGCTAGAAACTTCTATACAAAATTTCAGCTCGTTAGCAGTTTACGGAGGAACAGACAGACGGGCATCCCTAAAAAGGGAAGTTTCTATTTAAGGTGGTAGTAGTTTTGTCTGGTCTTGATCATATTAAAACTTAACCTTCACTTAGAGGACAGAAGGTTACGTACCAAATTTCAGCTTGATAGCTCTTAAACTACGGCTGTAAGCAGGGGGATAGACAGGCGAACACCCCAAAAAAGAGAAAGTTTGTATGGAGGTGATAATAGTTTTTGTTTGATCTAGGTCATCTTAAAACATAATCTTCGCATAGACGACAGGATCTTGTATTCCAAATTTTAGCTTGATATCTCCTAAACTACGGCTGTAAGGTTGCATACCAAATATCAGATCAATATCTCTTTAACTACGGCTGTAATTTCGGGGACATACAGACGGACACTCCCTGTTTTTATGGGAAGTGAGAGTACTTTGGGACCGACCGTGGCATAGTGGTTAGAACACGCGACTACCATGCGGGAGATCGCAGGTTCAAACCTGGCTTCAGTCATCTTAAAAAATTGTTTCTTTCATTGTCGGCTCCCCTCGAATGTTGTTCACAGCAACTTCGCAGTATTAAAATGTCGAGTCAATCGGCGTGTCTAGTAAGAGCTTCTCAAACAGTGACGTTCGCATTCGTCGATAAACAAGTAGGTGCCGTTAGTTGTGAATCTAAAAATAGAAAGCGTGTTAATTTACAACAACGCGAGAAGCTATCCCATACCTCATTCATGGGGTGCAAAGGGAAATTAATTTTTTTTTTTAAAAGAGTACTTTGTGGTCCATCTTACTGATCTAAGATCATAACTGTCGCTTAGGGAATAGAAGGTTCAATACCAAATTACAGCTGTAATTAGACGACGGACACCTTTAAAAGGGGTGAGTTGTGTGTGGGAGGTGGAAGTAATTTTTGTCCGATCTTGCTCATAAAGAACAGAAGGTTGTGTACAAAATGTCAACGCGATAGCTCTTAAACTACGGCTGTTATTGCGGGGACAGCGAGACGGACACCACCAAAAAGGGAGAGTTTGTATGGAAGGTGGGGGTAATTTTTGTCCGATCAGACTCTGACGCTGATTATTTTTATTTAGATTAGGGTGGAAATTAAAAAATACTAAACCAGAATATTGTGCCACTTGATGTAACAATTACATGAAGGAAATTTGAGTTAGATCGGACAAATATTTTCTGTGCCCCACAGAGATCAAAGTCAGATCATAGTGTACAATTTTCAGAACGATCAAATTATATATGGGCTATTATAAAGATTTCAATTAAATGGGGCGTGGCACAGCCCACTACCACATACTCGAGTTGTTATGAATTAACACGCTTTCTATTTTTAGATTCACAACTAACGGCACCTACTTGTTTATCGACGATTGCGAACGATGGATGTACCCTTTTTTCATCACCGACCTCACAGCTAAATTCTGTGAAAATTTCTAAAAGATCGGTCAAGCGGTTTTCGTGGACTCATTTGCATGCATAGATTTGACCATTTATCTTTTTGTTCAAATATTGATCATAGCCGTTTTCTAACAACATACACAATATTCCAATCGGCCATTACGGAAAATACAAAATAACATTTCAATATATTTATACTGTCATATCCACCACGCTTCTTTATGGGCGTTACAAATGGATGAACAAAATGTATATATCCCTCGCTCCTTGTGTGCCCGTGGTGAAGAGTATGATAAATATATAATACTGAATTCAAACTATACATGTCCCACACTTTACATAAATGTTTAGTCGATGCTAAATAACTTTAATTTCAAATATCATAAGGAAGGTAGCGTAAGCCAAGTTTAAGTCCTATCACCACCATTCTCAGCCTCTCCCTCTATAAGCCTTATTAGTCCATACCTTTTTCGATTTTTTTAAGTACACCACAATTCGACCTTTATGACGACTCAGTGTACCCCGTTTCCCTAAACTGACCTAAAAAATTGTATGCCCCGCTTAAATCAGCTCCCCTTATCATATCTTCTCCCCCTTCACTAACTTTCTCAGCTCAAAACTGCTTGCAACACCATATTAAACATACATATATGTGAAATACAACAAAAAAAGTGCATCATTTATAACGATTACATGTTATTGCACTGATTTGCATTTGTAAACATGTACAATTTGAAGCACACACAAACAACTCGGATATAAGCGCGCGTATGCATGCGAGTGTGTGCGATGTGATTTTATTAAAGGATATAGGGCAATTGCAAATAGCAATACATTCAATACATGCAAAAATGCATCAACTCACTCACATACGCACCCACACTATTCAATATATCCCTTAACGCTGTGGCATTATTGAGTGCGCATACACACACACACCCTGATAGTCGCGCTGTTATACATTGACGCAGCAGACATGCAAAGATTACGTATTCCAACAAATTGATACTGTTAAAAAATTGATGTTGTTTGCGTATGCAACAAATATAATTTTGTTTAATATAACAGCAATGTTCAGGAGGGCGAAGGGGGGCTTTTTTAAACAACAACTGACATGTCAACACTTTTTCTATTCTCTACACTGTCACGCAGAGAGACACATCCAATCAAACCATTTTTGAGCCCATCACTACATTGACATATACTGGATATAACTACGTTTCTGCGTCCTGTAGCATTGTTTGTAAGGCAGCCGTATATAGTGATGTTTAGTACACTAGAACTATTGATTATATGAAATTCATAAGAGAGGGCTGCATGAAAATAAAAGATATTGCAGAAATTGCTACGATAGGGTCAACACTGTGACTCTTTTATTGTGGAACCTGTTTGTTAATGTTTTTGTAAAAATTTCTCGAGAATAAATATATATATATAGGAAAAGGCATTTTTTTTAATAAAATTATACTATCAAGGACTTACAGTTAATGTCCTTTATAGTACAATAAAAGTACTTTTAGGTACAATAAAAGTAGTAGTTTGAAGTACATAAAAGTAATTGATGATACAATAAAATGTTTTTTTTTGTATCCTATGGGCGGAGTGGGCGTGACAAACCTTATTTTGAGCTAGAGACATAAAATTGAAAACCCAGTTAGTAGTCGGCAACAATAACATGCAATTTTGAGTTAGAATGATAAAATTGTATATCCAGAAGTACTCGGCAATAGTAATATGAATATGCAGGTGAAATTTTAATTTTCGATCAGTGGGCGGAGGGGGCGTGGCAAAAATGTATTTAAGTTCTAAAGATATAAAATTGGGTACACAGATATTACTCGACACTTTCGGTTTAAATTTTGCAAAAGTAAATTTAATTTTCAATTAGTGGGAGATTTCGATCTCCAGAGAGACAAAATTTAGTACACAAGTAGTACTCGAGATCAAAATGTTGGAAAAATCACGAAAATAATATCACAACTGTTAGAGTATTGTTCTGATCATTTTGAAATGTTCTAGACATTTGTAGAGGAGGAGCAAGGCCTTCAGAGTTTTGCCTTCAGAAGCAACACATGTGTCAACACATTTGGCGAAACAGGGTGTCAAAGTTGATTACTTTGATGCTGCTGACAATGATAGGCCGTTTACAAAGATGTTTCACTTTTAAGAATCTGCTATGTAAGGCAAACAAAAAACACATTAAGTGTTGTAGAATATCTTTTACTATTATTAAAATATTCTCTATCAAAGTTTAAAATTGTAAATTTTTCATCCACTTTCTTCGTTTTATTAATAACTCGGTCATTTGAGAGAAAATAATATATATGAAACCACCACTGAATTGGGGACACTTTCATTAAGAATACACTTCAAACAATTGAACAGTAGCACCTCGTAAAATACGTTAATATTAATAATAATTAAAAATTTGAAAGCCTTGCTTCTCCTTTACAAATGGCTAGAACATTTCAAAATGATCAGAACAACACTTTAACAGTTACTGTGATTTTTTCAACATTTTCATTGGCTACAGTAGACCCTTTAGGTCACCAGCTGACGATCATTCCATCAACGTAGTCCAGCTGACGTTTATTTTTATTCAATAATAACGTATAAACTATCATCTGACAAAGTTTCAGCCGGAAGAAAATAACTGAATTTTTTTATTTTTTTTACACGTTTGACAAGGTCCTACTGTTCAATCTACCAACGGATCACCAGCTGACTTTCACTAGGCTTCATTATACAACTCAATTAAGCATTAAACGAGTTTTCGTCCGGGTGGAAATGATTGACAAAATTTGTCCCTGGCTCGCGGTCTAGAATATCAATATGTAGACGAAGTTTAAATTTTGGTTCTTCGGGCGGAGGCATTAACTGTATTTTAGCCCTAGATATATAAATTTTGGTACACATATAGTATTTGAAAACACGAAGATGAATATGCTGACGACATTTAAATTTTGAGTCATTAGGCGAAGTGGGCGTGAAAAACTGTATTTTAGCCCTGGAAAGATACAATTTGACACCCATATAGTCTACGGCAATACGACTATGAATCTGCAAACAACATTTTAATTTTGAATTAGTGGGCGGAGGGGGCATGAATCAACTGTATTTTGGTTCCAGTATTTTGGTTCCAGTATTTTGGTTCCAGTTGAAATTTGCAAATGATATTTGCATTCTTAATAAGTGGGCGAGGGGGGCGTGGCAGAACTGTATTTTAGCCATAGATGCTAAGCTGAAATACAGATACCAAAAAGTGGAATTTGTTGTAGCAAAATGTACATTTATTGTACCAAAAAGTAAAATTCATTGTGCCAAAAAGTAAAATGTATTGTATTAAAAAGTACCAAAAACTACTTTTAATGTACTAATTAGTACATTTATTGTACTTTTTATGCATAGTACATTATTGTGTACATTAAATATACTTTTTTTGGGGCAAAACTGTATTTTAGCCCCAGAGATATAACATTTTTTGCACATAAGGTTCTTTTAGTAGGTTCTTTATATGTAGTACTAGCTTTCCCAGCTGCGTTGCTTCACCCGCACTAACAATGAATTTTCTTAAGAATTTAAGCAATACAGTTAAAATTCAAAGGCTTAATAAGACAAACGAACACCACCCCATTAATGTAATTATAGCATTAAACCATTGTATAAAGTTACTTTAGTCCCTTTTTATCCATAAAATGAATTGGTACACCCTCTTATTCTATAGGGAGCTTGTCCATATACGTTTGGTCTGGGTGATGTTACCAGTTTAATCACGTTTCGACCTTTAATGTTCGACTTTCTAAAAACCCCATTCTATACACATTTTCGTAAATCTACCTTTAGGCATTTGGCCTGGGCGATAGTACCAGTTCTATCTCTTTAACGGTATTTTTACACCTTAAGAATGAATTTCGAAAAATTACTTCCCATCTTGCCTCATTCTAATTCTATATCTATATCTATATCTACAGCTATTTCATCCAATAATTTTTCCAAAAGGGACGTGGCACCCCCTTTTCCCAGTGAGACGTAGTCCCCCATGTACAGCTATGGGCACCACTACATTGAAAGCTATGCATGTGTTTTTACTTCAATGTCTTGTTTGTGGTTTTTTGTTGTAACTTCTTCGTATCGATACAAATTCTTATTTTCTAGAAGCTCCGAGAGAGCTTCCTGCCCCTAGCTGCCCATGTACCATTTAATTATGACCGATATAAATTTTGGTTTGTGTGGGCAGTACCGTGCCCCTTTGTTTTCATGTAACCTATGATAAGGGCCCTACGGATAGCATTACGAAGTAAAAATTGTATTGCAATCGGTCCATTTATTTCGCCGAGATAACGATTTAATCAAAAGGGGAGTGGCACCGCCCATTTCTCAGTGAGACGTAACCCACCATGTACCATATACCATGCCCATATGTAGCAAATCTCATCATCATACCTCTAATGACTCCTGAGATATGACCGATTAAAATTTCGGTTTGTGAGGGCGGTGCGGCGCCCCTTTGTCTATTTATGTTTCCATGTAGTCTATTATAGAGGCCCTATGGACAATATCACACAAAGAAAATATAATTACAATCGGTTCATTTATTTGGCCACAATAACATTTTTTAAAAAGGGGTGTGGCACCGCCCACTTTCCAGCCATTTCAAAATTCAAGTTATATGGGGCGGTACCATGCCTATTTTACCCCCGTGCAGTCCGAATTTCAAAAATCCCGTCTTAGTGCGCGCATAATAAAAGGAACCTACATTCCAAATTTCAAGGTTCTAGTTTTGACGTTTGGGCTGGGAAGTGATCAGTCAGTCACCCAAGTCTTTTATATATAGATAATAAATGTTCTTACTGATGCAATAAAAGTATGATAGAGGCCCTACGGATAATACCACACAGTGAAAATCTCAATGCAATTGGTACATTTAAATCCTGATAAGACGATCTTTTTTAAAAACGGGCGTGGCACAGCCTATTTCCCAGCAAGACGTAAGCCTCTTTGTACCAGTTAAAAAAATGTAGCAAATCTCATCTTCATACCTTTAATGTCTCGTGAGATATGTCAAATTCAAATTTCGATTTATGTGGGCGGTGCCAGGCCTTTGTCTAATTATTTCTTCAAACAGTCAACGATGGAGGCCATACTGACAGTACTCCACAGTACTCTGTGGGCGGTGTCACGGCCGTTTTACCTCCATGTAGTCAGATTTTCCAAAAATCCCTTCCTAGTGCGCGTCTGCGTCATAAAGGTAACTTACATTCCAATTTTAAGGCCGTTGGGCCTGGGGAATGATTAGCATTTTATATATATGTAGGTGACTGACCATTTTGTTGTTAAGTATCACTGCATATAAAACATATTTTTGAGCTATGATTTCGTTAACAAAAGTTTTTGGAATGACCCATTGAACAAGAACCACCCTCATATATACATATGTCCTGCCACGTTAATTTAACCCCGAACTACACATTTTTATGCTACATTTTTGCACACAGCTGTTATCACTGTACAACTAAATGATGCCTTGCACTCATAGCGGGTTATTGGTAGCAACAACAACAACACCAACAAAATATACGTGTCGGTAACACCTTTTTTGTCGTGGTGCGGTAACGAAATGTAAACATTCAACACGAGTGTTGAGATAAATATGATAAAAAAATGCCAGAGCTGCAAATACATACAATGATAACAACTACAATAACTACATATTCAAGCAGCAACAACAAAATGAAACGTCCATTATGAAGCCAGCAATTGTTATCAATAACAGAACATGCTATAAGACTTAAAAACACGAACACAATGCAACATGTTCACGCACACACACCCGAGCACATAAAGTTGCATGAGCTGCTAGTGAATATGTGATCATGTGAGTTAAAAATCAAAAGTCAACAATTTCCATAATATTAAATCCTCAGGAAAAAAATACGTTTACACTATTATTTTGTTGGTGGTGGTTTTCTTTTTGGGAGTATATTATTTATATTTCAGCTTAATAAATATTTAACGTAAATTGACGATGTTCATGTTTCTCTCTCTCTCCCTCTCTTTCTGTTTATTTGCAGCTTATCGTACCATCAAAGGTGAAAAGGGCGAACGTGGACCTAAGGGACCACCTGGTGATAGTATACGTGGTCCACCCGGACCTCCGGGTCCTGCTGGTCCCAAGGGTGATCCAAGCTCGTTTCCACCTTTCATCGATTTTGCGGGTAGTCCGGATGCGGTAAGTAAAGGAAATGTTAACAATAAATTAA
The DNA here is from genome assembly GCA_964034835.1 of Muscina levida. Lineage (NCBI taxonomy): Eukaryota > Metazoa > Arthropoda > Insecta > Diptera > Muscidae > Muscina > Muscina levida. Next base: position 28,437,076 of record OZ035883.1, on the reverse strand, counting down.
ATTGCAATTTAAGCGCATACAATAAAGGGTTTTGTATAATTAATGCATTTAAGTCGGTCAAATTATAAAAATTAAAATGCTGTTATATAAATATTAAACGCGTCTGTGGTTTATATAACCAACTCTCGTAAAGTAATACTTCTAAAAATGTTCAATAAATTATTCTACATTAGATCGTAGAACTAATGAAAATTAATATGCTTGAATAATTAACTATGTGAGAATATCCAATTCTAGTTGAAAATATTTTTTATTAACTCACTTCCCCACCACACATTATCTATTCAATCATGATAATGATGTTGTAACATAGGAAAATATTTGCAAATACCTTATGTTGTTTAACAATTCAATATACTGTAACAAATTTTCATAAACAACATCAAAATCCATTAAAGACTACACATATTCAATTAGAATGGAAAATGAGCTGCAAAATACAGCAGACACACACACCTACATATACAATCACATATATGCACTGCTCCTATTAATGTTAATTTGATTTGCACAAAGCGTACCTATTACACACACACAAGCAGCCAAATGCAAATACAACAATTGAATTACACATAAAATAAATCAAACTCAAATCATTATATTTTATGCGATTACAATTATTGATATTTAGTCATGCATGAGTGGCGTTGTACCTCAGCGCTATGGGTAAACTTTGTTATGCTGCGCTTATGTGTGAAAGATAGAGAGTGTGTGCAAGCGCATTTCCGCTTGGCAAAACAGGAAATCTATTAGATTTTTGCTCAGCGTTGTGTGTTATTAAAAGTGAATTATAACATGTGTTTAGATCTCATTACATTACATAGAAAGTAACCAACCGAAAACAAAACTACGGCGAATGGCGATTTAAATATTTATCCATTGGCTTCAAAATGCAAATTAATTGATTTACAGTGTAGGTCTATTCAATTATGACGGGTTATTATAACTTATGTTTGTAAAGGGAACGTAATGCTAACAGCAACAGAATGGAAGGTGTCTGGTAAATAATTCTACACAAAATGAAGTCATTAGGTAAAAAATACATCAAATTTAGAACAGAATCCAAACCAAGTTGTTATTTTGTATTTATGGAATAGTTATATTCGCAAAAAAAAAAACATTTAAAGGAAACAGATTGCTGTTATGTAACTGTCTACTATTAAAGTTTTTGTTTTCGAAAATAAAGAAAAAACTCAATTTGCCTTTACATCCCATGAATTAAGTATGAGATAGCATCTCCCGTTGTTGTGAATTACCACGCTTTCTATTTTAGATTCACAACAAACGGCACCTATTTGCTTTTACAAGACATGCCGATTAACTCGACACTTTAGATCAATGTTGCCGTTGACAACAACGAGGGGGCCGCCAATGAAAGAAAAATGTAAATAACTGGAGCTGGAAATCGAACCACAGATTTCCCGCATGGTAGTGGCGTGTTCTAACCTCTATGCCACGGTCGCACAGTGTTCGTCCCCATTGGCCAAAAATAAAAAAATTAACTCAAAATTCTGGTTAAAACTGTGACAACACTATCTCGCAATAGATTTTGCTCTTTCAAATTACTTTTGTTTTTGCTTTATTCCACCTGTCCTCTTTAAGAAGAGCTGCAAAAGGTAGCTCATGAAAATAAATTTTGTTTCGCAGCGTAAGTAACTGTCAAGTGAAGCTCCAAAATAAAACGTAAAAACCTCTTTAAAAAAGATTGCTTAAACTATGGAAGAATTAAATATTGTAAAGAAAGGTATTAATTATTATTTAAAAGAATTAAAAACTTCTCAGCATGTTGTGTCTATTTTATTAAATTAATTTATTATGTCAGTACTAACTCGTGTGTAGACTTACGGCCATATTCATAAAAAATTTCTAAAGGAGGTAAGAAGCGTTCTCTAGCTAAAGTATTCTTTAGCTCTAACAAACCTTTAATAAGAAATTGTATTCATAAACGTTTTTTTATCAGACCTTTAGCTTTATGTGTTCAGGTGGCAACGCCGGCTGTTATTGGTCGTTAATGATGTACAAAAACAGCTTTATAATCGGATACAAAGCTTTATAATCAGATACCAAATATGTATTTGCACTTATAATAACTATGAACATTATTGTAGCACAATTTTTCATTGACTACGTTTCTCATGATGATAAGAAAGACATTAAAGTAAAAATTATATTAAAATATTTGATTTTCTTTTCCTCATGTTGAAATTATAATCGGATACCGATTACATTGTTTTCTTGTTTTGATTGTTTATACATCACGAATATTATTTCATTATTTACAAATTATTTTTGAAGAATTTTGGAGAAATATTTTTCAAAATGGAATTCATGAATGAAAAGTGTCTATTTAGATACTTTTCTATGTGCGCAATGATTAAGAAGAAAATTTCCTACACAACGAATACATGCAGCAACTATTTCCAATAGGAAAAATGCCGAAAATCTGAAAACAAAGATCTTAAATTCATAAATATACAATAATTTGTACAAACGTCAAGTTATAGAATGCTTAAAGTGGAGACGACCCTACTTTAACTTATTGAAGATATGAATCGTTTATGAATATTATTTTCTCGAAATTTGCTTAAAATTGGTTTATAAACCTCTTATAAGTTTTTATGAATAAGGCCGTTAAATTTCACTTGGAGTTTTAGTTGCGAAGTCGATCAAAGTTGACAACCAAATTTATTGTAAAATATTTACCAATATGTAAAGACTATATGATGTAAATTTCAGATGCGGAAATTTGCGATGTGTTGAGATATCTTCAATAGAACAAAGCGGCTTCTCTGTTTTCGGTGTCTTTTTTTTTGATTGTGTACTCTAAGAGAGGTCCTTAAATCCTTTGTCCGACATTGATCTAACTGTAGATTTAGTCATAGATTGATGAAATCAATGGACATACCGACTTTGATATGCCTACTATGAAATTTAAATGTTCAGGATCTAAGAGAGGTCCTTGAATCCTTTGTCCGACATTGACCAAATTTTAGATTTAGTCATAGATTGATGGAATCAATGGATATGCCGACTTTGGTGTGCCAACTATGAAATTTAAATTTTTAGGATCTAAAAGAGGTCCTTGAATCCTTTTCCGACATTGACCAAATTTTACATTTAGTCATAGATTGATGGAATCAATGGATATGCCGATTTTGATGTGCCTACTATGAAATTTAAATTTTCAGGATCTAAAAGAGGTCCTTGAATTCTTTCACAGATCTTAACCAAATTTTAGAAATTGGTGTCACTTAAAGAGACTGTGTGATGTGCAAAATATTATTCACCTATGATAACTCCTTATATTTTTGGCCGCTCTTTGTATGAAACGACAACCACTGTGGGCCGGTCGGTTTTTGAAAATATCCACACTTATTTACAATTGTTTCTGCACACAGACACGATTGTCAATTCACACCTAGTTTTGTTTTTTGAGTCAAAACAGTCTGTCTCTGCTTAAGTGTTATGAAAGTAACACCACACACGCTAGTTTCAACACAAAAACAGGCACAAATACAAACAGGAAACAATATTCAACGATTGTTTAATTTATTCAGCATTTGAGCGAAATTGTTGGGAGAGCAAATCATTTCCACCGTATACAATTCTACAGCTCTGACGCTTCTTGTGATACTGCAAACCATATTATTAAGTGCGTGCGTTCGGCTATTCATACCACTGTACTAAAATAATAATCTCTTGTTGGAGATTGGTGAGCGATGCGTACTGTATCACTATTAGAGCCTTGCCCAAATAAGCATAGAAGGGTTTCAAGCCTATTTGTTTTTTTTTCAAGACATGTGATTGTTTTGATTCTACGGACAAAACATGTACTTAGACGATAACGGTAAGAGCGAAAGAATGTGAGTTTTGATCCAAACTATGTTTTGTAAAAAAAAACTGCACTTAAATATGTTATACGCGACAGAAAATGACTGTCACTACATAAGCTATGGAGGTCCTCATACATATCTATCTACACAAAGATAAGAATGTTCCACTCAAACGTAATATCGGTCTTCTGTATTGATGCGAATCGTGAAACGCTGCAACAAGAGAAATCCAAACAGTGCAGGCATTCATAAACAGATGCTCAAGCTTATTCTGGCCAGCAACCATTTCTAACTCTAGCATATGGCATATCACACAACAGGAGCCAATACAATGCGAGATAAAGCGCAGAAAGTGGAACTGGTCAGATCATACTCTAAGGAAACCAGTGAATGACATCGCCAAAGCCGCAACAGGCTGGAATCTACAAGGAAGCCGAAGTAGAAGCCATACGGCAAGCAATTGGCGAAGACTTGTAGAATAAGAGAAGCAGGACATAGTTGGAGAGAAATAAAAGTACTAGCATTAAATAGATTAGTTTTTAACAACTTTGTTAAGGTCTTATGTTCCACCTCGGAACTTTTTGATGAAATATATTTATAAGTTTTTCAAAACAAAATTCTATTGCATCAAATAGTTCTTCAATATACCAAAAATTAATATTATTGTACGGAAACGTACGTTTAATGAACCGAAAATTTAGTTTATTGTATTGAAAAGTATCAAAAAGATCATTTATTGTACTAAAAGGTAGTTTCGACATACCAGAAATGTCCTTTATTGTACCAAAAAGTACATTTAGTAAACCGAAAAGTGAATTTGTTGTACCAAAAAGTACAATTAATTACACTATAAGTACTTTCAAAGTACAAGAAATTACTCTCATTGTACGAAAATGGTCATTTCTGGTACATATTTTACCAGAAATTACAATCTCTTATACATACCAAAAGCTACTTTTATTGTACCAAAAAGTACTTTCTAGTGAAACGAAAAGAGAAACTATTGTACCAAAAAGAACTTTATTGTACCAGAAATAACTTTTATTGTAGCAAAATGTACATTTAATAAACAGAAAAGTGAATTTATTGTACCAAATATGCTATCAAAGTACGAGAAATTACTTTCATTGTACATGTACCAAATGAACAATTTATTGCACCAAAAGTTACTTTTATTATACCAAAAAGTACTTTTATTGTACTGAAGAGTACAATTAATTGTACTGAAAAGTAAAATTTATTGTGGTCAAAGTACTTTTAATACACCAGAAATGGTGTCTTTGTACGGAAAAGTAAATTTCTGATACATTTTGTACTAGAAAGTACAATTGATTGTAACAAAAAGAAAATTTATTGTAACAAAGCGTAGCTTTTTTTACCAGAATGTACAATTTATCGCAGCAAAAGGTACTGTTATTACACCATAAAGTAATTTTATTGTACCAAAGAGTAAAATTTTTTGTATAAAAAAGTACTTTCAATGTACCAGAAATAACTTTTATTGTATCAGAAAGTACATTTAGTGAACAAAAAAATAAATTTCTTTTATCAAAACGTACAATTTATTGCAGCAAATGGTACATTTATAGTACCAAAAAAAAATATTTTTTGCGCCAAAAAGTACTTAAAAAATATTTTATTGCACCAACGAGTAAAACTTTTTGCACCAAAAAAGTTCATTTATTTTACCAAAAAGTACTTTCAGTGTACCAGAAATTACTTGTAGTATCAAAAAGTACATTCAGTCAACCCAAAAGTAGATTTATTGTACCAAAACGTACAAATTGTTTAGCAGCAAATACTGTAACAGATCTTAAAAGTACTTTTAATATTCCAGAAATGAGTTGTTGGGACCGGCCGTGGCATAGGGGTTAGAACACTCGACTACCATGCGGGAGATCACAGGTTCAACTCCTGGCTCCAGTTTCTTTCATTGTCGGCTCCCCTCGAATGTTGTCGACACCAACTTCGCAGTATTAGTGTCGAGTCAATCGGCGTGTCTAGTAAGAGCTTCTCAAACAGTGACGTTTGCATTCGTCGATAAACAAGTAGATGCCGTTAGTTGTGAATCTAAAAATAGAAAGCGTGTTAATTCATGGGGTGTAAATGGTAATTAAGTTTTTTTTTAAGAGTTATTGTACCCAAATGTACATTTAGAGAACCGAAAAGTGCATTAAGTGAAACAAAATGTACATTTATTGTACCAAAAAGTACTTTTATTGTCCCACAAAGTAATTTCAATGTACTACATGTGAATTCAGTTGTACCAAAAAAATACAATTTATTGTACCAAAAGTACTTTTAATGTACCAGAATGGGCATTCATCGTACGAAGAAGGCTAATTCTAATACATTTGCTACACGTTGTAAAATAAAGTATAAATTATTGTACCAAAAAGTACGTTTGTTGTACGAAACGGTACCTCTATTATACCAAAAAGAACATTTATTCTACAAGGATGACTGTTAATGTATCAAAAAGAACATTTAGTGATAAAAGTACATATATTGTACTTAAAAGTAAATTTTCTGCACCAAAAAGTACTTTTTCAAAAAATACTTTTATTGCTCCAAAAAGTACAATTTATTGTAGCAAAAAGTACATTTGTTCTACTAAAAAGTACTTTCAATGTACTACAAATTACTTTGTATAAGAAAAGTACATGTAGTGGGCCAGAAAGTACATTTATTGAGCCTAAATGTACTATTTGTGAATGTCTTGCACCATTTCTCACCTCTGTCAGGCATTTGTTGTCTTAGTAAAGAGAATAAATTTACATAGCTCTCTAATCTTTAAGTGTTGAGTCGAATCTCTTGTCACTTCTTATGCCGTTTGTCTTTCCTTAATCGTGACAACTTTTCCCTAAATTTCCGGCGCGATACTTTTCCTTAATACTGTAAATGTTTTCAACAAAAGTGTAAAAATATGCAATAACATAAGCCACCATGGTCTTATGCACCTACTCCTACATTCACCACACACACACACACACACACCTTACTATTCGCCAAATGACTAAATGTGCATTACAGTTTTTGTTGCCTACGCTAAATGTTTGCAATTTATGAAGTTTACACGTGTATTACACATACATATATTGAACTGATGTTAACAGCTGTATGTTGATTTACTCCCTTGTGTGTGGGGGGGTGTGTGTGTTTGTAACAAGGACCCTCTGCTCAAAATATAAATGCATTTATAAAAACAAATACTCATATATTGTGACGTGTTTAGACAGACGTATTGCCCGAAGCAAATATCTGATTTCCCCAGATAACCATTGTGTAAGAACTAACGGATTTTCACTACACTGTTGTGTTTCTTTTATATTGTTTTGGATTTTCACGATCCTCCTTTCTGCTTCGAACCGCTTGATGCAACGAGGACTATGATAAAAATAAACGACGAATACTGTCGCCGCTTGTATATAATATACAATTTTGAATTATTGTTTGTTGTTTATATCGTTGCACAGAATGGAGAAACTGTATTCGCTCTTGTATATACAGAGGCTGCACAAAGGTGGTACACAGAAGGCTGCTTAAGTGAAGATAACGGAGAACAGATAACGCAATTTTGTATATCTACAAGCATTTGAACAATGATATTATTTGATAGGGTTAGAAGCAAAGGGATGCAAGTGACAAAAAGTTGATTTCGAGATATTCGCATTCAAAGTTTCAAATTCTAGTGCAAATGCAGGTTTAATTTGATCAAGTTTTCGCCTAAATCTCACAACTGGTAATAAAATTTGATACGATCACATGGTAGTAGACAGAGATAGTGTCAAGGAACACGACAGTGTGTAATTTTTTTTAAATTTCTCACTTGCACTCCTTTGGTTCTAATCATCTCATTTGTACAACTTCCGAAAAAAAAATCCTTATACTTATACGTATGATTTATGTTATAATTCTAAAACATAAAGTATACGTTCCCAGATTTTCAATATCAGTCTACTAATATAAAATAATTTGTCTTCAAGGCAAAGATTATTGTGAAATTTTACACTTTCTCGCCCAACTCACTGTGTATGTTCAAACGCTGTGCAAATGAACGAAAACTGGTATGTGTGTGTGTGTGAACGTTTGTATATATATTTATATATAATATATCACAACATTCCACTGCTAACGCGACAAACTAATGTTTGCTTATATCATACTAAAACTCAATGTTGTTTATGCCCCTGTTGTGTTTTTATAAATACGTACAAATGATGCTTAACATAACAACATACACATCAATACACACAACGACTATATGTTCACGCGTATACTCACTTCGCCAAACACATACTCCCACACACATTTTCATCATTTTGGCACACACTTCTAGACACACACTATAAACAATATGTTTAGGATTATAGAGCAATTTATTCAAGTGGGCTTAGGGACACATATATTAATGTTACATACAACTACACACACATGCAATCATATATGCGCGAAATGGTTATTATCATTTTCTACACGTGTGCATAGAAGTGTTGGTGAACGCGCATAGTAAATTATTGTATGTTATTGTATTGTTGCTTAGGTCAGCATATTATGTGCTCGCTCGCTCACTCACTCACTCATTCATGTATTCGTTGAATGACCACGTGTGTGCGTGAGTGAGTGTCATTGTATGTTTCTACATGAGTGTATTTGTACATCTCTAGTCAATTTATATGGCTATCTTCATAAATTTATTAAAAGACCTTTCTGATATTGGCGAACATGTGTTGACGAAACCGTACGCGTACGCTTGGCAACGATTGTGATGGATGACACTATGACATTCGGTTCCCTTGACATTAATATTTGAATAGCCCGCCATACAGATTTGGAAGTTAACATTGAAGAAATGTTCATATTGACTTAACGAGATACTCGCAGGGGTTTAGCAATATTATACAGAGATACTTGAGTGTGCAGCAGAGATAACCATGGTGGCTAAGCTTTATGAGCTACATGATTATAAAAGGAAGTTAAGGACATTCGAAAGAAATCTATAAATAGAGGAATAATTAAGGCCTAAAAATAGAAATTATTAAGAAGATAATGTAGCTTTATTTAGTTTACTGGCGTAAGACTAAAATGTATCATCGCACCTAGGATTAAAAGGTGTATTACAAAATTGTCTATATTTACAAGTATTGCTTGACATTTTTGTGTGCCGATATTGGCGATTACTCACGTTACACATAGCTTTGCAATTACTTCGACCCACGTATCGTGTATTAATTGACCCCTCCAAAAAAAAGCCAGCAAGTCCACTTTTTTTCGCCATTACTATAATCAATTGCACTCAAGCGTGTAATCACCCATATCACTGTAACATATTGAACCACAACAAACATCGTAAATATCATGTTTAGTAGTTTTTGTCCAACCAGCGAGCGAACAAACATATTTACATTTGTCGTAAAAATGTCAACTAATTTATATGCGGATTTACAGTAACAGCCGGTGTATGCGAAAGGATAGTTTTCCACACACATACATACAAACTCGCTCTCTTATTTTCACTCCTATGGATAACAAGTAATTGCATTGTAACGTCACAGCTCTTACGTGTAGAATGTGCGCCACCAACATAATATCCATTATAAATAAATTACTGCTTACGCGATTATTGCAATTTAACCAGAGTATTTATTAATCATTACTGTAGGGTCAGTGTATGCGGCGGCCACTATGAAAGGATTATAACTAAAGCAATGATGTGTTGACTTCAGTACTTGGCGATAATTGGCCAAGCTATAGATTTATATGTACGTAGGATAAACGATGTGGCAACATCTGGCGTAGTGAAATGCATTATGTAAGCCTAAGGCAAATAAGTTTGTGCAATTTGCTATAATGCCTATTCCTAAGAAATTTAGCTTTCGTTAATTGGCGTCATATAAACGCATGCTTATTAGCGAGTTAATTGATGTTGTCACTTATCTTTGTATATTTGTGCATTGATTGCTGCGATGTAGTGCAATCAAATTATGGTCAAAGAAGGATGATGGGGGGGAGTGGATGAATGCTTAGGGTTATGCATATGAGGATGGTGTATAATTCAAACATATAAGGTACTTCAACGATTCTACTTTTGGTGGCATTATTATGCAGGCTAATATTATTTGGAGATTCTGCTCAATCATGTAATATATCGTGATGATGTGGCATCTTAAAAAAATTAATATGTTAGACACCGCCACAACTGATCGTCATACACTTGGGAATACCAAAAATCTCTCTGGATATCCACAAGCAGCTCACAATGGCCGATAGATTACACGTTCCCCGGGCAATTCCACTCAACATCCGTTCAATGGTACCACGAGTCAGAGGGTACCGTGTTGAGCAACCAAAATGCCATGCTACCATCGTTGCGTCTTAGGGAGTATGTAACATACGTTACTGCAGCTCAACACAACCGCTCTCTTAATGGCTTTGACAGCCTCAAACGGTGGCGTGGTGGCCTAATCGACACTCCCCTTACACAAAAAACAACTGTAATGAAAATACAAACAGAAAAGAAAAGGTGAGAACCTCCCCAAATGTGGACGAACCCCGTATCCGTTATAACGACTATAATTCAAGGATGTGGATCTAGAATGTCCAACTCTCTACAGAGAAGGTGCCTATATCCTATATATTGGCGGATGTCCTCGCCAAATACAAGGCTGACATCACCGCCATACAGGAAATGCGATGGATGCACACTACGGAAGAACTGTGTCATCTTTTACTGCTGCCATGCAGAAAGAATGGGGGATTTTCTAATCTGAGTCTTCTGATCGTTATTAACATGGAAATTATCAGAATCTCTCTCAGTGGTTTAAAATGTGAGAGGCCACCATGTTGATGCGTACATCGATGCGTCTTAGGCAGTAAAAAACAAAAGTTACAGAAGCTCAACACAACGGTTCTCTTAGTGGCTTTGGCCTAATAAGCCACTCCTCATTAAATAAAACAACTATTATGAAAACACGAAGATAGGAAAAAACAAGAAACGACTACCACATACGTAATAAGGGCCATATTTTAAGGCAGCTATGCCCACCGCTTGAGCTCGCGAGCGAAAGCAGCTTTTATGCATTTACATGTACACATAAAGAACTTTGTGCTAGAAGGTAGTACACGCAAATCAGAAAGCGAATTACAGTATTGCTTAAAATGTTTAATGATGTTTTGGGAAAATGATTTTTCGTTTACGCTAAACAGCACACTCAAAGAAATCGCTTACATTGACGTTGGGAATAGCTGTTTTAAGGGTATGTATCTCAAATGTCTGAACTTTCTAGAGAGAAGGTGCCTATATCAAATTGGCTGGTATCGTCGACCAATACAAGATTGATAGCAACGCCATACAGGAAATGCGATAGACGGGACAGGGGTGGACACGACGATATAACTGTAACATTTTTTATAACTTCCATGCAGAAAGACACGAATTTAGATGTGGATTCATAGTCGACCATACATAAATGGTATCGCTGTTTAACCCTGTAAGTGATTGAACAGCCACTATCCGCATCAAGGCGAAATATTTTTTATCACTCTGTTTTGCATACACACCTTAATGGAAGACAAAGACGGCATCAAATATGGTAGTGGGTGTAACCAGATTCCCGCATAAAGATATCTGCAAGGCAACCTGAAAGACAATAAACCAGATTGATCATGCGCTAAATGATTGAAGTCATGTTTTAAGCGTTAAGAACGTGCGTATAATGCGTGGTGCAAATATTGACTCGGATCACCGCCTAGTTTTGGCCAAGGTACATATGCGATTAAGTAGTGCTCAAAATGCTCGCAATCAAATACAAAACATTATAGACATTGCACAACTGCATACCACCGAGATAGCCTATGTACATTCCATCCAAGTAAGAGAGCACTTACTGCAAACAATTACCCCTAATTATAATGTTCCCGACACACAGTGGCGGCATATTAGGAATTATATGACCGCTGCCACAGAGAACGTACTGTGTTTATAAAACCATGCCCAAATAAGCCCTGGTACGATGAGGAATGTCGCGTAATGTCTGAGGAAATGAATGCTGCATACAAAGAAAATCTGCAGCCAATGGTAACGCGTGAGCTCATGGTACGATAAAGTGAGCAGAGGAGTTGGACGAAAAGCCTTTTCAGGCGGAAAAAAATAAAAAGAGAGTGTCAGGATATTGAAAATTGCAGTGATAGAATTGGAGCCCAAAGGTTCTACCATAAAGTCCAAAGTATGGGGTTTGGAACAGAGATCCCTAGCTGTAAGAACAGAGATGAATAATAGGTCACGGACAAGCAGAGTGTACTGCAAATATGGTGGAAACATATTCTAACTATAATCGTTCCCGAAGGTAGCGTAAGTGACAATCATTGACGATGGAGTAGATTATTCATCTCCGAGTCAAAACGGGATCAGAACGGCAATTCCATGGCTTAAAGACAATAAAATTGCAGGAGCGGATGGACTGAGCAGAGCTTTTTGAAGCCGGAGTCGAACAGCTGGCAACGTACATGCACAGTAGGCATATAACTAATTTTTACGAAAAAGTTGACTTACCACTAAGTGGTGGCAAATATTGTAAAAGTAATGAATATCACATTATAAGGTGATTTAGGTTCAAGAATTTTACGCACCAAAGGCGATTTCTAAAACAAGTCCGAATTTTGTTTTTTATATTTTTATGAAAAAAAAAACAAATGTTCAAATGTTATATGAAATAAGTTTTTAGTTTAAAGTATGTGATGATTTACAAAATGGCAAAATTTCTTGCATAATTTTAATTGCACGCTCCGCTTAACTTTCTGAATAGACGATTGTTTTTTGACCCAATGTCTGAGAAAACATTTATTTGCTTTTGTGGCGTGACAAACGTCAAAAAGAACTGGGCTGACACCTCTATATCTGCCTACTATTAGTTAATAAAGTTAAGATTTTAAGTGAAAAAATGTTTGTATTGCTGGAACACCTAAAATGGCTATATGATCTGAAAAACAGTAATTGCGTTTGGTGTGGAAACTTTTTTGCAATTTCGAAAGAAATAGGTAATGGGAGTTCATACTTTCTTATGCCCTTTCGACTATTCTTATTTGCAAAAATTTTAAAAAAATATATGCCTAAGGCATATGCATAAGGCTCATAATCTGGATTGGCCGAATAAATGCATACACGACGATTGGAATCTGAGTATTCTATGTCCTGTGCTTAAGAAAGGTGGTGTGCACAAACTATTGCGGGATCAGCCTTTTACCTCTTGCAAACAAGGTGATGCCTAGTTTGCTATTCTAGCGAACCTGATTGGACCTTATCAATGTGGCTTTAGACCTGGTAAATCAACGATCAACCAGACATTCACACTACGACAAATCCTGGGGAAAGTCCTAGAAAAGCGGATCTACAACTACCATCTGTTTATCGATTACAAAGCTGCATTCAACAGTATGATACGACAGAAACTATGAAACCGCTAAGCTGATACTATTTTGCCGGATGCCTCTGACTGACACGAAGTCTTCTGTGAAAATTGGCAAAAATCTGACGGAGTAATTTTCTACAAAGCGAGGCTTTAGACAAAGCGATAATCTATCATCCCTTTAAAATCAAAATGTAGATGATAATGCGGATGGTGACAATACACAAGACAGGCAATATCCTTAATAAAAGTCACATACTGCTTTCCTATGCCGATGGCATAGCCGAGTTCTGCAGAATGTTACTACGGCAATCCGCCGTAATCAAAACCAATAATATCAGCCCAGAAAGAGACGAGTATTGATCGCAAACTGCTGCTGCTATACGATAAGCAAGCGATTGAATGACTAAGCTCTCTCTCTCTCGCTGAACAAAGATCAAATTCTACCATTCAGTGATTCTACCTGTTTCCCTTTATAGTGCTGAATCTTGTGTAATGACACAAGTGGATCTATCTTCTCTGGAAGTCTTCAAGAGATAAATACTTCACAAAATAGCCAAGCACGTTCAAATATACCAAATGCGCTGACTAGGACACGTTGTACGAATGGGTGCAAATGCTTCAGCTGAAGTGGATCAATCTATTCTCAGAGTCTTTGAAAGAAAAATACATCGCAAAATATTTGGATCCATCACCATTAACGACAAGTATTGCGTCGATTGAACCTGTATAAGCTATATAAGGACATCGACGTAATCAAGCGCGTTCGGTAAATCGAATGAGCTAGTTTGGACATGTTGTATGAATGAATACAAATGCATCAGCTCGAAAATTTACAGCCGTTGGCTGGCGCAGAAGGGGGCGACAGAAAGTTCGTTAAGTGGACCAATTGAAAGAGCTGTTATCTAAACTTGGTGTAACTAACAATCTACATAGCGCAAATGACCATAGTTAAAGACATTTTTTTCTACGTGCAGCTACTGATAATGAATTTTTATTGCTGCTTTCACATGAGAAGAAGAAATATTAAAATTATAAATTAAAAAACTCTATTTTAATTCATGGCTTAACAATATGTAACCATCAAATTATTCTCACTAAATTCCCAAAAGATATGAATTTGTCAGCGAATTATTTATTATGCAACTATCACCACCACCAAAAAATAAATTGACACGAAAAAATAAATGTTTTGTTTTTCAAGAATACTCCGTTACATAAAACATATAAGCTTTGGTAATAATCTAGTGTAGAAAACTTCATGAAAACTACTCTCTCTTTCTCTCTTTTGCACAGTTAAAAGCTGTCACAAGCCAAATCAAACTAAAATTGTATTGTATAGTTAATTTTTGTACAATTCATATGCCAACGCTGGCTAGGATAATAAAATTGCATAAATTTGCCGATATTAGTTTGTTTGTGAAAATAAGTGACAAAAACTCCACAATGCATTCAATGACGATATTAAAACAAAACGATTTAAAATCGATGAAATATTTGTATACGAGAGTTAAATACTTATTTATAAATAAATCAATAACTCTATTGAAATCATTAAAATGTTGCAAAACAACACACAAAAAAAAAAGAATTGATTTAAATAAATCAAATGGCATTAGTAAAATGCTTTATAATCGATTTCGTAACAATATTGAATATTTTTATGATTGACCATCACCAAATGCAATAAATAATTATGGATAACTCAAAAATATTGCCAATGCATAATATTAGAATTAAGTGCAAAACTAATTCCAAACTACAATTTAGATTAAGAGAGTGGGTACTAATGCACAGCGGTAGTAAGTTCTTAACTTCTCGCGTCTAAACGCTTAAGGACTAATAACAATGTGAGCCATTGTTGTAACATTACAGACCATGAAGATATTTTCGCAGAGAAAATTCAAATATGTACATGCAAAACAAGTTTGCGATACAACGGAAAGTACTTTAGACAGCCATGAAGGAAATGTGACAACTAAAAAGTTTTAACACCACTCACATTCACCCGGCACTATAAAGTAGAGCACTATAAAGTAAAGCACAGCCATATACCAGCCTACCCGCTAGTGTACACTGAACTCCTGAAAAAGGTCTTATTTCCTTTATGTACAATGATACTAATGGCATTAGCAATTAAGTCAATGTGTTTGTTGTTTTTTTCTATTTTTGTTCCTGGACGCTTATGCCTATCCACATTTTATTTAATAATTAAACATAAATTTTGTAAACAACCAAAAAACGTCGACATTATAAATACAACAACAATATATCTATGATAACTTTATGGCCAAAGAGGAAAACACATTTATACAAAATGTAATTAAGCATTTATTAAAGGCCAGGACATTACCAACCAACAGCACCAGACAAACAAAAACGAAAAATAACGACCCGAAAATTTTATTAAAATCATCTAAAATGGTTCAAAATAAAAACACACAAACCTCGATAATATTAAGGCGACACAAAGTTGCAGCAGCACAAAAATTTTAAAAAAAAATTCCATAACTGACAAAAACAAAATTAGCTTAATATGCTTACATCCTTTCGCCAAACAGCTCACCAACAGCCGAGTGCATTAGTTGTATCATATAGAATGTTGGCGAGGCATTTTACTGATGGTATTCACATGTTTGACTTCGAGCAACTTTTACCATAAACATTATTGTAAAGTGCAGTGATTTTATTAAACGGTGTGACCGTAAGGTTAAACTACGATTTGATTCTAGAGCATTACATCGAATATTTAATAAAGGTTTAAGTGTATACGTGTTTGTTGTTGTCGTACAAGGGCACCATTGTAATGGTGTGACGGTGGTTAGTTTACATGTGTTTACTGATTAGGGGTTTACACGGCAAACGTAATGCTACTACAAGCTCAGATCGAAGGAAAATTGAGAAATCATTACTTAAATTTAAACCACAAATTTTAGCCGCCAGATTAAAGAATTGAATATATTAGGACAGAATATTATTAGTTTTAAATTTGTGGCAATTCAAATGGTTTACCCAACGAAGTTTTGTTTATTATTGTTGTTGTTGTTGCTGGAGAAGATAGCTGGGGTGATAATTCTTTATACCGATTTTCACCTTATCGGCATCTAGATCAAGCATGTATTTCGTTTATCATAAGATCATTGTTTGCATCTTTCTTTTTATAGTAGATAACAAGGTTTGTGTCAAGGGATTATTAGGTTGTGTTGTGATTGTTAACGGCCAAATTCCTTTAAAGATGACGCCAGCTGGCTTTGTTGATTTATTTTGCGATATTGATAAATCGTTTGCTTTTTCCTTGGTCCTTGCGCAATCTAGATTTTTGTAGTGGAAGTTTCTATGATGAGTTTTGTTGGCTGGAGAACTCGAAAGTATTTAAAACGCAATTTTTCATCGGTGTTGATTTTGGCCAGTGCCCCGGTCGGGAATCGAACCCGGCACCTTCGGATGGCTAATTTACGTTGCGACCTTGTATGTGTATGTAGCATCCATTTCCCCAGACATCACGTGAAATTCCTCATCGTACCATGGCTTGTATGAGCATGATTTTTCATAACCCAGTAGACCTCGATGTTGTCGTTAGTTGTAAATCAAAAATTAGAAAGCGTGTTAATTCACAACAGCGCGAGAAGCTATCCCATAACTCATTCATGGGGTTTAAAGGGAAATTAAGTTTGTACGCAGTGGTCATTGATTTCCCAATATGCTGGCACTGTGTTTCAGGATCATCTATATAAGGGGACACGAGTGGCACTATATTCAACAAAAGCCACATGATACTCGCGTACGCTGATGACGTCAACATCATCGGTCGAAAACTGCGGGATGTGACTGCAGCCTTCTCAGGTATACAGAAGGAATCAGCGAAAATGGACCTAACGGTGAACTAGGACAAAACGAACGTATTAGTTTCAACTAGCAAAGAATCTACTCGTTTGGGAAACTGCGTGAACGTTGACAACTATAATTTCGAGGTGGTAGATAATTTTGTCTACCTAGGCTCCGCCATCAACAAAGCAAATGATGTCAGCCTAGAAATCCGGAGAAGAATCCTGCTTGCAAATAAATGCTACTACGGACTAAGCAAGCGATTCAATGACAGAGCCCTCTCTCAACGAACAAAACTCCAGCTATACCAGATACTGGTTCTACCTGTCTTATGGACAGGGCAGCGGTCATATATTTCCTCCAGGCGCTCATAGAATTCATGTTGGATGTTCTCGTCTTTGTCTTCCTTTGGAGCGTGTACACAAGTCAGCGTTATGTAAATATATTTGGCCTTGATGTGGACAGTGGCTATTCGGCTAGATGTCAAGGTCTCCTGCCTACTATAAATCCACATCCAAATTTGTGTCTTTCCGCATGGCGGCTGTAAAATATGTTACAGTTATTTCATTGTGACGCAACAGGAATGTCCGTCCATCGTATTTCTCTTATGGCGATGATGTTAGCCTTGTATTTATCGATGACATCCGTAAATTGGATAAAGGCACCATCTCTGTGGAGAATTCGGCCATTCTAGGTTCACATCTTTGATTCGTATGCGAGTGTTATCAACATTAGTGGGGGTTCTTGTTTTTTCAGTTTTTTTTTTGTGTTGTCATAATAGGTTTTTTTTATTTAAGGAGAGTGGCTTAGTAGACCACCGCACAGTGGTAATGACTCATTAATTTTTTGGAAAAAAAAATAGGAGTAATCGTAGTGCAATAAATTTTGGCACAAACGATAATTTTGGTCAGATTAAGAAAATTTAAAAATTTTGTCACAAGCAAACCATTGCCACGCCCACCTCCCATACAACTGAAATTCTCAAATCTCTTAGTTCTCATTTGATCTAAATGATATTTGGTAGTATAGTAGTGTCCCCTATTTTAAACAAAAAAAAAATATTGGAGAAAAATTGGATCACCGCCACGCCCTACACCTAAAATTTTGTAATTTTTTGGTTTTTAGAACGCATTTACGACATTGAAATCTCTTTAACTGCGTTATTTGCAAAAACCCGGAAAATTTTTTTTCCAGAAACATTTCCGCATGAATGAAATACTTGATTGATTTTATTAATTTTTTTTTCAACTGTCAAGAAAGTATTACATTTCAATTCAAAGCCATAAAATATAAATTCGAATTATTTTATCAGAAAAATTCATCCCTTTATTAAGCAAATTTTTTTACCAATTACATCTAAAAACAATTCTTTTAAATTCCGTTTCCGGTTTTCTGCAAAAAAAAATTAATTTGGAAAAAAAATTTAATGAACTCTCCTTATTCAAATATTTCTTCACTCACCTAACCCATTTACATATAAGAATTAGCTGTTAAAAATTTTTTTTCGCTGAGGCACCACAGTGCTCCGCGCCCAATCCTAGTTTCTTAGGGCTGCCAAGGACATTAAGATTTTTTTAAAAAAAAATTACAAAAAAAAATTTCGAAGTGTCTTTACCTATATTAGTTGCTATTTTTAATTTATATAATAAATTAAATCTGTCATGTTAGCAAGAACTTGAGCGTGATAAAAAAAGTCATACTATCCAAAAAAATTCAAAAAAATTTTGAATTTTGGCGCTTATTTCTTTCTTTTTTAGCAGGGCAGTATACATCTGCTTACTAGGCAACTACTTATACATCAGTTGCCTAGTGTTATTCCACCCATAGAGAACTGTCATTGTTGCCAAAAACCCTTATAAAATATTCCTTTCTTTACCTTCCACACAAACACCGACATATAAAGCTACTAGCAAACTTTTATAGTTCTACAAGAGTTGTAGGTAATAATAACTTGTATGTGGAAATATTTTAATTTATTTTCATAAAACAATATTGCACACACACACACACTTATGTTTATAATGTTTGTATTTGTGTAAACAGCGAAAAATAAAAAATAAATAAAAATCATATAAAAACTTTTCTAACTCTTTCATATGCATGCCAATACACCGTACATGTAATTACTTTAGTGTATGTGAGGTCGGGTGTAGTTGCAGTTACTTCATATGTATGTGTGCATATGTGTTGGATGCCATATTGGAGTTTGGCAAAATTAGAAAATATTTACTTGTACCTAATACTCACAAATTTCCCCAAAAACATATTCATTTTTATATATATGATGCAGCTGGATCTATTTTTTGTGTGTGTGTAAAATATGTGTGCTCTTCCAGCACCACAGCTCATCTGCTATAGATGTATGAGTAGTGCATAAGTAATAGTAGTGAGAGTACTCGAAAAAGTAATTGGCATACACTGTTAGAATGTTGCAACACTTATGTAGTAGAGGAAATTTGCTACTAACAACGAACTACACTGTAGATTTCTGGAAATTTTGAATATACAAAGTGGTTTAGGCGATATGTTAATAAAGGGTGATTCATTTAGAGGCTATTTATTTAATATGTAATAAAACACTTAAAGTGTAATCAGACGTTGGAAACTTTGTCATGATACGATGAAGCAATCTCGGACATTATTACTTTTAAAATAATATCATGCAAATGTTGCCTCTGCCTGCGTTATAGAAGGTCTATTCCAAAAGTTCAAATTTGGATCAGTGTTTCCAGCATTGTCACCGGTAATGTTGGTCTTGAATGTCTTGAATCGGAGCTGACTAATCGAATAGGTCTTTAAGCTTTACAAAAATCCTAGGAAACAAAATAGAGGTTAAGAGACAGGTAAAAAACGCAAAATAAAAATAATTTATCAATAATGTCATTGTATAAAATTCTTCACAGAATACTGATTATTGTAATACAGCTTAATAATTTGAAGATGTTGTTGCGGTGTCAGTCTTTTGATGATTAATCTACACTTAATAAAAATAGGATTACGATCTCGAAAATATTCACGTATTAGAGATCAAACATGACTGAAAAAAATTAAAAAAAACTCTAAATGAATCACACTTGCAATGACAAAAGTCTAATACCAACATTTTACCTAGTTCACTGCACATGTTTGGCACTTGAGCCAACAACAAAGCTTCTGTAGAATTATATCCGATCCGATAAATACTTGCATAGACAAGAGCTGTTGTGTAAGTATTATACTGACTCCTAGTGTTCTTCGGTGATATCATCATCGCACCGGTCAATTGTGCTTCTCATTTATATTGATAAGAATTTACGGTAAAGAAGGCGCAGCAAAGGGCGCTGATGAGAAATTTTTCGAAAAATAAATGTCGATATGACCATCCGCCAAACCAACTTTCACAGATTCCATCTCACACCATCTGATTAAAAACTACTATTGCCAATTAACAAATTTCTAATTCTAAATATTCTGGCGACAACAAAAAACATCGTTACTTCATGAAGCTACATGAAGAAGTTATTAATTCGTTTTCTTTCAATTATTTTCTCAGTGTAATATTGACTACTATAGTTCAAACCAAAAATATCACACATTATTCACTTTTTTTTCGCACTCACACAAAATGATGAACGACTTTAGCATCAGGAGTGTGAATACATATATTTGTTGTATACTAAGTTGAATACGAAATTTTTGAATTTCGAATTTGTAGGGCAAATACACACGTACTTGCAAATGCATACATATTTATGTAAAAGAATCTTTGTGTGCAAACTATATATTTATGAGAAGAAAAACGTTATGTTTCCATACATTTCCATCGCTCTCGTTACACCTCCCCCTCTCTCTCACAACTCTCGGTCGGCTGTTGCTTACTAACCCCCCCCCAGCGCAGCACATGTGCATGTCTGACATTTCAGTGCAATTTTGAATTATTTGAACATATTTTGGGTGGAAAATATCTCATTTCCTGTACACAAAATGTGTGCGGTGGCTTGTAAACTATTGTAATGGAGAAAAAGGACCGGTATCAGGAAGGACATGCATATACATAGCAATGTTAACAGTTTTTTTTTTTGTGCGAAATGTATTACAAATTAAATAGATTTCGGAAAGAGCAAACAACGCGGTTTGAATGATAACGAAATGCAATAAGGTGTGGCACAGGGGGGGGCATGGTGCACGTCCATATAAGTGTGTAGCATATTTACTGTATTACTTGGCCATGAAACATAAGTAAAGCCGAATGAGTGAAAAATGAATTGTGTACAATAATTTGAGTGTCGATAAAGTGTCCACAAACAGAACGCCTATTTATAGTTTGTGGGCACACGTCGAAAAGAAACAAAAAAAACTCCTAATTTTTGTAGAGTATAAAAACTAGAGTTTTAAATAGAGTAATGAAAACAAATACAAAACAATGCCAAATCCAAATTTTTGGATCAAATTAAATTCAAATAGATACATGTGTTAGTTCTACCTTCTGGAATAAAACCATTTTTTTGAATATATCGGTTCTAATTACATTACATTTTTTAAAATAGCATATTTAATTTTTACATTTAGTATCTTATTGTAAACTATATATTGAATAATTTATTATTATCTCAAATAGTTTCTCCTACTAATACAAGTTTTTATTTAACCTTATTCTCCTTCTTATAGAAATACACTGGCAAATGTACATGCAATGCGTCTGATATCCTAGAAGCAATTAAAGATAACGATTTACTGCGTGAAACAATACGTGGCCCACCAGGACTGCCGGGTAAAGAGGGTAAAACTGGAGCTCCTGGACGTACGGTAAGTTTAGCGAATACAACATCTCCTTTTAAGACTAACACGATTAATTCAATTTGTTTTTTCTTATTAATATTTTTATTTATTCGGTGAAATGTTAATATTAATTCAAATTATATTTAAGTTTTAATAAATTTAGCTCAAGGTCAAAAATATGTGGTGAAATTTGTATCGCAATTTAAAATTTTAATATAAGATATGTGCGCGTCGATACTGCTACATATTACCGAAATACTAAAGCAGTGGCGCGTTCAATTTTTAATGACTCTGCCGCATAGAAAGGCATAACATAGCTCACGGACCAGAGACCCACACATGCATTCACTCACGCATTGAACGAAAACAAATCAATTCATTCAGTCTCGCTTGAGCATTCATTCGAAGAGGTTATATCAACAGATTTTTGGTTGCAAGACATTAAAAGAAAATATATAATACAAATTAGGAGTACGATTTCTTGTTTGCCAAACATTTTTCGAAAAAGATGAATTCTAATATGTATACTTACGTCGCCAATATCACAGTACAAAATTTTTCACCTCATTAATTTGGGACTCAATTCTGAGAACTGCACGTGAAAGTAGCCCCAAAAAGAAGAAATTCTGCATCATTCGTTTTGTCAAGTTACATGCCATAATAACTTAATATCGATTTGAAGTTAGTAAGTATCGTATAGTTTTATGCTCTTTTGTTTGACGTAACTCGAGAATCACTAGCCCGATTTAGCTGAAACAAATTTCAAAAAATTAAGAAATACAATCCTTTGATCTGTTTTGTAAAGTTTCTCTACATTAGCAACAGTTTCACTTTTCAACTCATCAAATAATTTTATGGTGGGTTTACTTTATAGCAGTTACAATAACACTGTTGTACTCCGTGGAATATGATTTCCGTATTACTTATGATAATCAATAGCCACCATAAAACAATATTACAAAAGAGCCCAAAACGTGACAAATTCCCCTATACGATAATTACTAACTTCAAATCGATATTAAATTATTATGGCATGTAACTTGAAACGAATGATGCAGAGCTTCTTAATTTTGAGGATAATTTCACGTGCCGTTCTCGGAATTGACTCCCAAAATCATGTTTTGTACTAAGTTATATTTTGCCCATTATTTTCTGGTTCTCTATATTATAAATAGGTTCATAGCTACAAAAATACTACATATATATGTATCAATTTTGTTCACTACATTATAAGAGGAAAGAGAGCAAGTCACCAACACAAACGCATATTATAGTTGTATGCAGCGGCCGACCAATGCTTTATCGCAATGTTAGACATCCCATAGCCTCGGTAGGCCGTTCAAAATTGTCTTGTTCACACAAACATGATCGGCAATTCACACGTACACGAAGCTGTGTTCGATGCAAAGCAGTCCGACTGCATCCGCGTCTTATGTCAGTGCTGCCGGATATAGCATACAGAGTTCTGGCCAAAGAAGTTGTACCGCCCACTGTCGGTTTTATGCAGTAATCTTCTATAGAAAGTCATATTTGCGCTGTTGACCATCTTTGGTTGGGAAGCATTCGCTATCCGCCAACTGCGACGCGTTCTCTAGAGGTTACAGTCTCCCCCGAGAAAGCTTGAGTGTACACTTCACATTCCCAAACACAAAAACACATATTTTTATGTGAGTGCGGTTTTGTCTGACGCTGCTTTAAAAATAAATCAATTGAAAATAAATCAGTTGAATGTAGGCCAAAATCTTTCTTCAACATTTGCAGAGACCGAGTTGCTGAGAACGGCATCGGTTCGATAAATTTGAGTCCCCTGTCACTTTACTTCTACAACGTCGATGGTTTTTTCTGAACGCACGATACGCGCTTGATTTAGATAAATATTATCGAAAACAGTTAATGTTGTCGATCCATAGTATTGCGTATTAGCTGATCAGATGGATGATTATGTGCACCATAAATTTGACAAAGTGCTCCATAAGTTTAGTGAACCGAGCATGTATGTATTTTGAAAATAAATTTCCACGAATTTTTAATCTTTATTCTAGTGTAAGTTTTTGAATAGTGATTTGCCAAAGCATACCGAAAGAAAGTCTAACACACTTCATTACACATATACCTATCTGAAGTTCTATAGGTCTAAAAAAACCCCATATATAGATTATTTCTTCAAATTCATATTGTGACCCAAGTCAGACAAAAGCTCTTTTCATAAAAAACTCCTATGAACATTGCTTAAATTTTATAGTTTTAGGATTTATTGCCGCTCTCCTAGTTAGGGCAGCTACGATATGTCCTCAACTCCGTGGTGTACGGAGTATTGTTTGATGCAGGTAAATAGTCATATCTTGACGTGCGTAGGTAGCGCTTCGGCACTTTTAACCAATTTCTTTCCGAATAGCCTGTTCATATCTCTAGGCGAACTGCAACATACTGTGTAATTTCAAACTATTACTATGGCAGTTATAACAGTTCATTTTAAAAGCGGCGTGGCTCAGCCCACTTCCACCTCTGGGCGGTACCACGCCCTTTTTTCAATCGCAACCAAGTATAGTCAAGGACTATCAGAAGGTCATCATTACCACTTTGTAATATTTTCGTATCAATCGGTCTATTAGAAAAGCCGTCAGAGCGATCTTTGAAAAGGGCGCGTGGCACCGCCCATTTATCCAGTACCATTTCAGAGCCATCTTTGAAAATGGGGCGTGGCACCGCCCACTTCTATCCCGGCTGTAATAAATACTGCACCAACAACATTTACACCTAATCTGATCTTCATACCTATTAGAAAAGCCGTCAGAGCGATCTTTAAAAAGGGGGCGTGGCACCGCCTACTTCCATCCTGGTTGTAATTAATGCTGCACCAACTACATTTACACCAAATCTCATATTCATACCCCTGATAGTTCATGAGATATAGCCTTTTTAATTTTCAAGTTGTATGGGCGGTGCCACGCCCCTTTATCCAATAACAATCAGTTACAGCTACTGACTATCAACAGGTTATTAGTACCACTTTGAAAAGTTTTCGTAACAATCGGTCTATTGGAAAAACCGTCAGAGCAATTTTTGAAATTCCAGGGAATATACTTTTGAGGGTCAAAAGGGGTTAAATTTTCCATTTTACTACCAGTCGAAAGCTGCATGTGTCTTCTTTAACCCCATGTATACTTTTGTATCTGCCTGGACCCGCCCGTATAACTCTTTTTCATTTAAATGAAATTACTAGCAAACAAATTGTTTTTATACCGTCACCATTAGGGGATGAGGCTAGTGGGCAGAAAAACTGATTCTTATGAAAAACTGATTCTGTACAAAATTACCTATTTTTGAAGAAATAATATTTCCCTTATAACTTCCGAACGGACAATTTGAAAATATTTGCATTTGGTCAGGTTAATTATATTTTATTTACAGACAAACCCTCAGGATACTGAAACCCTTGTCACACTCCTTCTAGTACCTTCCATACAAAAAAAAAACAATTTTTAGAAAATAATATTTCTCCAATAACTTCTAAACAGACAGCTGATTGACATTTAAAAGTAACTACAAATTAAATAACATTTAACAAACACAACCAACCAACCTTGAAACGCAAAAACATAAACTGTTGACTTTTATATAGTCACAGATGTTTGTCCTTACTAAGCTTAAAATGTGGCTGAAACTGCATAGATCACTGCCACCTATATGTCAAATTGATCTCTTGTTGTAAGTATTGTTGACATACAGACGTCTCTCAGCAGCAAGATTTTGGCGCATTTATTGCACCAGTTCTTTCTTTGTTGACATTTCTAACTAGTTTCGTTTTCTATTCGGTGCGTGTCAGTTGTGAAAAAAAATCGTCTCATCAAAATCTAACAAAATTGCACAAGTGATATAAGAAAATGCATTAAAATTGTGTAAAAGTGTTTAAATGTCATGTGAACAATGTTTATATAACGTTTTAATAGTTATATTCAACTGAAATCGTGCTGTTATCTTTCGCAACAACTGCAAGTGTCCAAAACGCAATCTGCTACCCGTACATACATTGTTAAAAGAAATATCTATCATATCATTTGTTGCATTAAACTGTGCGACGGAGAAATCATAATTTGGCAATTTGATTGTTTTGCCTTGTCTGCCCACTGACAGTGAGTGTTTTTTGTATATGCAGTCGCAGTGTAAGTGCTTTATGCGTCGGTTCGGTTTACGGTTAATAACTCAACCGTTCGTTTGTTACGCCAATGATGACTGTGCGCTCATAATCTCTTTGTAATGTTACTATCAAATGCAACTGCAAGTTAAGGTAAGCAGTAATTCTTTTCTAAATCGCATATCTGCAATAATACGAATTTAGAAATTGGCCAATGGCATCAATATGCACATACGAAAATTATAATTATATATATAAAAGGCTTGGGTGACTGACTGATCATTCCCCAGCCCAAACAGCTAAAGCTAGAACCGTGAAATTTAGAATGTAGGTTTCTTTTATGACGTAAGCGCGCACTAAGAAGGGACTTTTGGAAATTCGGACTGAAAAGGGGTAAAATGGGCGTGGCACCGCCCCATGCAACTGGAATTTTAAAATGACTGTTTTTTTGAACCATTATAGGTACGAAGTCGTTAGTACATATATCGGTCGTATAAAAAACAATACTTTGTTTGCGGAAAGTGGGTGATGCCACGCCTCATTTTAGAAAATCGTTATATGGGCGAAATATATAGACCGATTTCACTTACATTTTCTTTGTGTGATACTGTATATAGGGCCTCTATCATAGGCTACAAGAAAACATAGTTAGACAATGGGCGTGACACCGCCCACGGCTTATAGACTATTACAAGATAATTTAATAGATCAAATTTAAATGTCAATCAGCTGTCCGTTTATTATTAAGATTATTCAAATCGGTTCAAGCAGTAAGAAGTTATTACGGATCTTGCCTAAGTCCAAGCTTTTTTGGTCAAATTACAAATGATGATAACGTTTGAAAAACAAAAATTTTAAAATTTCGCAACATGGCAAAAAACTTACTTTTACCTCGCCTACCGATATTATAACATTTTTAAAAAATCGCACACACATTTTTTTTTGGAAAAAAGAGGAATTCTTACTATTCTAAAAAATTTCTTGAACATTATCTCTGCGGTCAAGTATTTATTAATTAAACTTTAAGAGTACTTTGTTCATTTATTATAACGTATACTAAAATTTATAGGAAACACAACTTTATTCATGTTTTCTTCAAATAAGAATTAGGTATTAAAACGACTTCTGGATTCCTCGAGTAACATTTCTGCAATAATAATGTATAACTTCTCCATATTAATTTATTTTAGCTTTCATGGATAATGATTTCCAAATAATGCACACACGTTTGACCTCGAGCTTAATTTAATTTAGTTTTTTTTCTATTAATTTATTTATTTCTCAAACAAATTTATAAAGCATTAGCTAAATGTGTTAAAATAACTAATAGGTGAGGATGTAAATTAACAACACATCAACATTTTTCCGTATTAAGATCAGGCAATGCATTTTATCTGAAGCTATTTATATCCTTTGGTAATTGTAAAAAAAATATTATAAAATAAACAAAAAATAAAAGAAAACTCTCCCTGCGTAAAATTATAAATATATTTTTATTAAAAAATCAAATGCAATAATGCTTTTTAATCAATATGCTGCTGAGAACCTAATTGCAAATTGGTATATGCAAACAATTGGCTTACATATTCTAAAATTTTTAACCTTCCCTGACTTCCTTATTTCAGATTACAACTACCGAAAAGGTAATACTCCGATTTTTTTTAATATGTTACTGTAACACAGTAGTTTAGAGTACAACAACTAATTGTGTAATAACTGCAAAAAATTAACTGACACTACTTACTAATTACTAGCTTTTTCCAAATATGATAACAACTGCTAATAACATATTGGTAAATAACTAATAATTGTAAATAATTTCGACAAAAATATGTACATACATTAGTAGTATAAAATCGGTGACGGGAATGAACATTTAAAAGATAATGCCAAACAATTTGTTATAAAATGTTGTTGTTGCTGTTGTTAAGAAATATCGAATATAGATGTTTATCAAGATAAATAAAGATTTCAAAAAAACTCAAGACAACCCATTAAAACATGTGTCGAAAAACCAAACATAACTAGCTTTTAGAAACTTATTTTGTTTATGGGTTGTTTTGTGTATTTTGTACGTTTTAGCAGCTCATATAAGGACCTATTTATGACCTATGATTAAATCATATTTGGTGAACAAATACTAAATTAAGCATTGGTTTGTCATAGGAGGACTGTTAATTTTGTACGATTTACTATCCAATGTTCCATAATCCATTTCAAAAAAAGTGAACTTAAGACCTTTTTGCAATAAACCGACATATTGTCGGCAGGCATCAGTTAAGACTTTGGTCCCTCTAGCAGCTCATAACAAGACAGTATGAAGAATGCCATCTACAAAAAATCAGAAGAAAAAAGTCACTATAATGTTATAGTTCAATATTTAATGACCAAATTATTTCACCATCTTCATTTCGTACATTCTTTCTGTCATCCTCTATTAATTATAATTATCTCCCTTTATTTGTTCACCTCTATCTCAAAGATCATTCTTATTACATCGTAAAAGAAAAACCCTTAGAAATGTGTAATAAATTCCTACACAATTAGTTTTTACGAAAATCATCACATAAATTAACATTACACTGCAATAATTTCATCATCACATTTTCGTTTCTCACGATATCTTCATGATTCATTGTTCGGTAGTGAACAAATGGTATTCACATGAGATGATTGGTTGTAAATATATACTTTTTTTTTCCAAATCAACAGAGTAACGAATGGAAAAGTAAAAGCAAATATAAAAAGTCCTAATTATAGGGTGAGCAAACTTTTACACTGGGTCCAAATAGTGGTAGTTATTGTGGGGTGCCTTGGAAGTTGAAGATTTTGTATTAGCATCGATTAGTTGGCAAAAAAAAAACATCAGAGTAATTCTATAGGAAGCAATCACACAAATTTTGGATTTTTTCTCCGAATTCGAAGACATTTTGCTATCATGTACCTTAAAGTGCACAGAAAAAGAATTAGAATTTTTTTTTTCTTAAAAAATTTAGATTTGGCCTTATGAAAATTTTGGTAATTTTTTTTTATTTCTTCTCACTTGATTGAGAAAATTTACATTTTTTTGTAATGGTTTGCTAAAAGTTTTTACTATTTGTAACAAAATAGTAAAATTTTTTTTTAAGTTTAAAATAAAAACGTAAACAGCTTCTAAGAGAAAATTCACCTTTTAATTTTTGTCCGATATAAGACTATTTTGTCTTTGCAACTTCTTGACAAAAAATAAAATAGATAAGAAGCATATTAGGAAATTTTTAGCTTTTGACCAAATAATGTTATCTTATCATTGGTTGTTCCAATGACCAAAATTTGTGTAATAGCTTCCCATGGAATTACTCATTACAATTTTGTTGTTAATTTAGCATTCAAATATCCCATAATAGTAAGCGAATATATGTTATGGTCCACTTCAAATACAATAAAATTCGTCAACTGTCAAAAACTCATAAAGCGTGATTCATGTAGAAGTCATTTTCTTAATTTTAAATAAAACACTTACGGCCTTATTCATAAAAACTTATAAGAGGTTTATAAACCATTTTTAAGCAATTTTCGAGAAAACAATATTCATAAACGATTCACATCTTCATTAAGTTAAAGTTGGGTTGTCTCTACTTTAAGCATGCTATAACTTGACGTTTGTACAATTTATTGCATATTTATGAATTTGAGATCTTTATTTTGAGTTTTTCGGCATTTTTCCTATTGAAAAGAGTTGTTGCATGCATTCATTGTATAGGAAATTTTCTTCTTCATCATTGCACACATAGAAAAGTATCTAAATAGACACTTTTCATTCATGAATACCATTTTGAAAAATATTTCTTCAAAGTTCTTCAAAAATAATTTGTAAATAATGAAATAATATTCGTGATGTATAAACAATCAAAACAAGAAAACAATGTAATCGGTATCCGATTATAATTTCAACATGAGGAAAAGAAAATAAATTTTTTTAATATAATTTTTACGTTAACGTCTTTTTAATCATCATGAGAATCGTAGTCAATGAAAAATTGAGCTACTAATAATGTTCATAGTTATTATAAGTGCAAATACATGTTTGGTATCCGATTATAAAGCTTTTGTATGCGATTATAAATCTTTTTTAATACATCATTAACGACCAATAACAGTCGGCGTTGCCACCGGAACACATAAAGCTAAAGTACTGATAAAAAACGTTTATGAATACAATTTCTTATTAAAGGTTTTTTAGAGCTAAAGAATACTTTAACTAGAGAACGCTTCATACCTACTTTAGACATTTTTTATGAATAAGGCCGTTAAATTATAATTGGAAGTCGGGATCTTTATTACAAAACGCAAGAACAATCAGCAACATTTACTTTTTACAGATAATTTCATTCAAACTTTTCTGCTGGTGGTCAATTCGTATGTTCCTACTGTTGATCACTCTTTCCAGCATTGGAATCGCTTTCAATGACATAAATCGTAGGTTATCCGAGGTGGGATATCACATGATCTAGGCGTCCAAATGACAGCTTCGAATCGCAAAAAGGTGCTCACCAATATGATTTTCCAAATGTGCCATAGCGTTATTGTTCTGAAAATAATTCTAATTTCCAGCGACACAATCAATAGCCTATGTAGGAAAGAATTCCAAAAGCTTTGGTCATTTGTACTTTGCATATAGTTCGTTAAACCAAGTTCAGATAACAGCTTTTTGGTTGGCCCCTACTGGGCCGCCCATCGGGTGGCTACGTCGATGTCGGTATAAAGCTCATGCAGCTCATCGCCGTTAATGATGAAGGATTCAAGTATTTTGCAAAGTATTGTGCTCACGAAGACTCCTAGAATAAACTTATCCACCTGTATCATTACCCTGAAACTGGCGCTGGTAGGATCATTGCCTGGTAGAGTTGAATCTTTGTTCGACAAAATCATCTACCACTTCAATGTTAAAGTTGCCAACATTCAGGCAGCGTTCCAAACAAGTAGACTCATTGTTAGATGAAACAAATAACTTGGTTTGGTCCTCATTTATCACTAGATCCACTTTTACAGACTGCTTCTCAGTTCTTAAAAAGGCTGCAGTAACATCCCACAGTCTTCGGCCAGTGATATGTTTATCATCGGCATACGCGACTTTTATTAAAAATGTTACAAGTCGTGTTTACTGTGATGTTAAAGAAATAGCACCACTGATGATCGCCTTGTCTGAAGCCTCACTTGGTAAAAATGGCTTTGTCAGATTTTTACCTATTTTCACTGACGACTTCGTGTCGGTCAGTGTCATCCCGCAATCGTATAGTTTCTGTCGTATCTGACCGTCAAATGCAATCAATCAATTTCTTCTTCAGGATTTGTCATAGTAACCGGACGTGGTTAGGGACCGGCCGTGGCATATTGGTTAGAACACGCAACTACCATGCAGGAAATCCTGTGTTCTATTCCCGCCCCCAGTTATCTTCATTTTTCTTTCATTGCCGGCCCCCTCGAACGTCGCAGTATAAGTTTCGAGTCAATCGGCATGTCTACAGCTCTCAAACAGCGACGTTTGCATTCGTCGAGTAGATGACGTTAGTTGTGAATCTAAAAATAGAAAGCGTGTTAATTCACAACAACGCGAAAAGCTATCCCTTGGATTACCTTTCTTAAGCACAGGACATAGAACACTAAGATTCCAATCATCAGGCAGATATTGAGATTATGAGCTGATGCATGCACGTCGCCAGTTCATCGCCATCGGTTTTAGAAATCTTAGATCATGGACTTCTGCAGCTCTCTATTATTTTTAAGCCGTGCAATTGCCGTGCTGATCTCGTTTTGGCTCGGTGGTGAACAATCTACTCCATCATAGATGATTGGCCCCAAGATACTCTTTTTGGCCCCATACAAAATGAGTCGCTCTAATAAACATATATCGGAAATAATTATTTATTCAAAATATCCATATATCTTTATTTAGACTAAATGTAAATGACTTTTTGGGTTTTTCTTTCAAAGCTGTACACCTTCTGTTTGAATCTTTGAATTCGTGGACATTTAGGCACATTCAGTTTCATCCAATCCTCAACATTTCAAAAGTATTTTTAAAACAACTTCAAAGTCCAGTATTTAATTTGATGAGAAAAAAAACCTTTTTTCATCCCCCTGACACTTACTATCAATTAACTGCGTGTGTTTTATTACAATATTTACACAAAAGAGCATAAACTTTCCTATTAATCATGCCACTGTTGTCGCTCTACAAACATTGTGTCATTACCAACCTAATCTTAATAACAGACAGTTGTTGTACAATGTGCCACATGCCACAGTTTGTTGTTACTGATGGCACAACAACAAATGCAACTACAGCAACAACATCGGTTATTATGCACTTTTAAATGATGTCTTCAACACCATCATATAATTCATAGTAATTTCTCTTTACTCAAACACCCACACACAGCAACACACACACGCACACACTAAGTTGGACACCAAGTTTATGCCCTAAGGATGTAGATGGTTTAAGAGAATTGTGCTCAACCAGTGTACATGAGCTCATATTAATTTTAAACAATACCCAGGTAGTCTGAAAATCTAAATGTATGTATTTACATAATCATGTTGATGAAAAATAGTTGGGCAAAAAAAGAAAAACAACTAGAACACCAACAACACACACATGCAAATGATTATAGAGCACAAAACAAAAATAACAGACCAAAATAGAAAATAAAAACAACAAAACAACAAGAAACAAAAGTAATCGCAACATAAATGGAATGTAGACCAGTTATTCTCATACATTTTTAAATAGTGACCGAGTGTTGTTGAACGAGGTAGAAATAATAATGAAGGATGACTATCTATGTTGTATGAAAAAAAATAATGATCAAAATGAACAAGAAAATATTTACATTTTTAGTATTTTTAAAAAACTTAACTAAAAAAACTCTACTTCTCTGCCCCAGTAAAAATTACTTTACCATATTTGCTCTTTCCTAATTTAGTATATTTAAACTTCTAAACCACTTCAGCTTCAACTCATCTATGTGTTATATTCAGTTCACAAGCAACTGATGTTACTCTTGCTGCAATTCTCATGGCGACCTCTTAATGTGAAACCAAATGTCTACTCGAGTGCATAGCTTCTACATATGCCATTTCATTACGATCATATATCAAAACATCATACATAGAAGAGAATACAACCAAAACAACGCAAGACAAAAAACAATTTGTTTATCATTTTCTTTAGAGAATTTATATACTACACAGAACGTCCAACCATACGAGTACACCTACATACCCATAACACAAACAGAGTTTGGTAGCATAGCATACCTCAGTGCAAAAACTATGATAAAATATGTGGCTAGGATAACATACCTACCAAAGGTATCCTTCCACCTAGGGGTGGAGCGGTGTATAGATGATGACTTGCTTATACAGCCAGTGCTGAACATGTCTACATGAGTGTGGTAAGCACGGGCGTGTTATATTTCTAGTATTTCCTAGTTATGGGAATTATAATGTTACTTGCAACACACGCGGGCGTCATGTGTGCGACGCACTTCTGCTGCAATGGTACTACTGCATTATGGTATCTACATTATGCCATAGCCTCCATAGCTATTTACCATTCCAGTGTCCTGTTTATTCTCATGTTGTATTAACTTTTGTTTGTCATGTTAGAAGCAACATAATAAACTCATAAAATGTTATTTATGTCAAAAAATATCACAAAAAAACAACACACACACAAACACACTACAACAGAGTAAAAGGAAGCAAATAGTAATGTTACTGGTTGTTTTTATAATGCTAATGCGTAAGTGAAGAACCGAGTAGGTAAACAAACAGTAAATGTGTGTTAATATGCACAAAACTAGGATATGGTATGGACGTGTGTGTTCATGTGTGTTTGTGTGCGTACATGCAAATGTTTGTAGGTGTAAACACTTTTAAATGAGCTTACAATTTTAATCTGAGAATGTGAAATAAAAGGATTTTAACAGTGACTTTGTATGGCAGAATGACAGGCAATGTAAATTACAGAATTAACTCGTGATGTAGACAATATTAAATACGTTGGAACAACTGCTGGTAGTACACACACTGTGGCTTTAAAATATTTAACTAAGCACGCAGAGACAAGTTTAAAAGTGTCTATAAAATAACTAATATTGGTTTGAAATGTGACTTAAAATTATGACTAAAGGAGGGAGGTATATATGTATTTGGGAGGTAAAATAGTAACACAGTATGCAAACGCCATTGCATAATGGTTAGAGCATCAAACTCCAATAAGGTTGACCTAGGTTTGAGCCCTGTAATTATCATTTATTTTTTTTTTTTTTTGGCGACGTTGCCTATTATGTGGTTGGGTGCAACTTCCGAGTAGTCAAGTCAGTCTGGCATATTAACCAAAAGAGACGATTCGTTGGCAATTAGTAAAAAGCGATTCTAAAACAAATTCGAAAATTATAACATTATATAATCACTGGTGAACATTCGCTTACTAATCGTAAAAGCGATAAAAATGCGATAGAATTTTAAAAAACATTTGAAAATGATAATATACACAGTACAACATTTTTTAGTTCATTGATTTGGAGCTCAATTCTGAGAACTGCACATAAAAGTAGTCCCAAAAAGAAAAAGTTCTGCATAATTCGCTTTGTCAAGTTACATGCCGTGGCGTATGATTTACGATGGATATTACTTATGATAATCATACGCCACCATATAACAATTTAACAAAAGAGCCTAAAACGTGACAAATGCCCCTCTATACGATACTTACTAACTTCAAATCGATATTAAATTATTATGGCATGTAACTTGACAAAACAAAGGATGCAGAACTTCTTCTTTTTAGGGCTACTTTCACTTGCAGTTCTCAGAATTGAGTCCCAAAATCATGTGTTGTACTGTGTAAGAAATACCGTCTTCTTATTCATACGTGTAGTTTTGAGTGCTATCTGTGAATGAAATTAACTTTTTTACTCTACGGCTAAAATATTGTTTTGCAACACCCCTCCGCCCACTGATTGATATTAAACATTTCGTCTATATGTTCATTACATAGCGTCGCTTGATTGATATGACGTAAAAAAGATAATATATTCTCGCCCCCAAGTTCCGAAATTTATTTGAAGACAATTTGTGAACATCACATTTCTTTTTGAACCGTGTTCACCGAAATGGTATTGATTATGTTGTATTCTCATTTGATATCCTATCGAAACGGGGACCATATTGTTATTCATGGTAAATCAAGCGCTACATCGATGTCGTGGTAAAGCTTTAACATCTCATGGTTCATCCGATGGCGACAATCGCGTCGACACAGATAGGTCCATATATTTATTTTTCGGAGTACTTTTTTCTCGAATACTCCCAAGTTTTGTATGTCCGTTGTCGTAAGCACCCACGATTCGGCAGCATGCAACAGAACGGGTAAAATAACAGCTGGTACAGCTGTTTCTTCGTATCTCGAGATAAGGTGGTGTTACTAAAGTGCTGCCAAAGTCCGTAAAAACGTCTATTGGCTTGCATTTCTCTCCGCTTAATTTCTTGGCTGACATTGTTTTTCTTATTGACGGAAGATCCGAGGTAGGTAAACTCATCGACTACCTCAAAACAATAATTGTCAACGTTGACGGTGCGTCCCCATCGAGAGGACTCTTTGTTCGTCGAAATCATTATTTTTGTTTTGTCCTCGTTGACCGCTAAACCCATTTTTGCTGACTCTATTTAAAGTGATGAGAAAACTGCAGTAACACCCCGCAGATCTCATTTCTCATCAGCTTATCCATAACTATATTATTCCACGGTAGTTCTTACTCTCACTACGATCTAATTACTTGCATATGTGACATAACAGACTGAGACTTCAATCCCCGGGCATGCTCTCCACTAGCCGGATGTTCTGCATTAACTGATGTATGCTCCTAATCAGCTCCTCACCACCTGCCTTAAACTATTCAGCCGGGAGACCATCGGTTACAGCCGCTTTGTTATTTTTTCGCTCTAGCTCGGAGGTGGATAGTTAATACCATCTTTATGAAATGGAGCAGAGTCTGCTCTTAGTGGTGTCCGTATCCAGTAGATTGCTGAGATATTCTCTCCATACGTTATACGGGTCCGTCACTAGCTGGCCATCGTTGTTCTTGCAGGAGGGCAACCCAGTTCCACGCATTCTCGGCTTACCTCTCTTGTAGAAATTTCGGGCTTCCCCTCTACTTCTCTGCAGCTCTGTGCACTCATCCTGTCTCTTCTGTAGCTCTTTCTTTGTTCCTCTAAAGATACGAGTTGCCTCTCGTATCTTCTTCCTGTGCCGTTCACGAACAGCTCGCCTCGCCATTGGCTGCAGTTTCGTCCTCTCTTGTGGCATTGCGACAATCATCATCGTACCAAGCATCTTCTAGGGACTGCTTTTAGTACCCAAGTACACATCTCGCAGTCCGTTCTATGAAGTCGGCTATATTTTGCCACTGCCAGGTAATATTATCAGGGGTTGGAGCATTTCGTAGCAGTTGAGTTAGGTGGTTGGAGTAGGCGTCCGCTACCTCTGTCGTTTGCAGTTTAACAATGTCCAGCTTTCGTTGTGCCTGGTTACGTACGTTTTTCGCCATGCTTAGCCTTGTGCATCTTCAAGGATAATGAAAGAATGGTCCGTTTTTTACTTTTTCTTCCTAAAAATCAATAAAAATATTTAGATAGCCCAAAGTGTCTCCTTTTATCTGATATCCAAATCGTCCTACTAGGACTGTCAGCGAAATTATAAAGTCTTTTAGAAAACTATATCCGTAAAAAATCTGAGGTCCTTTTAAACGCGAACTAGATCAGTAAAATGAAAAACTAAGTATACAGTTTTATTACGTTTCGTGTCAGCTTTCACAATTATAGCAACATTTACATGACCCAGAATTATGTGTCGCATATTTTAAATGGCAAAGAATTGTTTTTCATGTTTATCTACCAATGGAAATATTGTTTGAAAGCTATACCAAACCCCAACAATTTCCTAAACGCATGTGTTTTCACTTGTTTAGTCTACTTCAACAACAATTCGCCTTCAATTCGCTTTGCCGACATTAAAATCCTTTTTGTTGCCACCAGACACAAGTTTTGCTTTTTAGCATCATATATATATACAGCCCTGCAGTCAAATATTTCTAATCTTCCTCATATTTTTATTCCTTGCCATTATTTGCCACTCTAGTTTAACTATATGTGCTCGTATACTTCTACACGCTAGCTACAAGGTAACAACAACGATTTTGGAGTTGTACTTGTACTATGGTTAAATCCTTAGAGGTTGTAAGAACAAAACCAAGAAAAACTTCTTGGTTGATAAGGATTTCGTATAAATTTGTATGCTTGAGAACAAAAAAAACACGGTGAAAGGGTGACTTAAACTCTTGCATACATGTAGCCAAAAGCATACTAACATAACTGGAGCACAGATAACAATGTATGTGGGGGCAGAAAGAAAAGAAACTAAGCATATTAATGTTTGTCAAAACCTGAGTTTTTGCCACGGCTGAAGGTGAGCAGATAACGGAAGAAGAAACTACATTTTCGTGGTTGTCTTTTTTGGTATTCAAATAAATTATAACTTTAAAACGTGATAGAAGGGTTTTCTTATAAAGACACATGCTTTGGGTCACTGCCATAAATGTAACAAAAAATTGTGCTTAACACTTGAAGCATGGGACAGATTTTCAAAGTAATTATTGGTTTTTGTATACATTTTTTTAGAACTTATGTTGGGGTTTGACAATATTTACGTAATATCGTCCCTTAGATATTTGCGATGCCTTAAATGCGAAAAGCTCTCCCATATCTCATTCTTGGGCTGCAAAGGGAACACAATTTTTCTTAATATCACATTGTTCGCAATTATTTCCACTTTTACTAATTATCTGTATTAACTATTATAATTATTTCCTACCCTCAACTTCTTCCCATAATCTGATATATTTGTTATATTTCAAAGATAATTTTACATAATTTTTATTTTAATCGATAATTTTACTTTACGAGTTATTCTATTCATTACTTTCTATTTAAATGTTGTCTTCCTCTTGTCTTTCTCTGTTCATTCTACGGAAATTAGCCACTTGTGGAACGCAGTCTCATGCAATATATTAAGCGTAAAGCGGTTGGTAATACTTTCCATTTCCTTTGTCCCCTCTCCCCCACTCCCTTTGCATTGGGAGGTCCTTACAACGTCCTTGCTAACCATTCCATCGCTCGCTTGCATTGGTCAAATGTATATAAAGTAGTAATCTTTATAAATTTCCGACATAAATCAAATCTTAAATTATACCGACGCACATAAATACAATATCATAAAACATGAATGGCAAAAAACGAAGAAGCAGGACACAAGAAAAAACAAGTTATATTAAAATACAAGCCAAAGATTTTGCCACTCCATCTTAGTTTACGCTGTACTGTAGATTCTATCCAAGTCCGCTAAAGTAGAAATTATTATGGCCAACCATAAGTATTCTCGCCAAATAAATCCTGTAGATATAAAAAAGAAAAAAAATATATAAATAAACTCTTGCAGAAAAAAATCTCCAACAGATGCCAAAAGGATTTGTGGGTGATTGCCGCCGCGAAGTGGCATTGGTTGTGTTGGGTTATAAGGGCAGCTATATTAGTAAACAAACGAAAGAAGGATATATGCCACGGCTAATTTGAGAGTGTTTCATAATTTTGTATTATTAATGTAATCGTAAGCTGTTGTGGTAGTCATTACACGATGCGGTGTTTTTTTTTTTGTGTGGTACGTTTGTGTTCATCATAATGTACAGTGGGAGACAAATTGGTATATTCTAACAAATGTGATAAAATTGTTATACAGATGGTATAAATGACACCCTGTTCCAAATTGAAAAAAATTTAGGAGAGTGACCAAGTGTTTTTGTAGGTCTAGTCGAGTACAACATTAATCTGTATATGAAAGTTGCCTAATACCACTAAAATCTTGACTCACGGTTTCTTTACTACTCACACTTGAAAACTTATGAAAAATTTTAGAAAAAATAAACATTTCATAATATTTTTATATTCTATATTCTATATATATTCTATACTGACAGATTTATCACTCCCCAGCCTAAACGACTAAAGCTACAACCTTTAAATTCGGCATGTAGGTTATTTTTATGGTGTAAGCACGCACTAATAAGGGATTTTAAAAATTTCGGTCTGTAAGGAAGGGCGTGGCACAACTACACAGCTCGATCTCATTAATCAGGCCGTATCTCATTAACCATTATGGGCACGAAGGTAATACTGGGTACATATGAGGCCGTACAATAAAAATAATTATATTTTATTAGTGGAAAGTGGGCGGAGTCACGCCCTTCTTAAAAAATAGTTATTTCAGGCAAATAAGTGCACCGATTGTAATCAAATTGTAACTGTCCGTATCGCCTTTATCAAAAGCTGCAAAAAACGTAATTCTACAAAAACCGATAATTCAATCAGTCATATTCACGAGCCATTAGAGGTATAAAGATGATATTTGCTACATATGTTACTGGTACAAGTAGTAATACGTCCTGCAGGGATATGTGGACTTTCATACAGAAAACTGTTAGGTATAACTTTCTATAGAAAATTTTATACATAACTTTATATAATAAAATCAGAGCTCCCAAGATATGCTCAAACGAATTTTACTGCACGGTCTGCTCATCGCTCAGTGTTCGAACAGCAACCCTTTTTTCGTTTCGTTCGTGTTCTTGCTCTCGGCACTCGGGCTGAACGTAACACATAAATCGGTCTTTGAATGACTGCTCGATACGAACAGAACCATCCGTCAAGTAAAGGGTCTCGAATAAACCCAAGAGACGATCTATTGAACAATATCGCTTGTCGGTTGAGCGAAGAGAAAGCTAAAGAAGAACAAAGTTTGAGGGTTTTTTCGCGACAGTTTCGCATCGTGTCAGTGGATGAGTGGCTTTTATATGACAACAAGCACGAGAGAGACCAATTTTACGAGCTCTGAATACAATATTTTATACATTTAAAAAATATATTTATATAATTTTCTGAAGAAAATACTTTTTAAATTCTCTGAAAATATATTAACATAATATTCTATATTGATGTTATATTCTATAGAAACTATATTGGCAAAATTTTCTATAGAAAATATATTGACATAATTTTTTTTAGAAAATATATTGGCATAATTTTCTAAAGAAAATATAAAATATATTGACATAATTTTCTATAGGAAATATAAAATATATTGACACAATTTTCTAGAGAAAATATAAAATATATTAACATAATTTTCTAAAGAAAATATAAAATATATTGACATAATTTTCTATAGGAAATATAAAATATATTGACACAATTTTATAGAGAAAATATAAAATATATTGACATAATTTTCTATTGAATAAATATAGACAAAAATTTTCCATAGAAAATTATTCAAAATATTTTCTATATAAAATTATTCAAAATATTTTCTATAGAAAATTATTCAAAACATTTTCTATAGAAAATCATTAAAAAAATTTTCCATAGAAAATTATTTAAAATATTTTTTATAGAAAATATTTTGAATGATTTACTATAGAAAATATTTTTAATAAAATATTTAATATTTTGCAAAAATATTTTAAATATTTTTCTAAAGAAAATATTTTGAATAATTTTCTATGGAAATATTTTGAATTATTTTCTTCAGAAAATATTTTGAATTATTTTCTTCAGAAAATATTTTGAATTATTTTCTTCAGAAAATATTTTGAATTATTTTCTACAGAAAATATTTTGAATAATTTTCTGTGGAAATATTTTGAATAATTTTCTATAGAATATATTTTGAAAAATTTCTTATAGAAAATATTTGAAAAATTTTCTACAGATTTTTTTAAAAATTTCCAATATAAAAAATTTTAAAAAATTTCCAATAGAAAATATTTTGAATAATTTTCTATAGAAAATATTTTGAATAATTTTCTATAGAAAATATTTTGAATAATTTTCTATAGAAAATATTTTGAATAATTTTCTATAGAAAATATTTTGAATAATTTTCTATAGAAAATATTTTGAATAATTTTCTATAGAAAATATTTTGAATAATTTTCTATAGAAAATATTTTAAATAATTTTCTATCGAAAATTTTTTGAATAATTTTCTATAGAAAATATTTTGCATAAATTTCTAAAAAAAATATTTGGAATAATTTTCTATAGAAAATATTTTTAATAAAATATTTAATATTTAGAAAATATTTTGAATAATTTTCTATAATTTTCTGGATTAATTTTCTATAGAAAATATTTGGAATAATTTTCTATAGAAAATATTTTGAATAATTTTTTTCTATACAAAATATTTTGAACAATTTTCTATAAAAAATATTTTGAATAATTTTCTGTAGAAAATATTTTGAATAATTTTCTGTAGAATATATTTTATGTCTTTTTTTGGAGAATATTATTTATGTAATTCCATAATACTACGTTGCATAATTGTCTATAGAAAACATTTTGTAGAATATTGTTCATAGGAAATATTTTGAATAATTTTCAAATGAAAATATTTTCAAATAAAAATAATATTATAGAGAGTATATTATGGAGTAAATTTCTAAAGGAAGTATATTGCACTGGAGGTAATATATTTACACTTTTTCCTATAGAAAATATGTATAATTTTTTTCGTTTTGAAAAAATGTCTCGTTATTCATAACTTAATTTGTATATTATTATGTAATAAGAAACACAAATAATAGATTTATCAACTGAATTCAGTGTAGAACTTTTTCTTAGTAGAAGAAGTCAATTATTTCTGCAAAAAAATATGTTTTATAACTTATTACCTAATTTCGGTGTAAAGCTAATACTTGTGGCAAAAAGCAAACTAGATATTTTGTTTTTTACAAAATTATTTATTTAAACTTTTTTTTTATACCTAATTAAGTTAAATCATCTAACTTGAATAATATCCTATTATAAAACCCCTCCAACTTTTACTGGTAGCAATGAATGTTATTACTGCGGCAGTACACAACAACATCCTTAAACTACTTATAAACCTATTGTGTACATTTATAGGGCATTAATGAACATTTAAATTTCTATAAAATCGTATTTAGTGTTTACAACAAAATGTCCTTTTAAATTTTAAATTCATAAAGCCGTCTTTAAGTAACTTCCTCTTAATGTGTCAGCCAACAGCAACAACAAGCTGCAACTTACTTAATATAACGCCCAACAGCTGGCTAATGAATAATAGCGAAATGCCGGAATTTCCGCCGCTATGGTCCCCCCCATCAACCAACCTCCGCCACATTGCTAATCCCTTCTTACTTACAGCAATTAATTTAGTCCGATAAGCAATAAAACACAGACACACACAAACACTTTCACACCCTCTCACCCCCATGGGCCGCTATGGGCGTGAGGGTCTTTGTCCGTATCAGAGTTGAAAATAGCAAACACTTTCGCAGAACGATATATCGCGACACGCAATCATTAAGAAAACATGATTATTTCTTGTTGTAATTCTTTCTCCTTTCCTCCTCTCGCCCTGCGCGCTCCACAAACTTGTTTATGCTATGTTTTTGTGATACGTTTAGCAAAAGAAAGGAAGAAAACAACAAGAAAAAAAAACAAGAAATCGTTTTCTTATTGTTGTAGCACCACAACAACACATGAATTATCGTATCTAAATCTTTTACATGTTCTCCTTGACACATCCACCCCCCCTGTCCAGCCTAGGCTAGCAGTTGACTTAGACTTTTACATATAATCGTAACGTATCTATCTCGAATGAAAAAAGGAGTGTCAATGTAGTGTAAACTTTATGACCCTAAAAACACGATTTTACTTTAACGTATTTCTATGCTGTACGCTTAACGGAACACCTACGAGAAAGTGTAAGAAAAACTGCCAAAATTTATGTGAAATAAGTTTTGGTTGCCCATAAAAATTGCCCCTTAATTTGTCTATGTCTCTTAGGCTGGCTATAAACACACCTAAGTTTCTATTTGTAGTTTTTGTTAATTTCTCCGATTTTATGTGCCTTTTCTTTGCTATTTGCTTTTGTTTCTTTTCATATCATTTCATTTAATTTTATTACCTGTTT
The DNA here is from genome assembly GCA_964034835.1 of Muscina levida. Classification (NCBI taxonomy): domain Eukaryota; kingdom Metazoa; phylum Arthropoda; class Insecta; order Diptera; family Muscidae; genus Muscina; species Muscina levida. Next base: position 28,394,020 of record OZ035883.1, on the reverse strand, counting down.
TCATTACACATTTATGAGCATTTAGCACATATCATAATCACCACTAATTTGTTGATGGTTTTTTTTTGCTGTTTCTTCCTTTTTTTCTCTACGTTTAGGGTGCTACTGGGGTACCAGGTGAACGCGGTGCCCCCGGTCCTAAGGGTGATCGCGGCGAAAGGGGTGATCCTGGTCCTCGGGGTCCCGAAGGTCTGCAGGGCGGCAAAGGTGAACCGGGTGTCGACGGTATGCCTGGTGTAATGGGTCCCCCAGGACCACCAGGACCACCTGGTTTGCCAGAGAACTATGATGTAAGTACTTTTTGGTATATATGTATATAATTTTTAAAACTAAAATAATATATTTTTAAATGTTAACATTTTTTAATATTAGTTTTATTTTTATAAAAATGCATCAATTTTTAAGAAACTTAAGGGAATATGAAATAATTGAAATTTCCAAGTTTGAAAGTTGCAGTCGTAGTAATTTAAAATTCACTTTTCATGTTTTGTAACATAATGTAATGATGATGGAAATATTTTTGTAGTGTGAGGTTTTGCTTTATGGTGTGAGGTTTTCCTTTATGCCAACTTTTGTGGAAAAAGCAAACTGAGTTGTAAGAATTGATCTGCGTGATGTTACAATGTGACATTTCAGCCAACACGTTGAGAATAGATGTAACTACTATGACGGGAGAGGACGCTTTTGTTGAAAGTTGCTGAAGAATACAAATTTACGGGCCAAATTCATTGTTGTTTTGAGGCGTACACAAGCAGCGTATATAGATAAATCGAGCAGCTCTTTATCATGATGGAATTTTACCATTCAATCGTAAATTAAATATTAAAAGGCTTACGTAAAAATATATATAACACGCTTCTATCTTTTGCGATTTTTTTCCTTCACTTTGTCGCACCATGTTCTTCAAGGTTCTCAGTAACCTGATATTTTCAACGGAGTATTGGTCTCCTACTTTTGAGCCGTCCATCGAGTTCATCGATATATATATGACCAGCGTAAGCAGTAACTGTACTTAAATGCGCTTGACCACATATATTTTGATAAACGGCTCGTACAGGTCATGATTCAAACGATATTGATACTCTAACGTTAACGAAGATAAATATATTAAATAATATATATATACCTCTTGAATACTGTCAGGACCGATTTAACCACCAAGGGTAACTTTTGGCATATATATAGTCTATGGGCAGATATGATATTCCAAAACAAAAATAGGCGTGGTCCGCCCACTTGGTTTTATTAAATTTATATTTGTTATTTATATATAACAACGCTTCTGTTACCTTGAGAGCATCTCTTTTCCTTTTTATAACCTCACCCATATAAATGATCTTAAGACAATTTCGTATCAGAACTATTTATGACGATTGAGCCATGTCCGTCTGTCTGGATTACTGGTGGGCAGGAATACTCGAGTAAACCTTCACTGCTTCTTGTGAAAATTTACAAGTAATTACCCTACGGAAAAACAAACTAACCCCGAAATAGTCCTGTTACTAGTCCTTGGTGGGTAAGTCCCGGTCCTAGTTTTATCTCAAATATATGAAGAGGATATGTACTTTAACATGGCTTCGTCATTGGAGGTATGAATTAACACTTTAGGCCATAAGTTGGACCTCTCCTGTGTCTGTTCTACAGTACCCGTCTCAAGACCAATGTCGAGGAACATGATTCAGACCACCCCTTAAGAACATAAGGAATTATAAAAAAATATATGTATTCAATTCAATAATACAACGCCCCAGAAAAACTACATATAAGTCAATAATACATATAAGTGACACTTCTTTTCCACTTAATAACCAGTTCGTTGACACGTCCCGTTTAGACAATTGTTTCCAAATTTTCCGTAGGGTATATTTTCAAGAACGATGTAATGGAATATCATTATCTAGATAGGTTTTCGTTGAAATTATCCACTATGTTTTGTCTTCTTTAACAACTATGTTCGTCCTCCTTCCTTAGAAGGATACCTTAGAAGGCAGTTTAGGGCAGCAGCGAAATGTATGGACGATTTTTTTTGCGGAAATTTAAAAATGCCCCTAGCGGAATATTGTGCCACATGACGCAAATTTAAGTAAGATCGGGCAATTATTTCCCGTGTCCCAAAGAGGTCAAAGGTCAGGTTCTTAGTATATCCTTAGTCAATCCTACGTTTTTCACCAATGTTCAATTAAGGAATTGTATTTTTTTCGCAAACATGTAATAGTCAAATATTGACGTGTGTGTGTCCGGCGCCTCGGTGCTTTTTTGCCAACTTTGTTCCAAATTACCTGGTTATGTTTCTACTATACTGTGAAAATTTCAGGACAATCAAACTATTATTATGGCTGTTATAACGGTTTCTTTTAAATGGGACGTGGCACAGCCCACTTCAACCCTGGCTGTAATTCATGCTGTCTTAATAACATGTACCAAAAATAAGCTAGTTAACTCTTTTAGTTTATGAGATACAGCCTTTTAAATTTTCAAGTTTTGTTCCACGCCCAATGATCCAAGCTCGCTCATTTTTGGATCACGAACTTTGCTACCAAATGCATCCACACAAATTTTCAAGGCGATTGGAGAAAGAGCCCTCTAGATATTGCGGTTTCAAAAATATTTTCGAATGGGCGAGGCCACGCTTACTTGATATATCAAAGATGCAATTACCCTAATTGCACCACTGACCACACAGCGACATTCTGTGAACATTTTAAAATGATCCATTAAAACAGGTCCATCCACAAAGTTTGCAATTTCTATCGAAACTACTGCCGAATACTTTTCGAACTGGAACATTTTCATCCATTCGTACGCGCTTCCCAACGTCAATGGCGTTATACAATTAATAAAGAGTATTTTTCTATCCAAGATTCCCAGAATAGATTGATCCGATTGTATCATTAACCAGAATTCTGCGCTGTAGAGCAAGTATTGTTAGGTAGGATCAGTGCCTAGTAGAGTAGGATCTTTGGTTGTCGAGAGGGGGTGATATTAAATCACATATAAGCAGAGGTTTGCGACCAATAAAAATGTTGATTTCGAGGCTGACATTATAGTTATTGTTTAGCAGAAGTTTGACTTCGTGGCTGACATTATAATTTTTCCACTTTAACATTAAAGTTATCAACATTCACACAGCGTCCCAAACGACTAGGCTCTTTGTTCGTTGAAACAATTAACTTAGTTTTTTCCTCATTTATCACCAGACACACTTCTGCCCATTGCTTCACAATGCTAAAATAAGGTCACAGTAACATCGCACAATCCAATGATATCTATATCATATGTATACGCTAACAGCATGTGACTTTTATTAAAGATGGTAGCAGTCCTGTTTACTGCAGACTTCCGCGTGATCGTTTTCATAAGGATGATAACGAGATTTCATAACAGACTATCGCCTTGTTTAGAGCCTCGTTTAGTAGATAATGACTCTGTTAGGTTTATGCCTATTTTCACGAAAACCTCGTGTCGGTCAGTGTCACCCGGCAAAGTCGTATTAGCTCCACAAGGATACCAAACTCAGCCATAGCATCTAATAGTTGCTGTCGTATCAGATTGTCGAATGCAGCATTGTAAAGGATGTAAAGGATCTAGTGTTTATCTGCACTTCTTTGGTCTTCTTTGTACAAATCAGTGTGATGTATAAATATTTCGTCTTTATGCGGATTATTGTTATTCCATGACTAACAGGATTGAGCCGTGAGATAAGATGGCGAAGCCTCTAGATAAGTACAAATCTAAATCCGAATTCGTGCTTCCCCGCAAGGCAGCTGTAATAAATTTTGCAATTTAATCTTCAGGACGGCGGTATTGTAAGCCTTTTACGACCACCAGTCGGATATTGGTACCTTCTCTATAAAGAGAAGTGCATATCCTTGCATATCCTTGAATCTAAATCTTTGTGTGTTTTCACAGTAAGTATAAGACCTAAGGGCGGGTGGATTTGAGTCGGCAGGTTTTTTCAATTCAGTTGCCTTCCTTATTATGCCTTGATATTAAACTTAATGACCGATACCGAAAACAACCTGATTTTGAAGCCAAATTTCTGTATGCAATCTTTAATGTGAAACGCTTTAACGTAACTAATTAAGATTGTCAGAATTCAAGTATAACCACTTTTTGGGAATAAAATAACCATTTCAAACGTTTTTTATACTATCAAATCACACATGTAATAACAAATCCATTTACAACATAAAAATGGTAACGACAACGTCTAAAACGCATCGCCAAATATTGACAGTAAATTCTTCAAAGGCCTACAAAAAACCCAAAATCTTCACCCAAACCACGTTTTTCATTACCAATTGCAACTACACAATTTTTGTTGTCGGTATGACTGCAATGTAAAATTACAGTGTTTGTATTCTGGTATTCTAGTATAATCAAAGAAAACACCATTAAAAATGTCCCTTCACTCCCTTCCCACAACAAATCACATAAAATTCACTTATCGTCATTGTGTTGGTGATGTTGCTTTTTTGTACAAACCTTGCAATTACAAAAAACAATGAGCTCTTCGTGATTTTTTTTTTGTTGCTTCGCGCTATGTAAACAATAACACCAATAAAGGACCAAGACGAACGAATTAAAATCGTAAAAACATACGGTCGGTCGGTCAGTGTACTTGCATCTAAGAGACTTAGAAACAAACAAAATACAAGAACGCTTTAACATAAGACAAAAGATCTTAACTCCAGAGCAAAGAAGAACAACAACAAAAAAAAGCGGCAAGCAAACATAAGAAAACGTGACTAAAATAGAAAGTTCAACACAAACAGCGTCAGGTCAATTAAAAACCTCATGATAGCAGAATTAAACAATAAAATTAGCTCTACAAATGCGTTTAACTGTGGGGGCACTGTTACTGGGCCACTCCACTCTTGTCACTGCTGTTTTTAGGCCACACAATTAACCTAAAAGGCTGAGCAAGAACGATAATAAAATACGTATATAAAAAAATACACTGAAATACTAAAATCCTTCGTCTGAAAAAAAAGTGGAGAAAAGACAATAAAAAATTCATAAAATTAAAGGGATATTTTCCAAGCGACAGAAAAGCCAGTGAGTGTTGGAACGAGCAAAAAAAAAAATCAACACAACCGAGTGAATGTTAAGAAAAAAAAAATGTTAAGTGTAAGCTCGAGGAAAAAAGACTGGATTTAAAAAAATAAAAAAGAAATGTGTTTTCATCGTTCGGTTCAAGATCTATTCTTTTATTGCTAATACAATTTGTTTAACAAGAATTGTGTGAAATGGTTTATGTTGACAGCTGGCAGGACGGATAGCTATTTCGATGGTAGCCAAACCATCTCATCAGCACCCTTTGTTGTGCCTTCTCCACTCATTATCACAACCTTAAGTGTTAAAAGCTTCAAGAAACCATCCGATGTACAAACCATAGACAAGAGCTTGTGTGGATTATGTTGACGTGTGGTCTTCGTTGATACCATTTTCGCACAAGTGTGTTTGGGCTTCACGATGGTTTCGTAAAGCTTTTAACATTTAAGGTTGTGATAATGAGTGGAGAAAGCAACAGCAAAGGGTTCTGATAAGATGGTTTGACAACTATCGAAATAGCTATCCGCCCTGCCAGCTGTTAACATAATCCATTTCACACAACTCTTGTAAAACAGGCCTTATATTTCTGTAATATTACGGAAAATGTGTAATGACATATCAGCTTTTTATGTAACCACTAGTGGACCTGGCAATGCTTCGCTATTGCATACTTAACGAATTCTTATAAGATGTTTAACTTGCCTACCTTAAGGGCTAAGTTTAAGCATCGATCTTGTACGCTCCGTAAACAATTAGTTACCCTAAGTTACTCCTTAACCTGATTAAACAAACAACGTCTCACTAACCAAAATGAACAAATTCGATTCATATCTATAGCTCCAAGTAATATCTGTATACAAATAATACCTTAAAATACTGATCTTTCTTAAAACTTTTTTTTCTCGATCCCTTCTGCCCACCAAGTAGAAATAAAATGTTCGCCTTCATATTCCCGCTGACCGAAAATAAATATTTTGACGGTATATTCATGTCTGCTTTGCCGAGTACATAAAAAGGCTCTATTACTCTACTGTCAGCATTTCCCTTCAAAATGTGTCAGCATCATGTAAATGAGGTTGTATTGTCAGAAATTACCAACATACCTTTTTCGGACCAATTATTGGTAAAACAACCTGGCGCCTTGTAAATAGTACTTAAACTTTACTGACACAATTCTGAAAGACATGTTGTCAAAATGTTGAAAAGTGTCAGCAAATAAAATTTGAAAATATTATGAAGTTAGAAAAAACTATTGAAGTCGTTGCTTTATGTTACAACAACAGTATTTTTTGATAAATTTTGATAAAACAGTACTTTTAGTACTTTTTGATACAATAAAAATATTTTTTGGTACAATTAAAGATCTTTTTGGTACAATAAAACTGTACTTGTCAAATCTTATCTTTTAAGAGCTAAAATACAGTTTTGCCACGCCCCTGCGCCCCCTAATCCAAAATTAAAATGTCGTCAGCATATTCAATTTCGTGTTGCCGTGTACTCTCTGGGTGTAAAATTTTATCTCTCTAGGGCTAAAATAGAGTTTCGCTACGCCCACTCCGCCCACTGACCTAAAATTTAAATTTCGTCATATTCGTATAGCCGAGTACTATCTGGTCATCAAATTGTACCTTTTCGGCTCTGAAAAAAGGGTTTGCCACGCCCACTCCGCCCACTTATCTAAAATTTAAATTTCGTCGTGTTGCCGAGTACTATCTGTGTACCAAATTGTATATCTCTAGGGCTAAAATGTAGTTTTCACGCCCCCTCCGCCTACTGTGCCCAAATTAAACTTTCGTTTGCATATTCATATTCGTGTAGCCGAGTACTATCTGGGTATCAAATTGTATTTCTCTAGGACTAAAATAAAGTTTGGCCACACACCCTCCGCCTACTCAGTCAAAATTAAAATTTTGTCTGCATATTAATATTAGTGTAGCCGAGTACTATCTAGGTATCAAATTTTATCTTTCAAGATCTAAAAAAAGAATTTACCACGCCCGTATCGCCATCTGACCGAAAATTAAAATTTCGTCAGCATATTCATATTCGTGTACCCGAGTACTATCTGGGTATCAAATTTTACCTTTCTAGGTTAAAAAAAATCTTTTGCCACTCCCACTTCGCCCACTGATCTAAAATTTAAATTTCGTTTGCTTATTCATATTACTGTTGCCGAGTATTATCTTGGTCTCAAATTTTACCTCTATAGCTCTCAAAGCTCTATAGCTCTCTATAGCCACGCCCACTCCATCTATAGGACATTTGGAGTAAAAAACTCGAACTGTATTTTAAAAACTCCAGCAGGGAGTAGAATATCTGTTTTTTTATGTAACTGTCAAGTTAAAATATTTCCTTAGCACAGAAATTCTATATTCAAATTTTAAATTTTTCCAGAAATTTCATAGTCAATGTCAAACTTAACAGTCCCATTTTCGTTTCGAGCGTAATCAAGGACGTTTAAAGGAAACACAGTTTGAGTCGACCTATAATGGTATTCATTGCGTTCATTGCGAATCTACACCATGAATGGTTTTAGGCGGTTTGTCACGTTAGACTGACATTGTTTTACAAATTATTTGACTTAAGATTCAACCCTTTGTTTTTCGTTTGTTTTTTTTGCTTTGGTTGAGTATCCTGACACATTTAACGTACATACCGCTTACATCAGCTAGCATTTGCGCTTCTGGGCGATAACAACACGATAATGCTTACAACACGCGATACGCAGAGTGCAATCGTCAGGGTGGGAATGAGAATGTAGGAAAATTCAAATGTAAATATCAGTGAACCCTCAATTTATTTTTTATGCGCGTCTCAACATCTTCGTTTAAGTCATTTGCCATAAAAGAAATAGAACACTAGAAAATAATTTGTACGAAAAGGGTTTAGCTTTTCTGTCTTATGAAAGTAACAGCAGCTTCTTTTCGAAGCCATTTGTTTGTTTGTTTGTTTTTAACTGTAAGTGTTAAATGTTTAAATTCTGTCGCAGAAGTTGTATGGATAATGAAGCAAATGCAGAGATAAGTGGAACAAGGGACCGGTTTTGATAGAATGAAATTTCCCTCTAATGAAAAAGTCATGTTTGATAGTTGTTAGCAGCTGGGGCATATAAGGGCTATTTGTTTAGAGGCTTAGAAAAAATTTTCTAAATAAAACAACAAATTCTATGGAATGGCTAAAATTTTAGCTTTATAAGCTGCAAATTTTATGGCATTTAATGTTTAAAATAATTTTTACCATATGGCCTTCAACGCCCCCTGCAGGAAATTACAGTCAGACATAAAAAAACAACAACAGCAACGTATCGTCCATGGGAATTTGTTTTGTGTGATTTGATTGGAGTCCGTTTAAAGTTTTTTGCTGTTATTATTGATTGATTCATGACGATTAATATGTGGTGCCGCCTTGGACCGTTTCACACTAGTTTCGTAATAAGAATTATCATATCGGCTTTTCATTATTCGATTCATTATTACCATCCCTCATAATTCATTCATAAGCACTTTTACCATTTACTTCAACTTTGCAAGGTTCCCGAACTACGTTAGAATCTTCCGCTCTATGAAAACTGTCCCATAAAAAAACAAAAAATTACCCAAAAAAATTTCCATACAAAATTGGGGAATTTTTCATACGAAAAATCCCCCATACATTTTGGGGAACTTTTCATTTATTTTAGGTAAAATTTGGTTTTTTAATTTTGGGTAATTTTTCATATGTAAAATGACCCAAATTTGCAGGTATGAAAAATACCCCAATTTTTTTCCATATAATAAACCGTGGGGGGCGTGCCCCCCACCGCATTCGTCTTTTAATAATGCTAGATTTGTTTGTCTTTTAATAATGCTAGATTTGTTTGGGACCGGCCGTGGCATAGTGGTTAGAACACGCGACTACCATGCGGGAGATCGCAGGTTCAAACCTGGCTCCAGTCATCTTAAAAGAAAAAAATATATAAAATTTTCTTTCATTGTCGGCTCCCCTCGAATGTTGGTGACAGCAACTTCGCAGTATTAAGCGTCGATTCAATCATCGTGTCTAGTAAGAGCTTCTCAAACAGTGACGTTCGCATTCGTCGATAAACAAGTAGGTGCCGTTAGTTGTGAATCTAAAAATAGAAAGCGTGTTAATTCACAACAACGCGAGAAGCTATCCCATACCTCATTCATGGGGTGCAAAGGGAAATTAAGTTTTTTTAAGATTTGTTTAGAATATTTTTTGGGGTATTTTTCATAAATTTTGTGGGTTATTTTTCATAATTTTTGGGAAAAATTTCGTTCTTGAGTTTTGGGTCATTTTTCATTTTTTTCCGCCCATTTTTAATTTGGGTAATTTTTCGTTTTTTTTTTTTGGGCATTTTTCATAGATCCAGAATCTTCAGCTTTTCTATTACAGTTATTGTTGTCATCAAATTCCAAAGCATTCTATGTCTTATGTGGCAATCCAGATTTGATCACCAGGATGTGTAATCTATGCATAGAAGCGGAGTGAAGTCACCTCGGTGGGATCGTTAAAGAACGTACATAAATATCACTGTCTTTTTTCTCTTTATATTTTGATTAAAAGTTCTTCTTTAAACCCACCTTCGTTCGATCCAGCTCATTGAGAAATTTCATGCACATGCCCCTGTCCTCGCCTTCCCTTGCTGATAATATTTATAATATTCTACTCCCCCCCAACAACATTCCATCACGAAGTTAAAAGTAAAAACTTTAAGACGCTTTGGCATTCCCGTACCAACATGTACCAAGTTAATACAAAGTACACAGTTGAGTGAAATGCTTCGAGGCTGTTGCAACCACTAAGACGACAGTTTGAAATGCTATCAAGCAGCAATGGTGGTAGTGCAAAGAAATGTACAAGAACATAAAAGGCTCAAATCTAACTACTCAGTATCTGTTTGGTTAAAACATGTTACCAGAACTGATAATGGCCACGAAATGCTCATACATCCACACACACAGCAACAAACGTTGTAGCAACACGAATGTTGCTAGCAGAAGAAAAAAAAACAGGAAAAAACGACGCAACAACACCTTACACACAACAACCGCTATAGGGACTACTGTCAGCGGTTAGTAGAAGTAGTAGGTAGCATCACAGCAGTAACACGACACAAATGTGCACTAAGGCAACGCATTAGATGGTGCATGAATGTTGCTGAATGTTGCTTATAAATATAACTATACACACACACACACACTCTATGTCAGGCTCCTCCTGCGTCTACAGGGATACTTATCTAAGGTAGTGTTGGGGTTTCACCTCTAAATGCACTATTATTAGTCATATGACAGCGTTTGCTTGCAGCCACTTTGCTGAAGTTTGTACGACGCGCCGTATCAGAGTACTGATGTGCGTTGACTGTTTACGAAACACATACAACAACAAAAAAAGATTGGAGTATTTTGTGGCATGTTTACTAACATAAGATTGTAGTCAGATATACTGGCCGCACTTTAAGGGCTCTTAGTTTACACGTATGCGTGTGACCAGCCACATGAGTCGTTGTAGTGTTCCATTGGGGTATTTAAGCATTTAGCAAGTGGCCATTTTCATTACTACAACCATTTTGTGGTTATGCGAGATTATGTTGCGGCCTTCTTCACTACTGGGCTGGCTGGCTGGCACTAGCATGAAACAGTTTCCTTTTTTTTGCTGTTGGATCGTTATTATTGTAAAAATGTTGCGCGAAGATTGTGAAACAGATTGGGAAGGCCATGGGGCAAAATTTGGAAACAATATTACCAATAAAATTCTAATACTAAATGTTTTACAGATGATCGAAGAAAAATATTAAAAATTTAGCTAATATAGCATTTTACAGCAATCTCTTGTGATTAACTGCAGTTTCATTTCCAGCTATCGGTTCTACAATTCGTTCATTATGACCAACAATACTCAGAAACGAAGTATCGAAAAATTGATGAGAATCTGAATGACAACAACACAAATCAGATAAAAGCAACACAGAAATCAAAATGATGGGGTCGCTAAAACTTAAATAAAATCTTAGTCGATTTCTTTCAAACAATATAATTTCCATTCACGGGCCAAAACAAAAAACTAGTTTCGCTGCATTCAGACCATGTGAATATCCTTTGCTTTACCCCTATAATCTAGACGAACAGCTGACTTATATCGAAGATGGTGGGCGTGGTCAAATCGTGTCAAAAGGGTAGTAAAGTAAAAGTTATTTAAGTTTTCTCTAAAAATAAGAATAAATGTTGGTGAAGCAGAACGGATATTGAAGCAGATGGATATTGTCCACATTTGACGAAGATTTTTTTTATTATTGCATTTTAGGAAATCTTTGTACTTATTCGTTTTAAATGGCAGCAGCAACAACAATTTATCCATCAGTAGCCACACATGGAAAATAATAGATAGTTCGTCACACCAATTAAAGATATCGGCTCCTTCACCTGGTCCATCCAACGAAGTTTTGGACGCTTTCTCCCGCGCTGCCCATCGAATATATTGCTGAAAACTTTTGGAGCTGAATCAATTTCATTCTTTTGTACAACACATCCCAGCCAGTGCATTTGATACTCATATTGTGGTTGTTTTAGACTGCCGTTTACTGATACAGATCATTCAGCTCATGGTTCACTCGACGACAGTAGTCGCCATCAACGATGATGGGTCCAAATATTTTGCAGAATATATTTCTAGCGAAGACTTCCAAAAAATTTAACCGCTTTTGCCATTACCCAGCAGTCAGCGCTGTAGAGAAAGACAGGTATGGTCAGTGTTTCGCAGGGTCTTTGTTCGTCGAGAGAGGGCTCTGGCATTACATCGCTTGCTTAGAGCATAGTAGCAGGTGTTAGTTATCAATACTCTTCTCTTGATTTCTAGGCTAACAATATTATTTTTGTTTAGAGCAAAGCCAAGGTAGACAAAATCATATACCACTTCAGAGTTATAGTTATAGAACCTTCATGCAGCGTTCCAAACGAGTAGACTTTCTGTTTCTTTGAACGAATTAAATTTGTTTTGTCCTCATTAATCACCAGACCTAATTCTGCCGACTGCTTCCCGATGCTTGATAAGGCTGCAGTTACATCCCGCAGTTGTTGGCATCTAGCATGTGTTGGCATCTAGCATGTGACTTTTATAAAGTATGATTTCAATCGTGTTTACTGCAGCCTTCTGCATAATCATCCCATTATGATGTTAAAGAGATCGCATGACAGACTATCGCCGTAGCTGAAGCCTCGCTTGGTTGTAAATGGCTATGTCAGATTTTTGCATATTTTCATTATAGACTTCGTGTCAGTCAGTGTCATCCCGGAATGTTGTATCAGCTTCGCAGGGATACCAGACTCAGCCATAGCTTCTGTCGTATCAGACAGCCTAACGCAGCTTTTTAATCGATAAGCAGATGGTTAGTGTCGATCTACATTTCGTGGGCCCTCTCTAGGATTTGTTGTAGTGTAAGTAACTAGTCGGTCGTCCAATCAGGTTCCCCAAGACCAGATTTAGTCCTTTACATAACACACAGGACCTTGTATAAAAATAAAACTTAATTTCCCTTACACCACATGAATGAGGTATGGAATTGCTTCTTGCGTTATTGTGAATTAATACGCTTTCCATTTTTAGATTCACAACTAACAGCACCTACTTGTTTATCGACGAATGCGAACGTCACTGTTTGAGAAGCTCTTACTAGACATGCCGCTTGACTCGACACTAATACTGTGAAGTTGCTGTCGACAACATTCGAGGGGAGCCGACAATGAAAGAAATTTTTTTATTTTTTTCAAGATGACTGGAGCCAGGAGTTGAACCTGTGATCTACCGCATGGTAGTCGCGTGTTCTAACCACTTTGCCACGGCCGGTATGCGATGTATGCGATGGGTTAAAAGCTGATCCTGCAATAGTTGTTACACACATTTGCATCGCCTTTCCTAAGCATAGTACATGTAACACTTAGATTCCAATCATGGGACATGCATTCTTTAAGCCAAATCGTGCTTATGATGCATGCACGTTGCCTGATCATCCCTGTCAGCCTTAAAAGCTCTGCCGGCATATCATCGTTTCGCGCAGCTTTATTGTGGTGAACAATATACTTCATCGTCGATGATTTATTTAATTTCGTCACTTATGCTGCCTTTGGGAACAAGCAGACCATGAAAGGGTTCCCTAAATGTCCGTGACCTGATTTCCATCTCTGTACTTTTAGGAAGGAATTCCTGTTGCAAAACCAGGAAAAGCAGTTCTGCCTTGTATGTAGAATCGATAGACTCCTTGAACATTATTTCCATAACCCAGTACGACAGTAGTAAATGAATTCGCATTATGCTGTGTGTCGGAAATAATTATGATGTTCCTCACATACAACAAGTTTTCCTTGCACTAATTGAGAGAGTTAGTTAGAATAGGCATTGGCTATCTTGGTAATATGCAGCTTTGTGATATCTATCTTCCTTCCTTTCGTATTTAGTGCTTCTTAATCGCGTGCGTACATCGGCTGTAACTAGGTGGTGATCCGACTCAATATCAAACGCATGTCCATAATGCTTGAGGTATGCCTTCTACCGATTACCACGTGAACAATCTGGTTTGTTGTCTTTGGTATCCAGGTTGCTTTGTGGATATCTTTATGCTGGAATCTTGTTCCTCTCACTATCATGTTTCTTGCTGACGCGAAGCTAACCAGTGTTGTTGTGTAGACTGAAACAAGAACATCTTGCCTTCCTATTTTAGCTTTAAAATCTTCTAGAACAATTTTAGAGTAATGGGCAGAAGGCACTTTTAATGTCTTTGCCTTTGTATTTCGGCAGGGCGTGCTCACAAATCATCGGATAGTGGCTGTTCGGCCACTTACAGGCTTAAGTCGTGAGACCAGATGCCGATTTTGAATCCGCATTTTCTGCATGACATCTTTGACAAATTTCGTGACGTATTTTAAATGGCATTGCTAGATTCTTTACCTTGTATGGATACTTTAATATCAAATACATCCGTATGTTAGGATACTTTAATATCAAATACATCCATATGTTAGGGTCTGACTATGACTGACTTGTTAAAATTTGTTTGGTTTTTTTTTAAACGGGACATTATACTAATTGGCATCTCCATTGAATTTAAAGAATCAATAATATGTGCCGGTTGATATGTCCTATCTATGACTGATCAGTAACTTATAAATGAGTACTGTCAAAAGGCACTTATTGGCATCATTTTAGGAAAAAAAAATTTTCCAATTTTATTTTCAATCTACTTATGTATTTATTTTATTATTATATTTTGTAATATTTTCATTTGATTTTGTTTCACATAAAAAGTAACTCTGGTCACCCCTTTTTGTGTCACTGCTTAATGTCGCGGTTATTTTTAGGTCTCTAGCAGTAGCACAGTTGCCTTGTTCGCCAGCCAGGTTGAATGCTAGCATGTTGTATACGTATGTTCCTAACTGCGTGATTGTGTGTGTTTGTGCTCTACTCCACTGGTAACCCGTTAACAGGAAGGAAATTAGTTTCTTAGCAAATTGCTTTGGCGGTGGTGTGTTATCTGGGTGTGCCATATCTTGTACCATTCATTTATTTTCATTACCTGTGAGATTTTGATAGAGTAAACAATATTTATAGAAGAGCTTTATGTCAGAGCAACAAAAGTAGAGCCAGGGCAAAAAAAACGGGCTTTTTGTTTACCAAGTTCATTAGCCTAAATTAACAGCGGAGTGGGTGGTGAAACCAGCAGCAATTTTGATTGACAACGGCAACATTATCTACCGTATCTAGTCTACCCTCAGTTTCAATTGAACTTTTTAGTTAATGTTTCTGATTTTGACCCAATTATATTATAACGATGATGATGATGATGGCACTGGCTGATTGCATCATTTGCCTTTAGGTAGGAGGGGGAGTTTATGATTGGCAATAGATATTAAATGGCGGCACATGAATGGATATTTCCTTTTAAGTAAAGTTCGCAAATGGGGTTGCCATTGGGCTTCGTAAAACTTTTTGTGTCTCTCCCTCTCTCCTCTCCTGAAGACTGGTGTGCATATGAACAACGGCACTGATCCACCGCCGTCACCACTATCACAGCCCTTTCTTAAAGGTTTGGGAATATCAATAACTGTTTGCTTTCATTTTATCAGTGGCATCCAGTGGAATTCAAGTGTCATTATAAGACACTTGATACAAGCGCTCATTTCACGATATCTCTTGTGAAACGCTTTGTAAGAGCGCATTTAATTAAAAAATTTTCAATGCAGGTCAAAAATTCACATAGCAAAGGTACCAATACAAAATCTAATACAGGTAGTGGAATACTAATCGCAGCGAAAAACTAACAAAATTATTGATAAACCATTGCAATAAACGCTGTGCGGCTGTGCGGCAATCTGTGCTTCAAGTTGTCCAACCTAAATTTTCAATCAATTTTCTTTTTATTTCAAAAGGTAGCCGTAAAAATTATATTTTCAATTTTTGCCATTCCACCGCTATACTGTTCTCATTTCTCGCCAAAAAAAAAAGACCAACAGAAGCACGAAAGCAATTTGTCCTTTTTTCACTTGGTTCGCGTAAGATTTGCGCGTTTTGTAATCTAAACAATTTTCGGAGCTCTTCACGTACTTTAAATAAAAATCAAATCATTGCAAATGAATAGAAAATTACTCACTGGTTAGAACTTCAAGGCAAGCGTTAGTGATTGGCGGCAAAAAAAGAGCGATGAAAGAGAAGAAAAAATTCTTTAAACACGTTGCCGCTAAAAAAAATTTCTCTGGAACGGGATTTGGTGTAAGCACAATTCAATGACCGTTAAAAGAACGTAACAGAGAAAGAGGAATGAAGAAAATGAGGTTAGCATAACTTTGCTACTTTTACATGAAGAGATGGCAACAAAAGCATTTAAGCGTAAAATAAAAAAGATACATAGCTGGAAGAGAAGAGAGCAAAATGTTTAAAAAAAAAGAAGCGGATAAATTTGATTGATTTCGTTGAATTTATAATTGAACACTTAAGGGCAGAATTCTAAAGTTCATATAAAGATACAATTTACATGAAATGAAATAAAAAATATATAATTTTTAAGAAATAACATTATTAAATTATAAAATTATAAAAGTATAAAATTATAAAATTATAAAATTATAAAATTATAAAATTATAAAATTATAAAATTATAAAATTATAAAATTATAAAATTATAAAATTATAAAATTATAAAATTATAAAATTATAAAATTATAAAATTATAAAATTATAAAATTATAAAATTATAAAATTATAAAATTATAAAATTATAAAATTATAAAATTATAAAATTATAAAATTATAAAATTATAAAATTATAAAATTATAAAATTATAAAATTATAAAATTATAAAATTATAAAATTATAAAATTATAAAATTATTAAATTATAAAATTATAAAATTATAAAATTATAAAATTATAAAATTATAAAATTATAAAATTATAAAATTATAAAATTATAAAATTATAAAATTATAAAATTATAAAATTATAAAATTATAAAATTATAAAATTATAAAATTATAAAATTATAAAATTATAAAATTATAAAATTATAAAATTATAAAATTATAAAATTATAAAATTATAAAATTATAAAATTATAAAATTATAAAATTATAAAATTATAAAATTATAAAATTATAAAATTATAAAATTATAAAATTATAAAATTATAAAATTATAAAATTATAAAATTATAAAATTATAAAATTATAAAATTATAAAATTATAAAATTATAAAATTATAAAATTATAAAATTATAAAATTATAAAATTATAAAATTATAAAATTAAAAAATTATAAAATTACAAAATTATAAAATTATAAAATTATATAATTATAAAATTATAAAATTATAAAATTATAAAATTATAAAATTATAAAATTATAAAATTATAAAATTATAAAATTATAAAATTATAAAATTATCTTTATATATAAAATTCTACCGTACGTGTGTTGTGACTGAACTCCTCCTAAACGGCTGGACCGATTTGCATAAATTTTTTTGTATGCGTTTGGGTGGCGCCCCGGATGGTTTAGATTTACAATTCGGTCCAATTGGACAAAGGGGCGTGGCACCGCCCATACAACTTGAAAATCAAAAGGGCTGTATCTCATGAACTGTCAGAGGTATGAAGATGAGATTTGGTATATATGTTGTTGAAGCAGTATTAATTTCAGCCAAGGTAGAAGTGGGCGGTGCCACGCCCCCTTTTCAAAAATCGCTCTAACGGCTTTTCTAATAGACCGATTGATACGAAAATTTTACCAAGTGGTACTGTTGACCTGTTGATAGTCCCTGGCTATAATAGGCTGTGATTGGATAAAGGGGCGTGGCACCGCCCATACAACTTGAAAATCAAAAGGGCTGTATCTCATGAACTATCAGAGGCATATAGATAAGATTTGTTACAGTATAAATTACTGCAAGTGTGGAAGTGGGCTGTGCCACATCCCAGTTATAACTGCCATAGTAATAGTTTGATCGTCCTCTAAATTCCATATTATATTGCAGTTCGCCTAGAGATAGGTAGAGTTTTTTTTTGCTTTTAAATAAGCAAAAACCGAAAACTTCATATATATTTTTTGAAACCTTCTGCGGAAAACTGTGAAAAATAAGTTATGGCCTTTGAAAGTTGGCAAGCAGAAATTAATTTTTTTAAAATCCTTGAATTTTTGCCTTTGGCGGAAGTCCAATATGTAGGGCGGGATCTCAAACAGCATCAGAAATATACTATTCTCTTCGTCTTGGTTTCCAAACATCTGAATGGTAGGTCAAAATTGGAGCCGGAGCACATGGGGTCAAAATAAGGGCCTCTTGGATTCTATGATGACCCTCTAAGTGCGGGTGTTGTTTCTTAGTGAAATTTTCGTAGGTTCCGATTTTGGTATACGATTAAATTGATCCGTCCTAATGAACAGGCTATTTGGAACTAAAAAAATAAAAAGTGCCGAGGCGCTGCAAGCGTCAAGCGTTTGGTGACCGAATTATCTTAAAAAATGGTAACACGAGTTCAATGCAAATACAGTATTCGGAAATATTCTTGATTCGTGGGCGAAGAAGACATGGCGAAAGAGGTTTTTATGGCTAAAGGCATAAATCTTCAAACGAAATTTTTATTTGAGGTCAATAGGAGAAGGCATAACAAAAATGTTTTTTTATGACCAAAGAGATAGTTAGTATACAGATGGTTCACGCTACTACGGATCAAAATAAATAATTTTGATCTTTAGAAGAATGTCTGTTTCCGATTTGTGGAAGAAGTGGTTTTTCGCCCTACATACAGAAAAAACTTAATCTACATGCCGGCACTATAGATATGACTTTGCTGATGAACTTTTTATTAGCATTTACAACAATGAAACTTAATTGGTTAACGTTAATGTTAAGGAGTTACTTTAAATAAGTTACATAAGTAAATAAACTCAATATATTATTGTCGAGCTTAAGTACCGTTTTCAAAGTACTTTGTAGACCTAAATGTGAAATATATTACAAGTTAATATGCAATAGCGAAGCATTGCCGGGCCCACTAGTAAAATTATAAAATTATAAAATTATAAAATTATAAAATTATAAAATTATAAAATTATAAAATTATAAAATTATAAAATTATAAAATTATAAAATTATAAAATTATAAAATTATAAAATTATAAAATTATAAAATTATAAAATTATAAAATTATAAAATTATAAAATTATAAAATTATAAAATTATAAAATTATAAAATTATAAAATTATAAAATTATAAAATTATAAAATTATAAAATTATAAAATTATAAAATTATAAAATTATAAAATTATAAAATTATAAAATTATAAAATTATAAAATTATAAAATTATAAAATTATAAAATTATAAAATTATAAAATTATAAAATTATAAAATTATAAAATTATAAAATTATAAAATTATAAAATTATAAAATTATAAAATTATAAAATTATAAAATTATAAAATTATAAAATTATAAAATTATAAAATTATAAAATTATAAAATTATAAAATTATAAAATTATAAAATTATAAAATTATAAAATTATAAAATTATAAAATTATAAAATTATAAAATTATAAAATTATAAAATTATAAAATTATAAAATTATAAAATTATAAAATTATAAAATTATAAAATTATAAAATTATAAAATTATAAAATTATAAAATTATAAAATTATAAAATTATAAAATTATAAAATTATAAAATTATAAAATTATAAAATTATAAAATTATAAAATTATAAAATTATAAAATTATAAAATTATAAAATTATAAAATTATAAAATTATAAAATTATAAAATTATAAAAATATAAAATTATAAAATTATAAAATTATAAAATTATAAAATTATAAAATCAAAAAATCATAAAATCGTTAAGTCATAAAATCATAAAGTCGTTAAGTCATAAAATCATAAAATCTTGAAATTTTGATATCTGGAAATCTTGAAGATCATATTCTTGACATTTTGAAATCTTGCAGTCTTGAAATCTTAAAATCTTGAAATCTTGAAATCATGAAATCATGAAATCATGAAATCTTATATTTGAAATCTTGAAATCTTATATTTGAAATCTTGAAATCTTGAAATCTTGAAATCTTGAAATCTTGAAATCTTGAAATCTTGAAATCTTGAAATCTTGAAATCTTGAAATCTTGAAATCTTGAAATATTGAATTATTGAATTATTGAAATCTTGAAATCTTGAAATCTTGAAATCTTGAAATCTTGAAATCTTGAAATCTTGAAATCTTGAAATCTTGAAATCTTAAAATCTTGAAATCTTGAAATCTTGAAATCTTGAAATCTTGAAATCTTGAAATCTTGAAATCTTGAAATCTTGAAATCTTGAAATCTTGAAATCTTGAAATCTTGAAATATTGAATTGTTGAATTCGAAATATTGAATTGTTGAATTCTTGAAATCTTGAATTCGTGAATTCTTGAATTCTTGCATTCTTGAATTCTTCAATTCTTGAAATCTTGAAATCTTAAAACCGTGAAATCATGAAATCTTGAAGACTTGAAATCTTGCAAAGGGAAATTTTGATGTCGAGAAATAATTTCATTCCTCTTCTTCTTATATTTCAATACTCCAGCATTTTAATCTTCTTTTCTGTGGATTTCTTAACTAAGGAATTACTAGTACATTGATCTTCTTAAAATCCAATTTCCTTTAGTTTTTTTTGTCAGCTTAAGCATTAAACGCAACTGCAACAAAAGCACAAATAAAAATCTCATCACTTAAAATTTCTACTCTTGCATTCGAACAAAGTGTTCAAAATATATCCGATTTGTAACAAAACTGCAATAAATTGTAGTTATTGGTATTTCTCGAATCTATTTTTTTTCAACATGCTTCACTTAGCAATGCTGTTTCATTGTTGCAAATGTGTGTGTAGAACGGAGGAAATCTCTCTTCAGCAAAAAGGAAATCCTTTAATCATTGGGAATTTCGTGTCATTTTATTAGATTTGCCAATTTTCTTTTGCTACACTTTGTTGTTAGTGGCTGGCACTCATGGAATTCAGTTTATTAGCCAAAAAGGTATTTTGCAACATAGATTATGTTCAATCCCTGCAGCAATTGAATTTTCTGGATGGATTTCAATTAAATGTCAGGACTTTGCTGTGTGTGTGTGAAATGCTCTCGTGCTACATTGAAGTGGACAGATTTTACAGGTTGTGCGACAGTGCTCGAAAGTTATTTAAAACAAATGGTAAAGTGTAAGAAAAACTTAAAAGTTGACAAGAAGTTTTAGTATGAATAAAAGAAATAATGCTATTGGTAAATTAAGTAAGCGGAAAATTACACTTGTGTTTTTAAAAATTGATGCATTTTATATATGTTATACTTGTTGTACTCTTATATACTTATATTCGATATAATATATAAATAATTACTACAGCTAATTTCCTTTTTGATAATTATTTTACATTACACTATTGATAATTATGTGTTAACCTAAACAAACAGATCAATTGGAATCCGTCAAGGACATTTAAGGTATAAATACAAATTATATTAAATTATAGGTTTTTAACAGTGGTAAGAAATACAAGTGTTGGCGTTTGGAGTTTTTTGGTGTTAGTTTTAGTATTAGTTTTATTTAGAATAAAACATATTTGTTAATTACATATATAATATTTATTATTTAAATCAGTTTAAAATTTATGCCGAAATGAGAAACGCATTTCTTATACGTATTATTTGATTAAATTCTCCTAATTTCAAAAGATAACAATAACAGAAAATATTGTTGTTGTCTACTTTAAATGGGTAGAGATGTCTAAGAATCATTTATCAACCATTACTAATCAAATTTGAATACATTTTAACGTAAAGATTGTTTTTTGAACCTTTGTAATATTAATGTTCTTGATTTTCTTCATATTCTTATTTGACAACAGCAAAAGAAATTTATCCATCAGTAGCCGCACATAGAAAAGAATTCCAAGCGATTCGGTCTTTTGCGCTCCGGAGATAGTTAGTCACACCATGTTTAGATACCAGCTCTTTCAGCTGTTGTTTTGGTTTCTCCCTCCTGCGACGTCCATAAGGTTTATTGCCGAAGACTCTTCGAACAGCATTTTCGTCCATTCGTATGAAATGGTCAATTTATCCCATTCGTTATAATTGAACTAGATTGACTTCTTCGATGTTGTTATACAACTTATACATCACATGGTTTATTTGACGAAGTATTAATTTTGCGAAGTGTTTTTCTTTCGAAGAATCCCGCTTGTGTCATTTTCTAGGATATTGCTCTGTAGAGCAAAAGAGATATGATCAGTGCCTGGTGGTTGGATCTTTGTACGTCGTGAGAGGGCCCTGTCATTACATCGCTTGCTTAGCGCATAGGAGCAGCAATTTTTGATCAATACTCGTCCCTTTATTTACAGGCTGACATTATTATTTTTGTTTACGGCGGAGTCACGGTAAAGAAAATCATCTACCACTTCAAAATTATAGTATTCAACGTGAAAGCAACAATCAATAACTTGCTTTTGTCCTCATTTATCACCCACTTCTGCCGACTGCTTTAGGTTCGCGGGGATACCAAATTCAGTCATAACGTCTAACAGTTCTTGTCGTAATGGACTGTCGGTTGCAGCATTGTAATCAATGAACAGATGGTAGGAGTCGATCTGCATTTATTGTGTCTTCTATAGGATTTGTCGTAGTGTGAATACTACAGGGGGATTTACCATTTTACCAATCAGGTTCGTTAGGATGAACTTTAGTCTTTGGCAAAACAAACTAGACATGACCCTAAATGCGATGGGTAAAAGACTAATCCCGCGATACTTGGATCGCACAAGACATACAACACTCCGATTCTAATCATTGTGCACGCATTTCTAGAGCCAAATCGTGTTTGTAAGGTGGTGCATGCATGTTGCCAGCTTATCCCTGGCGGCGTTATAAAGCTCTGTCGACTCCCATTAGCTGTGCAATTGCCGTGCTGATCTCGTTTTGGCTCGATGGTGGCAAATCAACTCCTTCGTCGATAATTGGTTTGATTTCGTCACTTATGCTGCCTTCGGGAACGAGAAGAGAACAAAAGTGTTCCCTCCACGTTTGCAGTACACTCTGAGGGTCCCAACCAGATTTCCGTCTCTGTCATTACAGTTGGGGATCCCTGTCCCAAAACCTTTGCCTATTACCTTTTTGCAGGCTTCACCTCTATCCTAGGCTATCTCTTTTTCCATAGACACCCCCTCTTTTTCTCATTATATCTCTCTGTCACCTCACGCTTTGCCATTGGCTGCAGTTTTGCTCTGCATGCAGTATCCATTTTCATAAACATTAGGCGACATTCTTCATTGTACTAGGGATTGTTTGAGCGATGTTTTTTATAACCTTGTACGGTCGTTGCGGCAGTGGTCATTGAAATTGCAATATGGTGTCACAGTAAGTCTGGAACATCAGAACTAGTGGAGTTTGTTTTGAAGTATTTGAGAGAATTGGTTGGAGTAGGCTTTGGCTATCTCGAGGGATGCAGCTGTGCGATATTTACCTTCCGTTGCGTTTGGTAACGGGTGTTCAGAACTATGAGGATTTGTTTGAAGTAATTGAGGGTGTTGATTGGAGTAGGCCTTGGCTATCTGGGTGGTACGCAAATTTATGATGTCTAGCTCCCTTTGCGTTTGGTTACGAGCTTTCAGAATTAGGCGGTTTTGTTTGAGAGAGAGTTGGTTAAAGTAGGCATTGGCTATATCGGTGGTATGCAAATTTATGATATCTAGCTTCTTTTGCGTTTGTTAACGAGCGTTTTACCACTTTTAAATGTTACACTACCCACTTGAGACAAGCCTTTCATCGATTATCACGTGATCAGTCTGGTTTCTATTATATCTTTATGCGGGAATCTGGTTACACTTAACACCCTGTTTCTTGCCGACGCGAACCTAACCAGTCTAAATCCGTTACGGAGGACTTGTTGTGTAGACTGATCCGATTGCTGAACCAAGAGCATCTTCCCTTCCTTAAAATCTCACAGAACAAGTTAATTGTGATGTGCAGGGCAGCGGTCTTATATCTCCTCCAGGCGCTCATATAATGCATCTTTAACGTCCTCATTTTTGCCTTGTAACTATATGTAAATAGTTCACTTACAGTTCACTTACAGGGTTAAACCGCGAAACCAGATGTCGAAGTCTCTTGCCAACTATGAATTAACAGCCAAATTCTTGTCTTCCTGCATGGTATTTGTTAAAGATGTCACAGTTTTTTCTTCATTGTTCTTAGCATTTCCTTTATGGCGGTGAAGTCAGCCTTGTATTTATCGAGGACATTCGCCAATTGAATGGAGGCACCATCTCTGTAGAACTTTCGGACATACCAGGTACATATCCTGGTCCTTACAATATTTTTGGGGGACCGTCAACATTTGGTGGATGGATCCAAGATTATTGGAGCTGCCAAAGCCAATAAGAGAGTGTTTGTGTTGAAATTCTGTAAATCCTGTTACCGATTCCCTAAGATGCATCGGTGATAGCATGCCATTTGGGTTGCCCAACATTGCGCCTTCTCACATTTGCTTACACTGCACGAATAATCGATGTCATGGCCCAGTATGCAAGTGATCTTTCGGACATTGTGAGTTGCTTGTGGACATCCATAGAGAAATTCTGCTTGAATAACGATCAGAAAACTCAAATTAGAAAAAGCCCCATCCTCAAATCAATCTTTGTTTAACTTTCATATTATAATGCGATGTAATACCCTTTTTTTAGATTGTTTTAAAATCATAAATAAAATATTTAATTCTGAATTTAAATAAGTTAAATTTTACAATCATTTTATTTAAATCGTGATGGAGTAGCTCAACTGTGTGCAATTTATAGCAATATGCAATATTATATCTCCGAACCTAGTTCGCACAACTGTCTATTGCAACTGGCTTGCAGTTATTTTCTTCTTTACATTCTTAATACCTGATTGAATTGTATGTTTTTGTAAACAACATGCAATATTACCTTTTACCATACTCAACAAACACACATACATACACTTAGAAGCTATGACCTAATACCCAACAAAGAGGACATAACACCACACACTCAACAATAGCAATGCTCTACCAGTGACATTTACATTTAAATGACTCAATAATAATATTCGGTTCCTGGCTTATTATTGTCAATGTCTTTTGTTGGTTTTTGTCATACACTCTACACATTCAACTCTACACATATCTTGGTGTTGTTGTTGTCTGTTTTGTTTGCAATTTTCTATTGTTAACTAAAGTTTATTTTATTGTCATCAAAAAAATAAGGAAAAAGTAAAACGTATACTAATGAAGAAAAAAAAGAAGATAAACAGAATGCCAATATCAACTATATAAAATCCACAGGACTAGTATGTTCCTGCAGAGGGAAAAGTAAACATTTCATATGAAAATAGCATGTTATGCATATGAATTGTGTATTTATAATATTGGCATTTAACAAAACACAAAAAAAAGTACTAAACGAAAGGAAGGAATAAAGATATAAAGAAAATAAGTGAAATAGGTAGTCCAAAATTGTAGTGGCTCTGCACAGGGGCGTTGTTGTGGTAGTAATTGTAAATAGCAAGCAAGTCAATTATATGAATTTGAAAGACAATATATTCGAAGATAGGAAAGCTAACTACACTCGAAAAAAGAAAACAGAACTTTTTATGGTAATAAGAACTAACCAAGAAAATGCTATTAGAATTTTTAATGTTTTCATTATTATTAAAGATTACTGAGAAATAATTAAAGTAAAATGTTAATGTCAAATAAAGGTACTTACACAAACAACAATTACTCAAAATCTCTGAGATAAATCCCAGTTGAAGAATTGCTATGGTCTTCCCAAAGAAGGCATTCTAGAAAACCTTCTAACAGATCTGCTAAAATATTTCCCAAGCCTGACACAATAAAGCCTTCATAAGGAATTTACTCTTCATTCCTTAACGGCATTCGAGCTGCCTGTGCTTCAAAAATCGCACCTTTTAGGAATTGCTTATTCACAGAAGATCATACATAATTGCCATCATTCAGAAGGGAGGGCAGAAGGTCTTCCAATGTCACCCCGTGTAATTTGGAAAGGAAGCAATATTAAGAAGATTAAGAAGACAATTGTAATGCTTTCATACACCTTAATAGACACACACACGCACACACACAAATATTCTTCAATATCTCGCTCTTTGCCTATATATAGGTGCCGTTAGTTGTGAATCATAAAATAGTAAGCCTTAACCTGATCAAACTAACAACGTTTCACTAACCGAAATTATAAACCCTCCTGCAAATTCATATATGTTATAAAGGGTGGTTAAAATTTTAAGGGCCGATGTTGATTTTAAATAAAACACAAATTCTTTAGGGAATTACTGTAATTTTTTTTTTATTATGACAATATTGGAATGGTTCAATTATGTATGGAACAAAATATCGGCCATCCAATGGTAAAATATTCTATGACGCTGAGGCATAATTGAGGTTCAATGCCGTTAATGTGCCGAAATATCTCATCCTTAAACTCTTTTATTGTTGCTGGCTTATCAAAGTACACCCTTTCTTTCAAATAACCCCAAAGAAAAAAGTCCAACGGTGTCAAATCACATAACCTTATAGTCCACATCCATATCTTCCGATTCGGGCCATAGAAAGTTCGTTGTCATCTCACGATAGCGAACACCATTCACAGAGTTGAGGTGGACGGATCTTCAGCCACACTATCGCGAACAGCAGCAATATTTTCTACAGTACGAGCTTTACGCTCATGCACTGGTGTTTTCACATTTCCTACAGAGCCGGTTTGCTCAAATTTTTGAACGATTATTCCGATTGTACGCACATTTGGACGATTAAATTGACCGAAAAAAACGCGAAGTGCACGATATGAATTTTGATTTGAATGCCCATTTTCATGATAAGCCTAAATAACTTTAAAACGTTGCTCGATTGTGCATTTTTCAATGGTTCAAATTGAGTTAGTCTGAAATTCAGAAATGTCAAATGAAATGCAGAAAAGAACTTGACGTTTAGGTGTGGTTCACATTCAACAACGGCCCTTACAATTTAACCACCCTTTAGAAATATTACTACTTACTTACTTAATTTCCCTTTGCACCCCATGAATGAGGTATGGGATAGCTTCTCGCGTTGTTGTGAATTAACACGCTTTCTATTTTTAGATTCACAACTAACGGCATCTACTTGTTTATCGACGAATGCGAACTTCACTGTTTGAGAAGCTCTTTACTAGACACGACGATTGAATCGACACTTAATACTGCGAAGTTGCTGTCAACAACATTCGAGGGGAGCCGACAATGAAAGAACATTTTATTTATTTTTTTTCTTTTAAGATGACTGGAGCCAGGTTTGAACCTGCGATCTCCCGCATGGTAGTCGCGTGTTCTAACCACTATGCCAAGCCGGCCGGTTATTTCAAATAATTTCCCACGTTTTGTCGGTTTATTCATGTCTGCATTGCCGAGCTGACATCATTGTCAGTATTTCCCATAAAAATGTGTCAGCATCGTATAAATGAGGTTGTTTGGCAGAATTTGCCGACATCCCTTTTTTGACGAATTATTGCCCTAATTTTTGGTAAAATAAACTAACGACATGTAAATAGTCCTTAAACATTACTGACCCAATTCTGAAAAATATATTTCAAAATACTGGAAAAGTACAAATAAAATTTAAAAGTAAAAGATCCTACCTTTCTTGCACTATGGCGCAGAATCCCGGGTAATGACGCAGGCGTATCAATCTATTCTGGGAGTTTTCGAGAGAAAAATACTTCGCAAAATATTTGACCCACCATCGTTATCGGCGAGTACCGTCGTCGAATGAATGATGAGCTGTACAACGACATCGACGAAGTCAAGCACGTTCAAATAGACCGAATGCGCTGGCTTGGACACCTTGTACGAATAGACGAAAATGCTCCGTCTCGAAAAGTCGTCGGCAATAAACACGATGGGCGGCGCAGGAGGAGCCGACCAAAACTTCGATAGATGGACCAGGTGAAAGAGCTGTTATCTAAGCTAGGTGTGACGAACTATCTACGGGAACTATCCACCAAAGCTATTGGAATACTTTTCTACGTGCGGCTACTGATAGATAAGTTTTTGTTGTTGCTGCCATTAAAGAAGAAGTAGATTAATACATTTAAAATACTTCATGGTACAAAATACTCTGTGGAACAAATTATTGTTCTTTTTGTGTAGAATATAAGTTCTTTTTAATACAATAAATTGTACTTTTTGGTACTAATGAAATACTTTGATACAATAAATGTACTTTTTTTGTACAATAATAGTACTTTTTGATACAATAATTTGTACTCTTTGGTACAATAAATTGTACACTTTGGTAGAATATATGTACTTTTCGGTACAATAAATGAACTTTTAGAAATCGAGTAATATAAATATAGTTTTACTACTCCCACTCCACCCACTGATCTAACATATAAATTTCATATGTGTTGTCGAGTACTATTTGTGTATCAAATTTTACCTCTTTTAGGGCATAAATACGGTTTTGCCTCGCCACCTCCGCCCACTGATCCAAAATTAAAATTTCGTCTCCATATTCATATCCGTGTTGTCGTGTACTATCGGGGTGTTAAATTTTATCTCTCTGGGGCTAAAATACAGTTTTGCCACGGCCTCTCCACCTACTGATCTAAATTTTTAAATTCCGTCTGCATATTCATATTTGTGATGTCGAATACTATTTGTGTATCAAATTTTATCCCGCTAGGGCTTAAATACAATTTTGCCACGCCTAATCCGTACACTGATTCAAATTTTTAAATTCTGTCTGCATATTCATATTTGTGTTGTCGAAAACTATTTGTGTATCAAATTGTATCTCTCTGGGGCTAAAATAAAGTTTGGTCACGCCCCCTCCGTCCACTGATCCAAAATTAAAATTCCGTCTGCATATTCAAGTTCGTGTTGTTGAGTACTATTTGTGTACAGTTTTGCCACGGCCTCTCCACCTACTGATCTAAATTTTTAAATTCCGTCTGCATATTCAAATTTGTGATGTCGAATACTATTTGTGTATCAAATTTTATCCCGCTAGGGCTTAAATACAATTTTGCCACGCCTATTCCGTACACTGATTCAAATTTTTAAATTCCGTCTGCATATTCATATTTGTGTTGTCGAAAACTATTTGTGTATCAAATTGTATCTCTCTGGGGCTAAAATAAAGTTTGGTCACGCCCCCTCCGCCCACTGAACCAAAATTAAAATGTCGTCTGCATATTAATATTCGTGTTGTTGAGTATGATCTGGGTGTCAAATTTTATTTCTCTACTGCTAAAATACAGTTTTGCCACGCCCCCTCCGCCCACTGATCCAATATTAAAGTTTCGTCTGGATATTCATATTCGTGTTGTCGTGTATTATCTGGGTGTCAAATGTTATCTCTCTAGGGCAGATTTGCCACGCCACCTTCTCCCACTGATCCAAAATTAAAATTCCGTCTGCATATTCATATTCGTGTTGTCTAGTACTATGTGTAGCAAATTGTATCTCTCTCGGGCTAAAATAAAGTTTTGCCACGCCTACTCCGCCCACTGGTCCAAAATTTAAATTCCGTGTTATTGTGTATTAACTTTTATTTCCCTAGCTGAAAAAAAGTTTTACCACACCCACTCAGTCCCTAGGGTCAATAATTAAAAAAATATATAGCCTACGGTAATTTCCATACAGTATACTAGACCGGGTCACCAAAAAAAATTTCCAAAGTCGAGGGCAAATATTAAAGATCACCTCGAGACAACTTCAAAAATAATTTTTTTTTCCTCCCCCACCCCCCGGAAAAACAGCCAAAATCGTTTTTTTGTCACCGCTTTTTTGTTTGTGGCTCGATCGTAACATACAAGACATCGGTGTATTGGTCTCGACGATTACAACATTTGTCCTATAGATGTAGCTGACATACGACATCATCTTGTAATGATGGCCTCATTTAGAGCAATTTCTACCCCTAAAATTTAAATATATTTTTCCCTAGGATTAAAGCCCTTTAAAAACCAAGCACATTTTGCTTTGGAAGTATACAGTTTTATTTAAAAACAAAAAAGTTACGTATGAAAAGATGTATTTACAGCATCAACACTAATATTTTTTCCTGTTGCTTGCATTATTACAGAAAATTATTGCATACTTCTTAGCGATATCGAAAAAAAAATTAAATACAAGTTATTGCATACTTTTTAAAGCAAACAGTGATTTCAAACATGCGGATGAAAGTATTCAATGTCACCAATATTCAAGAAACGAAATTATAAAGATACCTGCTCCACACTGGTAGTATTAAAAATAAAATATAGACATAACTTTGCACTTGTATTCTTCCCATGCAATTTGCAACACTGAACATTTGTGCGAAATGTAAGTGAATCAGCGCTTGGAATGACTAATCAAAATGAAAAATTTTTGCAAAATTAGAAAGTCGTGGACGGAATTTGAGTCAGCCAATCAGCCAATATTTGCTGTAATTACATACATATCTTTGCTCTTTTTTGGGATTTTATTTGTAATAAAAATTATATTTCGACGGTAACTATATTAAAAATGAATTATCTCAAGAAAATATTCAAATTTTATTTCGATGTCGTTAAGACTTATGCAACAATTTAAGCTACAAAGTATGGAATCATTCTTTCAAAAATTTTCCGTCAGCTCTATAAAGTATGCAATAATTTGCAATAATAATGCACACAACATAAAAAAATGTTTTTGTTAATGCTGTAAATACATCTTATCATACGTAACTTTTATGTTTTTGAATAAAACTGTATACTTCCGAAGCAAAATGTTCTTGGATTTTAAAGGGCTTTAATCCTAGAAAAAAATATTTTTAAGTTTTAGGGGTAGAAATTGCTCTAAATGAGGCCATCATTACAAGATGATGTCGTATGTCAGCGACATCTATATGACAAATGTAGTACTCGTCGAGACCTATACACCGATGTCTTGTATGTTACGATTGAGCCACAAACAAAAAAGCAGTAATAAAAAAACGATTTTGGCTGTTTTTCCGGGGGGTGGGGGAGGAAAAAAAAATTTTTTTTGAAGTTGTCTCGAGGTGATCTTTAATATTAGCCCTCGACTTTGGAGAAAAAAAAATTTTGTATGGGGACCGACACGGTCTACAGTATACTAACTACCTACCAAATTTCATTGAAATCGGTTCAGCTGTTTAGACGTGATTGTACCATAAACAAACACACAAACAGACAAACATTCACATTTACAATATTTATAGGGATAGGGATTTATACCCACTACGGTATTTTCTTCATGTTATTCCACGATCCTACTTATTTCTAAACAATTATATTTTTCTTCATGCAATAATTTGTAAATTTTACAATGTTACCTTAAAATGTTCTTTGACATTAACAAGAATATTATTTTTAATTTTTATTGATTTACACAATTGCCAACATAAGCGTCAATCTGGCGTAGCCCACTGCTCAACTGCCAATATTTGCTGAGTGTCTAATGTTTATGTTAAATAAATTTTAAAACATGCCATGCTTCAATTGCTAACCATTTCACTTTGTTCCACTCCATCCGCCAGCAGTCGCTCTACCTCAGACATGTTGTCCTTAGAATTCAAACCACAATGACATGCCATTTATGCCATAACAGTTGGAAAGTACACAAAAAATAAGTGAAAAAAAAACGAAACGAAACGAAATATAATAATAAAATAATAATAATGTTTATTGAATTTGTATATTTTGCTTTGCATATTTGTTGGTTGCTCGCTCGCTTACCCGCTCACTTGCTTCTTTTTTCAAGAAAATTGCAGGGAAATAACAATAAAGAACAACATGAACATAAACGAAAAACAACAACACAAACATAAACAACTAAAGCATAAAACAAACAATACCAGCAATTGGTGAAACGTTGTCATTTGTGAATCGTATGAATGTCTGCTGGGTAGAAAGAAGACTGACTGACTTACAAGGCGACTAACAATGCCACAAATGGCTTGACATACCTTCAATTTGTTATTTTGATTTGTTCTCTTTCCGCAGAACATCAACAGCATCTGGCATTGCGCTCAATTGCGAGAGGGTGTATTTGTTTGCGTGTGTAGGTGTATTTTCTTATGTTGACTCGATTTTTATTTAACAATCAATTTGTACGTACATACCAACGCCTGTCTATCCATCTGTCTGACAATTTCGTAGTTGGACACCCATTCCACACCCCACACCATCCCACTGTACCATCTAATAGCTCGGTTTCGTTCCTTTTTGTGTTCTTTACTCTATCTATACTCTTAGGCATTTAAACTGTGTCATAGCTCAACAAACAACACTAGTTGTTGCCAGTAGTCACTCAATTTCTGCCGCCCGATCCTTTCGAGCCGTCCAAAATATCCATCAATCAATCAATCTTTGAAATTTGCCAACCAATCAAGAAAATTCGTTGTTATTGTTTGCCTTTGTCCTTGTTGTCTTGTGTATTTAACACCAGGCACCGCAGAAATTGTTAGAGATGTATTTTTTTGTTGAGTTGCTTAAGTCAAGTTTTCTATCAGTTGGGGGGTAGGCATTTTTCGGTTTTCTTTGGAATTTAGTCTTTAATAGTTTTTGCATGTAGATGGACACTGATAGAAATGGCTGGGTGTGAGTCAATGGAAGACATTTGCTAGTGGTTGAGTTTTCTTTTAAAAATTATAAATGTGGATTCATTTTCAATGTGGGGTTTCGAACGGATTAAACTGTACCAGAAACTGTTTTTGATCCGGGTTTTTTAAGGAACTTAAAAAAAAACATATTTTTCCTTTACACCGCATGAAAAAGGTATGAATAGCTTCTCGCGTTGTTGTGAGTTAACACGCTTTCTATTTTTAGATTCACAACTAACGGCACCTACTTGTTTATCGACGAATGCGAACGTCACTGTTTGAGAAGCTCTTACTAGACATACCGATTGACCCGACACTAATACTGCGAAGTTGCTGTCGACAACATTCGAGGGGAGCCGACAATGAAAGAACATTTTTCTTTTTTTAAGGTGACTGGAGCCAGGAGTTGAACCTGTGATCTTCCACATAGTAGTCGCGTGTTCTAACCACTATGGCACTTCCGGTCCCGTGATCCCGGATAAATCCTACTATGATGATAATGTCTAGTACTTTAGGGGAGTATGTCATCCTAACTTTCATGGACGGTTCGAAATTAAGAGAAAGATCGGGCTGTGGAATCTAACACAGTACAACATTTTTCAGCTCATTGATTTAGGACTCAATTCTGAGAACTGCACGTGAAAATAGCCTCAAAAAGAAGAATTTCTGCATCATTCGTTTTGTCAAGTTACATGCCATAATAATCTAATATCGATTTGATGTTAGTAAGTATCGTATAGGGGAATTTGTTACGTTTTAGGCTCTATTATTTGACATAACTCGAGAACCACTAGTCCGATTTAGCTAAAACATATTTATCCTGAAACAAATTTAATCTGTTCATATACGGTTTCCCTACATAAGCAACAGTTTCACTTTTCTATTTATCTAATGATTTTGAACTTGCTTTATTTCGTAGCAGTTACAATAACACTGTTGTACTCCGTGGCATATGATTTACGGGGAATATTACTTATGATAATCATACGCCACCATATAACAATATAACAATATAACAAGCGAGCCTTAAACGTGACAAATTCCCCTATACGATACTTACCAACTTCAAATCGATATTAAATTATTATGGCATGAAACTTGACAAAACGAGTTATGCAGAATTTCTTCTTTTTGGGGCTATGTTCACGTGCAGTTCTCAGAATTAAGTCCTTAAATCATGTGTTGTACTGTGTTATAACTGTAGCATAGTTCAGGTCGAAATAGCGGACACTGGAATAGCCGTGGGGAAGATTTAATGTCATGGGATATTAGGCGGTAATATTCATATACCTAATAATAGTAAAGCAGCCACCAGATCCCTGAAGAACGTGTACACAACCACCACATATTGGAAAATGCCGGTCGTCTCTGGAGAAAAAAGCGAGACATTCAACTGTTGCCCACACATGGGTTTCAGGACATGGAGACATATAACGTCGTCCGGGTATTCATGTGCTCTATGTGCAAAAAACACATTCTTAGTAAATCAAAGTTAAAGTTTGAAAGACATATTGAGCAAAATGTTCGTGTTCATGTTCGTGTTCATTTATCTCGATTTCTAAAAGAGATAGCCTGCTTTTGGTGATCTGAGACATAAACAGTTTGGTCATCGGTCACTTATGGACAATACCTGTCTATTAGTATTGCCAAATATCCATGCCATTATCAGAGCATGGAAATGGCTTGAGAGCGACGTTAACCGAATAGTTTAGGGATATTTGGTGCGAAAATTTGTTGACGGCATCACAACGGGACCGACACAAGGGCCCAAGTGAGCTGTGCTGAACGCGGCTGCCGAATTAACCTAACCAAGTCTTCAAAATATCACATTTGCTAAAAATTTCGTGGACTTCAACCAATGAATCATTGGAGATGTAACATAAGACTGCAACCGTTGATTAGAATCAATTAAATGATGAAACAACGTTGAGGAAGAAGAGGAGACCACTGATCATCTTCTATATCAATGCCCTGCTTTTCGTGACCTGAGTAATTAAAATGTTGGTTATGGACAATAACTGTCGTCAGTAGGTTATCTGCGGAATATCCTTGCCATCTTCAGTGCTATGAAATGGCTTAAGAGCGACGTTAACCGAATAGATTAGGGATAATTGGTAAGAAAATGTGTAAATTGTATCACAACGGGACCAATACTAGAATCCAAGTGAGTTGTGCTAAATGCGGCTGCTAAATTAGCCTAACCTAACCAAACCTAAGTCTTTAAAATATCACATTTGCCAACAATTTGGTGAACTTCAACCAATGAGTCATTGGAGCTGTGACATAAATGTACGACCGTTCAGATTTATAAAGATTTATGATGATAAAATGCTGGATGGTAATTTTTTAATAATGAATCACTTAATATATGACAACATTTCCAACCATGTCTATGGTATCATTATCTCATAACGAATGATTTTACACCGTATATTTTTTAGTTCCTGTTTCCACTGCAACGATAATTGCACTTTGCAATTCAGCGAATGTCCCCGGAGCCACACGATTAAAATATTTTATTAATTCACTAAACATCACAGCAATTGTGTGCTTCAGAAAAAAAACAGTTTTTTTTTCACTAACGAAATTCCATTAATTTACCAAACGTTAATGATTAACTCTTTTATTGTCAACACAACTCATTGACCGAACGTTTGTTGACATTGCCAACACATGATTCTACTTAAAAAGCGAACAGCATAACATCACTGTCAATTAATTTAAACAAATAAACTAATTTGTCAATGTTAGATTTTTCAAACCACAAAATAAATAAAAAAATTAACGTTTCAAAACAAAAAAACAAGCAACAAATCAAACAATCATAGAAACGAAAAAAAAAATAGCTAACAATAGCAGAGATTATAGTGAAAAACGATGTAATATACAGAACAGAGAAAAAAAATACCGTTATAAAAGAGCAGCAAAAGCACTTTGATATGCAGTCATACGTATACACGCACGCACACACACACACACGTCAACTTTCACATCATTTGACAGAAAAAAAAAACAAATAGAACGAACGACCGAGAACATCAATATCAAAATTGTACAAAACTTTTTTCATTAATTTGCTAACAACATCGAGAACAGCTATAGCAAACAAACAGGATAAATAAAAAAAACGAAAACAACAACCAATACCTACAACTAACAT
The DNA here is from genome assembly GCA_964034835.1 of Muscina levida. Taxonomy (NCBI): domain Eukaryota; kingdom Metazoa; phylum Arthropoda; class Insecta; order Diptera; family Muscidae; genus Muscina; species Muscina levida. The sequence continues at coordinate 28,358,625 of OZ035883.1, read as the reverse complement.
GTACAGTGTAGGGGTTAAATACACAGACGCATAAACAACTTACTGTACCGCATTACAACTACACAGACAGTCGCTATCCCGTTTCTAGTCACCTGAATGTAAAGTAAAGGACATGCACAAGTAAACACACTTACTGTTGGGGAAAAGTTTTCCTTTTGAGTGTGTGTGGGTGAAAGTAAAACTGAGTAAGAGTGGCAGAAAAAGAGGCATAGTTACGCTAAACGGATATGTTGTCGTGAAGGAAAGATATGTAACTTAAAATACACAAATTTAAAGTTAAGGATTTTAGCATATAAATGATAATTTGCTAAAGCTTTGTTGTTAATAAGTATAGGGACTGCGTTACGTTAACTGATGTCACACTGTTTGCTTACTAAGTTTTTGGATCTACTTTACATAAATAGTATAAACTACTAGAAAGACAAGAAGGATCTCCATTTCTATGCCTCTTCCTTTTTTCTATTTCTCTTCTCGATTTAAGTGCTCGACATAGGGAAATTAATATATCAGCATCGTATAATGATGCTGAGAATTATGTATACATTTCGACTATTTTCTTCATGTCAAAATATCAGCAACATTAATCACACAAAGGTACTTATCACTTAGTTACCATAGCATGAGGAAACAACCATTTACTGAGTGGGAGTGCGTGTGTGTGTGCGTATGATTTAAATGATATACTCAACCTTCTTTAAGGCATGAGAAACAAAATTTATTTTAAGCTAGACATTTCGTATGTAACACCTTGAAATGTTAATTGCAGATTTATATATGATCATTGTAACACTTAAGTAAACCGTGTCCTATACCATTGAAATGTTGATGAAACCAAAAATAAATTCCATTAGAAACGTGTGTAGGGTTAAAAAAAGGCACAAAATACAAACTCACAAATTGTGGTGTTAAATGTTAGAAACGGTTGCCATTGAAATTCTTTTAGGCACAAATTCCTATTCATTTGCGTCTTGAGCTGTCTAACAATGATTTGACACGCTTTCAAGTGGCCACGTGATTGGAGTTTATTTATGCGACTTTAGATTATATGGTATGGGATTTGAATTCATATGTTAAAGATTTTGTTTTTCTTACCTTCGAACTCAGATTTCTCACAATAGAAATCAGAAACTCAGCCATTGGCATTACTGAGGAAATCCGGCCGCGGACGCGGTGTGTGTTAGCGGCAAGTGACATTTTACGAAAGTTGCGTTTCAAAAAGTTTGTTAATTTTGAAATTTTTATATAATTTTTACATTTTTATATTTTTATATTTTTATATTTTTATATTTTTATATTTTTATATTTTTATATTTTTATATTTTTATATTTTTATATTTTTATATTTTTATATTTTTATATTTTTATATTTTTATATTTTTATATTTTTATATTTTTATATTTTTATATTTTTATATTTTTATATTTTTATATTTTTATATTTTTATATTTTTATATTTTTATATTTTTATATTTTTATATTTTTATATTTTTATATTTTTATATTTTTATATTTTTATATTTTTATATTTTTATATTTTTATATTTTTATATTTTTATATTTTTATATTTTTATATTTTGATATTTTTATATTTTTATATTTTTATATTTTTATATTTTTATATTTTTATATTTTTATATTTTTATATTTTTATATTTTTATATTTTTATATTTTTATATTTTTATATTTTTATATTTTTATATTTTTATATTTTGATATTTTTATATTTTTATATTTTTATATTTTTATATTTTTATATTTTTATATTTTTATATTTTTATATTTTTATATTTTTATATTTTTATATTTTTATATTTTTATATTTTTATATTTTTATATTTTTATATTTTTATATTTTTATATTTTTATATTTTTATATTTTTATATTTTTATATTTTTATATTTTTATATTTTTATATTTTTATATTTTTATATTTTTATATTTTTTTATATTTTTGTATTTTTGTATTTTTGTATTTTTGTATTTTTATATTTTTATGTTTTTCAGCCGCTCATTACGAGACTTGACCTAAGTTTAGACTTTGAAATGGTACGAATTTATTTGCCAACTTCGAATTGCTCCTACATGTTGTTCTCATAATTTTATAGTAAAGAGAATCGTTTCTCGTTCATCCTGCAAGAATATCGGCCAGTTCATTATTTTGATTTAAGATATTTTTTTAACCTATTTTAAATATTTATTTTGTATATTTTTTACCTTCCACCTTAAATGCTCCATATGTTAAATAACAAATAACTCAGGGCACCACTTCAAACGCCAACGCACATCCCAACACAATATGACCGTGTTGTTAACATTTCATTTTAGATTACTCTCTATTAATTCTTAAATAGGAAATGAAATATACTTTTGAACAAACAAATTGCTAACATATTTTCTTTTTCTACGTTTCTATTCCAACTCTCAACCTAAACACCACTACTGACCAACCAACAACGTCGGACGCGCCCTTCCATATCCCATGGCAAATGGACAATTTGGGTGGCCACACATCAACAATGGTCGACGATACAACAATACCATTTGTTACGCTTACGCTCTCTGAATGATGACTTCCAATAATGTGTTTTGGTTGTTGCTGCTGCTGTTGGTCTTTTTTTTGCTTTTTTGGTATTTATGTGTTGTGGCCAAAATAGGAATCGTTAATGGGCAACTCAATGGGATCATTGCGTAGCAGCTCACCTGGACCCAAAGGTGAAGTGGGTGTTAAAGGTGAAATGGGCCGACCAGGAGAACGAGGCCAACAGGGCCAAAAAGGTGAACGAGGTGATCCAGGAATGACAGGCGAAAAAGGCGATAGGGTAAGTACAATAATTGCCATAACAAGGGGTATAAATACAAATACATACAAATTTATTCACATAACTAAATACAACGTAAATAAAAACACATACACATAAGCGTATTTATGCGTGCATATATGTCTAAATGTTTATGCGTGGGCGTATATGTGTTAGTTTATGTCTTTAATCACTTTGCTTTTGGAAATAACATATTTTTACGTATTTAAGAGCCATAAATTCATGATTTACACCCACACTTAAGCACACCCATAAATACACGGGTTAATAGGGGGCGCTACGTTTAACACAAATACATGTAGATATTTCTATGTGTGCATGTGTGTGTGTCGTTAAACAAATCTGTTACGAGCATGTGTTGGTTTAATTTCTGACCTATTGATTACTTAATTGATTTGACGCTCAAAGTGGTTTTCGGTTTTACACGAAACTCAAAAGAACTGAAGAAAAGTTTTTATACACAATATTCACCCTCGCCCCCAACTTGTGTAACTTGTATTGGGTATTTATGGTCATAATATCCTTTTCAATTATAAGATTTCTAGACATATAGAGAAAGGATAAGTAAGAGAAAGTAATTGCTAGAAGTATAAATAAAGGGATAATAAAAGTTTTGGAAATATGTTTGTTGTTGTTCGATAGATAGCAGGTGAGTCAAAGCAAAAGTTGGAGTTTTTTGTAGTTGTACAGAATGAAGCTGTAAAATAGTGTTAAATTTCGGAAAATCTTGTTTGATTTGATATCCGAAAGTAACACAATACCGTTCTATTACACACTGCTACAACACGGAAAAAATTGAAGGATCTTGGGGAGTGACTTAGAGCATGGTGTAGGTCTGGTCGAGTGGAACATATATCTGTATATCAAAGTTTGTCAACACACTCAAAATCTTGACTTACGATTGAAAATCTTTGGTTTCGGGTCTTTCCTCACTTATGAGTAGACAACATCAGAACCGTGATTTTGATTTATTAACATTTTTGGAAAGAGAATCTCAGACCTTTCGAACGCAATAATTCCTATATTGAATGAAAGCTCTAGTTCGAACTTTTTTATGGCTCGCTAAAATTTTCAGTTTGACCTAAAATAGAGATTGAAATATGTCCATTGTTTTAGTGATTTATTATATCAGAAAGCTTTAATGAAATATTACGAGAATTTTTTTTGTGGAACATTTAAACTTTCTATCTCACTCCTTACGTGTCTTTTTCGTCCTTATTTCGAGTAAAGTCTGAAAAGTACCTTAAAATATAACTTTAGAACATTAAAATTTTCTACAAAAATATTGCTTAGAAAAGATAGATATTTCAAACTATATTTTAGGTTAAACTTTGTTCACTGTGCCATTTGTCCTATATGGGATCTCTCCTCCCGGACTTTTAATATACTCAACTAAGGCCTTTATTCCGTAAATGAATTATTCCACCCACAAACATTTTTTAAACTGTGTAATTAAAAGACCAAATTTAATAAGTATGAAAGTTTCAGTCGGGTAACCAGCTAGGTTGGCTAGGGATTAAATGGTTTTCCAAAACTATATCCTGTTATACTTTTACATAATACAGAATTTGGGCACGATCGCGTTGGGTTTATTGATATTATTACTCGATTTCTAAGGCGGGTGGAATATAACTTTTGTATGTTAGGTACCGAAGGGATGTTCCAGTTTTTTCTCCAAAACTTTATCCTGTTATAGCTTTACATAATAAATAATTTGGGCACGATCGCGTTGGTTGTATTGATTTTTTACTCGATTTTTAAAGTTGATGGAATGCTACATTTGTATGGTTGGTACCCAACGGGGGGTGGCTAGACTTCCAATTTGTTCTCCAAAACTGTTATATCTTTACTTTACAGAATTTGGGCACGATCGCGGTGGGTGTATTAATATTATTACTCGATTTAAAGAATGATATTATACATTTGTATAGGAGGTACCAGAAGGAGCGTGGTCATGTCGCCGATATGCAATCCCGTAAGTAGTTTTAGAAAAGTATTATTTCATTCAAAGTTTCAAAACAATTGGTTACGTCTTTCGTGCGTCTTTATTGTGCGTACTAGTCGGACAGAGAGACAGACAGACGGACATGGATTAAAGACTTTTAAAAGTCATGAATCGGTTCTAAGAAACCTAAGGTCTAAAGTGAGTCGTAGGTGGTATCAAATGATATTTACCCGTAGTTTAGGTACAGAAGGTACCATTAGGGTTAGGCCATTCTGTCACATAACTACATTTTGGGAAATAATAATATTGGTACATTTTCATAAGGACTAGTGAAGGTTTACTCGAATAATTCTGCCCATAGCCATGCAGGCAGACAGCAGCACAGATTGAAATGGATACATAGTCTTAAAAAGTCCTGAAACGAATTTGAGGGGAACACGTCTCCTGTCCAGGTGGGGATATAAAACAATCCTCCGGATATTGCGGTTAAAAAAAATAGGCCCAACGACAAACTCATTTTCATACATATTTATATATACTAGCGGACCTCGTCTCGCCCCAAATTAAATCCTTCAGGTAAACTCAGTAGAGAGTGGTATGATGTACAATGTTTTTCGATTAGTTTTCCGCCGCAAAAACAAACAACGCAGGCGGTTCTCCAAAAAGGCAACGTTCAGCTGACAGCTCAAAAAGCAGCAAAATTTGAGATTAATCCCACATACTTCCAACGATTGGCCTTGCGATTTATTGATTGTCATTGCCAAAGTCAACCGAACGGGGAATTGGAGTGGATGATCTGTTGAAATAATCGGAACTCTTTATGTAAGGACTTCTTCTACTTTGAATTTGCCCTTGATGATCGTCTGTTAAACCACATTGCTTATCAAATTCTTGAGGGACAACCGCGTACCGTTGCACAATTTCGGTTTATTCAGATCCTGCAATATGATTATAATCGTTTAAGCGAGTTGAAAAATTCGGTCGGATTGTTGGTTGCTCCATCCTCGTCGGTCATGCTGTAAACAGATTTGTACGAATGCATTTCTCCAGCGATTCGACTTTCTAAAATGAAATTCAAGCTATCGATGTCTTTATTCTGGTATTACTGCCCGTTAATTAATCCAATCAAGATATTTATAATTTTGTGGAATGTGATGAGTTGCTCTTCCGACGAACTTGCAAAAATTTGCATGAATCGATATCAATTTAGTCGAAACATCAACACGAATTTGGCCATTGGCAAGCGTCTGCAGTTGTCTAGAGAATTCAGCAGACGATGGGGAGGGCGATGGGAGGTTCTGCAATGCGGCTGTCATGTTCGTGGTTAATTTCAACTTCTTGACATTGACGACGATTTCATGGATCAAATCGGATTAAATCACCTCGAAAATCCTCCATGATCGGTCAACTACTTCTAAAGTTTTTTAATCGTTATCGCGCATTCATCACAAATGTTGGTTTGGAATTCTGGCATCAAATTCGCTGTTGCCCAATTCTTGGTCATTGTGTACTTTGGCTTTTCAACCGTGAGAAAATTCATCGACAATTTTAAAGCGGTATTTCCAGTGGGGCTGCCTTTTAAAAATGTGGCAGCCATACCAGAGGACGCAGCGGCCAACGTTATTTGAGATCTTGACAGAAATGTTTGCCAGAATCAACAAAAAAAATGTCTTGCCTGTCCCAACCGGAGCATCGATAAAGTAAATGCCTCCCGTTTCATCGTCCACAACCTTTATCAGCGAATCGTATATGTTCATGTATTCGGAATTTAACAGCGGCACATTTGTTCGAACTCAGCTCATCTCGATTATAGTCTTGCTCCCGTTAAAATACGCGATCAAATGCATCTTGCATCGAACGATTTGGAGCTTTGCCGCACATGTCATCCGGTCGGGTTCGAAGTTTTCTGAAAAAGTTATCAAATTGATAAATATTTCATAGGATATCAATATTTTTTTTTTCTTATTATTATTGATCTCGTTAAATTCTCCAACCAACATTTATCCAAACATCGTACCTTAACATCGTTCAAAATTATCAAATCATGCGGAAACTACAAAACTTCGTCGATAAAAAAATCAAATTTTTGCGATTTTCTGAAATTTTCCTAGATTTTCCCTTAGAATTTTCTATATTTTCATTCGAAAAGCCATTTCGTCACAATTGCGCACAAAATTCCATACAAAAAAGCAATTTTTCGCATAAAAAAATCCAACCAATTACGAACAATTGAAAAAAAATTGAGCAAAATGGGCAAGCTGTTCTAACTTGAAGAATTCCTATACACTTTTCACACCATTTTTATACATTTACATTACATTTTCCAAGCATTACATCGAATTTTCAACCTTTACATCGTCTGAAAACTTCAAATGAAGTTATACAAAGGAATATGTCGTCGAGTTTTTTTTCCGAAATTTTCCGAGTTTTCCACCAAAAATTTGTCTATTTTTCCATTCGAAAGTCATTTCGATATCCGAAATTTTTGACATTTACATCATCCAAATTTATCAAAACATACGAAAAAATCTAAAATTTCTCGGAAAAAAATTAAAATTTTTGGATTTTTCCAACCAAAATTTTCTTTTTTTCTATTCGAAAAGCCACAACGGAACAATTGCACACAACATTTTAGACAAAAATTCAATTTGCGTTTTTAATCAAATCAAGCGATACAATGCAAATTTTTTTCGAAAAAATCCTAATTTTTTGTGTTTTTCCGGAATTTCCCGAGTTTTTCCATTCGGAAAGTCATTTCGGAATAATTATAACAAACTTTTCTCAGTTCACATCTTCCAAAATTATCAAATCATACATAAAAATCAAAATTCCGTCGAAGAAAAAAAAAATGAATTTTTCGAATTTTTCAACAAAATTTTTTTATATTTCCATTCAAAAAGGCCATTCGTAACAATTGCACACAAAATTCCATACAAAAAAGCAATTTTCGATTTTTCCAATTTACCGACTTTTCCGGTGGATTTTCCTAAAATTTTCTTTCACATAAACCTTCTCCTGCCAGTTACGAACAACTGGAAAAAAAATGTCAGCAAAATAAGCCCAGCCGTTCTCAATTGATGAATTACTATAAATTTTTTACACCATTTATCTTAATATATATAAATTACGTGTCACGTTGTTTGTCCGCGATGGACTCCTAAACTACTTAACCGATTTGAATCAAATTTGCACACCGTGTTCGGTATGATCCAACTTGAAAGATAGGATAGCTTACATCTTAAAGGGGCGGCGCCACGCCCCTTTTTTCAAATATCGCTCAGACGGCTTTTCTAATAGACCGATTGATACAAAAATTTTACCATGAGGTACTGTTGACCTGTAGATAGTTCCTGACTACATTTGGTTGTAATTGGATAAAGGGGCGTGGCACCGCCCATACAACTTGAAAATTAAAAAGGCTATATTTCATGAACTATCAGAGGTATGAAGGTGAGATTTGGTATATATGTTGTTGGAGCAGTATTAATTACAGCCAGGATGGAAGTGGGCGGTGCCACGCCCCCTTTTCAAAAATCGCTCTAACGGCTTTTATAATAGGTCTATTAATACAAAAATTTTACCATGATGTACTGTTGACCTGTAGATAGTTCCTGACCTCATTTGGTTGTAATTGGATAAAGGGGCGTGGCACCGCCCATACAACTTGAAAATTAAAAAGGCTTTATTTCATGAACTATCAGAGGTATGAAGATAAGATTTGTTATATATGTTGATGGAGCAGTATAAATTACATCCAGGGAGGAAGTGGGCGGTGCCATGCCCTCTTTTCAAAAATCGCTCTAACGGCTTTTCCAATAGATCGATTGATACGAAAGTCCCAGGCTATATTTGGTTGTGCTTGAATAAAGGGGCGTGGCACCGCCCATTCAACTTGAAAATTAAAAGGGCTTGCAGTATGAATTACAGTAAGGGTGGAAATGGGCTGTTCCACACCCTTTTTAAAACAAACGGTTACAACTGTCAAAATTCCACAGTATATTGCTGTTCAACTAGAGATATGAACAGTAAGGTGGGCCAATTTTTTTATTCGCACAAATCGTAACCAAAATCGGAATCTACGATGATTTTCAAGAAAATTTCACCAATAAACTTTGTGTCTAAAATCAATTCCTAGCTCGCGTTGGGAAGCATGAAGATTTCAGATAGAGATTTTTTTTGTTTTTAAATGAGCACAAACCGAAAACTTCAGATATATATTTTTACAGACCTTCTGCGTAAAACTGACTTCCCAACGAACTAAATGAGGTATTACAGAAGCAAATCTATGTATTGGTTAAAAAGTTATGGCCTCTGAGAGTTGGCATACAGAAATTAAGTTTTTAAAAATCATTTTTCAGAATATTTGCTCATTGCTAAAAAAAATCTCTACCTGAAATCTTCATGCTTCTCAGCGCGAACTAGGAATTGATTTTAGATATATAGTTTCTTAGTGAAATTTTCTAAGAATTCTTCGTACATTCCAATACTGATATACGGTTAACAGGTTGTTTTTTTTTTTGACGCGAACTAATTAATTCGCCCTAATGATCAGGCTATTTCGAATAAAATAAGTTAAAAGTGCCGAGGCGCTGCCCACGCACTTCAATAGTTAACTTTTTACCTGTATCAAATAATGGTCCGTACACCAGGCAGTTGAGGATGCGCAGACTAAAATAGTGATTTTATGTATTTTTCAATTACTTCTCAGGAGAGCGAATCGGTAATAAATCATATAAATAGAAAAATTAAGCAATATTCATTGTAGTTATACTACAATGGTTAAATTTTTATAGTATATCAGATGTAACATTAGCAAACAATTGAAAATAACCTATGCATGGGGTATTTTCTTGACATATAGAACTTCTGATAGGTATAAGTGTAAATCTAGCTGTCATACTAATGAAGTGTAATAGACTTTCTTTTAGTATACTTTGCAAAATCACCATGTAAAAACTAACAAGAACAAAGTTTACAAATCATGCAAATTTATTTTCAAAATGCACGTTCTGTTCGCCAAACTTATGGAGCCCTTTATGAAGTTGAGGGTGCATGTAATGATGCATCTGAGCAGCTAATAGAAGCCATCGACGCTGTAGACGTTAGTATGACAGGGGACTCGAATTTATCGAACCGACTTCATTCTCTGGAACTCGGTCTCTGCAAATGCTGAGGAAAGACCTTGGCCTACATTCATATAAAATCCAACTGGTAGAAGAAGTAGAGCCAATGGACGATCATGTAACTGTAACATGCCATACAGCGCGTGAGACCATCACTTTGCTAAGCCAAACGTTGGTGACCGAATTATCTCAAAAAATGGTAATACGAGTTCAATACAAAAACAGTATTACGGATTATTCTTGATCCGTGTGAGAAGAAGACATGACAAAAGCAGTTTTTATGGCTAAAGGCATGAAGCTTCAAACGGAATTTTCATTTGCGGTCAGTAGGAGAAGGCATAACAAAAATGTTTTTTATGACCAAAGAGATAGTTAGTATACAGATGGTTCACGCTACTACGGATCTAGATAAATAATTTTGATCTTTAGAGATATGTATGTTTCCGATTTGTGAAAGAAGTGGTTTTTCGCCCTACATACTGAAAAAACTTAATCTATATTTTTATTAGCATTAACAACAATAAAACTTAAGTAGTAAACTTTAATGTTAAGGAGTTACTTTAAATAAGTTACATAAGTAAATAAACTCAACATATTTTTGTCGAGCTTTAGTGCCGTTTTCAAAGTACTTTGTAGACCTAAGTGTGAAATATATTACAAGTTAATATGCAATAGCGAAGCATTGCCGGGCCCACTAGTATATATATAGATATATATATTATATAGATTTGTCCTTTGACCTCTTTGGGACCGGTTAAAGTTGTCCAACTGACACACTAACGTTCGAACATTACCGAAAATTCAAAGTTGACTTTGTTCTTTCCTCAACATTTCGGATTAACTATAATTTGGTAAAATTTCAACCAACAGGAAATGATTAAGAATAGTGGAAGGCTACTCGATCCACTTACGTTACAATCCTGAATATTTTTCTGATCAACAATCCAATGTTACCGTAGAGCAGCATATCGCTTTAGTAACCCTAGCTTTCACCTTTTTCATATTTAGCAATATGTTTAAAAGTACACATAATAGTCTGACACTTCATTGTAGTCCTATTTGGATGTCAAGCCGTTTGTATAACTCTAGCTTATCTTAATTGATTGAAAAATTTCCATCTCAATTAAATAATAAATTACAGTACATATTGCATAACACCGCATTAGGAGTCACCAACAATCTACGGCTGTTATTGTCTTGGGATTAACATAATTACCATCGTAAGCCATACATTGGTATAGCAACATCTTTCCTTGCCAACGACACCCTTCGTCGTTTTGCACGTGTACCATAACCGACTTTTTCACTTTAACATTCCCCCCTGCGTGTGTGTGCTCTTAATGCCATGATTAGCTAATTTCATTGTTGTTGTTATTGATGACGACGACGACGACGACTTGAAGAAATCTTATAAATCCCTTAATTATGGGAATAGTTTCATTTCATTTCATTCATTACTTTTGTTCTACAGCAAAAACAATACCCACATCTGTACATGAAGTAAAATAGAATGATGTGCGAAAAGTACAGAGCAAAAAATTAAATGAAAGAAAAAAAAAAGTTAAATACATTATTCTGTATTTGTAATATCGTGCACACACACACCCCCACACATATGTGATGTGTCATTATTGGTCTTATGAATTGTTTATGCGTCCTTTATAAGGATATGAAGTTTTTGCTTGCGAGTCATTACGAGTGTCGGCAGTCACTTGGCCAATTTAGAGTTGTAATGTTGTTTAATTAGTTGGCAAGTATAAAACGTATATTGAGTTATTAAACGGAATGATTTTCATGTAATTTCCTCACCATCAGTCATTTGTAGGAGGTTTGTTTTTATGGAACTGCGGCAGTGAGTCAGGAGTTTTGATGTTGTTTTTGGCGATACATTTTCTAGAGTGAAATGACATGAAAATTCATATATTGTGAGATTGTTTCAATGATTACTTAATTTGGCATAGCATAATATAAAAAGGAGAATAACGTATTATGGTGGTAATGGAAGAGTTAACGTTAATTTCTAATAGAAATATTATCAGATAGAGAGATTTGGCACATTGAGCTGTAATCTAGGCCACATTATAAGATATTTCCCTAAGTGCAATAAATTCTACTACAGAGCTAAAGGAATTCATCAGATTAATTGTAAAAACGAATTTCGAAACATCTTCACTATTTTTATAGGGTGTAAAAAGAAGCATGTCGTATTGAAGTAAGATCAGCTATAGTGACAAGAATAATCAACAGAATAATTGTCACGAACAAAACTAAATATATCGTACTTCATCCCCCTCGTTATGTATGTCGCAGTCACGTCGAATCTCTGTCGTTTTTTTTTAAATGCCATCGCTGATGTTGTTTGTGTAATTGAAATACGACTGTCCTTGCTCCTATTATGTTCTTCTTCAGATGATGAAAAATTCTCAATACTACAGATTTCAGTTAATTATTTATAATTTTATTTAAATAAAAAAACACTTTCGAATGTTGTCGAAAGTCGACTACGACATAAGAAATTAAGGGGGAATATAAAGTGTAGAAATCAATATGTCAAACATTTAAGAAAATAATCCATATCCATGTACACAATTTTCTGGAATTGTCCCAAAACTATTTTAAGTGACAAACATAAAATCGATTTTAAGCCCCATCCAATTACATTAAAATTACAAATACACAAATGTCAAAGATTACCTTAAGTCTCTAAATATATCCCAAAAGAACATAAAAACGATAGCGTATATTATTTTTTATGAAATTTAAATTCTTTGCTGAAACATTAATGATTCTTCAGCTAAACTCATGAAATATTAAGAGACGACAAATGTTCGTTTTCTCGAAAAACGTTATCAGGAAAAAAAACAAAAGAATTGTAACAGCATACTATAAGCGTATATGTGGGTGTATGCCAGCAAGGATTTACTCTATGATATTATGAGCATTGAAACTTAAACCCTTTTTATGTTAGCCTTGACATCGGTCTGACCCACATTAACAAATTTTCAAGGATTTGGACAGACTGTGAGATACCACCAGATTGGTATGAAACATTAAGCCATATGAATAGTTCATGAATGTACTCATACAAAATATTAGCTGAACAAATTTAATGGGATATGATATTTTTGTGATAGTGACGAAGGTATGCGAATCTGTGTGGGAGTAAGAGCATATGTATAATTCCAAACAGGATTACTTTGCTAAAATTAGGCAAGATAGGTAATTTGGGCGAATTACCCACATATAGTTGGATTTTGTTACTTTATTTATAAATAATTTTAGAAGGATTTAGATATATTTTTAATATTTGTACTCTCACACATAGAAATTAGGGGTTTTTATCATTTCCCTGTAGTAAATAAAATAATCGGTTGAAAAAAAGACTAACAATTAATTAACTATTTTGGGAATGACTACAAATTAGTTTAAATCTCATGCAGATATCAACCAAACTACAAATAAAAGCAAAATAAGTAAATAAGAAAAAAAAAGTAGCATGTCATGATGTCAAATGTCTTGTGTTGAAAAAACTAAGTAATTTCAATACCTGTGCCACACTCCTTCCGGTTACTCCCAAACAAAGAATAGAATTCACCCCTAAAGTTTTACTATATAAATTTCTACCGATTTCAGACAAATTTTGCAAAATGTGAAGGCATATAAAAACCTGACTCGCAAATGAATATGTGCTATATAGGTCAACCAATCAGACAACAATCAGACATATTTTTCAAAAAGTATTTCTTCTCCCAAAACTTGTAAAGGGAAAACTGGAGGATATTTGCATTTGGCCAATTTAGTAATATTGTTTTAGTAGGCAAAACACCATTAGATTATTAGACCATTTCATTTTACCAATTTTTTCGAAATTGAAAAAAAGTCTTCTTTTTAATTACCTAAATCGTTTTCCTTACTAAAAATATACATAGTACACAGTTTTCGTTTAATTTTTATCACTATTGATTATTATTGCTGCTGCTGAACATATGTCATTTGCATGGTCCTGCCATACATCAAAGGTATCGTTAGAAAGTGTTTGTCAATTGTGCATTTAAAGATATACAAAAATTAGAGCCAAAACTAAAAAAAAAAAAATTTGTATGGGCCAAAGTAGGTAAATTTTGAATTAAAATTTAAAAATTTTTAGGTTTGAAAGGTTAGTAAACTCAAACTATTATCTAAAATGTTTTGATGTCTTCACAGAAAATGTGCGAAATATTATTACCTTTAAAACAAGTCTATTCTGAACAAAATCGGTCAAGCGTATCAAAACTTTTAATCATATAAGTAAATCAGTATTTTTGAAACATGCCTTTTTGCAGCCAAAAACCTTAAACGATTTTGCACGACCCCTAAACGTTGATCAATTTTCAAGTTTTATATACCAAAATTTTTGTTTTTTTAAGTAGAATTAGAAAATATATTATCCCAATGACTTTTCGAAAAAATTGGTATAATGAAATGGTCTAACCCATATGCGATTACATACATATCTTTTTTGTATGTCCCCACCAAATTCAGTAACATTTTGTACAAGGTAAACACTTATAAATACTGAATCAGGGATGAATAAGAATGAATTTAATGAATTTAATGAATTTAATGAATTTAATGAATTTAATGAATTTAATGAATTTAATGAATTTAATGAATTTAATGAATTTAATGAATTTAATGAATTTAATGAATTTAATGAATTAAATGAATTTAATGAATTTAATGAGTTTAATGATTTTAATGAGTTTAATGAATTTAATGAATTTAATGAATTTAATGAATTTAATGAATTTAATGAATTTAACGAATTTAATGAATTTAATGAATTTAATGAATTTAATGAATTTAATGAATTTAATGAATTTAATGAATTTAATGAATTTAATGAATTTAATGAATTTAATGAATTTAATGAATTTAATGAATTTAATGAATTTAATGAATTTAATGAATTTAATGAATTTAATAAATTTAATGAATTTAATGAATTTAATGAATTTAATGAATTTAATGAATTTAATGAATTTAATGAATTTAGTGAATTTTATGAATTTTATGAATTTTATGAATTTAATGAATTTTATGAATTTAATGAATTTAATGAATTTAATGAATTTAATGAATTTAATGAATTTAATGAATTTAATGAATTTAACGAATTTAACGAATTTAACGAATTTAATGAATTTAATGATTTTAATTAATTGAATGAATTTTATAAACTTTATGCATTTTATTTATTTTATGAATTTTATAAATTTAATGAATATTATGAATTTTATGAATTTTAAGAATTTTTGAATTTATTGAATTTAAAAAATTTAATGAATTTAATAAATTTAATGAATTTAATGATTTAATTAATTTAATGAATTTTATTAATTTAATGAATTTATGAATTTTAGAAATTGGGTGAATCTTATGTAATTTATGAATTTTATTTTATAACTCAGAGTTTAACAATATCCACCAACATTTTAAAGAAAAAGGGGTTATTTTTCAGTCAGTTGATCTGACTGAAATTTCTCTACTGGTTATGTATAAATATTTACCCGAAATCTCTAACGCCCCCTTTATTAGCATTTTACTACGTTCACCTGATGTAAAATATTCGCAACTTTTAATTTTGCCTTCTAATTTAAGAAATACCTTTCCAATTACTCGCCATAAACTTTTTAACAGATTATTGTGCTTATCTCTTCTGTTTTCGCATCCGCACACGAACATCATAAATTCTTCATTTTATTTATTACCATTCTATTGCTTTTGTTCTCTTTTTTTAAATCCTCCACATTAAATTCTTATACTCTAAATCCAATTTTATCAGTTTGCCAGATTTAACATTTGCGTTATGATTTAAGTTTTCCAAAGAATTTAATTGTTCCACAAAACTTATTTATATTTATTTAGTGCTATTGTTGTATAACAGCAACTAGGAAAATTGTTCAACAACTACTGCAACACAAGTGTTGCCATCTCTCTCTACATCTATTCAGTTGAGAAATACTCAATGTTAACAACGAACGCCACTACTGAAAATAACGAAAAAATAAAACTCCACAAAACACTTCGTCCAGGGTCCTGGTGGTTCTAGTCATTCATACTTGCAAAATTATTGTTAGTAAACATTTCAGATGTTGTTAGTTTTAGTTCGGCATTTGTTTCTGTTTCATTAGGTTTTGGAAGATTTTAAGTGTTGTGCTGCATAAAAAGTACCATAGCACACTAGTTTATGGTTTTTGTACTTTATAAACAGTGGATTAAAAAAGTAGGGATGTATGGTGAGATGTGTAGATAGAAGAAAGTGACTGTAAGGAAATGAGAAAAGCTAAGAAAACTTTATAAAATGTACTAAAAGTGGTTATACGTTACGTTGAAACATACTGATGTAGCAGCAGGTAAGGCTGAGCAACTTGCCTGGCGTGTTTAGAAGAGTTCGCTATAGTTCGCTCAGCTGTTAATGTAATAACTAGCTCTAGGTGAAGGTAAATGCATAAAGTTCTCCCAAAGGGATACAAAGGGAAAATAGTTTCTTTGCATAAAGCCTTGTATGTGGTGATAAAAGAGCTTAATGCGGTTGATTGAGTAACAAGCTCTGTATGCGAGAATCTCTTCTATATCTAATTCATGGAATACAAAGGGAAAAAGTTTTTTTTACCTGGAGCGCAGTACATGGTGATATATATGTTTAATTTAAATTTCACTGTAAAATATGGTTTCATATTATTAATCGACTTAAATTGAATTTTTCATAATAATAACTTCGAAATATAGTCCAATTTTACTTATAGTACCACTCTCTTACTTTGTCAAAATGGCTATAGTTTTGTTTCCTATTTCGTAGGAATTACGTCAAAGTTGTTCATCAGCTATCGACAGTACTTTAACAAAAAACTTATAATTTATTCTATGTGTCTCTTAATTTTTGACTTATTTTTATGATACCACTGTATATTTTTCAAAATTGTTCCATCATGTATGCTATGTGTTTGTGTGTGTCTGCTGAACACAAACTCTATATGATATGTTATTGTGTGAATTGTACTCGGGAGAATAGCATGTATGTATGTATGGGCACGACTATTTATTTATGAGTGCATAAAGAAACACACACACCCACACACACACACTCCTACATGTCCAACATTTGCTGAAACCGCATTTGAATCAGACAAGAAAAAAACAAAATAAAGCAGTTCAATATCTATGTTTCGATGAGAGTTTTTATTTAGGATGAACATTTTTTTCTGCAAATCATAAATAAACCCCATGCACCATTTTCAATTGGAGTATTATGGCAAGGACGTAACGGAAACGATTTTAGATTTTGTTAAGCAAATCATTTATGACACCTTTAGTGTTTTATAAATGAATTCGAATGGATGAAATCCTTTGATTACTTTTGAATGCATACATGCACGTACTATAGACTTGAACTGATTTTATAATACCAAAAAATATGAAAGTTCAGAGGGTTCGTTGTAGTTATAAAACACAAAAAGGATTATTGTTTTGGAATGTTGTTACACTTTAGAAATACTAAACAACAACATAAAGAGACAAGCACACTTCGGATTCACAACATAAGAAATTTAAAGGCTCTGTGGTCCCAAATACTACTCTTGTTTCATTTTTAAAAAAAATCTGAGGAATTATTTCATCAATTTTGAAAAATTTACGAATTTCATGAACTTTATGAATTTAAAGAATTTTTATGAATTTAATGAATTTAATGAATTAAATGAATTTAATAAATTTAATGAATTAAATGAATTTAATGAATTTAATGAATTTAATGAATTTAATGAATTTAATGAATTTAATGAATTTCATGAATTTCATGAATTTAACGAATTTAATGAATTAAATGAATTTAATGAATTAAATGAATTTAATGAATTTAATGAATTTATTGAATTAAATTTATTTAATAAATTTAATGAATTTAATGATTTAAATGAATTTAATGAATTAAATGAATTTAATGAATTAAATAAATTCAATGAATTTAATGAATTTAATGAATTTAATGAATTTAATGAATTTAATGAATTTAATGAATTTAATGAATTTAATGAATTTAATGAATTTAATGAATTTAATGAATTTAATGAATTTAATGAATTTAATGAATTTAATGAATTTAATGAATTTAATGAATTTAATGAATTTAATGAATTTAATGAATTTAATGAATTTAATGAATTTAATGA
The DNA here is from genome assembly GCA_964034835.1 of Muscina levida. Taxonomy (NCBI): domain Eukaryota; kingdom Metazoa; phylum Arthropoda; class Insecta; order Diptera; family Muscidae; genus Muscina; species Muscina levida. The sequence continues at coordinate 28,340,524 of OZ035883.1, read as the reverse complement.
ATTTAATGAATTTAATGAATTTAATGAATTTAATGAATTTAATGAATTAAATGAATTTAAAGAATTTACTGAATTTTATGAATTTAAGATTGTGATGAATTTAGTAATATTAATGAATTTAATGAATTTTATGAATGTAATGAATTATACAAATTTAAGGACTTATTTTCTGAAATTGTTTTATCAAATTGTTAAAATACTTTCCAGCGCTTACTTTGATGTCTTTGCGTCGATGTCTGTCTCAATTCGTCTTTTGGAAACTTTGTTGGCAGAGCTCATTGACGACTGCCAATTTGTTGGCAGATGTTGTCTGTTACTATGTATGTAAATAGCTTTATATTATTTATTATTACAGCCTCTGTCAAAGATCAACAATAACATGTGCTCCCCTCTTTATCCCACAGAGGTACTCTGCTGCTCCCCTAAGTTTAACCTATTTGAAGATTTAATTTCTTTAGTTGCATTGATTTAAATGTAAATTAATTTTATTTTACTTCCGCTAATACTTTAGCAACTCAAATATTCATTTCAAAGTTTGCCAACACCTTGGGAAATCACATCAAGTGTCATCTATTGAACATAAATTCCCCAAGGGTTTAGCAAAAGGACAAAACTCTTGACTGAACACCGTTGATATTCCGTAACCAATTAAAAAGTTTTCCCTTTCGACATCCGTTGACATTATTTAACACCAATTTTGTCGGTTCCCTCTTGTCCGATTTATTTGCATAATTTAATAGATTCTTATCTGAAGCAATCACCACAGAACATATTCCCCCGTTTAATCTTATCTAAATTGGGGATAAAATTTAAATAAATTCCATTAATTTTACTCCTAAAAGCAAAGGGAAAAATACAATGGATTTGAGCTGTTGAAAGTATCTATGGGCATGGGCATGGGCATAGGAGTCAGTGTTGCTTTTTGTTCGTACTCTAACTGGAATCTAAATCACCAACATCACTGATGACTCTGGCCACAAATTCGACACACATTGATAACACAAGGGAACAAGGTATTTGTTGTTTAAGAACTGAATATTGTTTTAAAGGTAATTTGGGACGCTGAATCCAAATCTGCACTTAGTTTTTTTGTATCAGCTCGACTTTTCGCGATATACCGTTATGTCCATAACTAAGGCACTTCCACTACAAATATTTAAATAACTTGATAACGGTTCACCATATTCAATTAAAAAAAAACTTAAACTCGGCAACAAAATTATCTTTAATCCGTGTCTACATTGTTTTTAATTTGGCTTAGTAGTTTCAGAGATATCGTTGTAGTTTTAAAAAATAAAAGAAAAAATTTACAAAAAAAAAAAAATTTTTGTTTTTTAAAAATTCATAAAAAAAATTATTGCAACATAAATCACAGTGTTTGTCTTAAAACATTTAGTTTAATATAGTGTGAATCAAATGAGCTTTATTTCATTGAAATATCTGCACAACTTTTGATTTTGTCAACAATTTACTGAGATAACTAAATTTACAAAAATCACGATTTCCATACAAAAATAACATTTATTAATATGTTTGTGAAAGTGTAACTCGAGCAAACCTTAACGGATCGTTATGAAAATTTATCAGTATTAATATTTTTCGAAACGAACTTATGGGATTGTAAATGGGCGGAATAGCCCCACCCCTTCTGGTACCTCCCATACAAAATTACCTATTTTTGGATAATTAATATATCTTCGATAGCTGCCAAACAGACTACCGGAGGATATTGAAATTTGGTCAGTTTATTTATCTTGCAAAAATAGACAAACCCTAAAAAAAACCGAAAGCGTTGCCATACCCCTTCTGGTACCTCCCATACAAATGACCGAACTCACCCCAATAGTCTTACATACATATCTTTTTTGTGAGTACACTGAATTCAGTCAAACTATGCGGAAGTTTTACGGTTATGAAAATATAAATCTGGAATGAATTTGCACTATATCGGATCACCCCTTCTGGTACCTCCCATACAAAATTACCTATTTTTGGAAAATTAATATTTCTTCCTTAACTTCCAAATTGAAACCTGCCGATTAATTAAATTTGGTCTGTTAATTAATATTGTAATAGGAGGCAAAACTAAAAATTAAACTATAAATAAATTTGCAAATTTGTCATGATTTTTAAAAATACAAAATTTTAATTTTTTTTGGGTAAAAACAAAAAATTGCGAAAAATCTGTTATCACCGAATTTAGCATAACTCATTCAATTTTCAATCGATTAATATGTACATACATGTTTTAGAAAGCTATCTTAATATGATATTCAATAAAGCTAATAAAAATAACAATTTGCCCCCAACCGATTAACTTTCAGCGTGAAGAAAATTAAAATGTGTAATTTTTTGTGTATTTTTTTTTTTTTTTTTTGAATAAAACAGCCTTTACTCAGTCATTTTTTTTTTGTAATATTAAAAAATTTGATTTTTTTTCAAAGGTAACAACGATATCTATAATAAAAACATAAAATTTTAAAATCCGGCTTATGAAAAAAAAATTATGATTTTTTGAACTATAATTTTTTGGAAAATAGTCGAAAATACGATTAGTACCTGTAACTTAAAAATTCGAGCTGATGGAGAAAAGTGGAGATTAGATTTGAAATCAGCGACCCCAAATTAGTAAAAAACAGCTATCGAATTCCAAACAACACTCAAAAAGTTCAATTTTGTTCCCCTGTGTAATTCATCTTCCTTTTGAGCGTAGCAAAAACAAAATAACACAGCCATTTGCACTCCATTTGACCGCCGCTATTGCCACAAGCCCCTGGTTTTTTTTTCGTTGTTTGTTTGCTTTATAGGCTACACTTGATATCGCACTAACTGAGACGGTGATACCGACGACGAAGGGAAAATGTAACAAAACGCCGAAACAGTAGAGGCGACAAAAACCAAGACAACCGTGAATAAATGTGGGTTGATGTTGTTGAGGCAATAAATAAAAACTCAACCAAAGTAAGATAAATAATGTGACAAAGGTCAAATAAATCTTCTCCTTTTTGCATTGAGATGTCATACGGTACATAAGTTTTACGAAACGATATCGGTGGGGGTGCTGGTGGGGGATAAATGAACAACAACACGACACTGTGGGAGAGGGAAATGTTGTAGGAACCATGTGAAATAAATTTCCATCGCTTATAGCTTCAGTATCCAGTATTTCATAATCTTCCAAAATTCATTAAAAAAATTTTAAAATCTTGAAATTTCATGAAATTCATAATTTCCAACAAATTCATTAACTTTATTATATTTATAAAATTCATGAAATTCATAAATTTCGCAAATTCATAAAATTAGTAAAATTCATAAATCTCATAAAATTCATAAAATTCATTAAATTCATTTAATACATTAAATTCATTTAATTCATTATATTCATTAAATTCATTAAATTCATTAAATTCATTAAATTCATTAAATTTATTAAATTCATTAAATTCATTAAATTCATTAAATTCATTAAATTCATTAAATTCATTAAATTCATTAAATTCATTAAATTCATTAAATTCATTAAATTCATTAAATTCATTAAATTCATTAAATTCATTAAATTCATTAAATTCATTAAATTCATTAAATTCATTAAATTCATTAAATTCATTAAATTCATTAAATTCATTAAATTCATTAAATTCATTAAATTCATTAAATTCATTAAATTCATTAAATTCATTAAATTCATTAAATTCATTAAATTCATTAAATTCATTAAATTCATTAAATTCATTAAATTCATTAAATTCATTAGATTCATTAAATTCATTAAATTCATTAAATTCATTAAATTCATTAAATTCATTAAATTCATTAAATTCATTAAATTCATTAAATTCATTAAATTCATTAAATTCATTAAATTCATTAAATTCATTAAATTCATTAAATTCATTAAATTCATTAAATTTATTAAATTCACTAAATTCATAAAATTTCGTAAAATTTCTCACTGTGCGACTAAGTTAAACTTGAAACTTTATTAAGAACTAGAATAAGGACAACAAAGTAATACCACAACAATAGGTAACTCGATAGTACTAGCAGCGCAAGAAAAAGTAAATACAACACAGCAACAAAACGCTTAGAAGTTCACATCCGTAAACTCATTCACACACTCGCGCTCGTACATGCAAACAAATACACATACACATACACTATCTGCAACACCTATTGCTAAACAACCTTGAGGACAATTTGGATAAATATACCAAGTTTAAAAAGAAAACACATTAAGACCATAATGTTTTTTTTACGCATTCATATCTTGGTAGCCTTTTGTACTCCAGTGGCGTGTTCTTTTCCTCCCTAAGTTAAGCTTCCCACAAATATTATGGACAGGAAAAAAATTGGGTGTATATGATATACGAGTCTATTTAGAAAGGGAAAAGTGGTCTTCACACATACGTATATGTAACATTTACTTATTCACACATATATGTAGTTAACTAAATGTGTTCCTTTGTGCGCGATCATACTGACAACCATTTCTAACAATCTGTACTTTATGATGACACTAGAACGTATTCGGTATAAAGGACAAGATTTAGGTTAATCCCAGAAAACAATTTTAGTACAGGGCTTCAGAAGGAAAGATTTTGCACCACTGGGTCACGGCAGTTGTAGTTGCGTTACAAGTAATTGAACTTGAGACTTGCAGAGGTTTAAGGAGAGGTTGCAATACGATTTTGAATATGCAAAATTATTTTCCGAGAACTTGAAAAGTGCAAGTGGCTTTAGTCTCTGGCAATACAGACAATTGACCGCTAAGAATTGAAGTTGTGTTTAAGGCACACTTGATAATTTTTTACATCACAGGTACGCCTAAGTTTGTTCTTCCAGAAATTTCACAATTTTTTTTACCAAAATATGGCTCCGCGGCATTGTGTAGCGACATCAATCTCAAGGTGGGTATTGTAGCAATTGAGAAGGTTATTTAAAAGACTTAGAAGGTCTGCCGGTTATGCAGCGTAGCCGTTATCTAGCATGTATGGCTACACACTGCAGCTGGTGATGTATTAGGGTACGTATACGTCACGCAGTTTAATGCTTATACGTGGTATTAGGAGTACTTTAGTCCACAAAAATATTAAAAAGTCTTTTTCAAAACGAAACTTATACATTTAACTTTGACTTTATAGAGCTGAAATCCAGATAAGTTTTAAACTGGTAAGCCTCGCTTTTGTTGAAATTGATCCAGTATATATTTTAGAGAGTTTGCCAGGTATTATCCTTGCCTCTATCGTTTTCATTATAAGACAACTCATTCACCATTTCTTCACTGGGTCATCTCAACCAGACACATAAGGACTCTTGTCCTTGCGTAACTATTTCCACACCAACAGGGAATAAATCCACAAAAAAAAAAACAAAAACTCTACCCCAACATGTACACTTGAGGTACAACGTGTGTGCATGATAAAAAACTCAATGAAGAACAAACACAAAACCAAAATGTTACGAAAAAGAAACAAAATAAAACTGACCAACAAAAAACTAACGAACGAAAGTAAAACACATTTTATCCCTAACGACAAACTCAAAACAAATCTAGCAAAAAAAAACAACAAGAACACAAAAACACACTACAAGCCTGCAACTGAAACTACGATTTTCACTTGGGAAAGAATGTGAAAAAAGTAATGGTCCATATAAGAAGGCTTCCAAAATCACTCTTGGCTCATGCCTTTCTTCCCCAACCCCAAACCCATTACAAAAAAATGGAATAGAATACTAAGTGTTTGTTACAGGCCACCGAAAAATTCAAATCCCAAAAGGCAGAAAGCATATAAAGCAACAACTTAAAATCATCAGCGGGTAACTACTTGAAGTAGAGTAGAGTATGTTTGTGTGCCACACAATATCCACTACGATGTGTAGATGCCACTTGCCACACGCCATCGTATACCATCATATCACAAATGAATGTAGAAACGCAGGGCTATGAGAAGTAAGTTTTTTTCTACTTCTATTTTTTAGCATCCTTCTTAGATATTGTGTTCGTCTTGGACAACAGTAACAACATTAGTTTTTTTCACTCAACCATGATTGCTTTCATGTCGAAAACATAGACACACATACACAGAGAGAAAGGGAGGTAAATTCGAAGTTAAGCTGCCTGACACGCAGCCACAGTGGGATGGATGTGAGTTAAACTTTGGGGGGAATTATAAATTAAATGTCGGTGAGTACTAAGAAAAACGGTTATTATAAACACGTTGTCGTGTTTATAATATACCACAGAGCTGTATGTTTATATGACATATGATATCCGGCATAAACACATGACCATTAGGATGTTAAAATATTTGGTGGCTACTACTTAAATTAAATTAATTACAAGTTACAAAACAAGAAGTGGTTATTTCACTAACGATTTATTTATGAAACCAATGACCGACAAATGCGATAGCAACACCATCAGACCCCATTACCCATTCAAAATCAAACTTTATTGCCCTCCATGTGTTGGCAGGTCTGCCTAGAGTATGAAGTAAATTACTGTTCTTCTGTTTGTGTACTCTCTATTTATTCTTAAACTTAAACTCGAGTTTTGCTACCACCAGTTTTATTCAATTTTCTCCCACTGTTTTTCTGGTGAAAAACATTTGTTAACTTACACCAAAAAGCACAGCGTTGGCATAGTCCATGTATAAAACCCAAACTTTATACGAAGGCTCATCGTTTTATACGCTTATTAGACAATTATGCATTTGCTTCATAGCTGCCTGACTGGGCCCCCATCCCAAATCATCATGACCACTTTGTTTTCTCGCACATCATTATTCTCAAGCCCTAAAAAAAATTTGGGAAGCCTGTTGTTCGTCTTTGCTAAAGTCTTATTTCTTACAGATTCAAACACGCATATGATTTCTTTGCTTTGTGTGTGTTGGTATGATACGTCTGCTGGCGTAAGTGCTAGTGATGGACTAGACGATCATCATATTATCTGTTGGCAACAGACACGTAAATAATATTAAATATCCTTTTTTACCACTCCCCAATGAGAGCGCCACAAAGATGTGTTTAGCATTTGAATAGTTTTGTGATTTGGCACTTTTTCTGTTACATCAAACGTTTTCATAGTTACTGGCTGTTCTATTGAGTTAAATATTTCCGTATAGTAAAAATTAAATTAAGTGTAAAATTTTCGAAATACTAAGAGGGGAGAAAAAGTGGAGAGTAAGGGAGAGTGGGTACGACGAAAACCATTTGTTAAAGCCCTTAAAAAAAGTGATGCGAATGGAGAGAGGGATGATACGGAAGTGTTTTCTAAACAGAAATGAACAATGTTGTCCTATGGGAGTAGTTAAAGAACAAATTTAAAGAATTTATAGATTTTATTACATGTATTAGCAATTGGCATGTAAAGGGCTGTATATTGAGCCATTAGCCCAAAAAAATATAGACGCTATTAAATGAGTGCTGAAAATTTAAAAGGCAATAATTATGCATTAGTAAATTTATCTCAATTTTTGGGTTTCTCTTACCTTATTAGGGTCGTAGGCATCAAACATATCCCAGTCTGTGATACTTAAAGGATATAACATTATACAGACAACCATTTCTAACAATCTGTACTGTATGATGACACCGAAACGTATTAGTATAAAAGACAAGATTTTGGTTTATCCCAAAAAACTGTTTCAGTAAAAGGCTTCAGGAGGAAAGATTTTGCACCACTGGGTCGCGGCAGTTTTAGTTGCGTGGCAAGTAATAGAACTTGAGAATTGCAGTGGTTTGAAAGAGAGCTTTCGAGACAATTTTGAATATACAAAATTTTATTCAATGAATTTGAAAAGCGCAAGTGGCTTTAGTCTCTGGAAATATATATAATTGACCGCTTATAATTAAAGTTGTGTTTACGGCACATTTGGTATTTACTTGCCTTAGTTTTGTTGAGTGAACACTTAGGCTTCTGTGCTTTCCTTTCTGTGGTTAATTTCACAACCTTTTGTTGTTCTTGTTTCATAAATTTTCTGCAAGCACTTCGGTCTTGCGCGTGCTCTCTCCAAGGATTTTTATGTCTTAGCCCACTTGGTCATTCTATCGGAGTTTCGACCCTCTAACTGCACTTTCTGTAGTTATGAATGATGAAATCTCCTCTATTTCGTCCAACACCTTTTTAAGTGAAACGTCCATTCGAAAGACATGACGACCGCCTACCTAAGTTCATGTAAAAAAAAGTTAGATTAGGAAATGGGTCCATATATAGGTCCCGTTGTGATGCCATTTCAAATTCTCATACCAATTATTCCTATTCCAATTGGTCAACATCTCCCTCGATCCTTTTCGTCGCTGTGTGGATAGTACTCAGATGGCCTAATGATATATAGGTGTTGCCATAAGCATCCTAAGGCGAAACTTTTTATATTTTAGCTCACCAAAAGCGGGGCAGTGACATAGAACACACATATGCTTTGTGGTCTCTTCTTCTTTCTCATCTACAAAAATCATTGTAGTGAAGTTTTAACCTGATAGGGTAGTTGTCAGCCGGCCAGTGACAGGTCAGTACAACTATGATGTTTCTAAGAAGAAATGTTGACATATCTTCGTGACCTCTGTACAATAGGGTGGTTCGAATTCCAACGAGTTAATAAGTTCAAATTGTAATAGTGCGAATAACTTGCTTTCGAATAATACATCTTCACCCCCTAAAGGGGTGCTATCCGCTTAAACTGTTCCAAACGTGCCCCTAGATATTTTTGCAAACCCAACAGTCTCTCTGAACATATCAACCCTCTATCTTCAACCCTTAAGGCTCCTGCCGCTCCCATTGTGCCTCCTAGGCCCCCAGTTAGTTTTTCCTCCTAAAATTGTTCCTAAACATACATTCCCCAAATTATTTTTTTTGAAATCTGCTCCTGTAGCTGCCATAGTGCCTCCTAGAGAGATAAAATGTATGACCGACCCCCAGTTATTTTTACCTCCTAACCTTTCCCCAAACATATCTACACCCATCTCAATCCCTGAAGGGTCCTCCCATACTAAATTCAAATATTTATAAAATTTGCTTCTACCGGTCTATCTGCCCTTAACGTGCCCCTAGAAGAATCAAATTTATGACCGACCCCCAATTTTTGCAAGCCCAACAGTTCCTCTGAACATATCTACCCTCTATCTTCAACTTTTAAGGCTCCAGCCGCCCCCATTGTGCCTTTTTGATCCCCAGTAATTTTTTCCTCCTAACATATCTTCCCCCAAACTTTGCCCCCTAAGGGGGCTCCCATACAAAAACCATATTTTTTAAAAAATTTGCTCCCAGCTCTGTAACTGCCACAAAAGTGTCCCTCAGAGGTTTCAAATGTATGACCGAGCAACAGTATTTTTGCAACCCCAACAGTTTCTAACAGTTTCTCTTTATTCATCCCTTAAGGTGTCAATGGTATGATTGATTCCCAGTATATTTGCAACACCTACAGTTTCTTACATCTACCTTCCATCTTCAATCCTCGAGATGGCCCCATACATTTTTTATTTTTTACAAGTTCTTTATGGAATCAGCTCCTGTTGCTTCCATTGTGCCTCCTAGAGGGATACCTAACCCCCATCTTTATCCCTTATGAAGGTTCCCATACGAAAATCAAATTGTTATAAAATTTTCTCCCAGTGCCGTAGCTTCCCCAAAAGTACCCCTAGAGGTGTCAAATGTATGACCGAGCCCCAATATTTTTTCAACACCAACAGTTACTTAGAAGATCTCTACCTTGTCAACATCAATCCTTAGGGCGGACTCATTAAATTTTTTTTTTTACAAATTATTTTTTATGAAATCAGCTCCTGTCGCTTTAATTATGCCTCTTACAGGGCTGAAATGTATGACCGACCCCAGTTATTTTTCCCTCCTAACACTTTCCTTATACATACCTAACCTCCATCTTCACCCCATAAGGGGGCACCCATACAAGTGCTGTAATTATCCCAAAATTTCATCCTCCAGGAGGTGTCAAATGTATGACCGACCCTTTATCTCATACTTTATCCGATCTGGTGCTTATTTTCATTACAAGCGAAGCCTCAATCACTTTGACCTATTCAAGGTTTTTTTTACAATGTTTAAGATTATCACAGCTATATTCGGTCGACGGAGCTTCGTTAGCCATTTCAAGTGGAAAAGCTGTATGTACTCCTATTTTCTCCTAATAAGAGATATATTTACTTAAGTTAAAGTCATCAGAGCATTTACCTTAGCTATGCCTATGTAGACGTAAAAAACACCAAACCAGTTTTTAATTTTTAAAACAACTTTCAAAACTATATTCCCTTTTAGCAGTTCAAAATCTGTAGTTTTCACAAGAATTTTAAACTCTAATTGATATTGTCCTGCCGAAAAAGAGAAATAGAAACAGACCATTAATTGTTACCAATTACCTTTATATTGGTTTTCCACATAAGGGTTTTGTTTCCTGCATCGTAGTTTACATAATTTCCTTAACATCGTTTTTGCTTTATGAAGAAAATATTCAAAAGTATTACAAAAGTTTCGAATCAATATAATCCTCTTTTGGCAGCCATAACAATTCTCAGAAAGAAAATATAATTTAAATTTTTGATCATTTTAGTACTTTATTAAAATATTTATGACATATTGATGAGCCTCCAACATTCCTGGCAAGCAGTGTATGAAAGCCATTTGATTTTTTTTTTTCAACTTTTTTCTCAATATAAACTATGATGGAATATTTGAAAGCTGAGGGAAAAAGTATACAATAAATTTTATTTACATATGGGCATATCCGCCAAATGGTCAACCAGGACCGAAAAAATTTTTTTCATAAACATTGTATTTTTTTTGGATATTCTCATAGAGAAATGTCAAAATTTTCATAATACAATGGATTCATGACATACCTCAGTTGTTTTTATGAAGAAATTTGCCTGAGAACTGAAAAAATGTAATTTCTTCACTTTTAGTTACTTTTAAAAGCATTTTTATATTTAATTATTTCGCAAGCAAAACATATGATATGTTTGCACTGTTTTTACCAAATCTCTTTATTGCAATCTAATAAGAAGAGAAAAATACAAAGAGAGCGAAAAATGATCAATTAACAGTTAATTTTTTATTTTGCTTCTTATCTATGTTCTAATCGTACGTTCGCGACCAAAAACATAACTTTATTGTAATTGCTTCGCATTGAGTGCAAGCAGGTGTTTAAAAATTCATGTGTTAAGTCATTTCGGTGTAAAGATTTAAAATATTAAGAATATTTGGGGTTAATACTAACCAAACTTTTTATATTGATTTTTAAATTGGCGTACGTTCGCGACCGTAAGTAAGTATTGGTTTTTTTTTAACTTTTTGTTGTTGTTTAATATGCATATAAATATTCGTAGATGGCTAAAACAAATGAAAATAAACATACCCGGTATTACAATAAAATTAAAAACGATCCACAAAAATTAAAAGAATTGCGCGAAAAAGCAGCAGAAAGAATGAAAAAACGCCGCTTAGCATTGGCAAGCAAAAAAAATCGAGCTGTTCTAAAACAAATTCAAGAAAAAGAACGTGAGAGGCTGAAAAATTATAGAGAAAAGAAGCCCAAGAAAAAGAAGAACAGAAAGAGTATACATGTAAACAAACTATGGGCAAGGCTTTAAAAAAGGCAGAAAGAGCATTGCCAACCAATTTAAACAAAAAAATAGTGATAATAAAAGCACTGTTTGAAAAGTATTGCAAACAAGAAAATGAAAACAAAAACAATGCCAAAAAAGTTAACTTGGATTGGGAAGCACGGCGTAAATTGGTTACGGACATTTACTTGCGTGATGATGTTAGCGTTCAGTCGGCAGCCAAAAAGGACACTATTGTTGTAAATGGAGAAATAGTATCCAAACGGTATATGTTGCTCACTGTATCTGAAGCTTACGAAGCTTACAAAAATGAGTTAGTTGGAGAACGCGTAAGCTGGACAACATTTTTCGAAAATCGACCAAAACATGTCCAACTCTCAACCAAAACTCCGCATAACATGTGTGTATGTATATATCATGCCAATTTTAATTTTCTATTAAATGGTTGCGCAACACTTATTAAGTCTCTTCCCAAAACCTTTGAGAGTTTTTTGGAATTACCTTCTTGCAATATCAAGAATGAAAGCTGTATGACCAACAGTTGTGAAATTATTTATAAAAAGTAGTGGAAAAAACAAAAAAAAACCATATAAAAATAACATGGAAAAATCGTACGTTCGCGACCCGTACGTTCGCGACCAGTACTTTATTCAATTAAAAAAAAACCAATGGATATATTTTTTGATGTGAATTGACTCGATAGAAAGCTACATGAATCTATTTTAAAAGTAAAGTTATCGCATTAGAATATTCCATCCCAATTCGCAGATTTTTCCATTTTACTACATTAAGCCAAAGTCGACTTCTATTTTGCGTACGTTCGCGACCACGTGTTTTTTGCAATTTTCATGAAAATAAAAACTCGATGTACTCCATCATTTACACTAAGCAAAGAGCTCACAAAATGCTATCGAAACGCAAAAAATTTTTTTCAAAAAATTTTTTTTTTAATTTTTTTGTGCATTAAACGCGTACGAACGTACGTTCGCGACCCCTGGAAATGCCCATATTCATAAAGACATTTAAGAGAATGAAACATCATAACAGCCATCGTTGAAAGGATGCCACACAAACACACACACACACACGCACACACTAGCATAGACAGAAGAGATAATAATAACGGGTATTTGTGGATGTGGTTAAAATCTTTAAGGGCACACACATACGCACACACTGTTATGGAAACAGTGGTGTAAAGGTTCTTAGTATTTTCTACAAATGTAACAGTTATTTAAACTCGTGCAAGTGTCACATTTGTCTTAATTGTAAAATAATTATTACCTTACTTTATACGTAAAAACGCCAGGAACAAAAATTGTTGATGTTTCAGTTTTGAAAGAGAAATGTTAAGGTTTTCAATTTATAAAAACATACAAATTTTTATTCTTCAACCTTAAATTTGAGGAACTAAAGTCGGTAATATATTAGCTTGGATAGGTAAATATTAAAGTTTTCTATTATGAGAAATAGAAGAAACAATTTACAAATTACGTCTAGTGGTAACTAAGAAGACAATTTTCTTACACTCTCTCCCAAAGCAGCCGATAATAATTATTCTCAACTTTTACTTTTTATAATTAAAATCTCTTCCATTCACCAAAATCCCCTTCCAATAATCACTGTGCAACTGAGACAAAGCCACCATATGAAGCCACAGTGTAATGCGAGTATACGCAAATGTTATAAATATATATGTGTATGCATATACACTATACTAGTGTATGTGTGCGTGTGTGTGTTTGTTCTCTTTAGCTATCTGTGCGTGGTTATTCTGTTGGTAATACTCAACTACATTATATAATTTAAAATTTAATAAACTTTGTGGTTTTTGGTATCAAAAGCAAACAGATTTTAAGTCCTTCCCTTTCTGTCTCCTCCTTGGTTACATGGGCAAGTTGATATACATTCATATTTCTGTGGGTATATTTAAAAATCATCTATAAAAAAATATTACTCGTATCTAAAAGATATTTTTGGCGCATCTTTTTCGAACACAACACAGTATGTGTTTAAAGATATTACTATAAGTAATGTTGTCTGCATGGAAAATCTTATGTTATTAAAAGTAATTTGAAACTCAAAAGGAAATCAATAACGTAGTAATATAATGAGATGTATGTCTTAAGAGTGGTGGTGATTTTTGATGTGAATATTTAATATATCTGAGCTTTTGACTAGTAATCGTTTATGTTAAGCAATATAATGAGACAAGATTGAAAAGTACAAATAGCAACAAAATAACTAGCGAAGAGAATTAAAAAAGTTATTACTTTTGCAATTGGAAACCGTAACGACCTCATTTGAGTTAGCATAGAATTGAGTGCCTATCAAATATCTTGTTTATATACTAAAAAACCCCTTGTATTTTGAATGGAAATTCTGGAATACCTTTCTAGAATCTGCAAAAAAACGTAAACCAAAACCAGTACAGACATTTCAGTCACGTAAACTGACTGATAAATACCCTCACCCTATATGCGATATTGTTTAAGTTTTGAGTTATTAAAAGTAACCGATTTTTAATTGAAATTACTTATGTCCTGTTATTTGCCTACTTGGAGAGCGTAAACGGTTGAAAATAGGACTTTGTAAGTCCAGATTTTTACAGACATTAATCGAAACTGTAAAAAAATTACAGTGCGTTAATCTCTCTAAAAGTCAAAAACGGCTGGACCGATTTTCATTTTTTTTTTGTTTTGTTCGCTACAGTTCAGGGATGGTTTAGGAAACATATAAAACCCGAGGCGTGGCCCTTCCCATTGAACCTAATTTTTGAAAACGCAATATCTGGAGGACTATGTCACCAATCGCACCTATGCTTGGATACATTTGTGACCAACTTACATCTCGTGGCTTGTGTGGACGTGGCTTACATCTCGACTGTGCCACGCCCCTTTTAAAAAATCGCTCTGACGGTTTTTTCAATAGACTAATTGATACGAAAGTGGTACTGTTGACCTGTAGATAGTCCCTGGCTATACTTGGTTGTGATTGGATAAAGGGACGTGGACCCACACAAACAACTTGAAAATTAAAAAGTCTATATACTCCCATGTTTGAAATATCGGAGGTATGAAGATGAGATTTGGTATATATGTTTTTGGTGCAGTACAAATTTCAGCCAGGGTGGAAGTCCGCTGTGCCACGCTCCTTTTGAAATAAACCGTTATAACTGCCATAGTAATAGTTTGATCGTTGTGAAGATTAGACAGTGTGTTGCAGTTCGTCTAGAGATATGACCAGCCTATTTGGAACCAAGTTAATGACAAGTACCGAGGAGCTGCTCGTGCACTTCTATATTTGAATTTTAAACGGTATCAAACAATTGTCCGTACACTAAAAAGCGCCGACGAAACTACGTCGATGTCGTGGTAAAGCTCATACAGCTCATGGTTCATCCGATGGCAAAACTCGCCGTCGACACAGATAGGTCCATATATTTTTCAGAGTACTTTTCTCTCGAATACTCCCATGTTTTGGGGAATGGGACTTTGCCCAGAGGCTGAAAACTACTGATTGTCACTCACTTGGGAGTGACCAGAAGCGATTCCTTTGTGGCACTGTCCAAGCAGCTAACTACTTCCGGTCCTAGCACAAGTATTCCCTGGGCAATGACTTCAAAGCAACCGCTTAGAAGTTAGCTAGAGTTAGAAGGCGAAACGTTGAGTAACCTAATCGGCATGCTACCACCGATGCGTCTTAGGAAGTAGGTAACAAAAGTTACTGAAGCTCAACACAGGCTCTCCTAGTGGCCTTGGCAGCCCAAGAAACTAGGATCGGGAGCGGTGGCCTAATAAGCCACTCTCCTTAAACAAAATTTATTATGAAATCACGAAGAAAAGAAAAAACAAGAACCCCCCCAAATGTTGACGACCCCCGCAAACGATATAAGGACCATGATTTAAGGATATGCACCTGGAATGTCCGAACTCTATACAGAGATGGTGCCTCTATCCAACTGGCGGATGTCCTCGACAAATACAAGGCTGACATCACCGCCATACAGGAAATGAGATGGACGGGACAGGGATGCACACGACGAAAGAACTGTGACATCTTCTACAGCTGCCATGCAGAAAGACACGAATTTGGATGTGGTTTCATAGTCGGCAAGAGACTTCGACACCTGGTCTCGCGGTTTAACCCTGTAAGTGACCGAATAGCCACCATTCGCATCCGGGCGAAATATTTTTACATCACGCTGATTTGTGTACACGCCCCGACGGAAGATAAAGACGATGAGATTAAAGATGCATTTTACGAGCGCCTAGAGGAAACATACGACCGCTGCCCTGGCCACGACATTAAAATTGTTCTAGGAGACTTTAATGCAAAAGTAGGAAGGGAAGATGTTCTTGGTCCATCGATCGGCAAATTCAGCCTGCATACCGACACGTCAGACAACGGGTTTAGGTTGGTTAGCTTCGCAGCGGGAAGGAACATGGTAGTGAGTGGAACCAGATTCCAGCACAAAGATATCCACAAGGCAACTTGGCTATCCCCCGATCAAAACACCAAAAATCAAATTGATCATGTAGTAATCGATGGCAGACATGCATCTAGTGTCATGGACGTGCGTGTGATTCGTGGTGCTAATATTGGCTCGGATCATTACCTGGTTGCAGCCAAGGTGCGCACAAGATTGAGCAGAGCGAAAAACGCACGTAACCAAACACAAAGAAAGCTGGACATCGCGAAGCTGCAAACCCCAGAGATAGCTACTGCCTACTCCAACCAGCTCTCCCAACTTTTACGACACAACGCCTCTACTTCTGACGTTCCCGATACACAGTGGCAGCATATTGCGCATTCCATGGCAACCGCCGCAACAACCGTGCTAGGATATGAAAAGCGGAGCTCAGACGAATCCTGGTACGATGAAGAATGTCGCATAGCGTCTGAGGAACTGGATGCTGCTTATAGGGCAACGCTACAGCCAATTGCAACCCGTGCTGTTAGGGAACGGCATAAGGAGAAAGCAAAACGGGCGAGACAGCTATTTAGGCGAAAAAAACGTCAGATGAAGGAACGGGAGAACGAGGATATAGAACGATACAGGGATAGAGGTGAGGCCCGAAAATTTTACCAGAAAATAAGAACAAATGGATACGGTAATGGCCTCCCCACCTGTAAGGACAGTGATGGAAATCTGGTCACGGATACGCAGAGTGTGCTGCACATATGGAGAGAACACTTCCAGCAACTGCTGGTTCCAGAAGGCAGCGCACGTGAAGTTATCACGCCAATTGTCGACGACGGCTTAGATTGCCCACCACCAAGTCAAGCCGAGGTAAGAAGAGCAATATCGCGGCTGAAAAACAACAAAGCAGCCGGTGCCGACGGTCTGCCCGCAGAGCTCTTCAAGTCCGGTGGCGAGGAGCTGATAACGAGCATGCACCAGCTCCTGCGCACGGTTTGGCTTAAAGAGTGCATGCCCGACGATTGGAATGTAAGCGTATTATGTCCTGTGCTGAAAAAAGGTGATCCAAGTTGTGCTCCAACTACCGCGGGATCAGCCTTCTACCCATCGCATATAAGGTCCTGTCGAGTGTGCTATGTGAAAGACTAAAGCCAGTGTTATCCAACCTGATCGGGCCTTATCAGTGTGGCTTTAGACCCGGAAAATCAACAACTGACCAGATTTTCACACTTCGGCAAATCCTGGAAAAGACCCAAGAGAAACAGATCGACACGTACCATCTTTTTGTCGACTATAAAGCTGCCTTCGACAGCCCGATACGGCAGAAATTACTCGATGCCATGGCTGAGTTTGGTATTCCAGCGAAGCTGATACGTCTTTGCGGAATGACGCTGACTGACACGAAGTCTTCAGTGAAGATTGGCAAGGACCTTACGGAGCCATTCTATACCAGACGAGGCCTAAAACAAGGCGACGGCCTATCGTGCGATCTCTTCAACATTGTGATGGAGATGATAATGAGAAAAGCTGCAGTAAACACGAGTGGCACTATATTCAACAAAAGCCACATGCTACTCGCGTACGCTGATGACGTAGACATCATCGGTCGAAAACTGCGGATGTGACTGCAGCCTTCTCAGGTATACAGAAGGAATCAGCGAAAATGGGCCTAACGGTGAACGAGGACAAAACGAAGTTATTAGTTTCAACGAACAAAGAATCTACTCGTTTGGGAAACTGCGTGAACGTTGACAACTATAATTTCGAGGTGGTAGATAACTTTGTCTACCTAGGATCCGCCATCAATAAAGCAAATAATGTCAGCCTAGAAATCCGGAGAAGAATCCTGCTTGCAAATAAATGCTACTACGGACTAAGCAAGCGATTCAATGACAGAGCCCTCTCTCGACGAACAAAACTCCAGCTATACCAGATACTGGTTCTACCTGTCTTAATGTATGGCTCAGAATCCTGGGTTATGACACAAGCGGATGAATCGGTTCTGGCGGTATTCGAGAGAAAAATACTCCGTAAAATATATGGGCCCATCATCGTTAACGGAGAGTATCGGCGTCGTATGAATCATGAGCTGTACGAGCTGTACACTGACATTGACGTGGTCAAACGCATTAAGGTGCAACGGCTGCGCTGGCTAGATCATGTTGTACGCATGGACGAAAATGCTCCAGCTCGAAAAGTCTTCAACAATGAACTCGATGGACGGCGCAAACGAGGGCGACCAAAACCTTACAGAACTCGGTGTGACTAACTGGAGAAGAAGCGCAGAAGATCGAGGCGCTTATAATATTTTTCTACGTGCGGTATATAATCCACTGGGATTGCATAGAAGTACCAGCTAAGTAAAGTAAGTAAGTACTCCCAGGTTTTGTATGTCCGTTGCCGTAAGCAACGGCAGCATACAACAGAACGGGTTAAATTATCACCTGGTATAGCTGTTTCTTTGTATCTCGATATAAGGTGGTGTTACTAAAGTGCTGTTGAAGTCCGTAAAAACATCTATTGGCTAGCGCAATTCTCCCACTAATTTCTTGGCTGACATTAATTTTCTTGTTGACGGAAGATCCGAGGTAGGTAAACTCATCTACTACCTCAAAACAATAAGTTTCAACATTGACGCTGCGTCCCCATCTAGAGAACTCTTCGTTTGTCGAAATCATTATTTTTGTTTTGTCCTCGTTGACCCCTAAATTCATTTTTGCTGACTCCTTTACTAGCGATTTAGGGCAATGATGTCTATATCATCGGCATAGGCTAGTGGCATGTGGCTCTTATGGAATATGGTGCCAGACATGTTGACACCAGTCTTTCTCATCACCTTCTCCATTACTATATTACATAGTGTACAGGACAAGCTACCACCCTGCCTGAGACCTCTTTCTGTGTTGAATGGTTCAGAGTGATCCTTACCAATCTTAACCGAGGATTTGGTGTTTACCAAGGTACATCTGTAAAGCCGAATTAGCTTTGCAGGAATACCAAACTCAGACATGGCCTCATACAGCCTATTCCTTATCGGAGAGTCGAAGGCAGTTTTGTAGTCAACAAAGAGGTGGTAGGTGTCAATCTGCTTTTCATGGATTTTTGTTTTCAGGATTTGTCGTAAGGTGAATATTTGATCTGTAGTAGATTTACCAAAGCCGCACTGACATGGTCCAATTAGTTTTTCTACAGTTGGCTTTAGACGTTCACACAATATGCTTTAAAGGATCTTGTACGCAATTGGTAATGGGCTTCGTTGTGCCTGGTTACGTACGTTTTTCGCCATGCTTAGCCTTGTGCGTACCTTAACTGCGGTAAGGAATGTTCGCACCCCTGATCACTCGTACGTCCAGGCCACTCGATGCGTGCCTTCCATCGACTACCACGTGATCTATCTGATTCTTCGTCAATTGATCTGGAGATAACCATGTTGCCTTATGAATATTTTTATGGTCAAATCTAGTGCTGCTAACTACCATATTTCTTGCCGCAGAGAAATGTGAATATATATTGCATGGAATTTGCTGTTGAGATTCTCGAAGCCTAACGCGTCTAATTTAATGCGTTACACTTTATCGCGTATAAAATGAGATTGTGACAGTGTTCGAACATAAGTCTGCCGCGTGATAGCCGAGAGTTCAAAACATTATGCAAATAATCTAAAAATATTACTATCAAAATATTTTCAAAATTTTTTGTTTTTATGGACATTGCATCTGCCCTTTCCATTTGAAATCTCTAATTTTAGTTCGCAGTATTTCACAACTTAAAAAAGTTTTCCCCATTACTATGTACAAACTTTAAACAAGACTATAAAGATTCACTGCAAAACTCATTGTAACAAACTTTCGTATATTCTTTTTCACCTAGGTAGCACTTAAAACTTATACGAGTACCGCATAGTGTTAAGGTTAAACCTACCCCATGAGAGATATAATGTTCTTGAAAGTGAATCCCATGTTTTATGGTCATTCAGTCTTATAAATTTTGAGGATGCTAGCATGCTGGTACATAGATAACTCAATTATTAATACATCTGTACAGAGTTATTCTATATACAATGCAAAAATTCAACTTTACTGGTCATATTCTTATATACTAATGAATTTAGTATACAAAAACTGTATATAAAAACTTTTATTAAGTAGTTAACCAAGGGGTAGATATTAAAATGTGTTACAGTTTGTTAAAAAGAATAATATTGCAAGGGTTATGTTTATAGTGAGCTGAATTTTAGAGGGGTAATGAAAAATACATTTACATATGAGTGTGTGTTTGTGTATGTAACTAGGGCAGGAACTTTGTATGCATGCCAAGTTTTACAGGGCATGCATTGGTATGTACTTTAAAGTGAGTGTAAAGTGTATTGTAAAGTAACCACAGTTAATTTGTAACATTAACTCATGTCAAGGCTTGAAATCTCTTCTTTGAATTCAAAGCCCACAAAACAATTACTGTTCACATTCAACTTAAAATTAAAAAAGGTAGCTACTTTGTAAACAGCGTGGAAATTATTTACATCACAATATTTCCATATTTGCAATTGTAAACAATAGTGAGTGCTTTATTATCAAAAGGTTAAGTTTTAACAATGTTCCCTTTATATTTAAAAATAAAAACTTTTTACTTTATCCTTCACTCCTCCAACTATCATATTAACATCAAACTAATATACAAAGCAATGGAAACAATTTTAATAAATTCTCTAACGATCCCATTTTTCGTACAAACAAATTCAAATGCGAAATAAAAACGTAACAGTTACAATGAAAAATACAAATTCCCATATATCCCACGAATTTGTGCAAAACATAAAACAGAAAGCTCTCAACCATAAATAAAATTAAAACCTTTAACAAATCACAGAATCAAAACAAAAAGAGAATATTTAAATTTTAAACAACTTAAAACTTATACAAGTTATGAATTAATCATATATATGTTATATGTTTGATAAATACTATTAAAGGAAACATTTTAATGTAACCGACAATTTGCATATACCCATGAAATATCTACACACACACACACACAAAGCTAATTATTTCAAGTTACTATGGTTAACTGCTAGAACGACTTAGCCAATAAAATTATTACCTAGCTAATAATATACATATACCAATGTATATGTATGTGTATGACTACATATTCATGAGTATTTTAGCCATTTCCGTCACATTCACTTGAGGTATCCTTTAAACCAGCTTCGTATGTTGAAGTTCAAAACCTTTTTATTTCTGTTAGCTTGTTATGGCTATGGCAATAGTTCCATTCCATAAATATAAATATTGAGATTTCTGTACTATTGTTGTGTACTCGTATGTGTCACACTGTGTACATATTGTATATTTACATAATATACTTTCTGACGCACATATGGGGCAAGAGTTTTTAGAGTATGCATGTGAGAGTATGTGTGTATGCTCTGATATAATAGGTTTATAAACCTTTTAACGTATGCAAAAACCAATATTCTTTTGTTTGGTTCAGTTTGTTGGCGTACAAACATTAGCAAAGGGTTTGAATAGATTGGCATGACGACAAATGTAATGATATTAAACGAACAAATTGAGTGTGTTAGTAAAGTAGTGTAAACTAGTACAGGAATTTCTGTGAGGTAAACTAACTAATAATACCCTTGTTTTAATACCTATTGTTTAAGTGTTGAGTTATTGAAATTGATAGATTTTTAAAGAAATACTTATGTGTTGTTATTTACCTGATTGTAGAGCGTAAACGGTTGTAGATAGGACTTTCAGTAATACGACTAGATGTTTACAGACATCTTATGTAACTGTTAAAACGGTGACAGTGTAAACTGTTTTAATAAATTCGTTAACAAATGTATAAACATCAATTCACTAATTCTGCACATTTGGTCATTTCGTATGGGTTACCGAAAAGGTCTTGTGCGGTACGTACTGAAAACTTAAGATAAAGTATGTTGTCAATTCGAACAAAAATCTCAAAGAAACCATAATTTTAAATGGGTGGAATAAACCTTTCTGTTTCTTCAGTTTCAACTATGAATACATAATATTAAAAGTACGTGTCCTGAAAAATATAAGTTTTATTCATTCAGGATATATAGGAGATGGGCGTGTCCTTTGAGATAATTGAATATAATTCTACACGGTAGTATATCAGAGATAAATCGACCCGAATTTGTTAAAATACCAACACCAATTTTAGAAAATATAAGTTTTTTCCATTTCAGGATATATGGGAGGTAGGCGTGTCCTTTGAAACAATTGAATATTATTCAACACAGCTGTCAGTAACATATCAGAGACAAATTAAGCCAAATTTGGTCCAATACCAACAATAATTTTGAAAATTTAAGTTTTTTCCATTTCAGTATATATGGGTGGTGTGCGTATCCTTTAAGATAACACAGTGCAACACATGTTTATGGGACTCAATTCAGAAAGGGACTCACTTGAAAGTAACCCCCGAAAGAAGAAGTTCTGCATCATTCGTTTTGTCAAGTTACTTGCCATAATAATTTAATATCGATGTAAAGTTAGTAAGTATCGTAAATGGGAATTTTTCACTTTTAAGGCTCTTTTGTTATATTGTTTGCGGCGGCGTATGATTATCATAAGTAATATTCCACTTAAATCATACGCCACGGAGTACAACAGTTTTATTGTAACTGTTACAAAATAAACCCAGTTCAAAATCATTTGATGAATGGAAAAGTGAAACTGTTGCTTATGTAGGGAAACGTTATATGAACAGATTAAAGGAATTGTAATTCTTAATTTTTTTTAAATTTGTTTCAGCTAAATCGGACTAGTGGTTCTCGAGTTATGTCAATGAAAAGAGCTCAAAACGTGACAAATTCCGCTATACGATACTAACTAACTTCAAATCGATAGTAATTTATTATGGCATGCAACTTAACAAAACGACTGATACAGAACTTCTTCTTGTTGGGGCTATTTCACGTGCAGTTCTCAGAATTGAGTCCCAAATCAATGAGTTGAAAAATGTTGTATTGTGTAATGGTATATATATTTTTTTTTTGGGCTACCACCCTATTCTATACTTCAGCTCCCCTATATGTTATTTACTTTCTAATTATAATTATTTAAATATTGACGTGTGTGAGCAAGACCTTGTGCCCTTTTTGCCAGCTTGGTTCCAAATAACCTGGTTATATCTCTAGTATACTGTGAAATTTTCGGGTCGAAAAAATCATTGTAATGGCTGTTGTTATGGTTTCTTTTAAATGGGGCGTGGCACAGCCCATTTCCACTATGGCTGTTATTGATACTGTACCAGCAACACATACCAAATGTCAGCTTTATACCTCTTATAGTTCATGAGATACAGCCTTTTAAAGTTTAAAGTTTTATACCATGCCCACTGATGCGACCCCGCCCATTTTGTGTGGCATCACGAACTTTGTTGGCAAATCCATTGCATTTTAAGGGCGGTTGGAAAAACAGTTCTCTAGATATTGCGGTTTCAAAAATAGAGTTCAATGGGCGGGGCCACCCCAACTGGATATACCAAAAACAGAAGTGCACTATTTTCACCACCGACAACACAGCTAGCTACATACTGTGAAAATTTCGAACCGATCGGTCAAGCCGTTTTCGATTCTATACGGTACTTACAAATGCACACATACAAACATAAACTAATTTGCATACCTACCCAATGTGCACAAATGCGGACGCGGATCCGAAACTGATCAGTATCGGATCCGACAAAACGGAATCCGCGCGGTCTGACCAGTTCCGGATCCGACAAAAAGGAATCCGCGCAGTCGAATCCGAAACTGATCAGTTCCGGATCCGACAAAAAGGAATCCGTGAAATCATAATTATAGTAAAAATTCTCAAACTTAGTTGAAAATGCGTTCATATTATTTTTTTTTATTGTAGGAAGTGTTTTCCATTTTAATTTTAAAAATCTTGGTTATGTTATGTCATGTTTTTTTTTGTGAAATTTTTTTAATTGTGTCAATTTTGAACACTTTTTCATTACATGATTTCCGTTTTTGTGCGGTATGGGTATACATATATTTGACCTTTGACCTCTTTCGGGCACGGCTTAAAGTTGTACGCTTTTGCTCAAATTTTGATCATAACTGACACAATATTCCGCTCGGGCATTACGAAAATTTAAAGTTGTACTTTCGCTGCCACCCTAATATGCTTGTATAACTATGGGGTTGATTTCGGTCATTTGTATGTTGAGTACCAGGAGGGGCGAAGCAAATGTTTTGGATTTTTTAGGATTTGTCTACTATTACAAGATAAATTAACTCACCTATTTTAAACGTCATCCAGCTATCACGACCGGTCGTGGTATGATGGTTCGAACGCGCGTCTACCATGCGGGAGATCCCTTATTCGATTCCCGCCTCCAGTCATCTACATTGCCGGTCCCCTCGATGTTGTCGACATCAAAGTCGCAGTATAGTGTCGAGTCAATCAGCATGTCTAGTAAAATCTTCTTAAACAGTGACGTTTCCATTCGTCAATAAACAAGTAGGTGCCGTTAGTTGTGAATTTAAAAATAGCAAGCGTGTTAATTCACAACAACGCGAGAAGCTATACCATATGAACTCTGAGTTCTTACAGAAATTATTATTTTGTTCTATTGCTACAGAAACAGCAAACTAACAAGCCGATTTAGTTGAAAACAACTAACTGACCGATAAGTTGGAGTCATATCTATCACACCAAAAATAAGCAAACGACATTGAATGCTGTGGTACTCGTACACGACGACGGTCATACTTCACGGCAAAGATTTGCTTGCCATACATCATTATATTTTTTCAGTATTCTAGTCAAAAAGGGTCAGAGTGTGTTTTGTGATGTTAAATATGTGTGTCTGCACACACACACATGCACACAAAACATCATTAAGTTGCACACACTCATAAATACGCGCAAGAAAATACATCAGCTCACTCAAATTTGAGAATATTCTGAAAAAAAGAGGACAAAAAAGAACATATAACGTGCAACTAAGATGAGGATTTATGGCACAACGCATACATGTAAACCACCCGCACACACACACACACTAACACACGCACACAGAGCAAGTAATTTCAAAAGGACGATGATGGCTTATGAGACGCGTAACCATAACATTTGAACACTGCTAAAGTTTGCTGTCATACGAAAAGCGTGTTAGTGTTACAGGCAAATAAGTACGTGAGTGGGTGTGTGTGTTTAAGCATTAGCGTTCATGTGTGTGTGTGTGTATCCGTGTTATAACGTTATTTTATATACTCACATGTTATGATATTTTAAGGGGACTTTAAGACGGTTATATCAACTTAATGCGGTTAAAATGTTATTGCTAGTCCAGGTTAACACTGAAGTTTCATACACACCTACACACACACACACCTCCTGCTGCCAAAAGATTTTGCTTACCTTTGTCGAACATACTCAAGTTTTTTTTTTGGTTAAGGGGTAACTGAAGTGATGACGTGTGCTTTGTTCGGAAGGTAAATCCAAATATTTTTTTGCGAAGGGAACACAAGCAAATTTTATAAAATTTAAGTGAAAAATTGAATTTTGTCGGCACAGTAAATTGGCTTAACATGTGTATTTTGCCAGACGAACACGATAAGCGTGTTAAATTATGGCATTAAACTCGCGCTTACGTCCTTTTTTCTGTCGCAAGTTTAATCAATTATGGCAGTTGCAAATTGGATGATTAGCTGGTTATTTTTAGAAAACACAAGATGATTGTTGAAACTTTTTCTGTTGACGGCGGCGATAACTACATAATGCTTGAAAATTAGCAAAATACTAAAAGGGGGGCCAACTTTTAACTGTGGTTTAATAAAATACAAATCCTTTAAAATTGAGTATTAATTTCTTAAGCTGGCGGTAAAATCGGTTCTAATTTTACATATCAAAGCTTAACTGTCGACACATTGATAGTCAATATAAAATTCAACAACAACTTAATCAAAACAATTAAGCAACAAATTAGTATTCCAATATACCAAAAGCAGTTACACAGTACAAAATTTTTCAGCTCATTAATTTGGGACTCAATTCTGAGAACTGCACGTGAAAGTAGCCCCAAAAAGAAGAATTTCTGTATCATTCTCTTTGTCAAGTTACATGACATCGATTTGAAGTTAGTAAATAACGTATAGAGGAATTTGTCACGTTTTAGACTATTTGTTTGACATAACTCGAGAACCACTAGTACGATTTAGGTGAAACGAATTTAAAAAAATTAAGAATTGCAATTCCTTTAATCTGTTCGTAAAACGTTTCCCAACAAAAGCAACAGTTTCACTTTTCCATTCATCAAATGATTTAGAACTGGGTCTATTTTGTAGCAGTTACAATAAAACTGTTGTACTCCGTGGCGTATGATTTAAATGGAATATTACTTATGATAATCATACGTCACCATATAACAAAATAGCCTAAAACGTGACAAATTCCCCTATACGATACTTACTAACTTCAAATCGGTATTAAATTATTATGGTATGTAACTTGACAAAACGAATAATGCAGAACTTCTTCTTTTGGGGGCTACTTTCACGTGCAGTTCTCAGAATTGAGTCCCAAAACCATAAGTTGTACTGTGTTATTGACACAATTTCAGTAAAAAAAAATATTTATATTTACGAAATTTATTTTTTCTATGCAGCAGTATTTTATGATGGGGATTTATTTATTTATTGCGGGCCTTTAAAATTATATAATTAAAAATTGAATTTATTTTAAATCTCAAATAGGATAAAAACATCTCTCTTTCCCCAATCTATTTTATATTTAACTTTTTTAATTCTCTTTTCTATTCCAGGGTCACATTGGCCCTCACGGCCCCTCTGGCATGAAGGGCGAACCTGGTCAACCAGGCGTACCAGGCATCGCTGGCTCTCCCGGCGCATCAGGACTTAAAGGTGATCGTGGTTTACCCGGTGAAATTGGACCTCTGGGTCCTCCTGGACCTCCCGGACAAATACTTTATGCCGATACTCCATTTGGAATGCAAAATACGACGCAATGCACGTGCCCAGCAGGACCACAGGGTCCCATTGGACCACGAGGACCAGCCGGCTATGATGGTGCACCCGGTTTGAACGGTGAGCCGGGTCCAGCTGGTTCGATCGGTTTGACCGGCCTGCCTGGTGGTAAAGGCGAGAAAGGCGAAAAAGGTTTGCGTGGCTTGAATGGACCGAAAGGTGATCGAGGACCAGAGGGTCCGCCAGGACAGGCCTTTTTCGCCGGTGGTTTCGAAGGCATGGCTATGAATGGCACAAAAGGTGACAAAGGTGACAAGGGAATGCGTGGTCGTCGCGGCAAACCGGGAACAGCTGGACCAATTGGACCTCCGGGCAAACCAGGTGTTATGGGTGAAATGGGACATGCGGTAAGTAGGCCTAGGCGGCAAAATATATGCATTAATTTGGACTAGGGTAGCAATGTTTTGCACACATCGGACCTCAACTGATTTGAGGTTTACCTAAAATAACGACAAAAACAGCAAATGAGGTTTCAGTCCGTTTATTTCCGTGATTTTTAAAATCGAATCAAATTTTTTTTATGTAATGAAAAAAAAACATATATATACTCCGTTGCACAATGGTCGTCTCCATTGGCCAAAAATAAAAAACTTAAGTCAAAGTTCTGGGTAATACTGTAATAACATTATCTCACAATAAATTTTGCTCTTTAAAATTACTTTTGTTTTTGCTTTATTCCACCTGTCCTCTTTAAGAATAGCTGCCAAAGGCAGACTATGAAAATAATTTTGTTTCGCAGCGTAAGTAACTTTCAACTTAAGGTCCAAAATAAAACGTAAAAAACTCTATAAAAAAGATTGCTTAAACAATGGAAGAATTAAATATTGTAAAGAAAGGTATTAACTATTATTTAAAAGAATTAAAGACTTCTCAGCATGCTGTGTCTATTGTATAAAACCAATTTATTATATGTGCCTATTTCAGTACTAACTCGTGTGTAGACTTAAATTTCACTTAGAGTTTTAGTTGCGAAGTCGATCGAAGTTGACACCCAAATTTGTTGTAAAATGTTTATCAATATTTACAGATGTAAATTTGATGTAAATTTCAGCTGCGGAAACTTGCGGATTGTTGAGTTACCTTCAAAAGAACAAAGCAGCCTCATCGTTTTCGGTGTCATTTTTTTGATTGTGCACTCTAAGAGAGGTCCTTGAATCCTTTGTCCGACATTAATCAAACTGTAGATTTAGTTATATATTGATGAAATCAATGGATATACCGACTTTGATATGCCTACTATGAAATTTAAATTTTCAGGATCTAAGGGAGGTCCTTGAATCCTTTGTCCGACATTGACCACATTTTAGATTTAGTCATAGATTGATGGAATCAATGGATATGACGACTTTGGTGTGCCTACTATGAAATTCAAATTTTCAGGATTTAAGAGAGGTCCTTGAATCCTTTCACAGATTTTAACCAAATTTTAGAAATTGGTATAATTAAAAGAGACTGCGATGTACCAAATATTATATAAAAACTCCTTCTATTTTTGGCCGCTCTTTGTATGAATTGCAACCACTGTGCGTTGGTCTAAACGATGCTGGATTTTTTTTTAAATCTAGCGCCTTAACTGGTTTAATGTTTAACTAAAATCATGACAAAAACGATATTGTTCTTCCATTTGTAACTCCCATAAGAAGGCGTGGTATGTATCACAGTATAAATATATAAACGGTCTGAGTCGATTTAAAGGTGACCGTTTGTCCGTCTGTCTGTCTGTCTGCCTATCCCCTCGATTACAGCCGTAGTTTAAGAAATATTGTGGCGAAATTTCGAATTCAATCTTATTTTCTCAAAGCGAGGTCCCATCTCCCAACTCCCATACAACTAGCCCTTTTTTTGGGGTCCGGCCCTGTGTTTACAGCCGTAGTTTAAGAGCATCCCGAGCTGGTATTTAAGCTTCTATCCTCTAAGCGGGCGGTAAGTACTAAGATGAGCAAGATCGGACAAAAAATTATTCCACCTAACATATAAACTTCCCCTTTTTGGGGTGTCCGTCTTTCTGTCGCCGCGATTACAGACGTAGTATAAAAGAGCTACTGAGTTAAAATTTGGTATGCAAGCTTATGTCCTCTAAGTCGAGCTCGATTTCCAAGATGAGCAACATCGATCAAAAACTACTCCCATCTTCCATACAAATTGCTAATTTTTGGGGGTATATGGAAGTTCTATGCTCTAAAAGGAGATTATGCTCAAAGAAGAGCAAGAGCGGTCTAAAACCTTTTCCACCTCCCATAAAATTTGCCCCGATTTGGGGATCCTATGATTACAGTCGCGGTTTAAGAGCTATCGATTAAAAATTTGGTTTGCAAGCTCCTATACTCTAAAAGGAGATTATGTTATGTTCTAAGACGAGCAAGATCGGTCAAAAACTACACCCACGTCCCATATAAACTTCCCCTTTGTGGGATTTATATGGAGACGTAGTTAAGAAGCAATCGGGCTAAAATTTTGTATGGAAGCTTCTATTCTTTAGGCAGAGAAAAATTACTCCCATCTACCACACTCCCCCTTTTTGGGGTGTCCGTCTATCTGTCCCCCGATTACAGGCTGAAATTTGGTACGCAAACTGCTAATCTGTAAACGGACGTTATTTACTGAATTGGCCAATATGGGACAAAAAGTTCTCCCATACAAACTCCCCCCTTTTTGGGGGTGTCCTTCTGTCTATCCTTAAACACCGCCTTGAGAAGAAATGCGTGTAAGCCGAAAGCGTATTTCAGTCCGAAATCTCTTAAACTATGGATGCAATCAAAGTCACAGACATATGGACGAACGGACGGACGGCCGAGCATTTTTAAATCGACTCTGAACTCGACGCTGATCATTTAATATGTATATATATTTTCATGCCTATCACGCCTCATTATGTCGTCATTCTGACACCATTTTCAGCTGTTATCTTTAACATCACCCAACCATAACTGATATTAAGAGCACACACACACACTCTACTACCGTAGGCAATTAAACTTGCTACAGCTGTTAAATCTTACACAGTACAACATTTTTCAACTCATTGAATTGGAACTCAATTCTGAGAACTGCATGTGAAGGTAGCCCCAAAAAGAAGAAGTTCTGCATCAATCGTTTTGTCTAGTTACATGCCATAATATCGATTTAAAGTAAGTAAGTATCGTATAGCAGAATTTGTCACGTTTTATGCTCTTTTGTTTGACATAGCTCGAAAACCACTAATCCGATTTAGCTGAAACAAATTTAAAAAAATTAAGAATTACAATTCCTGTAATCTATTCATATAACGTTTACCTACATAAGAAACACTTTCACTTTGCCATTCATCAAATGATTTTGAACTGGGTTTATTTTGTAGCAGTTACATTAAAACTGTTGTACTCCGTGGCGTATGATTTACGTGGGATAGTACTTATGATAACTATACGCCACTGTATAACATTTTTTAGGCTCTTTGGTTATACATATACTAAAGAGCCTAAAAAGTGACAAATTCCCCTATACGATACTTACTAACTTCAAATCGATATTAAATTATTATGGCATGTAACTTGACAAAACTAATGATGCAGAAATTCTTCTTTTTGGGACTACTTTCACGTGCAGTTCTCAGAATTGAATCCCAAATTCATGTGTTTTACTGTGTTATTAATGTACGAGTAACTTTAATACTCCCAATAGTACTTCAAAGAGAAAAATTTAAAAATTTATATATTATAAAGGCAAATGTGCACATTTTGCTTTTCCACAGATACCTAATACGAGCATAATGTGAATTTATAAATGCGAGTATGTGTGTGTGTGAGGTCATCATAACTTTTACAGGAAAAAATCTCTTTAACCATAAACAATTTCACATCAGCAGTTTTTTTTTACGTTTTCGTGGACGAACATAAACTCCGACGACCAAAGTGAAAAGTTCTACAATTTTGCTTTTTTTTTGCGTTGTTTTGTTTTTATACCAACAACGGCAGCATAAAATCTTCTTAAAAGCTCAACCATAACTAACTGTGACAATGGCCTCAGAGTGTTGCAACCCGACTCTGATGGTTATGAGATAAAAAAAATTAACAGCAACACCATCAAGTAAAACTGGAGGGAAATATTTTGGCCCAGCACATCAACTGACCCCATAACTGTATAAGCACAAATGTATACTACAACAACAAAAAAGTTAGCAAAGAGCTGTAGTATAGTAGTAGCTGGTAGCAGTAGCTGTAGTTGTAACAAACATGTACACCAATATAACCGGTCACCACCACTTGGGCCTGCTGGGGCTGCCGCCATCAGTGGTTTACAAAATATTCCTGAAGTTTATAAGTGAGGGGGAGGGGGAGATGATAACAACAGTTTAGGTGGACGCTAAGTGTGGCATTGTTCGAATGAGTTGCAAATGTGCAAAAATGGTAGTTGTGCAAGACAATTACTGGAGGGCGTAAGAAAACAGGGTTAACTCGTAAAGCGGCTGAAGTTGTTAGTGGGAAAATAAATCACAGCGATACATGTTATTATTCACAGTGCGTGCGATGGAAATTTGAACACAATCACCTACATATATGTAATACCAGAGCCTTACAATTGGGCGCTTGGATATGTAGTAATGAAAATTTATATCATGGTAGCTAATTTGTTTTCCAACATATTTTCATTTCTGTCAAAAGTTGATTTTTGTTTTTGCTTTAATGAAAAATCTTTATAAATATTACACTATCGTCAAAAAATAAAAAAAATTAAGTTATGTCTAAAACACAAACTGCAGCTTGAAATAAAAACACCTCTCCATCCCTTATAGAGACTTTTGTAAAATGAAAACCAAGTCCACAACAAAATCTATGTATAGAACTTTGCCTTTAGCTGCAATACCAAACTTG
Organism: Muscina levida; assembly: GCA_964034835.1. Lineage (NCBI taxonomy): Eukaryota > Metazoa > Arthropoda > Insecta > Diptera > Muscidae > Muscina > Muscina levida. The sequence continues at coordinate 28,308,639 of OZ035883.1, read as the reverse complement.
TTTATTTCATATTCAAAATAAAATGTGGCACGATGTTGCAAGGATTGTTGCTGTGTTTTTGTTTCAAGCTATGGCTAAACATAGTTTCACAAACCTCAACAGGATGAGCCTTTATAAAATGCAACGACATCAGGAGCCGTAACAGTTAAGGGGACCCCGCAAAAAAACTGGTCACAAAACAGTATGAACATTTTCATACTCTGATAACCAATGTTTTCTAACACTAGAAGCAGTGAGCGGATTCATAAGTTGTCGCGTATTTTTTGCAGTACTGTGTGTATTTGAATTTTCCATTAAAAAACAGGACAGTAGCCAGAATAGTTGTTTCACTTTATGTTAACAATATTGTGCGGTGTGTTTTTGTTGTTGTTTTATGTGATTACATTAGCGTCTTTATGAGTGGACATCTGCTACTCTCTGATATGAAGGATGTGAAGATGGAGTTTTTAATATTTATGTTGTTATAATATGATTTTTTGTCTTATTCATTTTGTGATTACCTTAGACGGTAGTATTTTGAAGGGGGTAAAACTTAGTTGGAGGGGCTGACGCGACTATCATGCGAGAGATCCCGGGTTCAATTCCCGCCCCCAGTCATCTAAATTTTTCTGTCATTGCCGGCACCCTCGATGTTGTCGACAGCCATTTTGAGGTATAGTAACGAATGAATCGGCATATCTTGTAAAAGCTTCTCAAACAGTGACATTCGCATTCGTCGATAAATAAGTAGGTGCCGTTAGTTGTGAATCTAGAAGTTGAAAGCGTGTTAGTACACAAATACGCCAGAAGGTGTCTCATACCCCATTCATGGGCTGTAAGTTAACTGAAGTGTCACTTTTCTACGCTGATTTCGTAATAAGTAGTTGATTTAATAAAAAGAAATGTTTTCTATATGAATGTTTAACTTGTTAAGGTCACAGAAATTTTGTTGGTGGTCTGGGTTTGGCAGCATCAATAGAAATTCATTGATGTTTAGCTGCACCTAGAAAAGAATACTAAACGCTTCTGTCTTTTGAGCTCCATAGATAGTTCGTCACACCAAGTTTATATAACAGGTGTTTCAACTGGATCATCCAACGAAATTCGATAGCACCCTCCTGCGGCCCCTATCGAGTTGATTGTCGAAGCCTTTTCGAGCTGGAACAATTTCATACATACGTACAACATGTCACAGCTAGTGCATTCGGTTTATTTTTACGGTCGTACAGCTCATGGTTCATACGACGATAGTAAAATCGCTGTTAACGATGATGGGTCCAAATATTTTTTCTCTCAAAGACTCCTAGAATAGGCTGATTCGGTTGTGTTACTACCCAGGATTCTGCGCTGTAGACCAAGACAGATTGGATCAGTGTCTGGTACAGTTGTATCTATGTTCGTCAAGAGTGGTTTTTGTCTTTAGAATGCTTGGTTAACGAATCGTAGTAGCGGTTTGCGATCAATACTCGTCTCTATTACTTTTGTTTACGGCCGAGCCAAGCTAGACTTCTTTATTATAGTTGTCAATGTTCATGCGGCGTCCCAAACAAGTTGACCCACTTCTGCCGACTACTTCACAATGCTTGAAAAGGCGGCAGTAACATCCCGCAGTCCTCGGCCAATGATAACTATATTTTCGGTATAAGAGAGCAGAACGAGATAATTATTTAATATGGTACCATTCGTGTTTACCGCAGTTTTCCGCAAGATATTCTCCATTATGATGTTAAAGAGATCGCATTACATACTATCGCCTTGTCTAAAGACTCGCTTGGTAGAGAATGGCTCTATCAGATTTTGGTATTTTTTCACGGAAGACTTCGTGCCGTCCGCAAAGTTGTACTGCTTTGCTACTGCCGTAGCATCTCATAGGACTGTCGAATACAGCTTTGTAATAGATAAATAGATGACTGGTGTCGATCTGCATTTCAGGAGTCTTCTCCAAGATTTGTCGTAGTGTGAAGAACTGGTCGGACATGAATTTACTAGGTCTAAAGCTAAGCTGATAAGGTCAATCATATTTGCTCGCGTGGTCTTAAGTCTTTGGGCTTGTCATAACACACTCGACAGGACCTTGTATTCGATGGGTAAAAGGCTGATCCCGCGATAGTTAGTGCACACCTTAGGGGCGCCTTTCGTAAGCACTGGACATACAACACTCAAATGCATGCATTCCTTAAGCCAAACCGGCATTTATATCCTCTAGAACGATTTAAGTGTCATGGTCAGGGCAGAGGTTGTGAGTATGTCCTAGGCTTTCATAGAACGTGCATTTGTTATCTTTATCTTTCTTTGCCATGGGCGCATAAGCGCAGATGGAAGTAATGTATAATGTTGGTCTTGATGCGAATTGTGGCCAATCTTTCTTCTACTGGCGTGAACCTAGCGACAGAGAGCCGTATTTACTTTTTCACAACAAATCCATAACCTAACTGATGCTAATTTTCACGGCAGCTATAATTAATATCGCAATTTTTCTACAAAGACTTTCTTAAAGACAGGACATGGAACACTTAGATTCCAATCATCAGGCATGAATTCCTTTAGCCAAAACTTGTTTATGAGCTGGTGCATGCACGTTTCCAGCTCATCGATGCCGGCTTTGAAAACCTCTGCCGGCAGTCCACCGACATTCTCAGCTTTATCGTTTTCAAGCCATGTAATTGCCATGTTGATCTCGTCTTGGCTTGGTGGTGGACAATTTCCGATGTAGATGATTGACGTGGTATGGTCACTTATGCTGTCTTCGGAAACAAGCAGAGTGCGAAATGTTCCGCCCATGTTAGCAGAACATTTATAATGTCTCTGTCCTTACGTTTGGGAATCCCTGTTGCAAAACCTTTTCTTTTTTCCTTTTTGTAGCACTTTCGGGCTCGACTGCTATCCCTGTACATTTCGAAAGCCTCACTGTGTCTTTCGTCCATACTCGCTGTTTCTGCTAAGGCATTTCATCTCCCACCTCTTCTCCATATATCGTTTCGTCTCCACACGCGTCGCCATTGGCCTTGTATGCAGCATCCATACCCTCAGACATTTCCCGACATTCATTATCGTACCTGAGCTTGTCTAAGCGTGGTTTTTCATATACAGTACGGTCGATTCGCTAGTGGTCGAAAGTTGTCACTGTGCAAAGTTCACATTAGAAGTATGGGGGGTTTGTTTGCAGTAATTGCGAGCGTTGGTTGGAGTAGGCATTGGCTATCTCGGTGGTTTGCAGTTTAGCGAAGTCTAGCTTCTTTGGCGTTTTACACTTCTTTATCGCGTGCATACCTTGGCTTCAACTAGGCCTGCTCAATAATTGCACTGCACATTACACTTAAAACATACCAAGTAATCAATCTGGTTTCTTGTCTTTTGATGAGGGGATATTCAGGTTGCTTTATGAATATCTTTATGCGGGAATCTTGTTCCACTCACTACCATTTTTCTTTTCGAGGCGAAGCTAACCAGTCTGAACCCCTAAACGGAGGTATTGTTGTGTAGACAGAATTTTTCGAATCGATTTTTAGCATTAATATATCTTCGAACAATTTTACTGTCATAACTAGAGCAGCGGTCATATATGTCCTCCTGGCGCTTATAGAATGCACCTTTATTGTCATCATCTTTGTTTTCCGTCGGAACGTCTATACAAATCAACGTGATGTCAAAATATTTCGCATTAATTCGGATAGTGGATATTCGGTCATTTACAGGGTTAAACCATGAGTACAGATGCCGAAGTCTATTGCCGGATATGAATCCACATCCGTCTTTCTGGATGACAGCTGTAAAAGATGACACAGTTCTTTTGTCGTGTGTATGCATAAGCCGTCCATCGCATATCATGTATGGAGGTGATATCAGGCTTGTATTTTTCAAGAACATTCGCCAATTGGATAGAAGCACCGTCTCTGTGTAGAGTTCGGACATTCCAGATGCATATCCTTAAATCATGGTCCTGAGAACATCTGCGGGGGTCGTCATCATTTAGAGAGGAGTTGATGTCTTTTTGCTTTATGTTTTCATAATAAGGCTACCGCATCCGATGTGGCCGAGTGTCGGTGTGTTGAGCTTCAGTAACATTTGTTACCTAGTCTCTAAGATGCATCGGGGGTAGTATGCCATTTGGGTTGGCCAACAAGTCGTAAGTAGTCTCAGTATTACTTTTAAGTATAAGAAGAATAAGAATATATCTTAAACAATTTAAATTGTGGAAAAATAATAACATAATTTTTTTAACTCGAGGCACGGTATTAATTTACATTCAAGTTAAATACTACCCTAAGCGACATGTACATTTTCCCTTCTATAGTACTGAGCTGCAGCCACTTCCATTACTTACAGACTCATTTGTGCAAAACATTTCCATAGTTCCTCAAATATTCTAAACAATTCTATTGATTTCTTAAACAAATACATGTCCACTGCATATTTTCTGTTTTCATCTTTTTTAATTTCAGGGTCGTCCCGGTATGACAGGACCAAAAGGTGACATGGGACCTAAAGGTCCAAAAGGCGATTCCGGTGGCCGTGAAGGGGTAAGTGTCCTTATTTTTTTTTTTTTTAGATAAAAATATAAACTTGTTACCAGGAAAAAAACTAAGCCATAACACTTTAATGATCACATAAAAATACAAACCATTGTCATTGTAAATATTTACAATTACTTAAGAAATTTACAAAGTATACAAACAAATCTGCAGCATATATACAAAACGCTCTGTACACTGACGGCAACAACTTAGATTGAGTTGCGCCAACAATGCCAGTAAATTGAAGATACACAACAACAAAATATGCTCAATTGAGATTTGTTTAACTTAATTCGGGTGTAATGAATGACAACTCTTCAGTAAAACGAAATTGTCATAACAACAACCTGGCAGCAATATGACTGACTGACGGACTGAAAGCTCTTTCATAAAATTTATTTTTTGTCAACAACAGATATGTCATCAGAAAAAATGCTGACGAGCAAGAAAGCAACAAATACACACACACACACATACCGATATAGAATGAATATGTTCACAACAGTCAGTCACCAACACAAACCTCATCATCCTGTTATCCTGGCACAGTCACAGTTGCCGCAGCTACACAAATTGCAAGCCCACCCCCTATCCTAAACATTCGTACTCATCATCATCGTCGTCGTCCTCGTCATCATACTATCAACGAAACCCAAGTGCTGGCACTTCTCTATATAGCTGAGACTTATGTTAACCTAAATTTTGACAGACTGCAGCAGGACGAGGTATAACCTGTTTCCTTTCACCAAGCCGCAATGGTTATATTGGGAGTAGAAGAGAATTGTACCTCACGGCGGAGGTGGAAGGAGTATGGGTTACGGAATGACTTTTTTAAGACCATTAAATTCAGCAGGTAAAACTGAACAAGAAACGCGATATAAAAACGGTTAAGGCAGGCATGAAGAAAAAGGCGACGTGTATATGCAAAAAAAACCAAAACCCAAGATGAAAGCACCAAATCTTAATGGGCCTGAAAGAGGAGAGCAAAAGACCAAAGAGAGCGAAACGAGTGAAATGTAGAGAAAATTGCCACTTAAATAAACTTTGTTTTCGCGGGGGTGTACAACAGGGACAAAGATATACTGCAAATTGAAATGAAAATGAAATTATTCGTATTTTTTTAAGCTGTAGTTTATTCATTTATATGATTTTTAGTTTTTCATTTAAAAAGAAGTCTGTTAAAGAGGAATTGTCATATACATGTATGAAGGTAAATTGTTTGGAAAGTTTTGCAAATTGAAATGAAAATGAAATTATTCGTATTTTTTTAAGCTGTAGTTTATTCATTTATATGATTTTTAGTTTTTCATTTAAAAAGAAGTCTGTTAAAGAGGAATTGTCATATACATGTATGAAGGTAAATTGTTTGGAAAGTTTTGCAGTTACCTTTTAAAGACAATTTGAGGGGTTCTTGTACTAAAGAGCGCGTATTTTAAATTAATAATTTAGTAAAAAAATCCAAATCAGTGGCATGGTGACGAGAATAGCGACAGCCATTTGCAAGATCCATGGTTTAATTCCTGTCTCAACATTCATAATCGAAATCCACGATTCAATTCCTGTCTCAGTCATCTATATTTTTTATCATCGGCGGTTCCTTTGATGTTGTCGACAGCAACTTCGCAGTATAGGTTCGAGTCAAATCGGCATGTCTAGTTAAAGCTTATAACAGCTGATGTTCGCATTCGTCTATAAACAAGTAGTACCGATATTGCCAGTAATGCGAAATGTAAACTGTTAAACAAATATGGCCATAAAATTAAAATAACGGCCGACGAAATCTATGTCATCGGCATACGCCAGCAGCATGTAATAGCAGTCCTGTCACTGCAGCCTTCCGCATGTTCATCACTATTACCATGTTAAAGAGATCGCAGACTATCGCCTTGTCTTGGTAGAAAATGACAGTTTTTTGCTTATTTTCACTGAAGACTTCGTGTCAGTCAGTGTCATTCGTAAATTCGTATGAGTTTCGAAGGGATACCAAACTCAGCCATATCGCTGTAACGTTGTTAAAGATAAACTGATGGTAGATGTCGATCTGCATTTCTTGGCATTTCTCCAGTATTTGTCAGTCGCAGATTTACCAGGTCTAAAGTCAGGTCCAATCTGGTTCGGTAGGATGGGCTTTAGTCTTTCCCATATCATACTATACAGGATCTTGTAAGCGATGGGTTCAAGTCTGATCCCGCGATAGTTGGATCGCCTTTCTTAAGCACAGGACATAGAACACTCAAATACCAATCATCGGACATGCAATCCTTGACCCTAATTGTGTTTCTGAGCTGGTTCATGCGCTTTGCCAGCTAATCGTCGTCGGCTCCAAAAAGATCTGCCGGCATTCAATCGCAGCTTTATTATACCCTCACCCTACGGGTAGGAGGGTATATAGCATTTGATACGACCCAAAAGTGTAACACATAGAAGGAGCCATTTAAGACCTAAGGTTTCTTCGAACCAAATTCAATTCATGACTTTTTAAGTCGTTTGAGCCATGTCCGTCTGTCTGCCTGTCTGGTACGCACGATAACTGTATAAAGACGCTACCAAATGTTTTGAAATTTTGCACGAGTTAATATTTCCCCAAAACTACTTACGGTATTGCAAATGGGCTACATGGTCACGCCCCTTCTGGTACCTTCCATACAAATGTAAGATTCCGCCCACTTTACAAACCGAGTAATAATATCAATACTCCCAACGCGATCGTACCCAAATTCTGTATTTAGTAAAGCTATAACACGATAAAGTTTTAAAGAAACCATTGGAAGTCTAGCCACGCCCCTTCTGGTACCTTCCTTACTCATCTGGTACCGCTCACTTTAGAAATCGAGTAATAATATCAATAAACTAAAAAAGATGATGTATGTCGGGTTTTCCGACTAAAACTTTCGTACTGTTTTTTTATGCCGTTTAATTGCCGTGCTGATCTCGTTTTAGCTCGGTGGTGGAAATCTAATTCGTTGTCATGCTGTCGAATGCTGTTTTCGGGAAAGAGAAGAGAACGATAGTGTTCCCTTCATTTTCTGAGTATCCGTGACGAGATTTCCGTCTCTGTCCTTACAGGTGTGGGATCCCTGTTCGAAATCCTTTGCTTTTTATCTTTTGGTGGAACTTTCGTCATTCACCTCTATCCCTGTAACTGTCTATATCCTGACTCTCTATTTTCTTCCATAGACGCTTTTCCGCCTAAAAAGGCTTCTTATCTTTGTTCTCTTCTCATTATATCACTCAATCACTGTACACGTTACTATTGGCTGCAGTTTTTTCCCAGTATGCTGCATCCTTTTCCTTAGACATTTCGCGACATTCATCATCGTATGAGGGCTTGTTTGAGCATGGTTTTTCATAATCCAATACGGTCGTTGCGGCAGTGGTCATAAAATTCGAAATATCCTGCCACTGAGTGTCGGGAACATCACAATAATGGAGTTTGTTTGAAGTAATTGAGAGAGTTGGTTGACGGAGGAATTGGCTATCTCTGTCCGTCTGTCTGCCTGTAATGCGTCGAGTGATGGCTTGTAAGAGTCAATTGTTGCTGTTTATAAGCGTAGACTAGATATTTGACATACCCTCCAAAAAGTAGCCCAAAGGTGTCATATCACACTTAAGAGGTGGCAAACCACATTTCTTTTGAGATAAATGGATCACCAAATATTTGCCTCAACAAAGTGATGCTTGCGCACACTTTATGGCATGTTGCATCGTCTTGTCGGAAGCATTTCTCCTCCAAGGGATTTACATGAGAAATATCAAAATCCCGCACCAGTTTCCAGTTTTAAAAACATATGTAACGGTGACACTTTCGGCATGTACACCGCACTTTACAGTAATTTTTTGGGTTGTAATTGAGACTCAAGAGTCTGAGGATTATGCTCTCTCCAAAAACGACACTACTGCTTGTGAAAAATGCCTATAAGGAATGAACATCAGAATTAGGGCGGGTTTGTTTGAAGTAATTGAGGGAGTTGGTTGGAGTAGGCACTGGCTATCTCAGTGGTGTGCACATTTGACCATATCCAGTCGTGATTTGAATGTTGGCTTCTAAATGATGAATTGTAGCTGGGTTATAAGCATAGATAAGATCTTTGACATACCCCCCAAAAAGTAGACCTAAGGTGTCAAATCACAGTAAACACATCTCACATTTCTTGAGATGCATGCTTTATGGCTTGTTGAATCGTCATGTTGGAACCATTTCTCCTCCAAATAATTTGTAATGACATGAGAAATAACAAATATTTGCACCGGTTTCGGATTTAAAGATAAAAAGGGTCAATGACGCGTTCGACATGTAATAATGGAGTCTGAAGAAGAAAAAATGCAGCTTCTTCACATTCCCGTTATGCCCGAAATGTACCTCATCGCTGAAGATCATGATGGAGATAAAGTGCTCTATAAGTTTGGCAAATACAGCCCGATGTAAGTCTTTGCATTGTGGTTTGCAAAGTGTCGATAGAGTGTAGTTATGTACTGAAACCAAATCCCTAGAATGATCTGAATTCTAAATTTATTTCACAAAGTTTATTCCCAATGTTTTAGAGCCAATAAATATATTCGCTATAGTAAGAGGACATGAATTAAATTACAGCAATATGTAAAACTCAAACGATTCCGCTCTACGACAATATGTGCCCCATTTGGTCATTATCCATAACTATATCAAATTGATGTTAGTTACCTATATATACTTTCAAACACAAAGTTTCACCAGCGTATCCGTTAAACAATGCTAAACTTTTGTCGTCACATTATTCTCCAACTATCTGATATGCCTAAACTTTCCCAAATCTGTGAAAATATATATATCCTAATATATGTATATACAAATACATTTACAAATCCCCCAAATTTAACCCTTCGCCCAACTCATATTACTATGATTTAATTAAAACTCTAGCGCCACCTCATGCGCATGCAGCATAATTTGCATTATACAGTCACTCTAGTTAATGTGCCAAAAATGTTAATATTCCTCACAACATTGTAGCCAGTTTTATTATCTGCTCCCTTCTCTCTTCCTCTCTCACCGTCAAAAACATTTAAGTTTATTTGCATAATATTTATTTTATTATACTGGAGAAAAATTGAAACAAAGTGTACGTATAACATTTAAACTAAAATTCACATCCATTTTGGCTGAAACTTTTAGTGAATTTCCTACAAAACGAACTATAAATGCAAATGAAGCCAGATAACGAACTATCAAATAGTTGTTATTGTTGCTGTTGCTGCTATTGCTTTTCCATCATTTGCAATTTTATATGCAACACGGTCAAAACACCTTGAAGCTATAACTACCAGCAAACTCATACACACACACACACGCACCCCCACACATACTCTCGCCAAAATTTCACATAAACTTTAGTATACAACTACACACAAGTGAACACACTCGAGCACATAAAACACAAAACATATTTCGTTAATACACTCAAATGTGACGTTCGTTGTCTGCGGTTGATCGTTGACTTTGTAAGTGGATGATTGTGACTGGATGTGTGGATATGTGTGTATGGGTGTGTGTGTGTGTCGGCATTTATACCACTATGGAGTAGTGTAGGTTAGTCTAGTAGCTGTGTGTTTGGTTGCGTGTGTGGTAAGACTTTAACGACTAATAAAGCCTCTTGTTATACCGCAGTAACAGTCACAGTCCCCATCAACAACGCTAGAGTGTGGTTGGTGTCAGTCAGTACGAATGACTGTCACTACTTTAAATGACTTTTCTTGACTACTTTAGGGACTCATTACACACAAAATACGTTTGTTTCAAGTGCTGCAAATACTATGTGAGATTGTGTTGGGCTGCATGACTACAGCGAAACCAAAAATGTAAGCGATTGGGGTAAAGCTTTGTATGTAATACAGTTTTCTGACAAAAGTTTGCAGAAACCAATTTAAGTGAATTTGGTACTTTTTGAACACAAAAAGTACTTTTTGGTACAGTGAAAGTATTTTTGGTACAATAAAAGTACTTTTTGTACAATAAAATTACTTTGTAATAAACAAAAAGTGCTGTTTGGAACAACAAAATACTTTTTAATTCAATGAAGTGTGTTTATGTACAATAAAAGTACTTTTTGGTACAATAAATGTACTTTCATTTAAAGTACTGGTCGGCACAAAAAAAAAACTAATTTATAGTTAAATAAAAGTACTTTAAATTTGGTACAGTAAAAGTTATTTTTAATTAGCCTTTTTATTTTTAGTACAACAAAAGTTATTTTTGGTAAAACAAATGTATGTTTCGAACAATAAAAGTAAAGCTAATGTATAACAAAAGTACTTTTTGATACAATTAATGTACATTTTGGTGCAATTAATGTACTATTGGGTAAAATAATTGAAGTTTTGGTACAGAAAGTTCTATCTGTTATAATAAAGTACTTTATGATATAATAAAAGTATTTTTTCGTACAAATAAAGTACTTCATAGTACAATAAAAGTACTTTCTTGTACAGCAAAAATTTGTTCAGGTAAAAATGCTTTTTGGTACAGTTAAAGTACTGTTTTGACACAAAGTTCTTTGTGGTATAATAAAAGTATCTTTGGTACACTTAAAGTACTGTTTGGTAAAACTCAATTACTTCTTGGTACAATAAAAGTAGCTTTTGATACAATTAATGTACTTTTTTGTACTACTTTCTGGTAAAAATAGCGACGTTTTGTTACAATTAAGGTACTATCTGGTACAATAAAGTACTTATTGATATAATAAAAGTACTTTTGAGTACAACACAAGCAGTTTTTGATACAATTTAAGTACCGTTTTTGGCTGAAAGTACTTTCTGGTAAATAAAAAGTAAAGTACTTCTTGGTACAATAAAAGTACCCTGTGATACAACTTATGTACTTTTTTGTACTAATATGTACTTTGTGGTAAAAAATAACGACGATTTGGTCCAACTAAGGTACTATCTGACACAATGAAGTACTATTTGATATAATAAAAGTACTTTTTCGTGCAAGACAAGACAAGAGTACTTTCCGGTAAAATAAAAGTACTTTGTGGTAAAATCAATGTAGTTTTGTTACAATTTAAGAACTGTGTAGTACAATTAAAGTACTTCTTGGAAAGATAATAGTACATTTTGATACAAGCTAGTAAGAAAGTTTCAGTAAAAACATAAAATTTGGAAGTATAAAAATTTTAGGTTTTTATTTTCGTTACAAGATTTCTAAGATGTGCGGAATGGTACATTTGTTGTGAAGAACCAGAAGGGGTATGGCTAGACTTCTAGTATTTTATCCAAAACTTTATGCTGTTACAGCTTTTAAAAATGGCACATTTGTATGGGAGGTACCAGAAGGTGCGTGGTAGACTTCCAATTTTTTCTCTTAAACTTTTTTCTGTTACAGCTTTACTAATTACAGAATTTCGCCAAAATCGCGTTGGGTGTATTGATATTATTACTTGATTTATAAGGTGGGCGGAATGGTACATTTGTATGGGTGGTACAAGAGGGGGCGTGGCCATGTGACCCATATGTAGTCCCGTAAGTAGTTTTGGGAAAATATTAACCTATGTAGAGTTTCAAGACAATTGGTTACGTGGTTCGAAAGTTATCATGCATACCTGCCGGACTGACAGACGGATGGAGAGACAGGCAGACGGACTTCGATCAAACGACTTGAAAAGCCTTGAATCCAATTTGGTTCAAAAAAACCTAAGGTCTAACGTGATTCCTACCATGTGTTACACTTTTGAGTCGTATCAAATGATTAGCCTTCTACCCTTAGGGTGAGGGTATAAAAAGGTACATTTTCTTATAATAAAAGTACTTTTTGGTACAATAACAATACTTCCTGATACTCTAAAAGTACTTTTTGGGTACAATAATAGTACTTTGCTGCATAATAAGAGTAATTTTGGTACAACTTAAGTACTTTTTAGTACAATAAAGATAATTTCTGGTTGAACTAACGTACTCGTACAACGAAAGTACTTTTTTCTACAATCAAAGTACTTTTTGGTATTAAAAAAATATAGAGCTTGTGTGGATTATGTTGACGTGTGGTCTTCGTCGATACCATTATCGCACCGGTGTGTTTCGGCTTCTCGATGGTTTCTTGAAGCTTTTAACACTTAAAGTTGTGATATGTGTGGAGAAGGCAAAGGGCAAAGGGTGCTGATAAGATAGTTTGGCAACTATTAAAATAGGTATCCGCCATGCATACATTCACACAACTTTTTTAAAAATATTTCTATTAGCAATAATAGAATTGATTTTGAACCGAACAATGAAACCAATCTCATTATTTCCATACATAGATCAACAATACAAAACAAGAGCAAGTACTTTAAGTAATGTATATTTTGGTAAAAAATACGTATTTATTTGTACATTGATGTATGTAGAGTCCAAATCATTGCCAATTGTACTAGTAGGATTTTAGATAACTTGTATAAACCCCGGTTTGAAGTTCGGAAGTGCTTTATCACCATTTCCTACTTATCTGATCGTACTTCTCTTAGTTTTTTGATGAGTAGTTCATATGAGTGGGAACTTTTCATATTTAAGTAATACCTTCGGTAAGAAAAAAGTCTGAGCACAGCAGACTTTCTTTACAATATAACTGCCCAATTCTGAAAACTTGGGGATCATACCCTCACAACATAAAGCATAGGCCTATGTACCAATTATCTCACAATATGATTTAACAACATTAAACTGATCTAACGTCAACATATCCATAAACCAACTACTTACTTTTTTTACATCATACTGCTCACCAACATCAACCATCGGCCGCCACCAAACTTTTATGTTGTGCAAATGCAATGGCGTCCCGTTCACATACATATGCCATATGCCCCCAACCGTGTCGCTGTGTTATTGTGGCACAAATATTATTGTCTTCTCACATACTATGTTTCCCTTTTTCCGAGTTGTTTTTCCTGTTTCAGCCATAGCGGCCATTATAATGATGAAAGCAACGATGGCAAAGGTACAACAAAACCTGCAGGAGATGACTGTGCTTGGTTAGCAATCGTTAGCTGTTATTTGTATAGGTCAAGTCTTTTATATTTTTATAACTTAAGCCGTACGAAATAACAATACCTAAGTCACCGATACAACGGCAGTAGCGGTAGTAGACTTTAAGCGTATAAATGAAACTCATTATGGTCATGGTGTAGTCTACGTTGGGTCGTAATATAAAGTATCAAGCAAATGAGGTAAGAAGACTTAAGATCATAAATACTGTGTGTGAGTGTGTGTTTGTGTATAAAGCATACACATATAAACATTTTGTTGTGTGCTAGCAACAACAACAGTAGTGAAGACAGCCTTTGAGTCCTTGATAATCCAGGTGTAGTAAGGTGAAGAAGTAAGTGTGTGTGAACAACAGATTGTTTGTTGGTTTGTACTAAAAGTAATAACGATATATCAGTGGGGGGGATCTAGGGAGTTGTAGACGACTTTGTAGGACACTATATATAACGAGATGATGTACGGACTTTGTGTCACAATCATTTAAGTTAATTGGAATTTTGGTAAATGGGAGAAGAAGGCGAAAACTATGAGTTTTTGTATACTCGTTGACATTTAAGAGAACTGTATACTTTCTGCCATACTTAAAATCCTTGTAAATAAATGCAATATCTGTAACTTGTAAAATTTTTTTATAAATGATTTATTTTATGAATATTTTTACACACACCAGACTAGTTCATATCGGTGATCATTTCTGAAAATAGTAAAAATTAAACCTTCTGCTGATATTTCGTAGTTCATAAATTTCTATAACCTTTTTACGACCCCAGCAAACTTCGTTCGTTATCACCTTCATTCTGTATGATACATTGTGTACATCCATTCTCTCGGTTTCTCATTATACAACCGGAAATGTTGTCAACAATACCAAGTCCTTTCCTAACAAATGCAACCCCATGTTTTATGTCATCACGACGCTCAGTTAAGGACTGGCTAATGAACAAAAAGCTAACAACAAATGAATACAAAAAAAAAATGTATATCGTATAAAACCCTTAAACACACATACAAAGTAACATAACAAAAAACGCATTATTTGTGTTGTGTTGTCTTGTTACTTTGCTCTATGAAGTTTTTTTTGCCTTTCGCTATGCTACCTATTATCCTTTGAAAGTCGTAAGTGAACACTAACATGAAGTTAGAAAGATTTTTACGTTCTAAAACAGTTTGCATTACCATAAATGGCTGTCATGGTCCTATCGTATACTCATACTCTCCACTCATCGTTTTCTCGTTTTGCCTTAAATCCCCTTTTTCGTCGTCGCACAATCTTAAAGTCACAGATAAAGTAATATTATAACACCATTCTCAGAGGAGTCTAACGAGGTATTGTAACGTTGTTCACTAAGCCACTACTTTCAAACACTGCTCTATACAGTGCCGGCGCTCACTAACAATGGCAACAAAAAGTATAGCCATAACAACAGTAGCAACAACCTCGTCATATAGTCATAAAGTATATTCTTTATGTCATTCATATAATAGTATATGGCGGAAGAGAGGCAGGGGCAGGAGCAATTGGTGGGATACTTCACTCTAGTACTCTGCTCGTCAGAGTAAGGACTTCAAGTAAATGTTGGTTGCTTCTAAAGCTGCTAATGCTGCAACTTTGGCCATAACTGCTTATAAATTGCTCCCATAGAGTTGTTGTGCTCTTGTTGTACGTCCGGCCGTCCGTCCGACCGTTTCCTTATTTGACAACAATGATGGTATTGATGGTGAAAGGACATAGACATGCAGAGAGAGAGCAGTATATACGGAGGGAGAAAGTGCCAGGGATTCAGTGCGGGAGGAGGCACGTGTAACGTATAGCACAAATGTGAGACAACAACTAAATTTAAATGATTTTCTATGATAATGATAACTTCTGGTGCCACAGGTATTGTTTAGGACTTTGCCTCATGACAACAGAAATTTTATAAAATTGAGAAAGCCTACGGATTAAAATCTATGAAATAAAGTTTCGTAGAATATTCTTAATTCCAATTAAATGTGAGGCTGTTTAAAAACTAACAATACTGACGAATTGCTGTGAATTTAGCTTTAATTGCATTAAATGAGATTAGGGATATATTTTGCGCTGGAAATTTTAGATAATTATGAAATCAGTATTATACACTGGAGAGCAGGAAATTATACCCTCCACTATATTTCGATGCAGATGTACTTAAAGGGTCATAATCAAAAAACCGAAAATGAGAAATGACAGAGAATCAAAAACTACGCTTTTACATCTAACAACAACAAAATTGTATTTAGTTAAGTTTATGTTTTTTTGCATTTTTTACATTTTGGGGTGATTATGGAATTAAACGCAGTGGTTTTTAATTACGAAATAAGATTTTTTTATTAAAACAAAAAGCAAATTTAAAATAAAAAATGCTTTGTAATAATGCGTATGGCCTCTCTTATTTTGAATAAATTCAAAAATGCCTTTCGGTCATACTATTTTTTAGGGTTTTTGGGGTTGAACTTTCTAAGGAGTCCCAAGCAGCTATTACTGCCGATTTAAGCTCTGCAGCGCTATTGTATTGCCTGTTGTTGGAGTATATTTTATGAAGAATTATGCCCCCTCATTTTCAATAGGGTTCATGTCATGGAAGCACGCTGGCCCCTAAGACTTCAACGTTTTCTGACCGAACCCAACCTTTGTTTCCTTATTGGAGTGAGTAGACGCAATCTTTTGTTGTTGGATGTAAAAGTGTAGTTTTTGATTCACTTTCATTATTTATATTAATTTTTTTTTGGATTATGACCCTTTAAGTACATCTGCATCGAAATATAGTGGATCGTATAATTTTCTGCTCTCCAGTGTATGATGGTGGGGTTGTTGTAGCGGGTTACATGAGGGAGATATTTTAAACTGTAAATCATGTTTAACACATCAACTCCGTTGTCGTATACTTTACGTTCAGGGTTTGCTTTATTCATTATAAGGATCGACCAACATTGATCTGTAAATTGTAGAAGAGATAAATTATCTCCCCTTTGGCAATTCATTTGGCTGCTTGAAATACCAAGAATAATAAACCACTTTCCCCCAACATTTTCTCTTAAACTTTTAAATACCTTTACGTCATATGCAAACATATTCCACCCATGCACTAGTTTTTTCTCCATTTCTTATCAATTTCCAGCATGCTCCCCCCAACTGTGCTCATTTCCCTCAAACGAAAAAAAAAAATTTAAAAAAAACCAAACAAAAAACATTCGAAATTAAATACAAAAAAATGTTCTCCTTGTTCTTGTATCAATGCTCCCCCAATATCGTTACTGTCAATTTCATCTGTAAGCTCTAAAAAGTAGGGGAACAAAGCTCTGCTTAGCCAACTGAACGGTGCACTCATAGTTGTATGAGTATTTTCCGGTTCCTATGCTTCTCTCATTGTATTTCATTTACAATTATGATGTTGCTTTACCATAAGAATTCTATAGTGTCTCCGGTGTTTAGTTTATGCTACAAATTCACATTGGTACAATGAACTAATAATATGTCTACGCTTTGGGATACCAGTGCATTTGACAGGCTGTTGTTGGAGGAGGGGGCAGAAGGGAAAAGGGAATCAGATTTGTTGGTTAGTTATGCACATTTATTTCCTTGTTTGTTAGTTAACATTTGTCGTTGTACTGGGTGACTGTTACAAATGACAGTTATGCAGGGAAAGGTGGGGCAGAGGATAAGAGTTACTTAAATGTGTACTTGAGTTGGTTTGACGAATTGAAGGGTTGAAAGAAAGGGAGAAGAATAGCTAAAGGGGGTGAATAGAATCCAGTTGATGGAATGGTAAATATTCGACAAATGTAATCTTGTAAATGTAAATAAATGCCCTACGGGAGAATAAAACGGTTTAGGGTCCAGGGACCGGTTCCCGGGTGTGCATAAACCTGTCTTAAATACAGAACTTTTTTGTGTTGACAACCGGTACGTTATGTATGGGGTTGACCGCTAAAGTGACAATTGATACCTAACTGACGGTTTAGTTTCGATTCGTTAGTTTCAGTTAGTACTGCTGAAAAACTGCACGTCAGTCATATTGACACTTCTTTAAGACTTTAGAACTAGTTTAGTGACATATCACCTCTTCACCCATCTAAAAACAAAAACCTTTAGACAATTTTCCCACCGTCTCCTATTAGGTGTTTTTGAATTAAAAGAAACTTTTGGTGATACTGGTAAGGTTTCGTAAATTTGTAGTATATAAGTAGTTTGGTCTCAAATTATTTGCTTATGCATCAGTTTGCAAAAGTTGAAATTTTTAAATATATAATTGTCCAATCGTAAAAAAATTTGAACAAATAAAAAACCTTATGTACTTCACAGTACAACATTTTTGAGCGCAGTGATTTGGGACACAATTCTGAAAATTACACGTGAAAGTAGCCCCAAAAATAAGAACTTTTGTATCACTCGTTTTGTCAAGTTGGCTGCCTTAAAAATGTATAGCTTTCGGACTCTGTTGCCAACTGATGCTTCGTACTTATCATTCAAGTAAAGCAAAAAATGGGGCGCTCCGATAAAACGGTTTATTCTTATGTAAAATTACCTCCTGACTCCGAATATAAGGCCAATTTCTTTCCATCACTTACCGTTTTCTACAGATGCCTCCCCAACCTCCAATCTTATTTTCATTGATTTCTTTAAACAGATAACTTTTTCCTCTTTATTAATGATTACGAAAAGTAAAGAAAGGGGTGTCCCGCTAAGACTTCAGTTGATGGGGGCGAAATGGGAATGATATGCGGATTCAGAAGGTCATTTTACATAAGAATCGGCTATTTTCTCCGGACTTCCACCACGCTTGTTTCGCATTCAACACAAAAACAGACACAAGTGAAGACAGAGAAGCAAAGTTCAACGATTGTTTGAACAGTTTGTTGAGCACGATTGTTGGGAGAGCATGACATTTTCACCGTGTACAATTCGATAGTGCTAACGCTTCTTCTGCGACCGCACACCATATTGTTGTGTGCGTGCGTTCGGTAATACATCCCAGTTGCGGAATTCATGTCTTGGTCAGGTCTTCTTTATACGCTGCAATGCATTCTGAACACATTGCCACATCCTTTCCAAATTACACGGGGTGGCATTGGCGATCAAGGCCTTCTTACCTCCCTCCCTCCCGAATGAAGGCTTTCAAGCATGCCTTCTGTGGAAAACCTTCTGGCAGGCCCTCAGTAAAAAACCTTGAAGAAGGCCTTCAAATTAAATCATTTAATAATGGCTTACTTTTAAGAAGGCAATCTGTTGAAAATAAAATTTGTTTTATTTTTATATTTACTTTTTTTGACATGTTTATAAATTCAATATTCAATCGATTCTTCATACTCTGAAAACACTCTAAAATTCAAAGAACTAGTTATTGTATTTTGGGTATATGACGTAAAAAGAAAAAAAATAATTCGTAAAATGAGTTACTCAACACATTTTTAATCGTTTGCACTTACTCAAACAATCCACTCACGAATCATAACGCTTTCAACAACGCATTCAATACAACTAAACTCCCCATCGATCAACCAACTTCTCTTTTATGCAAAAACAATGGAATGCCGATAAACGGAACTTTAACGATTTTTCTGTCTCTTGTTGCTTTTGCAAACAACGCAAATGCATAATTATAATTGAGATTTGTAAACTCTCTGAGAGACTCTCGCTAGCCCTTCAAAAATAAGAGAGCAATGCCTTAGTTATCGAAGTCATTCTACTCTGCATTCTATGGGAAGGGTTTCTACCAAGCCTTCTTTAAGAAACGAATGGGTTTGAGTAATTTATATGAAAATGGCCTGTTCTCCATTCTAAAACCAGGCCTTTCATTAGGGCTCAACCAGAATGCCTTCCGGAAGGAGAGTTTGTTATTTTTGATTTGTCGATAAAAACAGGAACACTAAGGCCTTTATGAAGCTTTCTTATGT
Organism: Muscina levida; assembly: GCA_964034835.1. Classification (NCBI taxonomy): domain Eukaryota; kingdom Metazoa; phylum Arthropoda; class Insecta; order Diptera; family Muscidae; genus Muscina; species Muscina levida. The sequence goes on along the minus strand of OZ035883.1, from coordinate 28,289,233 downwards.
CAGTCATGGGTAAATTGTTATAAGGCCTTCCAGAATGCCTTCTATGGGGAAGGCCTTAACAATTCCTCTAAAACTACCAGCTTCACAGCGGCAGAAATCAAGAGTAGTAACCTTTTTTTCATTAGTACGAAGGCCTTCTTTTGGATCTAAAGGAGAAAAATCCTTTACTAGTTTACATTGCGTGAGATTGGGAGGGAGGCCCTTCCATCGTCGCCTTCTATAAGAAGGCCTTGTGGAAGACCTGCATACACATGAAAACAGAAGGACTTGCGAATTAAACAAAAAAACTTTACAGAGCACCCTCTAATTACACTATGCAACAAATGACGACTTTTTGAAAAATACAAAAACGGGATAGTATAGGTTCGATTCTACTATCGAAGGGTAATAAAACCCTATACTCAGTTTGGCGAGATTGGTGACCAATTTTTTTTTTATGGGCCCCTAAAGATTCTCAAAATCAGTGAGCCCCATGACAAAAGGTGTGATCAGTTTTTGTCCAACAGCTAACTCACACTTCGTGATAGCGCTAAACTGTATTCGGCAATAATGTAGCTGGGAGTTTTGCGCACTAACTTTATTAACAAATTATGTCAAAAAGGTTGGTTATTCCTGCCCTTTTTCAAAAAAAATTGAAGAAGAATTTATTATTTTTTCACTTTTTTGAGCATTACTTTGAGGGAGTCCAAATTTTTCTCTAACACTGTACGCCAATATTATAGCCCTAGTAAAGATAAACAACTTTCGTGAACATATCAATCCAATCTGAACGTGTTTAGGCAACCTAAATAGCTCATAAAGTCCACGTTGATACCGATTTTTCGAACCTTTACGCACTTATAAGCCAGTAACGTGGTTGAATATCAACCGATTTTAAATTTCTCAGTGGATTTAGAAAGAAGAGACTGCGGCTTTTCCAACCATATATATAGTTATATTGGTAACTTGTCATATCTGTTTGTTTTTTGCCTCGAAATTTCAAACTTTTGTAATTTTTTCACTATTTTTAAGTTTGATGAAGTTTGTAGCCCCTATTTTATAAGGACACCCTAATGTTTACTACTTTATTCAGAAAGTGCACGCCTTCACGAGTTAAACGCATACTTGTTTTTAAAAATCTGTTAACAAATAGTTAAGTTATTCATGTTTTCTGAGGGACGCAACTTTCATATCGTATACTAAAATAAAAGAGTTGAAGAAGAAGCATTGTTTTGGTTTTGTTGTTAATTACTTCAACTTTGATTTTAGCATAGGATATGAAAGTTGCGTCCCTCGGAAAACATGAATAACTTAACTAGCTGTTAACCGATTTTTACAAACACATATGCGTTTAACTCGTGAAAGCGTGCACGTTCTGAATAAAGTAGTAAACATTAGGGTGTCCTTATAAAATAGGGGCTACAAACTTCATCAAACTTAAAAATAGTGAAAAAAGTACAAAAGTTTGAAATTTCGAGGCAAAAAACAAACAGATATGACAAGTTACCAATATAACTATATATATGGTTGGAAAGGCCGCAGTCTCTTCTTTCTAAATCCACTGAGAAATTTAAAATCGGTTGATATTCAACCACGTTACTGGCTTATAAGTGCGTAAAGGTTCTAAAAACCGGTATCAACGTGGACTTTATGAGCTATTTAGGTTGCCTAGACACGTTCAGATTGGATTGATATGTTCACGAAAGTTGTTTATCTTTACCAGGGCTACAATTTTGGCGAACAGTGTTAGAGAAAAATTTGGACTCCCTCAAAGTAATGCGCAAAAAAGTGAAAAAATAATAAATTCTTCTTCAATTTTTTTTGAAAAAGGGCAGGAATAACCAACCTTTTTGACATAATTTGTTAAAAAAGTTAGTGCGCAAAACTCCCAGCTACATTATTGCCGAATACAGTGTAGCGCTATCACGAAGTGTGAGTTAGCTGTTGGACAAAAACTGATCACACCTTTTTTCATGGGGCTCACTGATTTTGAGAATCTTTAGGGGCATATAAAAAAAAATTGGTCACCAATCTCGCCAAACTGAGTATAGGGTTTTATTACCCTTCGATAGTAGAATCGAACCTATACTATCCCGTTTTTGTATTTTTTTCACTGTTGCACTGTGTTATTAAGCATTATTGAGAGCGCTCCGGTTATTTTAAGACATTTCTCCCTATACATACACTTTGTTATTTTTTCAACGCCAGTAAACCATGCTGGAGTTTGAACACACTACCTCGTGATTGTTAGTCAACCATGCAACTTTCTAGCGAATTGTGTGGTTGAAACTAATAATATACTGTTTTAAGAAAATCACACGAAGACCTTCCACGGATATTAACAATTCTTTCCATTTGGAGGGCATACATTGCGCCTGTTATTTGGAAGCGAGAAGGCATGTGTATGAGATCCCTCTGCATTCTTTGTAAGGGCCTCTGCCAAGTCTGTTCATGGAATCTGATTAAAAAATCATGCATTTAGCATTCCTTATTTGAAAAGTCACTGTCTAATAAGGACTACTGCATGCGTTATATAAGCAAGACCTCTCAAATTCCGCCGCTGGGTAGTCTTCATCATATACCTTACCCCAAATTTTCTCATAAGACAAAACATGGTTTCCTTTAAAATTCTGATATTAATTAAATGAAAACCTATGACAAAGGATTCTTAAATAACCAAATCTTGATAAGATCTGATTCTACTATAAAAGTTTAGAAAAACCCCATTTATTTCCTAATAAAGGTATTATTTGTCACCACCCTACCACTCTTTACTTATTCTATGAGGTGTTTATACGCTTTAATGAAAACCATTATTATTTTTTAATATAACCCAACGATAAAGGTTAGAAAATGTGATCCTAAGACTTTGGTAATCCTATTGACACACTATTAAGTCGACCTAAACTATTGTAACCTTTAATAGTCATCTGTGAACAACCACCATATGACATTAAACATCAATGACATTAAACACCCACATTGTATTTACTACTACTGCTGCTGCTACATCTACAGTAGGCCTTATGCCTGGCCTAAGCAACATCCTTGTTATTATTATGAACAACCACATCTTCATCATCATCATCACCATCATTGTGTGTGTGTGTGCGTTCTTGTATTGCGAAAGTTTTCAACTAGTTAAGTTAAAGCCGTTATGGTTGGCCGTTTGGCGCACTAATTGACAATAATGTATAATTGTGCCACTTTTGGTTGAAACTTCTATTGTCGTTTGGGGATTAACCAAACAATTATTTAATAATTCTTTACAAACGCTGTAGCGACGATATATTGCCACAAACTATGGCAGAAACACACACTCATACATAAGAGTAGCTGCAAACAAGCCACCACACATATACAACACATGCATACCAACACACATTAAACTTCATAAAGTTTTATATCTATACAAATACATACAAACAGTGTACAAGTATATTTCCCTTTTCAATATTCCCCTAAGAACATATATGTCCTAATGAAATAGTTACATAAAAGTTAATTTGTGTGATTTCTTCTTTCTCTCTATCTTTATGTATTTAATGCCCTGCAGCCAAAAGGTGATAAAGGTGACAGAGGTTTAGATGGTCGTGATGGTAAACCAGGACCACCTGGTTTACCTGCCGCTTCCGTAGAAGGTGTTCAATATGTTCCAATGCCAGGACCACCAGGACCTCCAGGTGCTCCAGGTACGCCAGGCTTACCGGGTCTCTCCATATCTGGACCCAAGGGAGAACCCGGCATGGAAGCCAGAAATGGATATTATGGTGATGCTTCATACTATGGTAGACCAGGTGAGTATTTACTAATTATGATAGGTTATAAGTAAACTTCAATGAGATTGGGGAGCTTTATGAGATTTACTGTGACTGGAGTCCGTAATTTGTTGTCATACGAATAAAGATATACGTAATAAATAAACAAAAATAGATTAATCCTAAAAAAATATGATTATTATATTAAAAAATTTGAAAATTGTTTAACGCAAAACTGAATTTAATTCGAAAACTAAAGTCAATACTTTATTGAAATAGCAAAAAATTCTTATTCTTATGGATTTACGAATGAACAATTTAATAATTAGACAATATCAAAAATATTTTTTAAAAACTAAAAATTAAAAATAAAAAATTAAAAATAAAAAATTAAAAATTCAAAATTAAAAACTAAACTAAAAATTAAAAATTAAAAATTACAAATTAAAAATTAAAAATTAAAAATTAAAAATTAAAAATTAAAAATTAAAAATTAAAAATTAAAAATTAAAAATTAAAAATTAAAAATTAAAAATTAAAAATTAAAAATTAAAAATTAAAAATTAAAAATTAAAAATTAAAAATTAAAAATTAAAAATTAAAAATTAAAACTGAATTTAATTCGAAAACTAAAGTCAATACTTTATTGAAATAGCAAAAAATTCTTATTCTTATGGATTTACGAATGAACAATTTAATAATTAGACAATATCAAAAATATTTTTTAAAAACTAAAAATTAAAAATAAAAAATTAAAAATTAAAAATTAAAAATTAAAAATTAAAAATTAAAAATTAAAAATTAAAAACTAAACTAAAAATTAAAAATTAAAAATTAAAAATTAAAAATTAAAAATTAAAAATTAAAAATTAAAAATTAAAAATTAAAAATTAAAAATTAAAAGTTAAAAATTAAAAATTAAAAATAAAAAATTAAAAATTAAAAATTAAAAATTAAAAATTAAAAATTAAAAATTAAAAATTAAAAATTAAAAATTAAAAATTAAAAATTAAAAATTAAAAATTAAAAATTAAAAATTAAAAATTAAAAATTAAAAATTAAAAATTAAAAATTAAAAATTAAAAATTAAAAATTAATACTAAAAAAAATATAAACAACCAAAAATCGCAGCAAAATCACAGTAAGCGTCAACAAGAAATTCCAACTCATAATAACCTATATAAAATTCATTTTATTAAGCTAGATCTACAACATATATAATGCTATTAACCATATTATTATGCGTATTGCCAACGAAACACCTAATAAAATTCAATACAATAACAAATTTCCAATTTTATTTTATTTGTTTATTTCTCCTTCATAATAACAATAATAACAAAAAAACACTGTTTACCCCACCCATCATTGCTCCTATAACTACCCACCTACCATCCTCCTTCCGTTCTGACACCAAAATAATACCAAACTCTTAACAATCAACACACAATCAATTTCACTTTAGACGAACTTAAAGCTTTGCGTGAACTACAAGATTTAAGAGATCGCCCGGATAGCAGTTCGGGTAAAGAATTCTTACATTTCTTTGCAGCATTCTGACATCATCATGGCCTTTCTTATAGTACTAGTAATTTTTGCCGTAATTTTTCTTTTTTTTAGTTGCTTTGCTTATAATATTTTTTATTAGTTTTGTACGTTTTTTTGTTGTTGTTGCTGTTGCTGTAAGTTTTGTATGCGAGATGTCGTTGGTACTAGCAGTTGATTGCATTCTATAGAATTCAATACAATTTGTAATTTCTTTGCTTTGCTTTGCTTCCTACATGACGACCCACCCATTGGGGGCGGGGTGACTTGACTACGCGCCATTGTATTGTTATTGAATTTTAAGTTTTTATTTAGACCAACTTCTTTAGTGTTATTGTCGTTTCGTACATTCTTGCATTCATTCATTCATTCTTTGCTATTCATCGTAAATGATTTCTTATAATTTGTCTTATAGATTTTTTCTGTTGCTTAGTCTGTTGGACTTAAGGCCAGAGGTAGAAGCCATTGAGATGGTGGCAGGGAACAGAAATATATATTATATATACAGTGATATTGGCTTCTGCTGCAATAGTATTTGTTTCTTTTGTGTGTGTGTGCGTTTGTGCTGTCATGGTATTATGTTCGCTTTCTTTCGAAATGATTTTTATTCACTTCAGTGCATTCACGTTTCTAATCTATTTCATTCACTGCACTTTGCTTGTATCGTAGTTATTGTATTATCCTTTGTACAATTCAACTTAACTTTATTTAGATTTTCGTTGTCGATTTCTGTTTTTGTTTCTGTTATTTTTTTTTGCCAATCTGTTGTTAATTTTCTTATACTTTTTCCCCAGGAAGACCGTGGGTAGCTTTATGGTTTTGAATGTTAATGAGTTGTCTTTATCGACTTTTGGATAATAAGAAATTTTTATTTTATTATCGACTGGGAAATGCGCAAAAAAAGTAGTGGAAATGGGGCGAGGAGGGGCGGGATATGGCTTTGGTTTATTGAACCTTGCTATTCATCGTGACAATTTGATTTCGTTGACGAAGAAATTGAATGAAGCCTAGCTGGTGTAAAACTAAATTGAATTGAAACGCCATAAAAATGTTATTAACAAATTCGCTGTTCCATTCAATTGGAAAGTACGTGTTTATACGTTTATATCCTTGACTGTGAGCCAAGAAAAAAAATTATTTGTCTGACAATAGCAGGTATTTTGGTGTAAAGTGAATTTATTGGAATTCTTTTCCAAGAAAGTCATTTGTCTTGAAAACAGATGTCAGCTGCAATTCTAAAGAGTTTAACAAGTTTATCTATTGTGTACGTGTTGAGAGAAATATGTATTATTAAAGAGTTTTCATGCTGTTATAGGAAATTTAATGCGAGCTTTATGTCGATCGTAAAAACCGTAAGCAATGAGAAATAAAATATGAAATCTAACTTGTTTAAATTGGCACGGAGGCAAAAACATTATGTTCATATAATTAATAAGTGCAAAGTTACATACTGTGACTTAAATATTTTGAACTTTTTTTGGAAAATGAATGCCAATTGGAATTCATTTACTTCTTTAGTTGTTTATAGGATTTTTGAATGGTTTATCTTGAACTCAAAGTATACTGCAGAATCAATATTCTAGATTGTAAATTGTGATTCATCTAGAACGTTGTTTTTTACTTTTAAATAAAATACTTGAACTAAAATTTGATGTCGAAATTTTCCTTACTAAACGAAAGAATGGTCTTTTCGTTTATATGTAAAAATAAAAAACAACCACAACGATCGACTGCTAAAGCGAGAGTAAATGAGTGTGTTTAATCATTTCCAATATGTGTGAGCATTGTGGGAGAGCAAAAGCTCCGCGTTGTACATTTGCCGATCTATGCACTATTGTAGCCATAGACCCGACAAAACTGATGGTTCATATAGTAAGCCTTCGTCGGCATTAATGGACTCATACTTTTAACTACACATTTTCTAATCGAGAAAATTCTGAATAGTTGCATCTGCCTTCGAAGGATCCGCCGCAGTTACCAGAAATTGTTAGATGTGATATTTATATAAATAAATTTGTACATATCATAAACTATTCCGTTATCATTTTAAGCAACTAAAAAAATACTAAAAAGTCTTGAACCCTTTTTTTTGTGAGAACTCACGATTATTTTCGATTTTTCTACCGTTTATCTCACAACTATTAGAATAATACGAAAGTGAAATGTTTTTTCAAATGAAAAAGTCAATTATCTTACAACAATAACAATTTCATTTATATTACATGTTTTCTTACTTTCTTTACAACAGACCACAGTTTTTCTTTGCTATATTTGTCGTCTTAATGTTTTGATCTCAATATTAATCTATAAAGAATTTCTTTTGTGTCCTCCCTTACTTACAGTTCAATCTTTGCCCCCACTAAGTTCTCTATAGTGGCGGGCGGTTTTTTGACAGTGTGGTGGTGGCCATTGTTAGAATTGAAAGGACGACCATTAAAACGAGTTCAACATAATCATTATACTCATTGATTTGTCGTTGCTGTTCCTTTTGTTGTACTTTTTTTTCTGTCGTTTTTCCTTTTCTATTTTGTTCCAGTTGCCAATAGTGTATTTTTTTCCCCCTATTTTCGTTAAGATTTACCGGCAAAAAAAAACTAAAAAAACAAAGCAGTGAGAAAGAGAGCGAAACAAACTAGTGAAAGCAATGCTAAAATTTAACGAATTGTTGAATTTAATTAAGAAGTTTTTCACATTGATTTCTTTCTCTTTGCCCAGTGCTAATTAATATTGGCAGATGGAACAAAAGCTATTGATGCAGTGGACACGGCTTGAGCGGGTGGGGAGGGACCAGGCAGCGTTGAGTGATGAAATAATATGAACTCCATCCAGTTGCTTTGGAATTCTATTTTCAGTTTGGACGGGAGATTAAATGTTCTTCGTTGGTCTTTTTGTTGGTGTTGTTGCTGAACATTCAAACAGTTGTGATGTGAAAGAATTGATTAGTGCGGAATTGCAGGAAAGAGGAAACCACTTGAATTTTATTGAATTTTGTGGGATATTGCATTTTTCACAAGTCAATTTCAGCGAAGTGGTATATCGTCAACTGTATAATATATATTGCATACACATAGTTTAGTTCTTAGTTATTCTAAAAATCTAAACAATTTAAGTAATTTAATTTATAACGCCTGATAGATGTACATATGGATTGAATTGAAATGAAAGTAGAAAAAATGTGTCAAGAAAAGGTATTTTTTGTAATTTATTCATTGCCATGGCACTTCCCCTATTGATGTCACAATATACTAATATTGGATTAGTAAGTTAGCTGTACAGCGGACGAAAATGTTAAGCGTTAATTTTTGTCAGCATAAGAGTGCTGGGCTTCGTTTTTTGTTAACCCTTAGAAATCAATGACTTCAAGTATGTCCTACGCAATCTCTTTAACAAATGATTTTTCATTACAAACCCCACTGAAATCAAGGACATACCGTGATTTTTACAAACCCCTTCAAATCGAAGGCATACAGTGATGGCTTTTATGTATTAATTAAATTTTACAGCAATGTGATACAACTACAACTACGCACACTGTCAATATTGTGTAGATTTGACAAAGAATCTGTGTTGCGTAAAAAACAATCTCTGATTTTTTGTGTGTAGTGTAATATTGTATTTTGCATCTTTATATATTTTATTATTACTTAATATCGCAGTATTATATTTCATATTTCTTTTTTTTCGAGATTTCTCCCCACATATTTGTTGATATCTGCTCTTGTTTTTATTTCTGAAATTTTATGCCACCATTCATTGTTGTCGTCGTAGATACCATTAATGTTTCAGGCAAAATAGGGGAAAACAGCATCATGGCCACAGAGAATGCAAAAAAAAACACAACCAATCTCGGGCAAACTGAGGCGAAAAAAACAACGCTTGCCAACTCATCACGACTCACCAACTCATATTTTTGCACTTCCGTTTCCTTTTCGGTTTGCGTTATGTTGTACCATTATTATTGCAGTTGTCGTTGTACTCGTCGCGTAGTACTACTGTTTGTTGTTATTGTTTATGTTTGCATTTTATGATGCACAACTCCTGGACCATTGGCTGTTTTTTGTCTGGGGCCATACGGCACAGTGGTGCTTAAGGGAAGGTGTGATAATATGGAGTCAAAATAACGTAAAGAGCGCAAAAAACAATATGTCAAAGATGATAAACAATCGTTTAAAATTGAGATCTGTGCTGCCTATGGGTACCTTTCCATTCCATGTTGTATTATCGTTTCGTTTGCTGTGCTATGTTGATATTTACTGTAACAGTTAATCTAACCGGAGTTCTGAGAATTCAAATTAGGTTCGGAATTAAGTTTTTTTTTTTATATTACTAGTGGGCCCTGGTAATGCTTCGCTATTGCATAGTTGACTTGTTGTTAACTTGTAGGACTAATTTCAAGCGTCGATCTTATATATTCTGTTAACAATTCATTATTCCTTAACCTTATAACACTAACAACGTACAAATCGATAATAAAAAGTTCACCTGCATATTCATAAATGAAGTGCTAAATACTACTTGTTTATGACGTTTTATCCGTATATATAACACAGTACAACATTTTTTAGCTGATTGATTTGGGACTCAATTCTGAGAATTGCACGTAAAAGTAGCCACAAAAATAAGAATTTCTGCATTATTCGTTTTTCCAAGTTGGCTGCATTAATAATTTAACAGCCATACGAATTTATTTTTACTATTTGGTTACAAAAAATTTTACTCTTTGTGTAACATAAAAGTACTTTTGATACACCAAGTTGTACTTTTTGATACCATAAATGTACTTTGTGGTGCAATAAATCTAGTTTTTGAACAATGAATGTACTTTGTTGTACAGTAATTGTACTTTTTGGTACAATAATTTGTACTTTTTGGTACAATCATCTATCTGGAGATCTGCCTGCTGCCTACTGATCATCTGCCTACTCTGGTACAATAATAGTACTTAAATGGGACCAGCCGTGGCATATTGGCTAGAACCCGCGACTTCCATGAGGGAGATCCGTGGTTCGATTCCCGGCTGCAGTCATCTACATTTCCCTTTCATTACCCCCCGATGTTTTCGACAGCAACTTCGCAGTATAAGTGTCGAGATGTCGACCAAATTCTGTAAGGTTCTCAGTAACCTGGTCTTTCCAACGGAGTTTTGGTCGCCCTCTTCTGCGCTCCATCGAGTTCATTTTAGAAGACTTTTCGAGCTGGAGCATTTCCGTCCATGCGTACACCATGACCTAGCCAACGCAACCGCTGCACCTTAATGCGTCTGACCACGTCAATGTCAGTGTACAGCTCGTACAGCTCATGATTCATACGACGCCGATACTCTCCGTTAACGATGATGGGCCCATATATTTTACTGAGTATTTGTCTCTCGAATACTGCCAGAACCGATTCATCCGCTTGTGTCATAACCCAGGATTCTGAACCATACATTAAGACAGGTAGAACCAGTATCTGGTATAGCTGGTTTTTTTTTCGTGGAGAGAGGGCTCTGACATTGAATCGCTTGCTTAGTCCGTAGTAGCATTTATTTGCAAGCAGGATTCTTCGAGGCTGACATTATTTGTTTTGTTGATGACGGAGCCTAGGTAGATAAAATTACCTACCACCTCGAAATTATAGTTGTCAACGTTCAGGAAGTCTCCCAAACGAGTAGATTCTTTGTTAGTTGAAACTAATAATTTCATATTGTCCTCGTTCACAATTAGACCCCTTTTTGCTGATTCGTTCTGTGTAATTGAGAAGGCTGCAGTCACATCCCGCAGTTTTCGACCGATTATGTCTACGTCATTAGCGTACGCGAGTAACATGTGGCTTTTGTTGAATATCGTGTCACTCGTATTTACTGCAACCTTCCTGATTATCATCTCCATCACTATGTTGAAGAGGTCACACGATAGGTCGTCGTCTGGTACAGAATGCCTCCGTAAGGTCCTTGCCAATCTTCACTGAAGACTTCGTGTCAGTCAGCGTCATTCCGCAAAGGCGTATCAGCTTCGCTGTAGTACCAAACTCAGCCATGGCTTCGAGTAATTTCTGCCGTATCGGGCTGCCGAAGGCAGCTTTATAGTCCACGAAAAGATGGTACGTGTCGATCTGTTTCTCTTGGGTCTTTTCCAGGATTTGCCAAAGTGTTAATTTCTTGTCAGTTGTTGATTTACCAGGTCTAAAGCCACACTGATAAAGCCCGATCAGGTTGGATAACACTGGCTTAGTCTTTAACATAGCAAACTCGTCAGGGCCTTATATGCGATGAGTAAAAGGTTGATCCGGCGGTAGTTGGACCACACACTTGGATCACCTTTTTTCAGCACAGGGCATAATACGCTTAGATTCCAATATCGGGCATGCACTCGTTAAGCCAAACCGTGCTTAGGAGCTGGTGTTCTCTCCATAGATTCACCACACTCTGCGTTTCGCAACAAGATTTCCATTAACCTTAAAAATAAATGTTGAGAATAACCGATGGCCCAATATCGATTGCTAAATCGACCCACCTTAATGTATTTATATTTAAAATTGTATCTCTCTAGGGCTAAACTACAGTTCTGCCAAGATCCCGCGACCGCTCATTGAAAATCAATTTTTACCTCTCTAGTTCTAAATTACAGTTTTGCCACCACCCCCGCTTTCTTGTCGAAAATAAAAATTTCGTCTACGTATTCATATTCGTATTGCCCACTGATAAAAAATGTCAATATCGTTTTATGTTCATATTCCACCCTTCTCTGCATATTCATATTCTTGTTTTTGAGTACTATGTAGCTGTGTAGCAAATTTTATCTATCTAATTCTAAAAAATGTATTACCACGACTCTTTCGCCCACTGGCCCAAAATTAAAATTATGTTTCGTGTTGGCGAGTACTATCTAGGTGGCAAATTGTATCTCTTAAACTTACTTACTTACTTAATTTCCCTTTGCACCCCATGAATGAGGTATGGGATAGCTTCTCGCGTTGTTGTGAATTAACACGCTTTCTATTTTTAGATTCACAACTAACGGCACCTACTTATTTATCGACGAATGCGAACGTCACTGTTTTGAGAAGCTCTTACTAGACACGACGATTGAATCGACGCTTAATACTGCGAAGTTGCTGTCAAACAACATTCGAGGGGAGCCGACAATGAAAGAAAATTTTATTTATTTTTTTCTTTTAAGATGACTGGAACCAGGTTTGAACCTGCGATCTCCCGCATGGTAGTCGCGTGTTCTAACCACTATGCCACGGCCGGTCCCAAAAAAATTGTATCTCTCTATGGCTAAAAGAGAGATTTCCAAGGTCTCCTCCGCCCACTGATCTTTATTTTATTTTCGTCTTAATATTCATACGCTTGTTATCTAGTACTATCTGTGTATAAAATTGTATCTCGCTTGGGCTAAAATACAGTTTTGCCACGGTCTAAAATTTAAATTTTGTCTGCATATTCATATTATTGCCAAGTACTACCTGGGTGTAAAATTGTATCTCTCTATGGCAAAATACAGTTTTGCCACACCCCCTCGCCCACTGATTTAAAATTAAAACTTCGTTTACATATTCATATTTGTGTTGCCGAATACTATCTAGGTGCCAAATTGTATCTCTCTATCTAACTCCGCCCTTAGGGTCCAAATTGAAAAAAAAAATATACGGACTACGGTAATTTCCATATATGTAGTACACTAACTACCTTCCAAATTTCATTGAAATCGGTTTAGCCGTTTAGTCGGGATTGAGCCACAAACATTCACATTTATAATATTAATAGGATAGGATGTAATCCCATACAGCGTTTTTCCAGTTTTCTTGTAAATACAAAATACCAAAATTGGAATAACCGTCACCATATGGGTGCAATTACAGTTGACCGAGCAAGTCAAGTTTCTAGGAATAATCCTCGACAGTAAACCTTCTTAGAAATTCAATGGGCTATATGCAAAGCCCTGAGGACTGTCTCCAAAGGTCACTGCGTGTATAAAACCTATACTATTTTATATGTTCTGGTTTCATAACTTGATGTAGGTCACTTCATAAAAAATACGTTCTGAATTCCTTCTCAAACATAAACAATATAATTTTATTCCTAGGCCTAAATTCGCCTTAATCAGTATGCACTCGTATTGTTTTGTACTCGTATCATTGTTTGAGGGTGGTCTCTTCATAAGATATACGTTCTGAATTCTTTCTCATAACTTAAGCAATTTAACTTTATTTCTAGGCCCATGTTCGTCTCAATCACAGTGCAAAGTATTTTCACTTGGCATTGGCTTGGTCCCTGTGTCTTGTAGCGCTCTACCCATCGATGCAATTCCCCCGCCATGTATAGTTATGCGTGTTGCATGAGTTGTACTCTCCCGTTGTTTTATTACTTATTTTTCTCACTTATTTTTATTTTTTGCTTTTTGTATTTTTTGGCAAAAATATTAATATATAGCTGTTGCTTATTTTCTTGTTTTAATGCATATTTTTCGCGCTTTTTTTTATTTGGTATTTTGGCCACATTCATATTTTTGCCTTATCTTTTCTGGCGCTCCTTATTTTGTACGTATTTTTTTTTTGTTTATATGTATGTTTACGATTGTTTATATTTATATTCATTTTTGGCCTATAACAAATATTTAAACATTTGTTTTCGTGTTACCATTCTCGTTTTTAAATCTTTATACTTTGGTTTGTTCACAGGTCCTCCAGGTCCTCCCGGACCACCTGGTCCACCTGCCAGTCGTCATCATGATCGCGACGATGATGAAGAGACACCATATTTTTCGGCATCATCGTGGAATATGCGTATTGTACCGGGTGCTGTCACCTTTCCCAACATCGATGAAATGACAAAGGTATGTAAGCTATTTAATATGCAAAAGTCTATGTGTCTGTCCCATCTGAGGCGACTGGCTGTAGAGTAGTCAAACAGTATAGTCGTCTGTTGAGGGAGCGGCGAAGATTTAAAAAATGCATATTTTTATGAAATTGTTGGTTTATTTTTGTGTTGTTTCATTTTCATTGCTCGTATCTGTTAATATTAATCCATAGGCAAATATGTGTCATGGCTTTATATTACGTACGTTTTGTGTATGTAACTCTTTGTAGTTGTTGCTATTGTTGATTTCATTTCACAATTTCTTTTCGTGTTTTTTTTCTGTATTTTAAGAAATCTGCCATGAATCCGCCAGGCACATTGGCTTACATTACGGAAGAGGAAGCTCTATTAGTCAGAGTCAACAAAGGTTGGCAATATATTGCGGTAAGTGTTGCTTAAATGGCTTTTCACTTGTGAAAGCAAAAGTAGTCGAGATTTCATTTTGTTGATTGTATAAAAACATGTTTAAGTCGCAGCAAAAGTTCATTTCTGAGTGAGAGTGAAAATACGGATTGTTGCGAATTTTCATACGAAGGGGATTATGAAGGTGATGTTGAAAGCGGCTTGCGTAGAGAAATATTAAGTCAGTTGGACAATGTATTGATATTTCGTTGAAGAGAGTCATGCTACACCATTGCTCAAAAAGTTACACCAAGGAACTAATTGAAATGTGAATGTGGTGGTGTGTTCGTGAATGATTAAAAACAAAACAATATAAATACACTAAGCATCTGGAAATAAGAATTTAGCCAAAGTGTGTTAATTAAAAAAAATAATTAAAAATTACAAAAGATACTTATGTTTAGTAGCTTAAGGCAGCACTCACAAAATATCGACATTGTCTTGGTCCATTTTTTTTTTAATTTGCCAGAATTTTGAAATATGTATGTAACCAGTAAAGAAATATGAATCAAGTACACTGACTGATAAATACCCTCACCCTTAGTATGATGTTGTTTTAGCCTTGAGTTATTTATTTTAACTGATTTTATTAATGCCTGCTGAACGTGAACGGTTGCTAATAGGACTTTCGGTAAGATTTCGTACGATCAGAGGTTCACAGACATATATTACTACTTTAAGAAAGGTTAAAGTGTCAACAAACGTAAATGGGCATTTGGTCACTTTGTTTGGGGTTACAGAAAATGTCTTATGCGGCACCAACTGAAAACTATAGAAAAACAAAAGTCTTAAAAGAAATTATAGTTGTAAATGGGTGAAGAAAATGTGCGGTTTTCTTAAGTTTCACATATGAATACAAAATATTAAAAGTAAACTATTTTCAACGTTTTGAGGAGTTTCTTTAAAGAAATTATTGGAAAAATATAAATTTTCGCGAAATTTACTATTTTGTGTAGGAGGTACCAGTAAGAGCAGCACAACGGGCGTACCAACACTTCGCCCAATGCAATTTCGCCCAAAAACGAAAATGACATATCGCTCAAAACATATACAATGTTACTTAGTTGCGACGCAGGATACACCCACCAAAAATAGTAATAAAAATGTCACAATGTCCAAAATATGGGCACATTAAGGACTCTTTAAGGTAGGGGCTGGGGGGGCGGACGCCCACCCCACTGCATATTTTTTTAACGACTTATGAAAAATGACAGACAGAGAGTTGCGAGACTGACTACGACGTATAATGCCAGAGAGAGAGAAAGTAGCGAGTCTGACTACGACATATGCGGCGGGGGGCGTGACTTCCACCGATTATTGCCATCCCACCAGTGGACCTCTTTCTGGCTCTGCAAGGAAAAAAGAGGCAGTAAAGGTGGTATTATCTTTACGAGTTCCGACCAAGGAGTCTAAAGATGGTACCACGGGCGGTTGGGAGCCCTAAGTAGCGTAGCAACTACTTACCCACCGAATGGGTATGGAACAGAAGTTCTGTGCCTCGTGGTGGCTGTGGTTAAACCAAAAGGCACGCTGGTAGATCAAGAGTTCGATGCTCGGGAGAAATGGAGCTGGGTGTCCCTTGATACCATACGAGATTCGCATCTCTCATTGTGCATCTTACGTATTCTTAATCGAGTGTTGCGTTGCACTCTCAGCGTATTTGGTGAATGGGTAGCACCAAGCCTTTACAGGAACACTGTTACGTTGTTACCGCCTAATTTCAGTATAAAGCGAAAGATTATAACCGATTCAGACTCTTTGAGCTCTCCCTATCAAGTCAATGGGCTATAGCCATTCAGTAATTGTTTTGTGTATTGTCCAAAGAGTGCGTAACCTTGTGTTACTAGTGGTGATGCTGGCCGGATGGGGTACCAAGCCAGACTGGTACCTATCAGAAGGCAGTCAATCTGTGGTTTCCCGAAAGGGAGATGTGGTGAGGCGACAGATTACCTCGGTGATCTGGTGGTGGATGTGGTGCCGGCCGGATGGGAACTTCGGTTCTAGGAGATGGCGGTGTGGAGCAATTGAGTGCTAAGGAGGGAATGGTTATTGTCCATTGACCAAATAATAGTATGACTAATAACATCAAGTAGCAAATAATAAATAGTGGGGGCCAGATTGGACGGAGTGCAAGCCTCGAGTTTGTACATGTCAGTCGGTCTGGTAAACCCACATAAGAGTAATGGTCGTGGCGTTTTGAAATTGGATCCGGGCCTTAACAGCGGCTTAAAGTATGTTCTAGTGGGGTGGAGCCCACCATCTGGTCAGGTCCACGCTACGATACTAGATGTAAAACACAAACGACTCATGTCCGTTTGGAAGTTATAGGGGGAATATTATTTTTTTCAAAACTATGTCAATTTGGATTTTAAGTACCCATAGTGGTCGTCGGCCTATATAGTCTATATTTATTCAAACTCTCACAAACGTACATCTTATGCAAAATATGTCTATATTCAGTGCACTTACAAACCAGTGAGATAGTTTCAGTCGTGCAACCCGACTTTCCCTCAATAAACCATAAAATTTTCTATTACATTAATATTATTACTCGATTTCTAAAGTGGGCTGAGGGGTACATTTGTATGGGAGGTACCATAAGGAGCCTGACTAGACCTTCAGTTTTTTTCTCCATAACTTTTTCCTGCTTGAGCTTTACTAAATAAAAAATTTGAACACAATCGCGTTAGGTCTATTTATAATATTAATCGATTTATAAAGTGGGCGATACCAGATGGGTATGGGAGGTACCACATGAGGCGTGGCTAGGCTAGACCATTTTTTTCTCCAAAACTGTATCCTGCTATAGCTTTACTAAATAAAGTATTTGGCGTTTAATAATATTACTATTCGGTTTCTAAAATGGGCGGAGGGGCACATTTGTATAGGAGGTACCAGAAAGGGCGTGGCTAAACCTCCAGTTTTTTCTCCAATACTTTATCATGTTATGGCTTTACTAAATACAGAATTCGGATAAAAACGTGTTGGGAGTATTGTTATTATTACTCAATTTCTAAAGTGGGCGGAATGGTACATTTGTATGGGAGGTACCAGAAGGGGCGTGGTCATGTAGGCCATTTCAATAGCGTAAGTAGTTTTGGGGATTTTTTAACTTGTGCAAAGTTTCAAAAAATTTGGTTTCATCTTTCGAAAGTTATCGTGCGTACCAGCCGGAGAGCCCGACAGACAGACGTACATGACATGGACATGAACCGAATTTGGTTCAAAGAAACTTAAGGTCTAAAGTAACTCCTTCTATGTGTTACACTGTTTTTCCGACTTTAATATCTGGCTACCCTATTTGGGGCACTTGCCTTCTATTATAGTTTTCTGTGAACCCATTTTAAATCCCTGTATATATTGAACTACCCATTATCAATTTAAATAAATATCAATTGTATTACATTTTATTATTATTACGGTCTAACACAATTCTAATATAACAATATGACCCCCAAAATACCACAGTTATACTATTAATATTTGATACCCAAAATCTAAGTGTGGTATAACCATAACTTTTTTTTTATTTTGAATAACACAAATCCAACCTATACCCTTGTTGCCCATTCAGTTTACAAAACAAAAATCCATAGTTATATACATATAAATTAAATTTAATAGTGTTTTGCCTTTAGATCTCACACTAAATGACTCAGAAGTGTGACATTAAAATAAATGTCCATATTTTGAGGGCATATTTGCAGCATGTTTGTCTTATGTCTCTGTGTCTTTAGAACAACTTATGTACGCACTCAGCAATTGCTTTGCACTGCACTGTTGTTGTTTGTGAATTCTTATCACTTCTAAAAAATAAACCAAAAAATCATGTATTTATTATTAAACGAAACATCATATATGTTTTTGGCACAATCCAGCAACAACAAATTTCGTTTTTATTGCATGAACGACCTTAAATATGCTCTCCATTGAAAAAGAGCGTAGAGGCCCCCTCGTTTAGCCTTAACGAAATCGAAAGCCAGCATAGCATCTGTGTGTGTGATAAAGGGATTAAACGTTACCATATAGAGGAATATTTGATAAGAACACATATAGTACCCCATTATGTCAATCGTGTTCGTCTTCGACATCATCGATGTAGTCGATGTCTTTCACAAGTCAAGCGTCATTATACAATCCATTCAACTTGAATTTGATTTGATTCGAAATGTGTTCGAACATTGCTGTCAGTTTTTCCTCTGCCCCGCAGTCTGCGATGCTGATAAAGTTGAATAAAATAATCTTAAGGCAAAAATTGAAAGTTGTTGTTGTCGTCGACATTTCTCCTCGCTTTCTTTCCATTATGTTCGTTTATTTTAACGGGGGGGCAATTCAATTTTAGTGACGGAGCTCGATGTGTGAACACCACCAGTGAAGTAGAAAATAAAAATAAGATCAAATCTTGTCGGAAATCCAAAAACTGTTTGTACTTTAGCTTTATTAGTGTTGATTTCGATTTTATTGCATTCTGGATGTCGTTACCAATGGATAAATGTTTAGCTGAGCAAATCAATGAACTTAGCCTTTCTTCGTATATGCAACATTTTGCTGGGGGAGGGGGTGTTGATAAACAAAAAGAATTGCAGGAAAAAAAGAGTTGTATAGCGAAGTGGATATTATATATTAAACAATTTTTTCTGGATCCAAATTTAGCTTAAAGTTTTTGTATGCTTACGTAAATAAGTGCAGAGCATGCCTAGTAAAGCTTCTCAAACAGCAGACGTTCGGATTCTTTATTAAACTGTAGGTCCCGTTATGCGAGTATAGAAATAGAAGGGTGTTAACCTTCACAAATGCGAGAAGCTCATTCATATCTAATTTATGTGATGCAATGGGAATATTTGTATATGTTTATTATCTTTAGTATAGGGTAATTAGAAGGGTTTGGATCAAATGGGCCCATTTCACAGGTCATTATAAGGACTATATTAGGATCGTACAGTGCATTTAAGTTTAATCTTGTGCCTTTTTTCGGCAAACAGTTCATTTTATACGGAAGGTACCACAAAGGGCTCAGCGTTTTCACCCATTACCAATTCCAAACAAACTACTATTTACTCATCATGTTGACCATCCAGCCGGACAGACGGACAGGGTTCAGTCGTGTCAAATCATCTTGATACTAGAGTCCACCTTACTTGCTTTATACGTAACACTTTTTTCCTACCAAATAATATATACCCATGACCCGTGGGATAGGGTATCAAAATTTATGGTAGTTTGTCTTGGGAAAATACTGAGATCTTTTTGACTCGTTTTAATTTTTTTTATATTTTTATATTTTAAAATTTTTATATTTTTATATTTTTATATTTTTATATTTTTATATTTTTATATTTTTATATTTTTATTTTTTTATATTTTTATATTTTTATATTTTTATATTTTTATATTTTTATATTTTTATATTTTTATATTTTCATATTTTTATATTTTTACATTTTTATATTTTTATATTTTTATATTTTTATAGTTTTATTTTTTATATTTTTATGAAATTTTAAATTTTTACAGTTATATTTTTATTTGATTTCATTTATTATTCAACAATATATGACTCAACA
This sequence comes from Muscina levida, assembly GCA_964034835.1. Lineage (NCBI taxonomy): Eukaryota > Metazoa > Arthropoda > Insecta > Diptera > Muscidae > Muscina > Muscina levida. The sequence goes on along the minus strand of OZ035883.1, from coordinate 28,269,143 downwards.
ATGGAAATATACACTAGACCGGGTCGCGAAAAAAAATTTCCAAAGTCGAGGGCAAATATTAAAGATCACCTCGAGACAACTTTAAAAAATAATTGTTTTCCTCCCCCACCCCCTTGAAAAACAGCCAAAATCGTTTTTTTATCACAGCTTTTTTGTTTGTGGCTCAATCGTAACATACAAGACATCGGTGTATAGGTCTCGACGAGTACTACATTTGTCCTATAGATGTCGCTGACATACGACATCATTTTGTAATGATGGCCTCATTTAGAGCAATTTTTACCCCTAATATTTAAAAATATATTTTCTTAGAATAAAAGTCCTTAAAAAACGAAAAACATTTTGCTTTGGAAGTATACAGTTTTATTTAAAAACAAAAAAGTTACGTATAACAAAATTTATTTACAGCATCAACACTAATATTTTTTTCTGTTGTTTGCATTATTACAGAAAACTATTGCATACTTCTTAGCGTTTGGAAAAAAATTAAATACAAGTTATTTCATACTTTTTAGCGCAAACAGTGTTTTCAAGCATGCGGATGAAGATATTCGGCGTCACCAATATTCAAGCAACGAAATTATAAAGATATCTGGTCCAAAATGGAAGTATTAATAATAAAATATAGACATAAATATGCACTTGTATTCTTCCCATGCAATTTGCAACACTGAACATTTGTGCGAAATTTAAGTGAATCAGCGCTAGGAATGGCTAATCGAAATGAAAAATTATTGCAAAACTAGAAAGTAGTGAACGGACCTTGAGTCGCGCCGATATTTGCTGTAATTACATACATATCTTTGCTCTTTTTGGGATTTTATTTGTAATAAAAATTATATTTCTTCGGTAACTAGATTAAAAATGAATTATCTCGAGAAAATTTTTAATTTTTTTTCGATGTCGTTAAGACTTATGCAACAATTTGAGCTACAAAGTATAGAACCATTTTTATAAAAATTTTGTATCAGCGCTATAAAGTATGCAATAATTTGCGATAATAATGCAAACAACATAAAAAATGTTTTTGTTAATGCTGTAAATACATCTTATCATTCGTAACTTTTTTGTTTTTGAATAAAACTGTGTACTTCCAAAGCAAAATGTTCTTGGTTTTTAAAGGGCTTTAATCCTAGAAAAAAATATTTATAAATTTTATAGGTAGAAATTGCTCTAAATGGGACCATCATTACAAGACATTTAACGATTGAGCCACAAACAAAAAAGCAGTGATAAAAAAAACGATTTTGGCTGTTTTTCCGGGGGTGGGGGAGGAAAAATTTTTTTTTTTTTGAAGTTGTCTCAACGTGGTCTTTAATATTTACCCTCGACTTTGGAGAAAAAAAATTTTTGTATGGGGACCGACCCGGTCTAATATACACCAAGGCCTAAATTTGCCTTCAGAATGCTTTTATATATACAAAATATGCATATAAGGATATTTGAATATAAATAAGTACATATGTATGCGCCTATATATGTTCTGCGTTATTTGATATCTTGAAAAAACCCATCAGCCGTCTCGTTTTTTTTTAAGTTGGGGAATGTGTACATATGTATGTATGCACATGTTTGTTCGCCGTAGAAAGAAATGAAGAGCATCAAAATCATTGTCAATAAAATAACGTCGCCTTAGGGAGTGATTTCTTCCATTTAATATGTTTGCCGTTAAATTGTTGGTTTTTACTGCCGATATCGAAATCACAAAACAAAAGAAGTAAAAGTAAACTGCCTACAATTACATATACGCATATGATGTGTAAATACATACATTGTTGGAAATATCCAAAGATATTTACAAATAAGTAGTTAAACAAATAACTTGCTGGTACACATTCAGCCTTACATAAAATAAAGGATATCTTTTTGTTTGTTTTTTGTTGCTGTACATGTAAAAGCTTAAAATACACATGTACATTCGCTTTAACTTCGCTTCATTGTTATGGTTCCTTTGTGATTGTGTATGCATGCGCGAAAGCATTGTATTCAAATGACTTTGTATGTGTGTTTCAGTGTTTTGTTGGTGCTTAAGTTTTGATTCACATCAATAACGATTAAAAAAAAAAACAAGAAAAATATTTGATATAAAACATGACAACATTTGCCTTTCATAACCTTTTGCCATTAAACACTCTGTGATGATCAGGTGTGTATGTGTGTGTCTTTTAGCGTATGTTTATTTATCCAGCTGTATATGTAATGGGGGTGGGTTTAGTTGTCTGGCGTAATATTATGAAGGGAAGTTTACAAATATTTTTGATAATAAATTATATAAAAATTTCGGGGCCTCTGACACAGGTATTTACATTAGTTTCTCATTTTTCTTATTTTTTTGGTTGTCCAAATATCTGGAAAATTTTAACAGTCATTCTAGATTCAAAATAGAAAACATCATATGCAATACCCATTCGCTTAACACATCCTTTCAAAGACTTCCTTTAGGATGTTGTTTTATATGTCGAATGTTATGCAACCAAATAGCTGATAAATTTCTTAGGTTTGTGTATCATCACTTTAGTTACACTCACGACAATTTTAAGCCGCCTGTCTTCTGTTTTATAATTCCTTTTGTACGGCAATTAATACTGTAAGCTTTTATGTCTTTTTGCTGTCCTTTTTTGTGCCGTTCATACTTGTTTGTATGTTTGGGGCTGACTTTTTCATATGATACGACGTTGCAACTTTTGTTGTTTTTCATTATATTACGAATTTGTCATTTATTTCATATCACTCTGAGTAATCTTATTATGTTGTGTCTTTAACAAAAATGTTGTGTTTTTTTTTTATTTTTTTTTTTTTAAATTGTATGAAATAAAAATATTTGCGAAATTATTTTATTTCCATTTGCAAGGACATTCCAAAAAAAGGGAAAGGCAATGTTCCCTTGTCTTTTTTTTTTTTGTTATTAAATGTCACTTTGTTTCCGGAGACCTCGACATGATGGATATTAGGCAGGGTTTTTTTTTTGATGGACATGTATTTAGATTAAACTGTACAGGGATTCATATTATTTTATTATCGATAGCCCATGTGACTGTTGGAAATGTGTAGGGGTACTAGATTTTGGGGTTATTATAATACATGCTGAATCAAAATGATTGACCTTTTTGTGTTAGTGTATCATTCGATACTTTGGCTAAACGATCAGAAAATATTTCTTATTGTTGTTATTAATGGCTTTTAAAGCTCTCACTTTCACGGAAAGCCAGACGTTGAATTTGATCCCCTTGACCAGGTTTAGCCCAGTCAAATGAATCAATACCTGCTTCAAAATTCAGGCATGCTTCAAATATTTCATTCACTGTACTTTTAAATTTTCTAACTTATTGTAAATAGACAGATATTGCATTATGCGTCGATAAACTTTTACAAGTGCCAATAATATAAAAAGAGAACCATTGATAAAGAAGAAGTAGTGTAGTACTTGAACTTGTAAAACATTTCTACAAGGACATATGTTCCTACACACACACACACAACCCAGTTATTCTATATATATATGTGTAGGTTTGTAATGGCTCATATGTCTGCAAGAAAACAAACAAAAGTACTACAACATTTACTTTGCTCTTGACTTTTTGACTAAACGGTGAGTTGGGAGATGCTACTCGCATCTGTATTCCTACGTATTTTTCTTCATCATTGAAAACAAAGTTTATTGTATGCTTTTTGGTTCTGTTGATAGATGTGAAAAACTGTGAAACTCATGATGTCTCTAACTTTGGCAGCATTATTTTCAAATGTTATCGATGGTGCATCCTGTGGGAGGAGAGCATGTGTGCGTGCGGGTAGTGGGATACAGTGGGGTCTCGTTAATCGTGGATAAAATAGAAAAATAGTAATTTCTTTGTTTTTTCATATTTTTTTGTCAAAAGACGAAAATTTATAAAAATAAAATATTAAATTTTCTTCAACATTTAAAATAATTAAAATACTTAATATGCTTAAAATATTAAAAATATCAAATATATTAAATATAAACATTGTAAATATTATAAACATTATAAATATTACAAATACTAATAATACCAAAAATATTGAAAATATTAAAAATATTAAAAAATTTGAAATATATTAAAAATATTAAAAAATTTAAAAAATATTGAAAATATTAAAAAATTATGAAAATATTTAAAAAATATTGAAAATATTAAAAAATATTAAAAATATTAAAAATATTAAAAATATTAAAAATATTAAAAATATTAAAAATATTAAAAATATTAAAAATATTAAAAATATTAAAAATATTAAAAAATATTAAAAATATTAAAAATATTAAAAATATTAAAAATATTAAAAATATTAAAAATATTAAAAATATTAAAAATATTAAAAATATTAAAAATATTAAAAATATTAAAAATATTAAAAATATTAAAAATATTAAAAATATTAAAAATATTAAAAATATCAAAAATATTACAAATATTACAAATATTACAAATATTACAAATATTACAAATATTACAAATATTACAAATATTAAAAATGTTAAAAATATTACAAATATTAAGAATATTGCAAATATTAAAACCAAAATATTAAAAACAATTAAAATAATAAAAATATTTAAAATAATTAAAAATACATAAAGTTTTAAAAATATGAAAAATATTTAAAATATTAAAAATATTACAAAAATTACAAATATTACAAAATTAAAAATATTACAAAATATAAAATATTACAAATATTACAAATATTACAAATATTACAAATATTACAAATATTACAAATATTACAAATATTACAAATATTACAAATATTACAAATATTACAAATATTACAAATATTACAAATATTACAAATATTACAAATATTACAAATATTACAAATATTACAAATATTACAAATATTACAAATATTACAAATATTACAAATATTACAAATATTACAAATATTACAAATATTACAAATATTACAAATATTACAAATATTACAAATATTACAAATATTACAAATATTACAAATATTACAAATATTACAAATATTACAAATATTACAAATATTACAAATATTACAAATATTACAAATATTACAAATATTACAAATATTACAAATATTACAAATATTACAAATATTACAAATATTACAAATATTACAAATATTACAAATATTACAAATATTACAAATATCACAAATATTACAAATATTACAAATATTACAAATAATACAAATATTACAAACACAAAAAAATATTACAAATATTACAAATATGACAAATATTACAAATATTACAAATATTACAAATAATAAAAATATTAAAAATATTAGAATAGTTTTCAATATTTCGACTGCCTTTGAGTATCGTCTCGATGCGGAATGACAAAAACGACAACATAGAAAACATGTCACAGAAGTCCTCTCTTTATAGACAATTTCTTCGCTGGCTTTTCACACTGTTGATTTACACGTTTTGTTACATCCACTTGTTACAATGCATGAGTTCGTTTGCACATGAGTATGATTGGGTTCATTGCTTGCCAAAAGTATGTACCTAGCTTTGAACGTAAGTGTGAACAAGCCTTTTTATGCTGCTTTATAACTGTGTCTGTGTGTGATCGCATTTAAATCTGTGCTCTTGTGTGTTGTATGCGTTTGAGCAATGTTACACACTTCAATGCATCTGTGGCAATACCGCACCACACTCACATACATGGCCTGTCCCAAGGAAAATAGACAAACATGAACTGAAATTTCCTTTTCAAAGGTTGCAACAATTTTATGCTTCATTAAAACTTTACTTTTACCATACTCCACTTAATTTTATTTATGAAGGGTATGAAAGACACAATAAAAAATAACAAATATGTATGGTGAAATAAAAACAAAAGCAATTTTTTGTTCAACATATATCATTTAATAAGTCTATGAATTCAAAATGGTTCAGTAGTTTCAGTCAGGTGAACTTACTTTAAAATGAAAGGGAAGAGGTGAAATGTCCTATTGCCAGTAGTTGTAGTCCAGGATTGGAGTGCAATGAGAATATTGCCTACAAAATTATAGAAGAATATGTGTGTGGAAGATACTAATTGAAGAGTTATTATTATTATAATAAAATACATAACAGTTTCTATGTTAAGAAATTTCAATTACTCAGCATTTACCTATTTACTCGCAGATCTCTTAATAAACATTCTACTACTTAAATAATCAATAGACCATACCGCCCCTCTGCTGTACAACTCAATTCAAGCGCAAATAATTCCATTAGTCTTGTACAATATTTTCCGGTTACAATAGTCGTATCGAAGTCTTATAGCTGTAATAGGTCCTTTTTTCCGCCATTGCAGCCACCATTGTTGGTCGTCACATCCGTTTTTACGTTGACCAATAACATCCCCAAACCATTTAATGATTATTATTTAAAGTGTTCTCAATCAATTCAAATTTTATTTAAATTGGAAAAAAGCTCACAATGAAACTTTTACAGTCCATGTAATGTGTGATGGCCGTCCCTTTTTCCTTTCTTTTTCTTTTTTTTTTGCATATTACAGTGACAACTCCTTCGTAGTCCGTGTGAATTATTGATGAAAATGGGGCAAAATGTCCACCCGATTCCTGCTGTCATTTGCTTGTCCACTGGGAAATAGACTAAAGTTTTGTGTTGTTCAACGTTTCTCTTTCAATTCTTTTCGACATCATCAATTTTCTTTAACACAAATCGTTTTTCCTATTTTTCCTCTATTTTTCTCGTGTTGTTGTTATTGTCGCTCTCATTGTTGTTATACATGTTGGCCCAGAAATTCAATTGATTTGAATTCAATTTGGCTTCTCAAAGTTAATTCGTAAAATAAATATTCATTTTTCCTAGAATGCGACAAGAGAAAATCTGCAGAGCTAAAAGGATAGGCAAAAAAAAAACAATTTCATGTTGTTGGGTTTCATTCAAATTGTGTGAAATGGAAAAACTTAGGCAATATTTAGAATAAATATCCAAATGGTTGTTATAGCAAATGGCAAAGAGACCAACTGACACAATGTTGTTGACAGTGCGTCAAGGGAAATTTGTTTTGCGCCTCTGTACATAATTTTTGCATAAGCTTTACTACTTGTTTCGGGGATTAGCTCAAAACGATTTCCTAAGAGAAGTTGTAGTTTTTGCTCAATGACTTTATATACGGGATTGAAAAGGATGTGATGCTTAGAGCGAGACTAATGTGGCGTTTGTAAGTAAATGCGAAACTGCGACGTCATTCAATTGATTAGAAAATGGTTGCAGAAGTTCGAGAATGTGGGCTGCTCTAAAATGATTCAACCACGACCCGACCTACCTAAAACTTCAAGGGATACCGAAAACGAAGAGTGTGTAATGTAAGAGCGACTGTTTGTAAACAAGCTACTCTCGATAGAGGTTTAGCGTCTTAAAGGTGCCCAGAACATCATCAAACCGAATTCTTTATAAAAATTTTGACTTACATCCTAACCAAAATCAAGTGGTACAGGAATTAAAGCTTCAAGATCATGCTCACGACTCCAGTTTGCTAACGAAATGCTGGAGAGGTTCACTAGCCAAAATTAACACTAATCCTAAATTGAAACATCAAAACCCCCTGTCTTCACCCAAAGTTACTGTATGGGCAGCTTTGTCAGTAAGGAAAATGATTGGTTCATACTTCTATGATCATCCAAGAGGTCATCCTGTTGCAGTACATACAGCATATATTAGACGGGGTATATTATCATATACTAAACAGTTTTAATCCAGTCCTGCAGATTTTCAGTGGCTTTAATCAATGATCATGGTTTCAGCCAGAAGAGGCAACATATTACACCTCTTATGACTCATAGGGTACAGTTCACAAGACTTTTGGGCAAAAATAGTACCAACAAGTAAGAAAGTTTCAGTCGGATAAACCGACTTACATATACACTCACTCTATATATAAAATATTTAATTTGTTCTTTCTTATGTAAATATTCCTAGGTCATTTTGTATGGTAGGTATCAGAAAGGGTGATCCCATATAGTCCATATTCATTCCTGATTCATATTTTCATAACCGTATAACTTACGTATAATTTTACTGAATTCAGTGTACTTACAAAAAGATAAGTATGTGAGACTATGGGGGTGAGTTTGGTCATTTGTATGGGAGGTACCAGAAGGGATATCTTATGTGTTAAATAGTTATGTTTTCTGGGGTTTTGCCTACTATAACAATATAAATTAATCGACAAATTTTCATTACCCCCAAGATTTCGTTTGGAAGTTATGGGAGAAATATTAATTTTCCAAAAATAGGTAATTTTGTATGCGAGGTACCAGAAGGCGTGATCCGATATAGTCCATATTCATTCCCATTTCCATAAGCGATCATCATACTCAAAATTGAGTACATTCAGTTTATTTACAAAAAAGATATGTATGTAAAACTATAAGGGTCAATTAGGTCAATTGTATGGGAGGTACCAGAAGAGGTATGGCAAAGGTTTTGGTTTTCTTAAGGTTTGTCTACTTTTGCAAGATAAATAAACTGACCAAATTTAAATATCCTACATTCGTCCGTTTGGAAGATATTAAAGAAATATAAATTATCCAAAATAAATAATTTTGTATGGGAGGTACCAGAAGGGGTGGGGCTATTCTTCCCATTTACAATCCCAAAAGTTCGTCTTGAAAAATATTAATAATGGTAAATTTTCATACTGATCCGTTAAGGTTGACTCGAGTTATCCTGCTAACCAGCCAACTAGCCAGCCAGCCAGACAGACGGACATAGCTTAATCGTCTTAAAAAGTCCTGAAAAGTTTGGTCTTAAGATACTTGGGGTCTAACTCGTCTCCTTTAATGCGTTATACTTTTTTTCGTATCAAATGATATATACCCTTATCCCTAAGGGTGATGGTATAAAAATGATCATAGTCGAATTCTGATTCGATTTACAGATGTCCGTCTGTCTGTCTGTCCCCACGATTAAAGTGGTAGTTTAAGAGCAATCGCGCTATTGAAATTTAGTATGCACCTTCTATCCTCTAAGCGAAGGTTATGTTTTAAGATGAGACTGATCTGAAAAAAACTACTCCCACCTCCCAAACTAACTCACCTCTTTTGTGAGTGTCCGTCCGTCTGGCACCGCAATTACACCAGTAGTTTAAGAGTTATCGGGCTGAAATTTTGATAAGCAACTTTCTATCCTTCGGTTAGGTTTAATGATGAGCCAAATCGAACAAAAACTACCCCCACCGCCCATACAAACTCTCCTTGTTGGGGGTGTCCATCCGCGATTACGTCCGTGGTTATTCTTACAATCAAAAAATCTTACCAAAATCTCTCAAACAAAATATTAAATACATTAACAATATTTAAAATATTAAAAATGCTAAAAATATTAAAAATATCAAAAGTATCAAAAATATTAAAAATATTAAAAATATAAAAAATATTAAAAATATTTATATATTAAAAATACTAAAAATATTAAAAATATTAAAAATATTGAAAATACTAAAAATATTAAAAATCAAGGGCTTGTGTGTGTATTATGCTGGCATGTTGTGCGCTTCGAGGATGCTTTCTTCGCACCGTTGGGAAAAGTTCTCATTAACTTTGAGATGCTTTCTTCCCTTAAGGTTTGTGATGATAGAGGAGAAGGCACAGCAAAGGGCGCTGACAAGACATTGTGGTGAATGCCGAAATAACGTTATACGCCTAACCTGCTGTCAACATAATACATTTCACACTATTAAGTAAAAAACTATTGGCAATAATAAATAATTGCCAATAGAAATGATCTCAAACCGAACTATGACAATATCATAATTCATTAAAGATCAACAAAAAACAAAATCAAGAACAATATTAAAAATATTTAAAATATTTAAAATATTAAAAATATCAAAAATATTAAAAATATTAAAAATATTAAAAATATTAAAAATTTTAGAAATATTAAAAATATTAAAAATATAAAAAAAATAGAAATATTAAAAATATTAAAAGTATTAAATATATTTTTATTCCTAACAGATCTGACTTTATGGCCAAAGTGTCAAACTAAACATTTTTGCTGATTTAGATTTGTATATATTTTGTTAAACATTTGTTTTTTGAAATTTTACTAAAAAAAAATTAACTTTTTGGTACATTGGTATAATTGCCAGACTTAAAACAAATGTTAGAAAGAGACTCCGGAACAATTAAATTTAGTATATTTACTGATACAGTCGGACAAATCGTTCTTGAGTTATGCTAAAATATGTTTACTAAGATTTTCAAAAAGGCAATTATTACTTAAAATTTGCCAAAAAAAACAAAATATTTAGAAATTTCGCATCTCGTCGATATCCATTCAAAACGTCTCAAGTTCACTTTTTTTGTTTCTGAGTTATTGATGATTTAAAGTTTAATGCCACTTGTTTTTTGATGCAATAACTACAAAAATACTACTATATATAGACATAGGATTTTTTTAAACAGGGCTTAGTCTATGACTTTTGCATCACTATTGCATCATTTACTCCATTTCCCAAAAAAGTGGACTTGAGACCTTTTTGCCGGATACCAACGATATTATAGAAATAGGTGGGACCATAATACTTCAAAAAATAAAGTGAAATCCATATGTGATCTTTGACTACAAATTTTATTTTGTTGCACAGTGTAATATATTTTTTCTTAATTGAAAAGAAGTTTTTAATTTTACATAGTTTTTTGTATCATCGTTTATAAATTAAATAGTCTTTTGGTCCATAGTATTATTATGTTGCAACGTTTCATTCTAAGCAATTAAGATCTTTGTTAAGCCACCAAGTATTTCGCCTTACCAAAACTCTCAACATTATCCTGTCCTCTTTTAAGGTATTTCACCACTTTGTCATCAAACAACAATCACATTCACTTCTTGTTGTCCTCTGCCATGACATTTTTTTTCGTGGCATTCCTTTCAAAACTCCCAACATTAGTTAGCAGTTACAAATTGCCAGCAATTAGTTTGGTTTGGTTTGTGCAGCTAATAAATACAATTCCGTAATTTTTCTCTTCTTTATTCAATTTTCTTGTCGCCTCTGCCATCCACTATGTAAAAGTTTTTATTCATGTTTTCTTGTTTCGTCATATCGTCATTTCGGTACTAAATAGTATTCGATGTTGTATGTGATGTTTTGTTTTCCATCTGTGTGTGTGTGTTTTTTCGCTGTTCTTAGTTGTTCTCTGCACAACAGCAAAAATATCTTTCATTTTCGTACTTTAAAGGAATTCTTTTTAAATTTCTGTGTGTTTATTCAAAAGTTTCCACATTGCCATCAACAATTTTTGATTTTTTTCTCCATTTTTTTGGCTTTTACTTTGTTGTTTTTTTTTGTTCTTTCTTCGTGAACCAATTAAAATTTATGTACGTTTTACTTGTAGCTCTGAAGTTGTGCTTTTGCTTAGTGTTTTTTTTTTTACAAAAATCTTAAGCGAGATTCAGATGTTTAGATGGAAGTCCCAAGATTTTGAGTAATGTGAGATATAAATTGTTCAAAATTGGCATAATTAAAAATAGTTTTTTTGTGTTAATCTCCTAACATGAAACAAAATACTAAACAAAAGACTTCAAATACTTCGAAGTTGCTGTCGATAACATCCAGGCGTCGTCGATCAATGAAATGTAGATAACTGTGGCAGGGATCGAACCCTGGTCTGTATCTACAACAAAATTAAAAAAATATATTTTCCGTTAAATTTTTGTGTTTTAATATTCCATAAACTAAGAGATACAAATTAAAATTTATAACTAAAAAATATCTATTGTTAATCGATTAATTTTTGTTATGATTGTATTATATATTTGTGAATAAATATAAAATATTATGTAAAACCCCAGTAGGAAGTATCATCATACACGACTTTGTCGTCAACACTGTCCTCAAGACAAAATGTAATAAATAGAGCTTGTAGTCAAAAAACTCGGTTGACGACAAGCTGACCGACAAAATACGAATGTTGTCCCGCATCAAACAAAAAATTCAATACAAAACTGAAGAGAGGAAAGTAGAAGTAACAAATTTTCAGTTTGTTGGAAACAGCAGTGCGTGACGGTTCATGTATCGCACGTTTTCAATAAAACTATTTAAATTTGTTATTTTAAATTATTATGCATTGGTAACGACAATTTGGCCGACATTGTCGGTCATAAGGTCGTGAATGATTGTGTGGGCGCCATGTTGCTTATATAGGCATCAACGACAATTTGACCGACATTGTCGCTCATCAGGTCGTGCATGACAAAGCGGACACTTGTATGAAAATTTCGTAGACGATTTGTATGGACGGTCACCTACGTGTCACCAACGATTTACTATGGTCATGCACCTATCCTTGAGGATGTCTTGCAGACACTTCCTACTGGGACATATATAAAATATTTGGCCATGATCTTGAGAATAACTCCAAGAAGATAATGTTAAAGTGCCTTACAATTTTTTGTATTTTTTTCTGATTTTAGAATATTCTCCTATATCAGTATGTATTACGGAGTTTCCGTGCTAGGAGTCTTTGTATAATTGATATACCACTTCATGTGAACGTCCCTTTAGCATTTGAAGTCAAATTATTCCTACGCTTTATACAATTGTTTATTCTTAATGTTTCTTTATTGTTATTCCTCTGCTTATTTTTTGTAGGCGGGGGCAAGATTAATATCATCACGACTACCGCACGAAAAGTTTTCGCAGATTTTTAATAATGAAAATTACAAGATAATTAAGAAATCCATTAATATTTTTCTTTTGTAAAGGCAAAAAAAAATTAAAACAAAATACCAAAGCATTACGACCAAAAACTTGGCCTGCATTTGTAATTGAAATTTTTTGCGCGAAAGTTAGCGACACAATTTCGACATCAAAGACTTTTATGGTTAAGGTTTGTTTATTGCGTTTTCATCTTTTGTTTTTGCATATAATCTGTCAAAGAGGCAGGACAAAGTTGGTGTTGTGTATCGGATGTGGAATGATGAAAGCAAAGTATATATATAAAAAAAGATAGCGTTCATTGGTTTAGTCGAAATCGGAGGAAAGTAAAAGTAAAATTTTTAGTGATTATGCAGAAAATGTATAGCTTTGTTTGGCTTTCACTTAATCGAGTACAATTGGGGTATAAAACGTGTAATCGTGACAGATAAACAAAATAACATTGCAACCTGATATAAAGTACCTCAGATAAGCAGATTAGTTCATAGATTTTGTAAATTTCTGTGCCATTATAAAATAACTTGCGAAGTAAGCTATAGACAGGCTGTCCATAGACTCGCGACGCCGGCTACAAACGTTTTGTACACTGACAGTTTTTACGATCGGCAATTTACTGGTATGAGAAGCTATGTTTGTTACCGAGCAGTCTCTGCTTTGCAAACTCATAAGATTTTTAATATTTCCCCTTGTTTGTTATTGTCGATCTGTTAGAAGTATGAATATGTTTTTCATTGTACGGTTTGAGATCTGTTTTCTATTATCGCTAATAGAATTTGTTTTACAAGAGTTGTGTGAAATGTATTATGTTGACAGCTGGCAGGGCAGACAGCTATTTCGATGGTTGGCAAACCATCATCTTCAGTGCCGTTTGCTGTGACTTCTCCACTCATTATCACAACCTTAATTGTTACAAGCTTCAAGCAATCAATGTGAAGCTCACACACACACCGGTGCGAAAATGGTATCAACGAAGACCACACGTCAAAATAATACACACAAGCTCTTTTTAATATTTGTAATATTTTTTTAAATATATTTAATATTAATCAATTTACGTTAGTGTATCGTATGATACATCAAATTCGGCTTAAGATCAGAAAAATGTTTTTTTATTTATTGTTTGGATATTTTTGGTCAAATTCAGTATGTCACGCACTAGGATGACGCGTTTCGAACTCCATGACGAGTTCATCTTCAGTCTCCTTTGATTTTTAAAAAATTTTGATTACTTATAATATTTTTAATGTTTTTAATATTTTTTTAATATTTGTAATATTTTTTTAAATATTTTAAAAAATTTTTGAAAATTTTTAATATATTTTTAATATTTTTAATATTTTTAATATATTAAATATTTTTAATATATTTAATATTTTTAATATTATTATTATTTTTAATATTTTTGATATTTTTAATATTTTTAATATTTTTTATACTTTTAATATTTTCAATATTGTTAATATTTTTAATTTTTGTAATGTTTTTAGCAATTTTAATATTTGTATAATTTTATATATTTTTATTTTTTTTTTATTATTTTTAAAGTTTTTAATATTTTTATTATGTAATAATATTTTTAATATTTCTATTATTTCTAATATTTCTATTATTTTTCATATTTTTAATGTTTTTAGTATTTTTAATATTTTTAATATTTTTAATTTTTAATATTTTTAATAAATTTCCCTGAAGATGATTGACGATGTCAATCGAAATATTGGAATTAAAATAAAACCAGGAAAAATACCAGGAAATCAGGGTTTTTCTCAAGCATCACTAATGACCTCAAGCCTAACAATAGCAAACAAATAATATTTTTTATATTTTTAATATTTTTAATTTTGTTTAATATTTTTAATATTTTTAGTATTGTAAATTTTTCTAATATTTTTAACACTTTTAATATTTTTTAAAATTTTAATATTTTTAATATATTTAATGGTTTTAATATATTATATAATTTTTAATATTTTCAATATTTTTAATATTTTTAATGTTAAATTTACGTTAAGTGTATCAAATGATACATCAAATTCGACTTACGATCAGAAAAGTGTGGAGTGAATGGAGGAAATTCTTAAATTTTTAATATTTTTTTAATATTTTTAACATTTTTAATTTTTGTTTTATTTTTGTGATATTTTTAAATAATGTTAATATTTTTAATAATTTTAAATTTAAATTTGATTCCATTCATCATTAATATTATTGCTCCTCATTAACCAAACACATAAGATTTGTGTGTGCGTGCATACGGTTTTGCCGGCCACAGATAGTGCCTTAGCCTCTCTCTCTCTGAGTACTATAACCATCTCCAGCCTAACCCTTGTATAACTTAAAATCGTTGTAACCACTTGGGATGCGTTTTTAATTTTCCACAGTTCTAACTGACTGATTTCAGCAGACATGACAAAGAAAACAAATCAAACAAAATTTAAATTATCTGTGAACTCTTTGTCTGTCATTCTTTTTATTTAGTTTCTCTGTGATATCATCAATACACTTAAGAAATATAAAAAAGTTTTACTTGTATTTCTGCGGGATCCCGTAGTTCAAATACAGATGCTGTTGTTCTGGTTGTTGTAAATGCTTTACTCGATATTATACCGTCAGATATCAAAGTAATTAAGACTTTATGATTAATTAACTATGAAATTGTGTTTTTGCGCTGCTGTGGCTGCTGCCACTGAACGAACGAAAGTACAACAGACAACAGAGACAAATACCTAAACAGGATTTGTAACTCACACACACAGGCAATTACACCCACCCACAAGAACATAATCTTTAAGATACACAATGACAAAAGCACAGCTATAATAGATAAACCATTTATAACACATAAAAATGGAGACAGTGGTGGGTCAACTTGGCCTGAAGGGCTAAAAAGTGACTAACTACAGTTATGAATTAAATTTAGGTATAGTAATTGTGACTTTCTAAGGAATCTTTATATATAAAATGGAATGTGTGTTTGTTTATTTATTTGTTTGTTTGTACCTTATAGGAGACAAAACCTCTGGACCGATCTTCCTGAAATTTTCACAGCATTTAACTGGGACTCTGGCATGATTTATAGGGTACTTTTTTCGACCACGCCCACTTTTACGCCCATATATGCAATAGCGAAGCAATGCCGAGCCTACTAGTATTATTATAAAACATGATTTTAAAAAATCTTACAAATTTAGAAATGTCGTAATTTTTGGTTATAAAATTAATATTAATAATATTAAATTTACGAAATAGTTTAAGTACTGTTTATTTAACTACATTTATTTTTTTCATTTTCTTTGATTTGCCCCTCATTATACTAAATACATAGGTTGTTCCCCTCTGTATGTGCACATTCATCCTTGAGACAGTTTAACCTTTTATTACTACATACTAGTGTGAGCATAGTACGTGTTGTACTTGTTTGTGTTGGTGCTGTTAACTCCTCTGTGCTTGTGTGCTTGTGCTTCTAACCATTGTATTATTTATGCGTCACTGTGCCAAGTACAACAAGAAAAATAGCAACATAATTGAGTTATGCTCTCTCAAATTGAAGCTTTTATTAAGGCGTCTCCTAAATTATGTAGATTATAATGTATTTGTATGCTGTGGTAATTAGTTTCTGATGACATTTTAAGCTCTTTTAATGGGTTTTCATTTGTGCTGTGGCAACAGTGTCAACGTTTGCTTCTTTTGTTGTGTGCCAGCCAGCCACCACCTGGGGTTCAAGGATAAGAAGTTGGAAATCATTAATAATTGGAAGGGAATTGATTGTAATATAAAAGAGTTGTGGCTGGCTGTCAGTAAGGGCCAATCGTGACATTGTAATATTTTGGCATCCGGTTAATGCTTCTTGCCACACCATTTATTATAAAAGGGGGTAACTATAATACAGGTTATTGTCTTTGGTATTAAATTGAAGTGGCCGAGATAATTAAGACTGAGGCAATGCAGGATATGGGGGTAATTGGCCGTCACGAAAAAATTAGAAGGCAGTGACGAAGAAAAAAAGATAATTAATTTAAACGTAGCCACAGTCGGAAATTTGAAATGCGTTTAATATTTGAAACAACTTTAAAACTTTAAATAACATTTTTAATATTTTTTATTTTAATATTTTTAACTTTTGTGATATTTTTTATTATAATATTTTTAATATCTATATATATAAAAATGAAATGGTCCACGTATGTATGTATTTATGTATGCCCTTCACTTGAGAACGGCTGTAGCGATTTGGCTGATTTCTTCATTCGATTCCATATTTTCAAGAGATGGTTTGTACATAAAAAAAATCGACTGAAATTTAAAATGGACATTCGTTTGATCATGAGAAAACATTTAATGTATAAATGGATCCGATAGGTGGCGCTGGGGTTTATTTATATCGAAAATTTTAATGGATAGACTAATTTTACTTAAATTTAGAATATATGTTTGTTTAATCACCAGAAAAACTGTGTGTAAAAATGGACCCGGTAGGTGGCGTTTGGGTGGGTTTTTAATCGAAATTTGAACATATTGACCAATTTAGCTGAAATTTAGTTTGTATATTTGTGTGATCATTAGGTCATAGTTTTTGTATAAATGGACCCAGGAGGTGCCGCTGTAGAATTATAATGAAAATGTTAACGAATCAACAGTTTGTCTGAAATTAAGAATGTATATTTGTTTTATAATGAGATTTTTTTTGTAAATATCGACCCGCTGTTGACGTGGCTGGAGCTGAATTGTTTCGAAAATTTATATCGATTGTCCGATTTCGCTCAAACTTAAAATGCATAAATTTTTTGACATGAGAAAATTGTGGATGTATTTTTGGATCCAGTCGTCGGTGTTTAGCTTATGATACACTTAATTTTTGGAATGTCATATAGTCACTTTTTTTAACATCGAAAATATTGAGAACCCTATACAAAAAAATAGGTGTACATTTTGATGTCACCACTAATTGCGAAAACGGTTGAACCGATTTGAACCAAAATTTCAGTGAAAGTTGGGGAACGTTTAGGGGAAAACACGTAAAATGGGAAAAACTGTTGCTATCACCCAGACCAAATGGTTAATAGGGCTGTTGAGTTAAATGAAGGGATTTTTGGAAATTCGTACTCCTTGGGAAATGTGTTATCATGGCTCAGACCAAACACCTCAAAGCAAACACCTAAAGGTTGTATCACCCAGTAAACCGACGCAGTAAGTTATATATCAGTCAATGGGCTTTAAAATTTCGTTTTAGAATATTTGCCCTTCAATAAGTAAGTTTTCATTAAATCATTTTAGCAATTCTAACAATAATTTCTAATAAACTTTTAGATATATGAAGTACAAAATTTGTCCGGGTAAACCTCGCCCTTTAACATCAACCGCACTCAACATCTTTTACAATAATTTGGGGGCAGCACGAAGTCTGCCGGGCCAGCTAGTTTTTAATATTTTTGTTATTTTTTTTTTATTTTTAATCTTTTTAATTTTATTAATATTATTAATTTTAGTAATATTTTTTTAAATATTTGTTGTATTTTTATTATTTTTTTAACATTTTTTTTTAATATTTTTAATCTATATTTAATATATTCAATGTTAAATTCATTTTTTCATACCTAACGAATTCCTAAAATCATACCAAAAATACCAGAAACTCGCTAACAATCTATTCAAATGCTCGCGGACATAAAAAATCATAATTTGCTTTTGAACATATTTTCGCCTTAAATGAAAACTACATCTGACATACAACTTCCGTTAAACAACGTAGCTATTCCTTCTTGTTCTTTAGCTGCATTGCTACTGGTAAGATCGATCTCCAGAAGAAAAAAATTTCATAAAATCCATACCATTCTAAGTTGATTTATTTTATATCTATTCTATTTTTCCATTTCAATACCTCCTTAGATTTCTATGAATAATATTTGGTGGAGTCACAAAGTCTCAATAGTTATATGTAATTGAGATTTTGTGTCGAATTTGCTAACGAAAAGTTTTAAATTCCATCCTCAGATTGCGCTCCCCTTCATCTTAACATTGGTCCTTCAAGCCTCCGCTCCGAGAATAGAAGCTTGCATACCAAATTTCAGCTCGATATGTCCTAAACTACTTCTGCACTCGAGGGGGCAGACATTCGAACACTCACAAAAATCGGTAGTTTGTATGGAATTTGGGGTTAGGTTTTTACGATCTCGCTCAATTTAAAACTAAAATTGGAAACTTGAATACAAAATGTAAGCTTTGATAGCTCTTATACTACGGGTGTAAATGCGGTGGCAGGCAGACAGACGGACATTTTAAAATCGACTCAGAATTCGACACTGATCAGTGTGATGCCTACCACGCTTCTTTATGGGATTTGGGGGTAGGTTTCTACGATCTCTCTCAATTTAAAACTAAAATTGGAAACTTGAATACAAAATGTAAGCTTTGATAGCTCTAATACTACGGATGTAAATGCGGGGCCAGGCAGACAGACGGACATCTTTAAATCGACTCAGAATTCGACACTGATCATTGTGATGCCTACCACGCTTCTTTATGGTCCTAAAAAATGGAAAAACAAAATGTATATTCTGTGCGTGCGCATAGTGAAGGGTATAGGTATTGATGATGAACCTTCGCTGCCGCCGTGCAGGGCATAGAGCTCACATTGAGAAGAATATAATAACTAGACGTGTTGCCTGCAAACTCTATTATTTTATTAGTAAAACAATAGGTCCAAGCCTAGGTATGTAAAATTAATTGTTCCTCAAAATGTGTCGGAATAGATGCTGACTTTGAGACAGACAAATAATGGTCATCTGTATAGATTTTGTACACTCGGAGAGCATTGCTCTTTTATTATACTAAAGTCTGATATCACTCCAACGACTTGGATGTGAAAATTTGTTTCTTATACCAATGAAACTTTAAAACTCTATGTGATAAGAAAACAAATTGATATACTCTGTTATCTGCCTTAAGAAAAATTATTTAATTGAAAACAAATTATAAATATCAATTCAGAAGTTTTACATACATTACATACATTCCCTACATA
Organism: Muscina levida; assembly: GCA_964034835.1. NCBI lineage: Eukaryota > Metazoa > Arthropoda > Insecta > Diptera > Muscidae > Muscina > Muscina levida. The sequence continues at coordinate 28,249,448 of OZ035883.1, read as the reverse complement.
ACGTCTTTTATTAATAGTAATACAAATTCACTGGGGACTGGGACCGGCCGTGGCATAGTGGTTAGAACACGCGACTACCATGCGAGAGATCGCAGGTTCAAAACTGGCTCCAGTCATATTAAAAAAAAAAAATTTTTTTTCATTGTCGGCTCCCCTCGAATGTTGCTGACAGCAACTTCGCAGTATAAGTGTCGAGTCAATCGGCGTGTCTAGTAAGAGCTTCTCAAACAGTGACGTTCGCATTCGTCCATAAACAAATAGGTGCCGTTAGTTGTGAATCTAAAATAGAAAGCGTGTTAATTCACAACAATGCGAGAAGCTATCCCATACCTCATTCATGGGGTGCAAAGGGAAATTAAGTAAGTAGTAGTAATACAAATTTACTCAGTTGGTTTTTTTTTAAATGAGTAAAGGGGATTGACGTTGTTTTGACAGCATAGTAATTAATCGATATTTATATTTTACGGACTCAGCTCATTGATTATAAAGAAATACGTAAACGTGACAAATTCCCCTATACGATACTTACTAACTTCAAATGGATATTAAATAATTATGGCGTCTAACTTGACAAAACAAATGATGCAGAACTTCTTCTTTTTGAGGCTACTTTCACGTGCAGTTCTCAGAATTGAGTCCCAAATCAATGAACTGAAAAATGCTGTTCTGTGTTATATAATACTTTAATATGGTATTCGTACTCCATATCAAAAAACTATTATGGTTTCTAATGAAATACTATATTTGCCTTCCATCCATTTAACAAATGAATGCCATTTGCTCCTAACTACTAAAATATTCCTCCAAAACTTATTTTTATATCCACTATAAACATGTAACTTATGTTCTTCATTTCAGCCACACAAATTTGATTAAATTGAGTTTGACTGCAACCATTAGATTTCATTTACGTAACTGCTAACCAATCTAGTGTTGTGAATCTTTCAATCAAATCATGTGTACGGCTTCATTTTACTTCAATCACTGCAACCAATCCATATTACACATCTGCCACACATCATTTACTAACGATTCTTACATTTCTACATTTTGTTCGCAGTCTTAAGGGGGGGAAATTTGATTGATTAGCTTAACAGCAGACAGCAGACTGTTAATTACTCTTCTCTTACTTTTGGTTGAGATTAAGTGATTATGATGTGCCTAGATTCGGTCGATGGCCTCTGAAAATCGAATGTTGATATTTAAACGATGATGTAAGTGGAAAGGGGGAGGTGCTTAGAGTTATAGATAGGGAGGTATTAGAAAAAAAGTTATGATATTGTCATAGTTCGGTTTGAGATCAGTTCTATTGGCAATAGAACTCAAACCGAACTATGACAATATCATAATTCTTTACAGATCAACAATAAATAAAATAAAAGAAAAGTTATATTTAAAAAGTGTGCAAGATAGTTTAATGGGAAAATTATTATATCCTCCTATTAATGTGCAGTTATATCATCTGATATAATAATATGTATTAAGTACAGAAAAAGATGGGTTAGATTACATAATTTCAGATTATCATCGCTGACACTTACCTCAATGTCGAGTTTTTCAGACATTCTTAGGAAGTACATTAACATTAATTGTTATATATAATTATCTTACTTTATACAATGTAGAAAGACATCTTAAATTCGTACTTTTTTATAAATTCTAGGTAAAAACCCTTTCAGCTGGTTACTGGTGTTGTTATATTAAGTCGTTCTTTGAAAATACTTTACCATACATTTCAAATTTCCCCCTACACAAACATCTGTATATCTCATCTGCCACAACTCTTTTCTTTGCCTTAACAATTCATAGCTATAAATTATGGTGCTAGATAACTTTTCTATAAATTCCATATTAAATGGTCTACAAACAATTAAGAAACCAAGTTAAAAATCTCTTTTACCCATGACCAAACACACATGTCTTCCAAGACAGTTTCATATGCTTAATGGGCACACATGAAACACACATGAAAGACAAAGGCAAACAGGCGGGCGGGCAGTGTGCGTGTACGACCAAGGCGATCCAAAAGTTTTACTTTACATAGAGCATGAAATGTATGAGTTACGAATATAAATCAATGTGACCGGTCAGGGGGGGTGGACTATTGTCTATTTCCTGTTATATGTGTGTGTGTGCATTCATATAAAGTCAATTGGTTAGTTTTGCCCAAATGGCAGCCATGAGACCCAAAGTATGTCCAACAAATCCGACCGTCACTTTCTTTTCGGAAACCATTAAAATTTTAAAGCAAATAACCACAACGACGAACAAAAAGTCAAGAAGTTTGGTCGAAGCAACTTAAGATATTGTTGCAAGTATTTGGATGCTTGTTGGTTCAGTCGTCATCCTCGTCGCCGTTGTTGCTGCTACTGTTGTTGTGAGTCTCCTCTTGTTATTGTTTGCTAACTACCAGAAAAGAAACATTAAGATGATTAGTCGAAAAGTTTTGGGCCAAAGTTTTCACTGGGACCCTCCTCAAAGAATATTTATGCATACAGTACACATACATACACTTAGTATGTATGCATACGATATGTTTGTTGTGTGTGTCTGTCTACATAAAACCTCAGGACCACCACAATAACCAACCGACCAAGAAAAGGGTTTATTTTAAGTATTGTAATAAAATCTGAGAACGCACAGACTGTTCATGTTACTACTTCGTCTGTGGTCACGAATATTGAAATGAAATAACTTTAAAAGTTTTGACAATCAATTTGGGCGATAAGCAATTAACAAAACAGAGACAATGTTTGCATATTAGATACATTACGTTAAGCCGTACAACAATTTCTTCGGAGTCATTATGAGGAGCAACATGTAGTAGAAGCGTTTTAGGCGAAAACATAGTTGAAGCAAAGGAATATGTTAGGGAATAAAGCATCAATTAGTAATGGAAACTTTGTAGAGAATGAGGAATAAGATGGGAGAATTGTTATTGCAGGCTAGAATGTTGGTCAGTAGTTCAAAGGTGGTAAGGTCAAAGTAACAGAAAGATGTGTGATAAGTTGCTGTTGGACACTCGCTTTTAGACAAAACAAGGAAGTAACTATTTGGTTCTATTAAAAAACTTATTTTTATACCCTCCTACCCATAGGGTTACACATAGGAGGAGTCTTTTTAGACTGTAAGTTTCTTTGAACCAAATTCGATTCGTGACTTTTTAAGTCGTTTGAGCCGTCCGTCCGTCTGTCTGTACGCACGATAACTTTCGAAAGACGAAACCAAATGTTTTGAAACTTTGCACTAGTTAATATTTCCCCAAAACTACTTACGGTATTGAACATTGGCTACATGGCCACGCCCCTTTTGGTACCTCTCATACAATTGTACCATTCCGCCCACTTTAGAAATCGACTTATAATATCAAAATACTCAACGCGATAGTTCTTAAATTCTGTTTTTGATAAAACTAAATGAGGATAAAGTTTTGGAGAAAAAAAAACTGGTAGTCTAGCCAAGCCCCTTCTGGTACCTCCCATACAAATGTACCATTCCGCCCACTTAAGAAATCGAGTAATAATATCAATACATCCAACGCGATCGTTCCCAAATTCTACATTTAGTAAAACTATAACAGGATAAAGTTTTGGAGAACAAACTAGAAGTTTAGCCACAACCCATCTGGTACCTCCCATACCTACCAGGTACCGCCCACTTTAGAAATCGATTAATGATATTAATAGATCCCACGCGATCGTGACCAAATTCTGTATTTAGTTAAGCTCAAGCAAGACTAAGTTTTGGAGAACAAATTGGAAGTCTAGCCACACCCCTTCTGGTACCTCCCATTCAAATGTACCATTCCGCACACTTGGAGTTGGTGAAGTAATATTAATACACCCAACGTGATCATGCCCAAATTTTGTATTTAGTAAAGCTAAATCATGATACATTTTTGAACAAAACAACTTTGTCTAGCCATGACCCTTTTTATACCTCCCATACAAATGTACCACCACGCCCACTTTATAAATCGAGTAATAATATCAATGTACTAGAAAATTGTATGTTGCACTGAGGGTGACGGTATATGTAAGTCTGAACTGAAACTTTCTTACTGGTTTCTTTGTTTCTTATGAATGAGATAAGGGAGAGCTTTTCGCATTTAACAGTTAACAAGTTTTATTCTTAAATCTCACACAGCAATACGTACAGTAAGTACAGTAAGTGTTATTTAAGAAGCTAGACATTCTGCTAGTCATTCTAGTCTACTACGAAAATGATCTCTACAATATAAGGGGGCATCGCTCAAAGAAGTGTAGATGGCTGTGAAGAATTCGAATCCAGCTCAGTCAATTCCGATTGATCTCACTACTAGAAAGTTACTCCCGATTAAAGAAAGTTAGATGGCTGTGCTCTAAACCAGGCCCTCCTCATCATAGTCACAAGTTCTAACCATCATGCTACGGTCATTACCTTTATTTACTATCAAGAACAAATTTCCGAACCCCGGAGGTGAAAACGACCATATCGATTAACACTTAAACTAGATCAAAGCTAAAGGAAACAAACTGTGATTTCTCACTAATCAATGTCAACTTCAAAGCTTAAGAAGAATTAAGTTTATCTTAAACTTTTGGCAACCAAATATTTTTTATTACTTTCAAAAACTCTTCGCTGCATTACAACGTAACGCTGACACCATTAACCCTGTCATTACCTATTAGTACTACTGCAATATGTGTTATGCTGATAATGGCATTCTGGGAATGCATAATTCCCATTACGTGTCCCTTGTGTTATTATTCCACTCACTGTATTCATTCAATCAAAAATGTTGCAAAAAGCAAACACTGCAAATCCTTTCAACAAACCAATTTCCTCTTAATACCCGCGAAAATTCAAACACTGCACTCTTCTCTACCCTTTGCAAGGCTACTTAGAGAGAAGATTTTTACAAAAAAAAATCTATTTTATTTCGGTTGAAGCTAAATTTTAGCTGCTTTCCACTATGTTACTACCGCTATGGTTGTCTGTTTTTTTTTTAGTCTTTCTTTTTGGTTTTTGTGAAATGATGACAAAAGTTTTAATTACTATTTGGCAAAGTTAAGGCAGTTAACTCGTGCTCGGAAAATCTAATTAGACTGCTTTAACTTAAGCTAAAAGCATCAAATTTCAGCCAAAAACTGGAAAGAGTAAACTAACAACTCCTTCCGTAACTTAAAGCTGAACGAACTAAAATGACACACAGACGCTCTTCTCGTTGTCCTGGCAGCTATTTTTGCACGGTGCTTACGAAAAGAGAGAGAGAGAGAGAAAAAAAACACTGAGAACATGCAGCGCCACAGTTGATGTCCACTCGTGCTGCAATTTATGTGGCTTGGAGTTGTGTGTGTGTGTCCGTGTGATTTTATTGTAACTCTGGATGGCTGCCGCTTACTGTAAAGTAACTTAAATGAATACGAGTGGGCATTAAGTGTAATAGAGATGTTGTTGGAAATTTCAAAATTAAGCTGACTTGGAAATAACACGAATGCTGACAATCTTTGGATTTGTGTAATTAGGTCAATAATCAAAAATGACAAAGTGATGGGTAATAAGATATTGTAGTTGAAGAATTAGCTACGGAATAGGAAAAGCCAGGCAGCAATGTCAGGTTGGTGTGCTTGTGCTATGTAGCTAAAATAATTGCCTGTGTGAAATGGAAACTAAGGAGTGCAAATAAGTTGTTAGCATCCTGAGATTTAAGGGACCGGCGTGGTAAGCTGCTATTAGCGGGTCATATTCATCCGAGCAAAAAGTGACAAATCATTATCAATGTAAACTTTAAAGTATATGCAGATTAATACAAGGCAATGATCAAGCATATCGCTGGTATTCAGCAGAAATATCTCAAGTCCACTTTTTTTTGTGAAATGGACTTAATAATGCGAAAGTGATCTAAAAGCCATAGTCTATACTCTATTACTCTATTAGAATTTTGCAAAAGTGTCCCAAAAGTCATAGACTATGCCCTGTAAAAAAATCCAATGTCTATTTAAATTGGACTTGAGACATTTTTTCAAAATACAAACATTGAAATGCTGTGATGTACCAACTTCAATGCCAACTCCAATTCTACGCAACTTTTGTCACTAACTTTACAAGTAAATTCGAAACTTTTTTTTGGATAAAATACACTACGATCGCCAGCTTCAATAGCTGGTTGGAGATGGAAGATGGCCTTCAAAATGTAATTTTTAATTTTTCCAGTAATTTGCTCTTAAACGCGTCGTTTGAGACTTAAAAAAAACTTAATTTCCCTTTGCACCCCATGAATGAGGTATAGGATGGCTTCTCGCGTTGTTGTAAATTAATTATTTTTAGATTCACAACTAACGGCACCTACTTTTTTATGGACGAATGCGAACGTCACTGTTTGAGAAGCTCTTACTAGACACGCCGATTAACTCGACACTTAATACTGCGAAGTTGCTGTCAAAAAACATTAGAGGGGAGCCGACAATGGAAGAAACAATTTTTTTTAAGATGACTAGAGCCAGGTTTGAACCTGCGATCTCCCGCATGGTAGTCGCGTGTTCTAACCACTATGCCACGGCCTCACTTGAAATAAATTCATAATTCGGAACACCCTCAATGTATCATTAAATAATTTGATGCACAAAAAAGTTCTTCTGTCCAACTAAAAAGTCCTTTTTTGGATCAAAAAAAAATTGTTATGCTAAAAATTTTTATTATTCCACTAAAAAGTACATTTGATCTATCAAACAGTGCAATATTGTGTCACAATTGTGCCAAAAAGTGTTTAAAGCGTATCAAAAGTACTTTTAATGTACCGACAGTTAGCTTTGTTGTACAAAAAGTACTTTTAATCTATCAAATATAACTATAATAATACCACAAAGTATTTTAATTGTACCAAAAATTACTTTCATTGTAAAAAAATGTACTTTCATGAGACCAGAAATTACTTTTATTAAACCAAACAATTTTATTGCATTAAAATGTGCTTTAATTGAACCAAAAATTTATTTTATTCTAATAACTTTATTTTTGCATTATTGAATTTTAATTTTATTGTGCCAAAAAGTACATTTATTGTACCGAGGATTACTTTAATTGTACCAAAAAGTACATAATTGTATCAACAAGTACTTTATTGCACCAAAAAGTATTTTTATTGTTTTGGAAAAGCTACTTTTATTGCACCGAAAAGAACTTTCATTATACTAAAAATTCCTTCTGTTCTACAAAAAAATACTCGTATTGTACCCAAAAGTTCTTTTATTCATCAAAAATTTGAACTTTATTTTGCCAATAGTACTTTTATTATAGCGAAAAGTTTGTTATGCCCAAAAGAACATTAATTGTACCGAAAATTACTTTTATCGTACCAAAAAGTTCTTTATTGCACCAGCAAGTAGTTTATTGTACCTAAAGTACTTTATTGAACTAAAATGTATTTTTGATGCACCAAAAAGTACTTTAAGTACCCAAAAGAACTTTCATTATCCCAAAAATTACAAAAATTTACTTATGTTCAACTAAGAGTACTCTTTTTGGATTAAAAATTTTTTTTACGCTACAAATTTGTATTATTTCCCTTAATAGTACATATTTTCAAAAAAAAAAACTTATTGTACCCAAAAAGTTCCTTTATTACACTTAAATGTACTTTCATTGTACCAAAAAGTAATTTTTTGTAACGAAAAGTACTTTCGTTACACCAAAAGTACTTTGTTTGTACTAAATAGTACTTTTATTGTACGAAAATATCCTTTTTGTACCAAAATGTACTTTTATTCTACCGAAAAGTACCATAAAGAACTTTTATTGTGCCAAACAGTAATTCCATTGCAGCAAATATTACTTTTATTGTACCGAAAATTACTTTATTTGTACTAAAAAGTACTTCTATTCCACCAAAAAGTACTTCTGTTGCCAAAAAGTACTCTTGTTTCGACAACAAGTACTTTTTGCGCCAAAATAACTTTTATTGTCCCAGAAAGTATTTTTTTGTACCAAAAAGTAAATTTTTTGTTCCAAAAAGTACTTTCGTTTAATCACAAAGGTACTTTTACTGTTACAAAAAGTTTATTGTGCCAAAAGTGCATTAATTGTTGCCAAAGAAAACTTATTGCACCAAAAAAAATTTTTATTGAACCAAAAATTACTTATATTGTGCCAAAAGTACTTTTTTTGTACTGAAAATAACTTTAATAATACGAAAAATTTCTTTTGTTCTACCAAAAAATACTTTTGTTGTACCCAAAAGTTCCTTTATTTGACTAAAAAAGTACCTTTAATTGTACTTTAATGTACCGAAAAGTACTTCCTTTTTACTAAAAAGTAGTTTTTTTGTACCAAAATATCATTTGTTGTACTAAAAAGTACTTTAATTCTACCGAAAATTGCCATGAAGTACTTTTATTGTTCCAAGAAGTACTTTCATTGCACTAAAAAGTGTTTTTATTGTACCAAAAATTACATTCTTTGTTCTAAAAAGTTCTTATATTCCACCGAAAAGTACTTTTGTTATCAAAAAGTTACTTTATTTTTACAACAAGTACTTTTTTTCTCTAAAAATACTTTTATTATCCCAATAAGTATTGTTTTGTACCAGAAAGTACATTTATTATATCAAAAAGTACTTTCATTGTATCACAAAGTACTTTTATGATATAAAAGAGTGCGTTTATTGTTCCACAAAATGCTTTGATAGTACCAAAAAGTAAGTTTGGTGTACAAAAAAGTATTTTCATTGTATTCAAAAATTATTTTTCTGTACCAGATATTAATTTTATATTAACAAAAATAACTCTTACTGTAGAAAAACGTACTTTATTGTACAAAAAGGTACTCTTATTGCACTAAAAAGTACTTTCATTGGACCAAAAATGATTTTAGTAATAACAAAAAATTATATTTTTTGTACCGAAGTACGAAAGTACTTTCATTGTATCACAATGTACTTTTATGGTACAAAAGAGAAGGTTTTTTTTTCTTTCAAAATGTACTAATAACTATCATTATTGTGCAAAAACAAGGACTTCTATTATATCAAAAAGAACATTTAAATTACCAAAAAGTAATTTTATTCTACCGCAAAGTACTTTATTGTGCTAGGAAGTACTTTTATTGTACCATAAAGTATATTTATGCTACCAAAATGTATTTTCATTGTACCACAAATTACTTTTTTTGTGCCGAAAAGTTCTTTGTTTTACCTAAATGTAATCTTATTTTACAATAGGATATTTTATTGTAGCGAAAAGTACTATTATTCTACCAGGGAATACTTTATTATGCCAAAAAGTACTTTATTTTTGTACCAAAAATTAATTTATTCAGCAAAAAAGTAATTTTAATTTGCCAAAAAGTACTTTCGTTTTAAACGAAAAGTATATTTTTACACCTAAAAGTACTTTAATTCTACTAAAATTTACTGAATTGTGCAAAAAAGTTATGTTGTTGTGCCAAAACTATAGTGTACCAAAGGTACTTTTTTCTACAAAACAGTACTTCTGTGTTACAAATCAGTACTTTGGGTGTTTTCCTAACATAAATTTAGACTGCAACCTTAAAATCCGCCCTAAAAAGTTCTTAAGTTCATTTTGATCAATGTAAATTTATTTTTGCGCATGTGTTCGTCGAATCCGAAAATAATTGTTGGCGGATTAATGGTGGGCTTGGTACTGGAACTGGAAACATCGAAGGGTTGTGTGAGGTCTTTAGATAGAATCTTGTTCCCTTACACAAATGCGAATAGCTTTCCTATTCTAATACACTGCATTCAAAGGCTATGTAAGTTTATAATAAAAACAAAATTGAGAGGGGGTTTATACTTTCTCCTGGGTTGATTTGTATGACTCAAACATACATATCTTGGTGTTAATGTTCAAAAGCTGACCAAATTGTACCTAGAATTTTATATGTATTTGAAAGGTTTTTGCTTAATATTTCATTCCACAACATTACTTCTAACTCGCTTCCACAATCTAAAGCATATAATGATTTTAATATAAAACAAACATTGACTTAATTGCCATAATTCTGGCAAATCACAACTCATATAAATGAACAAAGTGGGCACGCATATACGTGTCGCCCACTGCAAATTGCAATTGTTCAAATTTTATATGTTAATTGTTTTTATTATGACTTTCGACACGAATCTCTAATGAAATTATTGTCATTTCAGTGTACAGGAGGCACATATGCATTTAGTTTAATATGTTTTGGCTAGATTATTTGTATTTTCTCTGTTGCTAACAACATGTTCATGACACACACACACACCCACACCCACACGCGCAAAAAGTAGAAAAGTAAATACATTATGGCAAATTACAAATGCCAAATTATTAAACATAAAATGTAATTGCATCTCACAAACACAACAAAAATCAAAATCACAAATAGTAATAATTTTTATGAAACCCGATAACATATTTTGCTGTTGTTTCTCATATGGCTTTAATGAGAGAACTGTTGCTGTGGCCATTGCTACAAAAGCCCGTGTTTCCAAATAATTAAAATTCAACTCAAAATATTCGCATTAATCTTAATTACATTATTTTTATAAATAACAAACACCAATGCATAAATAGAATACGTGCATAATGTATATCTATAAATAGTCATAATAAAAATATATATATATACTCGTACACACATACGAGCATTAACAATACACATGTGTGTATTCGTATTGTGGTGCATGGGGGTGCACATCCCTTCATTCTCGTATGTACTAACTATATGCTCATTTATAAACTATATATGTTGTTTTGTGTGTTATGCATTCAATTACAAAAATATGACCAGTCTTAAATAGAATTGAGTTAACAACGCGTATGTATGTGTGTACAACTTCACGCATGTACTACATACATATATGCGTCCAATATTTGTTGGCTTCGTTAATTATAAAAGTTTGATATGTACTTATAAACATAAACCTCAATGCAATGCTATGTAATTAGATGACATTTTAATTATGTTTTTGTTTATATTTAGCCGTTCGTATATGCAATATAATACGCGGCCATATTATGCATGTGTGTGCGTGCGCTCATAGATTCATGTAGTTTACAGTATGCTGCGTGGCTATGGTGAAGGCTCGAAAATAGCTTTACCCTAGTCAGACGACAGCCTTAATGCCCATTAGCAGACTTAATGCAAATTAACTCGTGCATTATCTCCTCCTAATCTGCATTAACTGTGATGTTAATGCACAAAGTCAAACTGCATGTATACTGCATTTACGTATTTCAATTTACAACACTGTCTCATTTAATCACAGACAACAACCAAGTTATCCAATCACAACCCGAGTACATATTGGCTCGCGATCCAAGAGCCCAAACATAGAGCTAGCTGTACTTTTATTGTACTTTTTGGTACAAAGTACTTTCTTTTGTACTAAAGTACTTTTTTGTACGAAAAAGTACTTTTATTGGCCCAAAAGCACTATTCTATAGCACAAAGTACTTTTTTTGTACTAGAGTACTTTTTTTGTCAAAAAGTATTTTTATTGTACTTTTCGGTACAAAGTACTTTTTTTGTACCAAGTACTTTTTCTGTTACACAAAGTACTTTTTTTTGTTATAGAGTAATTTTTTTTGTAGTAAAGTAATTTTTTGTCTCAAAAAGTACTTTTAATGCACTTTTTGGCACAAAGTACTTTTTTTTGTACCAAAGTACTTTTTGGTACGAAAAAGTACTTTTATTGGCCCAAAAGCACTATCGCGATCGTGCCCAAAAGTCCTTCTTGGTATATTGAGTTATTGTTGGTACAGTAAATGTACTTTTTTTATATTAAAGTAATTTGTTGTACAACATATGTACTTCTTGGAAGAACAAAAGTAATTTGTGCGGAAAAGTACAATAAAAGTACATTTTGGTACAAAAAAGTACTTTGGTACAAACAAAAGTACTGTGTATCAGAAAAATGCTTTTGGACCAAAAAAATACTTTTTCGTACAAAAAGTACTTTGGTGCAAAATAAGTACTTCGAACCCAAAAATACAATAAAAGTACTTTTTGGTACAAAACAAGTACTCTGGTACAAAAAAAGTACTTTGTGCATCAGAAAAGTGCTTTTGGGGTAAAAAAAACGTACTCTTTCGTACAAAAAAAGTACTTTGGTACAAAAATAGTACTTTGTACCGAAAAGTACAATAAAAGTACATTTACTGTACCAACAATAACTCAATGTACCAAGAAGGACTTTTGGGCATGATCGCGATAGTGCTTTTGGGCCAATAAAAGTACTTTTTCGTACATATAAGTACTTTTGTACAAAAAAAAGTACTTTGTGTCGAAAAGTGCATTAAAAGTACTTTTTGATACAAAAAAATTACTCTTCTGCAAAAAAAATTACTCTAGTCCAAAAAAATTTACTTTGTGTAACAAAAAATAACGATCTCAATGTACCGAGAAGAACTTTTGTTGTAAATGCAGAACTTGGGCACGATCGCGTTGGGTGAATTGACATTATTATTCGAATTTAAAAGTGGGCGGAGTGGTACATTTGTATAGAAGGTACCAGAAGGGGCGTGACTAGATTTCCAAAACTTTACCCTTATATAGCTTTACTAAATACAGAATTTGGGTACGATCACGTAGGGTGTGTTGATATTATTACTCAATTGTTAAAGTGGGCGAAATGCTATATTTGCATGGGAGGTACCAGAAGGGGCGTGGTCATGTAGCCCATTTGCAATAACGTTAGTAGTTTTCGGGTAATATTAACCACCACAAAGTTTCAAAACAATTAGTTGCGGCGTACCAGCCGGACAGACACCTTTAAAACTCATGAATCGAATTTGGTTCAAAGAAACCTACGGTCTAAAGTGACTCCTTCTATATGTTACACTTTTGGGTCGTATCAACTGATTAATGCCCTCCTACCCGTAGGGTGAGGGTATAAAAACGTTTATTATACCAAATAGTAATATCAATGTTCCATAAGACACTTTTATCGTATCGAAACTTATTTATATATATTGTACATAGAATAACTTTAAATATATCGCAAAGTACTTTCGTCATACAAAAAAGAACTTTGGTTGTACCACAAGGTACTATTGTTGTACAAAAATGTGCTTTTATTGCCCCAGAAAGTACCTTAATTATACCAAAACATACTTTAATAGTATCAAAAAGTACTTTTACTGTTCCAGCAATGACTTTCATTGTACCAAGAAGTACTTTTGTTATACCTTAACCAAATTTTGTGATACCAAAAAGTACTTTTGTGATACCAAAAAGTACTTTTATGATACCAAAAAGAACTTTTATTATACTAAACATACTTTTATGATAAAAAGTACTTTTGTGATACCAAATAATATTTTTATGAACCCAAAAACTGCTTTTCTTTTACAAGAAATTAGCTGTGCTATTTCAAAATTGTTCAGCACTCTTAGACAAAACAACTAGAAGTTTTCCCCACAATATCTTCAAACTGACATTCGTCAACACTTTATTGTCAGCAGTCTTGCAAACTAACACCTCTTCATATGCATTAAGCTAAAATATACTATGGCACAACACTTTCGCCACGACTAAAATTATAGCCTCATACTGTTGTAGCCTCAATCATGCAGCAGTAAACAAGGGTCGTGCGAAAACTTGTCATCATAAAAATGTCAAATTCATTTATCGACTATAATTACGAACTGTCAAAGTGGAAAAGTTTCACAACAACAAGAGACCCAAATGTGTCATGTATTTTGTTTGCCAATTTCAATGCAATGACAGTTTACTTTAGATAAAAATACTGACTTTGTAAGTATGTCATCATTGTATTGTATTCATTCGGTTTTATGGTAATAAAAAACCTAAACAAATTAAGCAAAATATTTACGTTATGCAAAAGCCATAGTGTGGCGAATTAAGTGAAATCGTGTCGCATCCGCAAAAGTTCTCTATTATTGTTGGTTGCCATGCACTTTTGGGTGGAACTTTTGTTAAACAATGGCTAATTTTAGTAGTTTGTTTTGTTTGTGGCTTTTCCGCGTTTTTTTGTCTCTCTCTCTCTGTTATTTTGGTCACAATAAGTGGATTTTGATTCGCTTTGAATGTTAGGAATTAACTTTCGTTAGTGGTAGTTGGCCAATTGAGATTTGAAAACGAAAACAATCGCAAAAAAAAAATATGCAAACAATGGCACTTCATGACGACAACACACACACACACTAAAGTTTTGTATTTGTTTTACAAATTATAATGTAGTTGAGCGACAAAAAAAAACAGAAACACAACCAAACTAAACAAAAACTTTAAAACCATTTTAATGGTAGGGGTAAAGTTTGATTTTAATTGGTTGATTACTAGGGTGAATGATAAAAAGCTAATAAATAAGGTTTTTTTTCTATAGATAGACTGAAAGCAATCATAAGTAATTATCTATTTGGATTAGGAAAAAAAAATGCAGACAAGTGACATTAATTTTGTTGCTGGCGAAATCGCGTGCTTGGATGGTGTTATGGTAGATATTCAGGTGTTTACACAAATTAAAGAGGAGGTAACAGTAGTAATCTTTACAATGACATACGTTAGAATAGCAAATGTATTACTGCAGGTTTTAAAGTGTACACATTTTAGTGTTTTTAGAAATAACCTTAATTTAAGCTTCATTGCCTTCCTGATAACAATTACATTTTTCTAATTTAAAAATAGAATTGCTGTGCCAAATCCACGTCAGCACACTAAAGACCCTCTACATACATAAATTATAAAATCTCAAAAGTATATTTCTATGGTATTTCAATTAAACATGTAAATCCTTATGTATACGTATACGTACCAAGCTTCCGAGAAAATTTCCCAACATCATGTCAAGACGAACATAACAGTTACATAATGTAAGCTAGAATATTCTAAGCAAAATGTTACCTTAGGTATCTCTAATCTGTCATCCTACATCAAGTGGTAACAAAAAGGACATATGCGTAGAAAAAAAACACAAACACAACCCAAGTAAATTGTTGTTACATATGTTGTTAACCTTTTTTAAATACATCAATCAATGCGAAAACGAATTATGGTGCTAGAGAGAAAAGCTTTACACATAAATTGTGGCATAAAACGCAGACAGCAGCAATCGGTATTAAACACATCTCTCATCTACGGGCAATAAAATACAGATGGGCCACAAAAAAACTAAGCCTATTAACAACATGCAGTCGTATGGCTTACAGGTGACGCCTTGTAAACAATCAGTGAGCGCAGAGCGAAGGGTAATTTGCAGTAATAGCTCAATGATAATCTGCTCTACACCCAATTACAGTTGTTACTATAAAGGCTGACATAAATATAATCATTTTAAGCTATAACCTTTACCATTACATCTATTACTGTAAAGGCTGGCTTAAATATAATCATTTTAAGCTTTATTCTATCTCAACCAGGTCCTACTGTCGTTTACTTTGTAACTCTCCCTTTTTCTATCATACATCATATTCAAAACATTTAAACGTTCAAACATCACATACTCGCATTTAATTCGCATTTTGAGCTAAACGCACGTCATACACAAACAACAACATTTGGTTCTTGTTGTTTTGTTGTTGCCTTACTTTGTTTTTGTTTTTTTTTGTTTTGTGTGATCTTCTTGTTTTTTCTTCCTTAGAATCTGAAAGAATTTAATTTAGCGTTTATGTTATTTTCTATTTTCACTCTTGCTTAAAAATCGTTTATCATATTTTGATGAACAATCTTGAGAGCGGGCAAAGCTTACATACAGCTCATGGCATATGATGAGCACTTTCACTAGGGGACATACACACACACGCACAGAGAGGGAGAGAAGTGAGGGCCACTAAGGATGGATGGATGGCTAGATGTGAGGGTGCAAAACACTCATGGATTATATGCTATATTACATGCGTTTTCATCATGTTATATTATTTATATTACGATTGTACAGCTTTTGTGTAAATATATCTTAAAGAAAGCGTAAGCTGCAAAAAAAAAGTCATTAACACAATTTTCCAAGCAAACGCCAAGGAGACTAAGTAGAAGCCAACAAACACAAAAAAAAAATAATGTTCATATGATACACCAGCAAAAAAAAAACAAACACACGCACACACAACTGATGGTCCTTCAGTTTAGTGGATACGCGTACATATGTGCCCTCTTTATTCACACTACTATTCGCGTGTTGTTGGCAACAAGGTTGCCAGATTTACGTTAGATGTTAGAGGAGATAAGACGATAGCTTAGAAATACAATAGGATTTACAAAAAGTTAAATTAAAATAGATTGAGTAAATTGTCTGCGACGTGATTGTTAGATCTTGTGACCTTTAAAGCGGGTGACATGGTGTCAAACCCCGTCACTGCTATCTACATTTCTATGATCGGCGGTCTTCTCGATATTGTCGATACGGACTCTTGAAAAGTAGAGGAGTCAATCGAAGAATGTCTTGTCCATAGCTTCTCAACCAGGTGAGATTGGGATCTGTCATTAAACTATAGGTCCCGTTGTGTGAGTCTAAATGTACTAACTTACACACTTTCATAGTATGCATAGAACAAAATAAGTAAGTAAGATTTAGTAGGTATTTTTTATTACAAATACAACGAATATTATAATTGTGAATGTCTGCCTGGTTGTTTGGCGCTCAATCACGCTTAAACGGCTGAATCGATTTCAATGAAATTTGGTTATATGGAAATTACAGAAGGGTATATATTTTTTGATTTTTACCCTATGGGCGGAATGGGCATGGCAAAACTAGTTTTTAGCCCTAGAGCGATAAAATTTGGTACACAGTTGGCGGAGGGGCGTGGCAAAACTGAGTTTTAGCCTTAGAGAATTAACCTTTGGTACACAGATAGTAGTCGGCAACACAAATATGATTATGCAGATGAAATTTTAAGTGTGGATCAGTGGGCGAAATGGGCGTGCCAAAACTGTTTTGTAGTCCTAGATATATAAAATTAGATACACAGATAGTGCACGGAAATATGAATATGCAGATGAAATTAAAATTTTGGATCAGTGGGCGGAGGGGGCGTGGCAAAACTGTATATTAGTCCTAAAGAGATAAAATTTGGTACACAGATAATACTAGACAACACGAAGATGAATACTCAGACGAAATTAGAATTTTGGATCAGTAGACGGAGGTGGCGTGGCATAACTGTTTTTTAGACCTAGAGATGTAAAATTTGGTACACAGATAGTACTCACTAACACGAATATGAATATGTAGATGAAATCAAATTTTTGGATCAGTGGGCGTGACAAAACTGTATTTTAATCCTAGAGAGATAAAATTTGGTACACAGATAGTACACGGCAACACGAATAGGAATATATAGACGACATTTTTATTTTGGATCAGTGGGCGGAGGGGGCGTGACAAAACGTTTGTTTTTCAGCTACAACTTATAAATCATTGATGATTTCTCATTTCGTTCATCAGCAGAATTGTAGCTAAGGCTTAAATAAATAACTTATATTAATATATCTATGGGACCGGCCGTGACATAATGGTTAGAACACACGACTACCAAGCGAGGTTCAACTCTTGACTCCAGTCATCTAAAAAATAAAAGTTTTCATTGTCGGCCCCTTCTATGTTTTCGACAGCAACCTCGCAGTATAAGTGTCGAGTCAATCAGCATGTCTAGTAAAAAGCTTCTCAAACATAGACGTTTGCATTCGTCGATAAACATGTATGTGCCATTAGTTGTGAATCTAAAAATACAAAGCGTGTTAATTCACAACAGCGCGAGAAGCTATCCCATACCTAATTCATGGTGTGTTAAGTGAAATACATTTTTTTTATGTTGAAAATCAAGTTGGTCTAATTTAATCGAATATAATCTTCAAAAAAAATTGTCATTCATCACCTTATCTCATAAATTTTCTTCAAAAACTCCAAATTTCTGCTCATATATAGGCTGTCTCACTGAGCTAAATAAGAAAATATATCAATGCTGACGAACATTTATATACAACGTATGATTAAAATTGATTTAATGTGGATTTTTTATTAATCATACGCAAACCGTTTCAATATTGTGGATTTATGGTGCAACAGCCAATCTGGGGGTGTAAAATTCAAATTCAGAGTAAAGATACTAGGCCAGTATAGTAAAACCCCTAAAGGGTTTGGCGTCCTTTAACGTATACATTGAGTCAAAAATGTGCCTATATATGTTAGCGGCAATAGAGGGCTTAAAAGCACGATTAAACTCACCATCGATTGTGCGAGTAGGAAGAAATACATTTAATTCGAAGACGTTGTCTTTTTATGGCAATTTGACGATTAAGAGTGAATGAAATTTATATGACAACTTGGCAATAGTTATACTTGATTAATAAAACTACATATTAAAAATAAAACCTCTAAATGAACCACACTTTCTATTGGAATTCCGTTAAAAGATTCCTAAACAGAAACAGTGCTGCTGCGATAAGTGGAAGGAATTGCAGTTATTATACTGTTGATTGGCTTAATTTCATTGCCTTCGCGGGATTCCCATTCTCAGTAAAAAAGTCTCAATTCTAAAAACATTTTGTACAGAAAGCAGTTTGTCGCAATACAGCCGAAAAAAATTGAGACATTAAGTCTTTCCAAGATAAATTTGCCAAACAATAACACAAGGGTACAAGGTATTTGTTGTTTAAGAACTGAATATTGTTTTAAAGCTAATTTGGGACGCTGAATCGAAATCTGCACTTCGTTTTTTTGTATCAGCTCGACTTTTCGCGATATACCGTTATGTCCAAAACTAAGGCACTTCCACTACAAATATTAAAATAACTTGAAAACGGTTCACCATATTCAATTAAAAAAAACACTGAAACTCGTCAACAAAATTATCTTTAACCCCTGCCTACATTGTTTTTAATTTGGCCTAGTAGTTTCAGAGATATCGTTGTAGTTTAAAAAAAAAAAAAAAATTTACAAAAAAAAAAAATTTTGTTTTTTAAAAATGCATTAAAAAAATAATGCAACACAAATCACAGTGTTGGTCTTAAATTATTATTGTGCACAACTTTTGATTTTGTCAACAATTTATTGACATAACTAAATTTACAAAAATCGCGATTTCCATACAGAAATAACATTTATTAATATGTTTGTGAAAGTGTAACTCGAGCAAACCTTAACGGATCGTTATGAAAATTTATCAGTATCAATATTTTATGAAACGAACTTATGGGACTGTAAATGGGCGGAATAGCCCCACCCCTTCTGGTACCTCCCATACAAAATTACCTATTTTTGGATAATTAATATATCTTCGATAGCTGCCAAACAGACTACTGGAGGATATTGAAATTTGGTCAGTTTATTTATCTTGCAAAAGTAGACAAACCCTTAAAAAACCGAAACCGTTGCCATACCCCTTCTGGTACCTCCCATACAAATGACCGAACTCACCCCAATAGTCTTACATACATATCTTTTTTGTAAGTACACTTAATTCAGTCAAACTATGCGTAAGTTTTACGGTTATGAAAATGTGAATCAGGAATGAATTTGCACTATATCGGATCACCCCTTCTGGTACCTCCCATACAAAATGACCTATTTTTGGAAAATTAATATTTCTCCCTTAACTTCTAAATTGAAACCTGCCGATTTATTAAATTTGGTCAGTTAATTAATATTGTAATAGGAGGCAAAACTATAAATAAATTTGCAAATTTGTCATTATTTTAAAAATACAAAATTAAAATTTTTTTTGGATAGAAACAAAAAAATTCGAAAAATCTGTTATCACCGAACTTAGCATAACTCATTCAATTTTCAATCGATTATTATGTACATACATGTTTTAGAAAGCTACTTTAATATGATATTCAATAAAGCTAATAAAAAGAAAAATTTGCCCCCAACCGATTAACTTTCAGCGTGAAGAAAATTAAAATGTGTATTTTTTTTTTTTGAATAAAAGAGCCTTTGCTCAGTCATTTTTTTTTTTTGTGATATTAAAAAATTTGATTTTTTTTAAAGGTAACAACGATATTTTTTAAAAAAAAAACAAAATTTTCAAATCCGGCTTATGATAAAAAAAATTATGATTTTTTGAACTATAATTTTTTGGAAAATAGGCGAAAACACGATTAGTACCTGTAACTTAAAAATTCGAGCTGATGGAGAAAAATGGAGATTTAAAATCAGCGACCTCAAATTAGTAAAAAACAGCTATAGTATTCCAAACAACACTCAAAAAGTTCAATTTTGTTCCCTTGTGTAATCAATACAACAAACTCTAAACTAAAGTTTCCCAATAGGAAATCGAAACCTATTATCATATTGTCAAAGGAAGTAGCGCCTTTTCGTCACTTGTGCTGCTAGTTGCAGCATACCATAAGTGTCCGTGACCAGATTTCCATATCTGCCCTTACAGGTGGAATACCTGTTCCAAATACTTTGCTTCTTACCTTTGAGTAGAAGTTTGGGGGCTTCAACTCTACCCATATTCTTTTCGATATGCTAACACCATTTTGTCATTCATTGGCGTCTGAAGAGGCGTTTCATAATCCTCCTCATTTTATTATATCGGTCCGTCGCTTTTAGCTGCGGTTTTGCCCTGTATGCAGAATTATTTTCTTTAGACTTTGCGCGACATTTATCATCGTACCAGGGCTTGCCTGAGCGTGGTTTTTCATACTACAGTTCGGTCGTTGCCTACGGTTTGTCGGGAATATCAGAATTAGGGGCATTTCTTTGATGTATTTGAGAGAGTAGGTTGGAGTAGGCAGTGGCTATCTCGGTAGTATGCAGCTTTGTGATTTCTCGCTTCTTTTGTTTTAGCACTACTTAATGGGGTGCGTACCTTGGCTGCAATCAGGTGTTGATATGTACTCCCACAAAAAGTCAAATCACCCAAACGAGGTGATAAATTTACAATTTATTTCATGGTATAATTCAGTCACCAAACGTATGTTTATTCCTGTCCGAAGTTCGTCTAAAATAAGAATCGTTATATTAATGCCTCGTAAACTTTACCAATCAAAAACAGTGCGAAAGGCACTGAGAGTTTTGCTGTTCAATATTTTAAATTTTTTTAAATGCTGTTAATATTTTTAAAACTTTTCAAAAAATTGAAGCTCTTTTAAAATTGGATATTATTTACAAAAAAGAATCCATTATGTAATCAATAATTTTTGAAACTGATTGAAATTTGATTCCCAACGAAATACTTCCACTTTTTTGCTAAGTAATTATAAAGTAGGGAATGGGACTTTGCCCAGAGGTGGAAAGTTACTGATTGTCACTCACTTGGGAGTGACCAGAAGCGATTCCTTTGTGGCACTGTCCAAGCAGCTAACTACTTCCGGTCTTAGACCAAGTAATGACTTTAAAGCAACCGCTCAGAAGTAAGCTAAAGTTAGAAGGCGAAATGTTGAGTAACCTAATCGGCATGCTACCACCGATGCGTCTTAGGAACTAGGTAACAGAAGTTACTGAAGCTCAACACAGGCTCTCTTAGTGGCTTTGGCAGCCCCAAGAAACTAGGATCGGGAGCGGTGGCCTAATAAGCCACTCTCCTTAAACAAAATTTATTATGAAAACACAAAGAAAAAAAATTATAAAGTAAGTGAAAGATTTGCGGTTGACGAAGAATGAAGAATAGTTCTTTCAGCATACTGTTGCCCAGCACTCATTAAAAATTATTCTAATATAGTAGCGAAACTCATTTAGAGTCCCCAGATTCTCGTATCACATAACTTAACAAAATTGTCTTATTTACCAAAGTATTTTAACATTTATATCTTCTGACTTCCCTCCTCTCTATATCAAAACGATATAATTTTAATTGTAAACATTTTGCCAACTTGTTCTAACCCATAATATTTGCTTACCACTACCAACTTAGCCACGAATCTGGCTACTCCAAAAGTTACCACATTAATATGTGAGTGTAGCAAATTGCTCATTGGGGAAAAGCGGTTGAACTTCTTGAATGTTACATATTCATCCACCATTTTCACACTTAGTGAGCAGACGAAGAACGTATGTTTTTCTCGCTTAATGTTCTCCTATGCGAACACTTATAACTTCGCATCTTTGGCTGAATATCAAACACGCACGATTTAAATGTGCGAAAAGAAAACGATTTATCATTTGCACAATTACGCATTCTGTTGGTAACGTTGTTAACACTAACAAAACTCAACGCTCAAATTCACATTAAAGTTGAAGAAGAAGAAGACGACGAGGTCGATGAGGACTACAACGAAGATGAGGTCGATGACGACAACGCGTTGATAATGATTGTGTTAACGCTAGGAAGCAAAACAGCATCGCTAGTGCGTACCACCCATAACACCACCCCACCTACACCGTGGTGGTATCACATTGCTAATAAAATATGGATCTTGAAAACGTGCATCCCATAACTTTTTTTCTTTCGTTTGCCAATTGTACCTTTATCCATAATTTCTACTTCATAAGATACTTGAATTTTGGGAAATTATCCTTTTTTTGCTCAAGCACAATCTTTCTTCTCGTTATAGTAGATATGGGATTATATAGTTACAATTCAGCTAATTCATATGCATTTTATGTGCTTTTGTTGGCTGTTAATAAAATTGGAATAAATCTTTAGTTTCGTTTACTGTTTTTTCTTACGATTTCCGGTATCTCTAAGGACGATACAATCGATATTTTCAATTTTATTATAAATGTATGGAAATTTTAAAGGCAATTTAATAAAATTTATGGAAGATAGCAGGAAGAGTTATGTGCGCAGATATAGATGAATAAATTTTAATTCAAAACATAAATCCAAAATATTGAATATGTTCGGGAAATTAATAGGTTACGCTTGAAGTATATGAGGGCAGGAGAAGCGGGGCTGGGTTGTCCATAATTTACAAAGTAATAGTTATGTGCTGTGTACGTTTAAGATGGATGTATCATGTTTCAATGGAGTATATGATTTTTAACTATGTAGTAATAAAGGAATAAAGGTTTTGGTTATTAACGATGCATAAAATATGCATTTAGATAGGATATTTATGATTACCGTGTGATGGATGCAAGTTATGCCATAATGGGTGAAAATTATTATCAGCTCAGCAATAAAGTAACTTTTTTATAAAGTTTTATTTTCTATCAAAAGATGTAACAATTTACTTGAATTTTGCCTCTAATAGCATTATTATATTACCTTTTAACATAAGTCAACCCCTTGACATTGTTTCATGTTTTTGTTCTGAATATATTGCTACCTCGAAGCAGACAAATCCAGCTTTACTATAGCAACAAAATAAGTAATTTTTCAAGAATCCATCCCAATCCAATTTTATTTATAGTACATGCAGATTAGTGGGAGATGGCGATAAAGCTCAACCAAGCATGTACTTATAAATAACTTCAAATAGGTTATTACAAATATGACCAAAAAACCAGTTGGCTGTTAATAATTTTAAGATTTGGACTATGCATTTCTTTATATCGTACCAGCAGAAATTACTTGCAATATTCCAAAAGTCATCTTGTGTTATCGCAAATTAGTTTTGTTGTACCAAATGTTATTGCTAGCATACCATAAGGTGATATTGTGGTACCACAAAGTACTTTTATTGAAACAAACAGTATTTTTGTAGCGCCAACAAGCACTGGTAGCTTTAATCACCCAAAAAGTACTTTTTTGTAACAATACGTATTCTTAATGTACCTAGAAGTATTTTATTGAACTCAAATACAAAAAAGTATCTTTATTATACCAAAAGGTTCCTAGAAGTATTTTATTGAACTAAACAGTACCTTTGTTGTATCAAAAGTTACTTTTTGATACCAAAGAGTGCCAGGAAGAATTTCTATTCTATAAAAAAGTACTTTTATTGTATTAAGAAGTACTTTTATTGTACCGGAAAGTACTTTTTTTGGAAACAAGATGTGCTTTTATTGTCCCAAAATGTAATATTATTGTACCAAAAATTACATTTTGTTGCATTAGAAAATACTTTTATTGTGCTAAGAAGTATTTTATTGTACCAAAATGTATTTTTTTGTATTAAAAGTACTTTTGGTATATCAAAAAGTACTTTTTCTGTACCAAAAAGTACATTTTTTATACAAAGAAGTACTTACAATGTACCAAAAAGTACTTTTATTATTTTAAGAAGAACTTTTATTGTACCAAGCTGCAATTTTGTTGGACCAATAAGTACTTTTGTCGTGCCAAAATGTACCAGATTGTACTTTTGTGTACCATTAAGTACTTTTGTGTACCAAACAGTGATTTTTTCGTACCACGGAGTGTTTTGATGGTATCACCAATTACTTTAGTTGCACCAAAAAGTACTTTTTTGTACTAAAAGTATTTTTGTTGTATCAGAAAGTGCTTTAGTTTACCAAAAAATAATTTTTCAGTACTAAAAAGTACTTCTGCTAAACTAAAATGTTGATTTGTTGTACTAAAACGAGCTTTAGGTACAAAGAATGAATTTTATTATAATAAAAAGTATTTTAATTGTACTAACAAATAATTTTTTTCCCCCAAGAAGAACTTTTGTTGTACCAAAAAGTACTTTTTTCGTACCAAAATGTACTTTTGTTGTAACAAAAAGTACTTTTTTAAACCAAAATGTTCTTTCGTTGCTCCAAAAAGTACTTTTTTATATCAAAATGTTCTTTTGTTGCACCAACAAGTACTTTTTGTTACAATAGAATGTATTTATAGTGCAATAAAAGTGCTTATTGATAAAATAAAACCGATTTTTGGTACAACTAATGTACTTTTTGGTAAAAAAGTGTACTTTCTGGTACAACAAAAGCACAAAAAGTATTTTTTTGTGCCAAAATTTATTTTATTGCACTATGAAGTGTTTTATTGTTCCAAGTTTCAGTTTTAGGAGCATTAAGAACTTTTTTGTAGCAAGATGTAGCTTTTTTGTATCAAAATTTACTTTTGTGTACCAAACTGTACCCTTGTTTAAACAAAGTACTTTTATTACATAAAAAAAGTTTTGTCGTGAAAAAAAAGACTACGTACTTTTGTTGTACCATAAAGTACTTTTGTTGTGTCAAAAAGAACTTTTATTGAATTAAAATGTACCTTTGTTTGTACTGCAATTGTGCTATAAAGTACTTTTTAGGAACCAAGAGTTACTTTTATTGCACCAAATAGTGGTTTTGCTGTAGGATAACGAAAAGTACTTTTATTGTACCAAAAAGTATTTGTTATGTACCAAAATGTATTTTTATTGTATGCACTAATGCATTTATTTTCCCAAGAAGTACTTGTACTGTACCAAGATGTAGTTTTGTTGTATCAAAAGTACTTTTGTTGTACCAAAATGTGCGTTTTTTGTACCAAAACGTATCAACAAATACTTGAGTTGTCCCAAAAGTATTTTTTGTACCAAAACTATCTTTTATTGTTATAATAAATAATTATGTTATTAATTGCACCAAAGTGTACATCTTTTTACTAGAAAGTACATTTATTGTACTAAAAATTAATTTTGTTGTACCAATAAGTACATTAATTGTACTCTTGAGGTACTTCAACAAGTTACTTTATTGCTCCAAAAAGTAATTTTGTTTCACCAAGAAGTAATTTTCATATGCCATAAGAAATTTTTGTTGCATCAAAATTTAGTACTTGTACCAAATAGTATTATTATGGTACCACAAAGTACATTTGGCTAAATTTAGTTTGTTTTTGAAAGTACTTTCATTGTACCAAAAGATACTTTAATGATACCAAAGTGTAAACATTATATACCAAAAAGTACATTTATTGTACCAAAAAGTAATTTTGTTGTACCAATAAGTACATTAATTGTACTCTTGAGTACTTTTATTGTTCCACTATTTACATTAATAAGATTTTTTATGCGCCAAAAAGTTATTCTGTTGTATATATTTATATTTGAATATGCTACAACATTTTTCAGATTTGGGACTCAAATCTGAGAACTGCACGTTAAAGTAGCCCCAAAAAGTAGAAGATCTGTATCATTCGTTTTGTCAAGTTACATGCCATAATAATTTAATATCTATTTGTAGTTAATAAGTATCG
This sequence comes from Muscina levida, assembly GCA_964034835.1. Lineage (NCBI taxonomy): Eukaryota > Metazoa > Arthropoda > Insecta > Diptera > Muscidae > Muscina > Muscina levida. The sequence goes on along the minus strand of OZ035883.1, from coordinate 28,223,487 downwards.
TATAGGGGATTTTGTCACGTTTTAGGCTCTTTTGATACCAAAGAGTACACTTATTACTAAAACTCTATTTTTGTACCAAAGGTACTGTAATTTTGCCAAAAAGTAGATTTATTGTAACTAATGGTACCATTTTTTAACCGAAAAGTATTTTTGCGATATCTAATTTTTAGTACCAATATTAACTTTTTTTGTACCAATAAACACTCTAATTGTACCTACATGAACTTTTATTCCACCAAAAAATCTTTAATTGTACAAAGAAGTTGCCTTAATTGTACTTTTATTAACAATAATATAAATTCAGACTTCTACTTACCTGAAAACCGAACTTACCTTAAACATATCTTAAAAACTTAAAAAGTTTGTAATTAACATTCAGATAAGATTGTTTAAAAAGTGATTCTAAATTAATCGAATATAAATGTAAAAACTATAAATCGTCCCCTTAATAAAACAATAGTGTATAATTTTTTTGGTGTTTTGAGAAAATCGAGTTTAAAGTTTTTGTGTTATTAAACATCTGGGAAAACAGCAATATTTCAGAAAATAATCGATTTTTTTAAGTTTTGGTCATTTTAATATGTGGTGGAATAGTCAGGCTACCAGTAGATGATATTAAATTAATCTACAATTGCTGTAATTCCAAATAAGAGGGACTCAAAGTACCATGATGTCACTTACGCTATTTTATTTGTTTTATAATATGTATGAAAATCATTATACACTATTTTATTTTGTATGGTATACACTATTTTATTTGAATCGTTTACGCCATTTATCACAAAATTCTTTCAAATTGTATTCGTGCTTAACAACATTCTATTTATAGTTCAAAGTTATTTTTAGGTATTTCAAAGAAACGTTGTTAATGCAATTTAATTAAAAAAATACATAAATAAAATCGAATATTAATTAATATTCATCTATAGAAATATCCTCATCCACATCAGGCTCATCCAAGCAATTTCGATTTCCCCCGGATTGGAGATTAAGGTAAAAAGAATGAAACTCTGTGGGAATGACATTTTTGGTACACTGCTCCTTGAGATCATTGTACTTCAAAGAAGATATGGCAAGCTGTTGCTTAAATTTAGGGCACAAATTTCGGGTACCAATGTTATTAGTGGTTGAATTCTTCCTCTTTCGTTCCATTATGTCAATTGTTTGCCACTCGGAGTCCCAATTCTCTTTATAGAGCAGCAAATTAGGATTAACTTTCACCACTTTAATTTGCTTAATCTTCAACCAATTCACCGAGTTGTTTTCGTTATTCTTTTTGAAAGTGTGGCCTAATCTACTGAACCATTCCTTGAGATCATAAATGTCGTACCAGAACATTCTTTTTACAATGTACGGTTGTTTTCTTCGGGACAACCGCAAAATCGTTGGCCATTCCTCGGGAGAGTAAATGGATATATTTCGTTTGGCTCGTTCAATTGTCGAGTGCATACAATCGGCCTCCATTTGTGTGTGGCCACTCTCTAAATACTTAATTGTGACCGTATTTAAATTAAATTTACGAATTGCGTAAAATAAAACCGCTGCAATATAACGATTCCTATTCTGCCCACCACAACAATCAGAATACAAAATTACATCTGTTACATGTTCGTCAAATGAACTCAACATTTTTATAATAGTGGTCCCAATCTCGTCCGAACCTCTTTGTCCCTGCGTTTCATCCCACAAGAAACAGTAGCCTTCCTTCGACGCAAGATCGAAAAAGGTATTGTTAAAACTAGCAAACTTCCTTGAATAATACAGTGAGCTTACATTGCTGCATGGGGTTGTCAAAACAGATTGTAAGTCAAAAGTAAATACCCTCAATTTGCTATTAATTTTTGCCTCTTTTTTATCTGCCTCCTTTTCCTCCCTAGCCCTCTTCTTATTTTTAATATGTTCATTATACGCTTCCTACAAGATCTCCTTGTCATCAGAGTTACGATATCGTTCGCATGTGCAGCATGTATCCTTCTTCGGCTTATGAAAAGAATAATTATATTCGTTGTTGAAAATACGCCTGTACATACTTTCCTTAATCGAATTGTCTCCATGCTTTTCATTAAAGAGTTGAAACATTTTTGAAATGTTTAAATTAGAAGCAAGGTATAAGCGTTTTGATTTCGATCGAGTATAGTGGCTTTCCACAGCCGGAAACGATTCAATATGCTCCTTAATGATTCTTTTACTTTCTACATCAATTTTTTGATGATGGCCATGGTGTCCCCGTTTATCTATAAATTCTTGAAATTCACTTTTCTTGATGAAAACCGAAATTGCTCCATCAGATATATTCAGTGTTTTCAGAAAGAACTGCTTGCATACTTGTTTAGACCTCAGAGTGTATGTTAGAGTCTTTTCCCTTCGAGAGTCGCGATCAAGAGCCCTCTTGCAATTCTTAATTTGTATGCACTGCCTTAAGTACAATTGTTGTTTTGCGTAGTCTGAAAGTTCCCAAAACTCGGCGTTGATCACTATACGTTCTTCATTGTTAATCTGCTGATTGCATTTGTGCCGACAATTGCAGTTCAACGATTTCGGCAGTCGCTCCTTAATTAATTTCCCTCTTTTGGTCACGTAAGCTTTTCCTGACTGCCTTTTTTTCTTCCGAATATTTTGCATCCACTCATGCGTCTTCGTTTGTAACATGTAATATAATCGTAAATATAAATAGATGCCATTAATCATAAATAACCCAAGTCGTTCCGTTCGGATTTTACCTTCCTCTTCCGAGTAAGAGTTTTGAGCTCTACCTCCTCGTTATTGGCGAAGTCTGTAATCAGACTATCCATGTCTTTGTCTACTTCATTGTTCTCTTCCCTTGCCATAGCGACTATGTCCAATTCTTCTACTTCCAACTCAGCATCTGATTCTTCCTCTTCATCTGTTTCCGGAACATAATCGTCCGAAGATCCTGCGGAGAAATCTTCTTCGTCCGGAATAGTTTCATCTGATAAATCTGATGATATACCAAATTTGGCCTCAGCGTCACCATTTACATAGTCATTATACGACATACACTTATTACAGTTTCACAGTAAATACTCACCAAATGTTGGTAGATCCATTATTTTCGCGAAATAAACACTATCAAAACCACAATTGGACAGTCTATGTCTTCTCTCAGCAACTTCTACAATCTATCAAACAGTCGACAATAATAGTGTAAACTGATTTTAAACTATTGTTTATGTCACCGTAGAACACACAGATAACTTTTGTAAAATAAAATAAAATAGTGTATAAGTGTCATACGGATTGACTCCAAATAATATATTGTTGAAAAATAGTGTATATCACTATACGTTATTTTTCAATTTTATTTTGTTATGAAAATGAACTGCTTTGAATAATAAAAATAGTGTATGCTTTTTATACACTATTTTTCTTTGAAACTAGATTCAGAGTAACAACTTATTAAAATACCATACCTTAACTTACACTATTATTAATGGAAAATTTCAAACACGCAATTATACGCTATTATTTCAATTGACCTTTTGACGCACTTTGTGGAAGTAGATTTTGACGAAATTTTGACCAGGCATAGAATCAATGATGGAGATTCATAATATGCAATAAAAAAATAATGGTGTATGAGCACATACACTATTGTTATATTAAGGGGACGAAATATTGTTTTCTTAAATTTAAACCAATTTTGTTAATACACAGCAGAGGCTCAACAATCTTTACTTAAAAACAATTTTTTAACACAATTCGACAAAAAAAAAAAACATCGAAAAAAGTGTAAGTGCATAAGTTTCATAACATGTGAAATCACAACGTTTACCTGCAGTACCAACAATACCACCACCACATTCATTTACTTAACTCTCGTCCATCAAATTGAGCTTACAGTAAATATCCTCAAGAGTTTACTCTCAAATATGAATGCAAAATATGTTTTTTGCGTCCGGCTGTCAACACAGGCTTTTGCCCTATCGTATAAAATTTAATCGTTGTTACTTTTCTGCCACCAATTTATAGCCATGATCAATAAAAATATTGATTTCAATTTGTTTTCATACGTTCGTTTTTCTCTGTTTTCTTATTTCATTGCAGCTTGGAACATTGGTGCCCATTGCAACACCCGCCCCACCGACCACAATAGCACCACCAGTGCGTGTTGATATACAATCTTCGAATTTATTAAATAATTTACCACCTTTACTCAATACACCAACGGTAAGTTCATGCACAGGATATAGTATTGAAAATATTTTTTATGTGATGTGTATTTTATTTTTTTTTTTGTGTAATTTTTATTTATCACTTTATGTTATGTGTGAGTTATACTCGTATGTGTTGGGGATCAGGTGATGTGAATACAAATGCACTGAAAAAATCTTTGTAGGAATGTGTTATGAAAAGGTATAACACATATAGTGGAAAGCTAACTCTAGCTAGCTCACTATTCAATAATTTTAATGTATATCAAAATTCATATAAATTTTAATAAATATGATGGATCGGTTTGTAAGCTCTTTTGTTATTGTAACTAAGTACTCGTATCATGGTCATCTTACATTTGTCCTAAAATGGCTTTGTATTATTCTTAGACACTTTGAAAAAGTTATTAAAAAAATTGTCTACATTGGTAAATCTGGTTACTCTACTTATCGCGGCCATAGCTGATTCTATTATGTAGTGCAAAAGCATTGAAGTTTCCAAAAAACTTCATATTTATCTTGTCATCGTAGTTTTTATGTAGAATTTACGGAATTTTTTATAAAACAATTTTGTTTTGCCTCACTACAGAATAAATTCATTTATTCTTCCCCATCGCTCTCAGTGCATTTGCTCACCCCTCTCTCTGCCCATCACAGGGGTAAATCTATTTTATTATTTTTTTATATGTATGTTGTATTGATTTTTTTCTCTCCATTTTATTTAATTTTGCTTAAAAGTATTTTAATTTCACTCGTACGTAAATTTTTCTGTTGAAACACTCCACAAAGAGCAACATTCCGTGATTTTGTTTTTCATGCGTTGCGTAGCACCCCCCAAAAAAAGGTCAAACAACATACACTTTATCAATACCAACAAAGTACAGTTTATTGTAGTCTCTGTGTTTTTTTTTTATTTTTTAGTTTATATATATATGGATTTCTGTGAATATTTGGACACATAGTAAATAACAATATATATGTATATTTTTTTTTTTGTTGCTGTTGGCGAATAATTTTATATTACGTATTTTGCAATTATACCTTTTCAACAGACACAGAAAAGAATTTTTTTTATACATAACTGCATTTACGTTTATTTTTCGTATATAAAATATTTAAAATTTTTCATTATATTTAAGAGATTTTTTTTTGTTGAACACAAAGAACATGGCAATACACTTTAAAAGTTTTCAATTAAAGGTGGGGACATTAACACCATGATCATAACATTTCCTATAAAAGGGGCACATAAAAAAAGTTAACGTTGAGAGCAGCAATACTGTAGTGTTAAAGTCGCGAAGGTGAAATTTAGTCAAAGATATAAGAGAATCTGCATAATATCGCCACTTAAGAACATCGTACTTGAATTACCCTTTGTATCTTTTAGTACATATTTATGGCTATAAAACTTTTTATGGAAAAGTTCGGTGTGTTTAGTATGTAAGATCTGAATTATTAGCATTATTCTATTTACCACTAAATAATCTTACTTTAGACATAATAACTTCGAATTGAAGTTTTGTCGTCGTGAGCTGTATTAAGTCCGGTAAAACAAGGACTCAGTGCATCGCTGTCGAAACACAAGCGCCATTAAGGATAGGTGACCAAGATTTTACAACTTATGATGGGGTGTGAAATTAATGAAAACGGAGATTTTGATTCCGATATACTCCGCAGAATAAACAAGGCAAGCTCGTCCTTTGGTATACTGGCCCAATATAGCAGAGCAACAAAAAACGAATTCTTCTAAGAAAAGTTACCAGTATCATCATCAATATACTTCAAATTTTTGTTAACCGCTGCCTTAGAAGTATACTCTCAATTATAAGAATATTTTCGCAGTGTATTCTTCATACTCTACCCCGATATGATGGCATTGTGTCTAATATAAATTTAATAAGACAGGTCCGGGTCCAATGACTGCAATTGACGGCCTATGCTCCAATGGAACTAACTTAAACTATTTAGATAATTATCTTCATCTCGCGAGCCAAGAGCCCAAATAAAGAGCTGGCTCGGGAGCCAATAGCTTCAAAATTTCAAATAAGCTCTCGGCTCTCGAGCCAAGAACCCAAAAAGAGCTGGCTCGCAAGCCAGGAGCCAAGAGCCCAAAAAAGAGCCAGCTCGAAAACCCATTTCAAATTTTGTGGCTCTTGGTTCGCGAGCTAAATACCAAAGTTATGTACCAAAAGTACTTTTTTATGTCAAAAACTACTTTTGTTGGCCCAAAACACTTTTCTGTCGCACAAAGAACTTTTTTTGTACCAGAATACTTTTTAGCACCAAAAATTACTTTTATTGTACTTTTTGGTTCATAATACTTTTATTTTTTTTTTGGTACAAAGTAGTTTTTTGTGCCAGAGTAATCTTTTGTGCCAAAAAGTACTTTTAATGTACTTTTCTTACTTTTTTTTGTACCAAAGTATTTTTTATGCCAAAAAGTACTTTTTTGTATCAAAAAAATACTTTTTGGTTCATAGTTCTTTTTGGTACAAAATATTTTCTATTGTACTTTTTGGTACAAAAAATTGCTCTGGTAGGAAAAAAGTACTTTGTGCCGAAAATTACATTAAAAGTATTTTTGGTACAAAAAAGTACTCTAATACAAAAAAAGTACTTTGTGCAACAAAAAGTGTTTTGATACAAATAGTACTTTTGGCATAAAAGAGTACTTTGATACAAATAGTACTTTGTGCCGAAAAGTACATATAAAGTAATTTGGTACAAAAAAGTACTCTAATACAAAAAAAGTACTTTGTGCAACAAAAAGTGTTTTTGGGCCAATTAAAGTACTTTTTTGCATAAAAAAGTTCTTTGATACAAATAGTACTTTGTGCCGAAAAGCACATTAAAAGTTCTTTTTGTCCAAAAATCCATTAAAAGTACTTTTGGTACAAAAAAAATACTCTGGTACAAAAAAAAGTACTTTGTGCAAGAAAAAGTGTTTTAGGGCCAATAAAAGTACTTTTTGGCATTGGTACAAAAAAAAGTACTTTGTGCCGAGAAGTACATTTAAAGTACTTTTTGGTACAAAAGAGTAGTCTGGTACAAACAAATTACCTTGTACCAAAAAGATCAATAAAAGTACTATGAACCAAACAGTATAATAAAAGTACTTTTTCGCGAATCAAGAGTCACAAATTTTCAAATGGGCTCTCGATCTGGCTCTTTTTTGGTAAATTCGTTGCTCAGTAAAATGATTGAATGAGGTGCTGTATATGGAGCGGGGCTCAAATAAGAAAAAAAATGGAATTCCCTTCGTCTAGGTCCCCAAACATCGGAATGGTCGAAAGTCAAAGTTAAAGCCGGGGTCCATGGGGCCCTTTAAACTTACTTAATTTCCCTTAACACCCCATGAATGAGGTATGGGATAGCTTCTCGCGTTGTTGTGAATTAACACGGTTTCTATTTTTAGATTCACAACTAACGGCCCCTACTTGTTTTATCGACGAATGCGAACGTCACTGTTTGAGAAGCTCTTACTAGACATGCCGATTGACTCTACACTAATACTGCGAAGTTGCTGTCGACAACTTTCGAGGGGACAATAAAAGAAAATTTTTCTTTTTTCTTAAGATGACTGGAGCCAGGAGGGCCCCAGGTAAAAAAGGGGCCCCATGGGTCCTGTGATGACCTTCTATATGCGATAACTTAAAAGAAAGATATTTTCAACGGGATATTTATGTGTGGAAATTTAAACTATAGGATATTATATTTGGGAAAAAATTCTAACACCGTTTTGCCAAATTTTTTTTCTTATTTTTTTGGTTAAAAATAGTCTTAAGAGGGTTCATTGGTCCTGTAGGGTCTTGAAACTTACACCACTACATTCATCCCAAGAATATTTTTCTTTTGGGTACTCGCTTATAAAGGACCACCATATGATCTAAAAGGACCCTTTTTTGCGCTCCCTAGGGCCCTAAAACTCCTCATTGTCTATGTCTCTCATCAGCCAAAATGCGGCAATTTTGTGAGTAGACTTAACCATTTAACCCGAAATGCGCCTAAAATGCGACTGAACAAATGCATTAAGCCGTTGAAGAGCACAACTAAGTCTGACGGCTACAATTCTTGAAAGATCTGGATATGGTAAACCTATATAGCGGCGTCAAGTTTAAAGGCCATGGTCTTAAGACGCACTCTTCGTAAATATTCGCCACAGTACGGACTCTATGTAGTCGTTTGAGTGGCAAAAGGGTATTGCCAATGTTGGGCTCATTCGGTCGATTATACAAACCAAATGTTATGCGAAGTCGATAAAAAACAAATTATCACGGAACCCTGACATGTAGCAGAATTTCTTTATAAGACTAATTGTCGAGCAATACATATTCAAAAAAAATTCCTGCTTGACACTGGTCACGTGTTATCTGTAAAAAAAGAAACAGATAAAAAATCCCATTAAATGTATCACCTTATAGAAATAAGTCATTCAAATACGGTCTTCTAAAAATTTTAACCACGAGAAAAAATGTCGCAATAACTACAAATCTCCAACCAAATTCATTCTTTTATGGATGTCAGATATCATAATTTTCTGAATATATCATATGAGGTGGCCTAAGCGCAAATAGTAAATGTGTGTGATGCCAGCATCATATTTCTGACGAACACACTTCCCATGACCTTAACAAAATCGCTAAGTTTTGTCATTATTTGTCAAGTTATTGTTCTTCTTTTTACCAGTTTTTTATGGATTTAACTTTTTCCTAAACAGGCCATCATGGCTTTTGAACGTCAGAATCCTTTTTACTTTTATTGCCCACTATCTGTATATATTAAGTTTTGATATGTGCATATATAAATATAACTATAAATATTCCGCTAAAGGTATAACAAGCGATTCATATAAACCGTAAATCACCTCCATGAACATCTTTCACAATATCCCATCATATGCTATACAAATTATGAGCCCTACACGGAAACCACTCCTTCTTAATCGGCCACATTGTGAAATAATACAACTTTTATATTTAGTTCCCTTGCCTCATCCTTTTACCCTTTTATACCCTGCCAACATATGCAAAAGCTTAAAACGATAAGGCAGAATAATTTAGTGGCATGTTAATGCCATAAGGAAAAATTCAATTTGCCTTCTTTTGCTGTTTAATGCAATACCCCCCACCAGAGCATGTTGTAGTCACTGTAATTTGATTGCAAATAATTTAAAACAAACACACTTAAATGTAACAGTTAACTAACTTTTTCCTCAACGACTGAGTCAAGTCTTTCGTTTCTTTCATTCGTCGCCACTAAATTGCTCAGAGACTTAAATAAATAACGAAAAGAAAAAAATAGCAGCAAAAAAAAAACATAAAAATTGGCAAATACAACACAACATTTGTGAGTGTAAATGTCTAGGTAATAGTTACAAAAATATTTATATAAACCTATACACAGAAAACGAGGGAATTAAATTGCCCGGGTACCAACACCCGCACACAGCCATATGGACATAAATACACAATATCAGAACTTCAATGGGATTATGTCTGCAACAAATAGACACAGAAAAAAAGGATGCCATTTATGTTTGTCCTGTGATTCTGGGCCTAGTGTAAAGGGCTCCTTAGTGTTCACTTTGCACACACACACACACAAAAAGGACCATCTTCTTGCAATGTAACTTTTATGTTTTTAAGTACCTCAAGCACATATTCCCTCTTGCGCACAAACACAGCGATTTTCTCATTTCCTGTCCTTAATTTCTTGGTGTATATTTACCTTTCGTTTGCCGCCAAACGACCGTCTGTCCATCCGTTTGTCTGTCCACCAACTTATCCATCCTGTGATTCTTTTTACACATTATTTTGCGAGCGAATCCCAGGTTCTTGGAAATAGCACAACTTTTCGCCTTTTTATTTTTAGTGTTGGCCCAGCAATTTCGGTTGTACATTTTGTAGATCTTTACGAGTCTTAGCTTTACTTTATGTTGCCGCCTTCGACATCGTCGTCCTCGTCGTCATCGTGTTCTTGTCTTTCAAATGAGTCCATGGGTTTGGTAGCTCTTACATATTTCCCTTTACTGTAAATGTATTTTCTTTTTCATCCTTTTTTGCATTTCAAGCGGAAATTGTTGTCGTTTGTCTTATTGTATCGTTTTTTTGCTAGGTTGCAATGAATGGAAAAAAAGAAACGAAATATAATTTAAATAAGAATAAGTGGACAGGCTCAAACATAGGATTGGCACTATAAAGTTTATAGGGGGCAAGAACGACTGAGAGGGAAACTACGTGAGAGTACACTGATCAAAAATAATTCTAGTGTATTTACCTAAGTGGTAACTTAAGAAAAAAATTGTTTTCTCCTTGCATCCTTAGATAGAGGTATGTGACAGTTTACAGCAGTGTAGCGAGATAACACGCTTTTATATTTAGACATACCATATGGGACGTAAAGTGTATCGATGAATCGTAAAATCTGATTCGAGGGAAGCTTTTATTAGATGTGCTAATTGACTCGAATACTACGACGCTGCCGCAACATCGTGGGGGCCATTGTTCCCAGAATCGTAGACGACTGTGACAAGGCTCAATGCTAGGTCAACCGTGTGATGATCGAGTGTTCTAACCATCAAGCCACAGTTGGTCCAAAAACTTCAAGTTTTTTTAATTATTATTGATTACGCAGGACTTTTACACGACATGAAGCAGTCCACAGGTGTCAAATCACACGAAAGAGCTGGCCAATTCATCGGTTCGTTTCTCAAGATATTTTGGTCACCATACGTTTGACTCAATAAAGTGATGGTTTCACGCGCTGTATGGCATGTTGCGCCGTCTTGTTAGAACAACCATTTCTCCTCCAAATGATTTGTAATGGCATGAGGATAACACGGTAATATTGTCAATGGTTTCGGACTTAAGGAAAAACGGTGCGATGACCCTTTCGACATATAAACCACACCAATTAGTGATTTTTTCAGAATATAATGGGACCTCAAGATTATGTTCTCTCCAAAATCGACAACTATATTTATATATTGATTCCTACGGCTCCAAGTTAGAGTAAAGGGCCATTACAAAATTCTTTCATCCGTATCTATATTGCGCCACCAGGGCTGCTTTAATGGTTCCAATCAATTGCCAACTTAGAAATATCCTTCTGCGGTCGTCTCATAACAAAACCAATCCTGCTTAATATTCTCTTCGTATTTTCATTGTGGATTGGTAATTTGCCAGTTCATTGCCAGAGGTATCATTTGGAAACTTCATTTGGCCAACAAATTTTCAATATCTTTCCCAAACAACTATTACAAAAAACTTGCATTGATTGTATGTCATCTACTGTGCAATTCCATTACTCACAGTTGTAAAGGCGGAGCTTAGTTTTAAGGTGGATTTTTAGGAGATTTCCATTATTTTTTAGTGCTCCAATAGACTGATTTGCCTTTTTTATGTGATTTACAATATTCTCGAATCAACTCGAATCTGTGTGGCGTTATCTGTGTTGATGCATAGAACCTTTACCATTCCGATGTTAATATGCAGCCCAACATTGGATGCTATATGGTGTATTGGATCAAATTTGTCTGATATATCAGAGTAGGTGTAGGCGAGCAGACAATTATCATCGGCATAGTCCAAGTCTTCCAGTCGACCATGCATAACCTATGTGATTTCCCTCCTACATGACAGAGTCCAGTACGATGTTAAATAACAGCGGTGATAAAATACACAATACATGTCTTACTCTAGTGTTTACATCAATTAAGTTGATCAACAAGCGTTCATGCAGTCCTCGGCTCTGATGTGGCCAATAAATTCAGGTGGAACTCCTTGCGTGCCAAATCGTCAGAGATGAGCCTCATCGCTGCCTCTGATTTCATGTTAAAAATCTGGTACAATTTAAAGTATATTTTCAACCCAGTTAAAGAATTGTTCTAACAGCAATCGATGATTCGTTTAGAAGCTTGATTTTAAATGTCAAATAAAGTACTTGGGTATAAATTGGAAGTCGGGTTTCTCATTGCGCTGTGAAGAACTGTCTCTGGCATTTACTTTTTGAGTATACCCAAATAATTGCTGCGATTACGCCTTAGCTAATCTATTCGTAAGGTCTAACTTTCAATCACTATTTCCAGCATTGTCACCGTTATCTTACGAAATACGGAAATAATATAGACTCCTAGTTTATCGGCTAAGATAGTGGAATTCACAAAATTTCAAAGAAAAAACCCAAAAGAGTGATATCACAAGATTCTGGCAGCCAGTTGACAGGTCCGAATTGTCGCAAATGTCGCCGGTATCATGGGCTGCACTTCAGATCACATAAAGATTATTATCATAGTGTAAAAGACCTCGCCATTTACTGATTGAATGAGCTAGAAATATACCTTGTCACTAAATGAAATTCGTCGCAAAGCAGGGGACCTTCTTACAGAACCCACTGACTGAAATTGAATTCGCTTCGATTGGTGACGGCCATTAGACACACCCTCCGCTCTCAGCCGCAATATTCAACTCACTAAGACTAGATGTGGCCGGCCGTTAGCATGATAGTTAGAACACTCGACTATCATGCGGGAGATCCATGGTTATCTATAGTTTCTTTCATCTTCAGCATTCTCGATTTTGTCGGCAGCAACTGCTCAGTATAGTGTCGAGTCAATCAGCATGGATAGCAAGCTTTTTAAACAGCTGATATTCGCCTTCTAATATAAACAAGGTGCCGTTTGATGGGAATCTAAAAATAGAAAGCATGTACATTTATAATAACGGGAGAAACTACCCCAAACCTTTTTCATGGGGTGCTAAGGGAAATTACGTTTTGTTTTAATAATTAAGGCTAGATGTGGTCCTTTTGGTCGAGTATTGTCTAATAACGTATACTGAGACTTAAATTTGCGGATGGGTTTTGCGATAGCGGACTGAGAAGTTCGATAGTGTACATTATATATTCTACAAAGTGCACGAAACCTAATATTTCATAAAACATTGTGTTTTGTAACACATCTGAATAATATGCATACCTGTGTGCGGTTGGACTCTATCCGCCATCATTGTCCGACGATGCTTAATAAAAATAAGGTAAGGCGGGACAACAGTCACGAGCCATCTGTTGGGGAAACCTCAAGTTAAAACAAAACCTCTTAATGATTCACAAGTTCTTATTATTTATTATAAAAAAAATTTGCAAATAATCATCTTTGGTTCAAGAAAGTGCTTGTATTTTTTTAATATACTAAAACACACATATCAGTGTCACCAAAACACATCATTGAAGCGTGCGCTACATAATCCAACAGAGTCTGCCACACTTTACAAACTGTGTCTTACTGAATGACAGACAGATCATAAAACGTTACATGCACGATATTAAACCGAAGCTAATGCCTACCACAACGCCATGTCCCAACATAGCGTACATAAAGGGAATTGTTAAGTGTGATAGAAGAAATATTGGTGTAGGTTTCTGGGACAATCAATTGTAATGCAAATTTATATTTAAATAAAAGATGTGCAAAGACGTCCATATTTTAAGCGGATTTCTTAAAAAGAATACTGTCGCTTAATGAGAAACATCTTTGCCGGCATTCACTGGTGCAAAAAAAATATAAAATATGTAGCAAATTGAATATTATCTCAACTTATGTTGAATTTTGTTTGCATATTTACCTGAACGGAGGACAGTAGTAAAAGTAAATGAGGGTGTATTTGTTGCAAGGATTAATAATAAAACATTACGTAAAATTACGCATAAAGTTTCTAAAACGTTCGTCATAACAACATTAGTCAACGTCAATGGCAAAACTTATATATAAAACAGTAAAACATTTTTCAGCTCATTGATTTGGTAATTCTTATATATTGGTACCTTACATAGAACAACACATGATTTTGGGACTCAATTTTGAGAACTGCACGTGAAAGTAGCCCCAAAAAGAAGAAGTTCTGCATCACTCGTTTTGTCAAGTTACATGGCATAATAATTTAATATCGATTTAAAGTTAGTAAGTATCGCATTGGGAAATTTTAGGCTCTTTTGTTTGACATAACATAAATAGTATATGGTGGCGTATCATTACCATAAGTAATATTCCACGTAAATCATACGGCACGGAGTACAACAGTTTTATTGTAACTGCTGCAAAATAAACCCAGTTCAAAATCATTTGATGAATGGAAAAGTGAAACGTTATAAGAACAGAAGGGAAACGTTATATGAACAGATTAATGAATTGAAACTTCAAATCGATACTAAATTAGTATGGCATGTAACTTGACAAAACGAATAATGCAGAACTTCTTCTTTTTGGGGCTACTTTCATGTGCAGTTCTCAGAATTGAGTTCCAAAATTATGTGTTGTACTGTGTAAGGTACCAATAAATAAGAATTACCTAAATTACCAAAACATTGATCGATCAATGTTTTGTCCTACCGATATGCAATTATAACATTCTATGTTAAACTATACCAGCCCTATATATTAAATAGTTTCTCCACCACTTAGGTACAATGAAATTCACCGCTTTAGTATTTTATTTAAAATTAATACATACTTCTATTTTTTCTGGCCAAAGCCTAACGTATTTCATTTTAAAATAGTCCACAATAAAAGCAGAAACAAACAAATGCCTTTTGCAATTGTGCCGACCATTCAATGGTATAAAAAGACTAAAATTTCACATAAATCACAACGAACGAATAGACAAAACCGAAATAACGACTGCAATTCCCAGTCACTTGAAACTGGTCAACGTAACGTATGAGCATCGGGTGCCAATGCAAATATATCAATCATACGTTTGAAAGGAAAACACACAATGATCGATCTGCTTTGTATAAACACACAAACAAACAATAACAGAAAACATAGACAAAAACGCAAACGTAACACCAACTCAAACGCCTTCATATACCAATGCACACACGCAAACACACACACACACACATCTTCATCGAAAACTATTTGTTTTGCAGCGAAATCTATTCACGCACACACATAAATATTATTGAACGCTCAGTGAAAAGAACACAAATCACGGCAGAGTACCACCAATTAAAACAACACTTGAATTATTTAATTTATTACTTTGCTTTGTTGCTTAATTGCCTCTATTCTATTTCATATTTTATGCCATAATTTATGATTTCCATATTTTATAATCAATATATAGAAGGGAGCCGGTGTGTGTGTGTTTGTGTGTTTTTTGTTGCAATTTTTTTTTTTAATTTAAATTTATCAATTTTTAACTTCCGTTTTCCGGTGAATATCATTAAATTACAAACAATTAAATGCTGTGCTTTTTTTTATATAACTGTCATATTTCATAAAAATAATTTTTGTAAATATCTCAATTTTTTCCCATCGTAATCCCAACCCGCAAAAAAAAATCGTACAGTTTACAACAGCTCCTGAATATGAAACGGTAAATATTTGACTTGTTTTTATTGAAAACTAAATTGGTAAATATATTGAAAAAAATAACAGAAAAAAACACCACAATACTTGTATCTATCTACTCTATTTACAAATATTAATAAATAAGTATTAATATGATTGCATTGTGCAAACTAACAGTTTAACTAGTAATACAGAATATTAGTTTTGTTTTTTTTTTGTCTGACATTGTGTTGCGTTGAGTTGTGCGTTTTTTTGTGTTCTGTGGCTGTTGATGATGAAGCTTTTCTTTCAATATACAAAACAAAAAAATTCATTGAAATATTACAATTTTTTTTTTCTTATATATGAAACTATTTTAGTTTCTATTCTTTGCAATTATATTTTGCTTTTTCACTATATGAATAAATTTTTTTAGTTGTAGTTTTTTTATACACAAATATTGAAAATTAAATAATGTGGGCTTATGAATGCAAATTTGTTTTAGAGAATGTTAGTTTACAATTTTTTTTTATATATCACGTTTCATTAAATGAAAGTAGGTAAGCTATTCATTACATATTTCAGTATGAATTGCAATGCATTCAATTGATTCTAATCGTAAGAGATATAGAAATAAAAAAAATTATGTTGCCTACAATTTATAAACAGAATCTACAGTTGAGTGACAATTCCGAACGTCAGCTTTTTGATAAAGCTATACTAGCGAAACGACAACAACAACGTCGACCAAGGACGTGTAGATGGCTGTAGCAAGATTTGAATCCAGATCAGCTGCATTATAGTCACGTGTCTTACTGGCAGTAATTGTAAATATTTACCGAAGTTTCTAAGCTCGGTCTTAATATGTTCGCTGCAACCTTACTTCACCCCTGAGCGAAATAACTTTTTTGGAAATAGTTATGTAACTTTTGAACGGTTATCTGTATATTGGTGAGATGTCACTTGGCTATAATCTATACAATTTATACGGGCTTAAGATTATTTGCACTTAGATAGTGCGAATAAAAGCTTTTAAATATATATCTCGTTTAGATTAAATGATAGCACAGTACAACATTGTTCAGCTCATTGATTTGAGACTCAATTCTAAGAACTGCACGTGAAAGTAACCACAAACAGAAGAAGTTCTGCATCATTCGTTTTGTCAAGTTGTATGCCATAATAATTTAGTATCCACTTGAAATTAGTAATTATCGTATATGGGAATTTGTCACGTTTTAGGCTCTTTTATTTGACATAACTCGAGTCCGATTTATTATAATTATTATCATTAGCCTTTAAAACAACCAGGCAACATATATATTTACATATATCTTAGTGTCTAAGTCAGAGGCCGAAATGATGAGAGATTTCCATTCGCTTCGATCTTGTGCACACCGTCTCCAGTCAGTCCTACCAAGCAGCGTCAGTGATTCCTCCACCTGGTTCTTCCAACTTTGTCGCGGTCTCCCTCTTTTGCGCCGTCCTTCGAAGTCTTGATAGAGTACCTTTCGCTATGAAGTTTCCTTATCCATTCTCACGGCATGGCCTAGCCAGCTTATACGTTGCACTTTGATTCGCTTGACCACATCAATGGCGTGGTATAACTCGTACCGCTTACGGTTCATCCGAATTCTAAACTCGCCGTTTACGCAAATGTGTCCATATATTATGCGGAGTAATTGCTCTCAAACACCGCCAGATGAGCTGCATCTGCCTGTGTAAGCACCCAAGATTCGGAGGCATACAACAGGACCGGTAAAATTAGTACCTGATACAGTTGGACTTTGGTGGTACGAGATGGGGTGGTGTTTATGAAGTGCTCGCGTAGTCCAAACAAACACCTGTTGGCGAGCACTATTCTTCGTTTTATGTCAAGGCTGTCACTGTTGTTTTTGTTCATGGCGGATCCGAGATAGATAAATTCATCCACTACCTCAAAGCAATAGTTTCCAGCGTTCACGCTGAACGCACCCAACTCGTGGACACTTTGTTCGATGATACCATTAACTTCGTCTTGTCCTCATTCACTACCAAACCCATTTTCGCAGACACCCTTTCAACAGATGAGAAGACAGCTATTACCTCTCGCATCGTTCGACCGATAATGTCGATATGATCGGCATATGCGAGCAGCATATTAAATATGGTGCCAGACATGTTAACCGCTGCTTTCCTTAACACCTTCTCCATCACTATGTTGAACAGTATACATGACAAACCATCACACTGTCTGAGAACTCTCGTCGTATCGAATGGTGCAGATAGATCCTTGCAAATCCGAACAGAGGATTTGGTATTCGTAAGGAATGCCGAACTCAGACATGGCTTCGTATAGTCGATGCCTGATGGGACTATCGAAAGGCAGCTTTGTAATCGACAAAGAGGTGGTAAATGTCGATTTGCTTCTCATGGGTTTTCTCAAGAATCTGCCGTAGTGCAAATATCTGATCCGTCGTGGATTTGCCTGGTCTAAAGCCGCACGTATAAGGTCCAATCAGATTTATCCACAATTGGCTTTAGACGTTCACACAGTATGCTAGACAGGACCTTATACGCAATCGGTAAGAGGCTAATTCCACGGTAGTTTTTACACTCACTACGGTCACCTTTTTTGTAGATTGGACATAGCACACTAGTTCGATTTAGCTAAAACAAATTTAAAAAATTAAGAATTACAATTCCTTTAATCTTTTTATATAACATTTTCCTACATAAGCAACAGTTTAACTTTTCCATTCATCTAACAATTTTGAACTGAATTTATTTTGTAGAAGTTACAATAAAACTGTTGTACTCCGTGGTGTATGATGTACGTGGAATATTATTAATAGATATTAAATTCGATATTAAATTATTATGGCATGTAACATGACAAAACTAATGATGCAGAACTTCTTTTTTTTGGGGCTACTTTTACGTGCAGATCTCAAAATTGAGTCCTAAAATCATGTGTTGTACTGTGTAGTGATCCAAAGTATTGCATAAAGTTACAAACTTTCGGCCGAGGTTCTTCTAATTTGGCAGCAGCAACAGAAACTCATCCATTAGTGGTCACTCCCTCATACGCCACCCATCGAGTTTATTGTCCAAGATTTTTCGAGCTGTAGCATTTGCCACCATTCATAAAACATGTATCAGGCAATGTATTCTGTCTGTTTGAATGCGCTTAATTACGCCTATGTCGTTATACGGCTTACCCAAATATTATGAAATGTATTTTTCTCTCGAAGACTCCCAGAGAAAATGGATCTTCTTCTTATATTGTAGCAACAACAGAGTTTCATCCATCAGGAGCCGATCTTATAAAAGAATTTCAAGCGCTTCGGTCTTTTGTGATCCGCTCCTAGTTTAGACACCAGTTTTTTCACCTGATGCATCAAACGAAGTTTTGGTCACCCCCTCCTGCGCCCACCCATCTAGTTTACTTCCGAAACTTTTCGCATTCCAGGTTAACACTATTATACGGCAATGTATACAAAATCATGTACCACTTCATAGTTATTGTTGTCAACGTTCATGCAGCATCCCACAAGAGAAGACTCTACGTTTGTTGAAACAAACAAATTAGGTTTGTCCTCACTTGTCAACAGACCCACTTCTTTCGACGGTTTTCAATGTTTGAAAAGGCTTCAATAACATACCACAGCCCTGCTCCCATGTCGGCATACGCGAGCGAGCAGCATGTGCCAGTTTTTAAAGATTGTATCAGTCATGTTTACCGCAGCCTTCCGCATAATCACATCCATTAGGATGTTAAAGATATCGCATGACAGGCTATCGTCTTGTCTAAAGACTCGCTTAATAGACAAAGGCTTTGTCATATATTTGCCTGTGAAGGCTTATTGACGGTCAGTGTCATCCCACAATGTAGTATCAGCTTCGGGGGCATACCAAACTCAGCCAATTTCTGTCGTATCGGACTGTCGAATGCAACTGTATAGTCGATAAACAGATGGTAGGTATCGATCTGCATTTCTTGGGTCTTCTCCAGGATCTGTCGTAGTGTGAATACCTGGTCGGTCGTGGATTTACCAGGACGAAAGCCACACTAGAAAGGTCCAATCAGATTCGCCAGAATGGGCTTTAGTCCTTCACATAAAAAACTAGACCGGACCTTGTCTGCGATGTGTAAAATGCTAATTTCGCGATAGTTGAAACACACACTTGGATCGCCTTTCTTTAGCACAGGACATAGAACACTCAGATACCAATTATCGGGCATGCTTTCCTTGAGCCAAATCGTGTTTAGGAGGTGGTGCATGCAATTTACTCCGTCGTCTATGTTTAGTGTGATTTCGTCGCTTATGCTGCATTTAGGAACGAGTGGAGAACGAAAGTGTTCCCTTCATATTTGCAGTACACTCTGAGTGTCCGTGACGAGATTTCCGTCTATGTCCTTAGGGGTGGAAATCCCTGTTCCAAAACTTTTGCTTTTAACCTTTTGGTAGAACTCTCGGGCTTCATCTATAACCCTGTAGTTTTCAATATACGCTTTTTAGAAACAATTTTTTCTCCCTCTTCTCATTATAACGCTCCATCACCGCACGCGTCGCCATTGGCTGCAGTTTTGCCTTGCATGCAGCATCCTTATCTTCAGACATTGCGCGACATTTCTTTTCGTACCAGGGCTTGTCTGATCATGGTTTTGCATAACCTAGTAAGGTCGTTGCTGCAGTGGTCATAGAATTCCCAATATGCTGCCAATGTGTGTCGGGAACATCAGAACTAGAGGGGTTTGTTTGAAGTAATTGAGAGAGTTGGTTGGAATTGGCATTGGCTATCTCGGTGGTATGCAGCTTTGTGATGTCAAACTTCTTTTGCGTTTGGTTACGAGTTTTTATAGCACTACTTAATCGTGTGCATATCTTGGCTGCAACTGAAGCTTATCGGAGTCAATACTTGCACCGTGCATCACACGCACGTCCATAACGCTTGAGACATGCCATCCATAAATTGCCACGTAATCAATCTGATTTCTTGTATTTTGATCGGGAGATATCCAGGTTGCCTTGTGGATACCTTTATCGGGAATCTGGTTCTACTCACAACCATGTTTCTTGCCGACGAAAAACTAATCAGTATAACCGGAGGTGTTGTTGTGTAGACAGAATTTTCCGACTGCTGAACCAAGAGTTCCTATCTATTTTAGCATTAAAATCTCCCAGAACAATTTTAATGTCATGTGCAGGGCAGCGGTCATATATCTCCTCCAGGCGCTCATAGAATGCATCTTTTATATCATCGTCGGTGTCATCCGTCGGGACGTGTACACAAATCAGCGTAATATAAAAATATTTCGCCCGGATGCGAATAGTGGCTATTCGGTCACTTACAGGGCTAAACCGTAAAACCAGGTGTTGAAGTCTCTTGCCGACTATGAATCCACATCCAAATTCGTGTCTTTCTGCATGGCAGCTGTAAACGATGCCACAGTTATTTCGTCTGTCCATGTTCCGTCCATCGCATTCACTGTATGGCGATGAAGTCAGCCTTGTATTTGTCGAAAACATCGATTGGATGGTAGAGCTATCACTGTGGAGAGTTCGGACATTCCAGGTGCTTATACTTAAATCATTGGCCTTACAACGTTTGAGGGGTCGTCAACACTTGGTGGTGGTTGGGAGTGTTCTTTTTATTTTTTTCTTCGGATTTTAATAACAGTTTTTTTGTTTAGGGAGAGAGGCTTATCAGGCCAACGCACCCAATCCTGGTTCTTGGGGCTGTAACTTCTGTTACCTACTCCCTAAGACGCATTGTTGGTAGTAAGTCCTTTATGTTGCTTAACATTGCGCCTTCTCACATTTGCTACCACTGAACGGATGTTCAGTGACATGGCTCGGAGAACACATGATCTATCGGACATTGTAAGCTGCTTGGGAACCTCCAAAGAGGGATTCTGGTTATTCCCCAGTGAATAACAAAAATGTATTTACCAAAATCTATAAGAGTAAAGTTTTTCTGTCCTCTGCTCATTTCCACACAATCCTCGTCGCACATGCGAAAAAACTTTACCAAATCACAGCACGAACTTAAAACAAACGAATAGATTACCGACAATTATCCATTGAACTGATATTTTACAACACTTACTTTGTTTTTTTTTGTTCACTGTTAATCCATAGGAAAACCTCCACTTACAAACCCCCTTCCACCTCTTTCACTACTTTGAACAAAAACTACGCTGCAGCACCAACCAATAATGGTGGAGAAATTAAACCCAAATAATTGCATTGCTATTACCATTCATAAACTTACAGTCAGTAAAACTTCAGATTCATGTACACTTTAGTAACATTTTACAAAATTATACACTCTTTGGCATTAAATAACAGAGCCATTTTTTTTTGGTCCCTCCCAATATACAATTCTGCCCCTTTTGTAAGAGAACACAACACGAAACGTATTCAAATATGCATGAGGAGCAATCAGAAAAAGTTTACTATAGAAATTTTCACTGAAATCCACCCTTCATAGCTCGGTTGAGGCAACACAGGCTATAACGGCTATAATCTGGGACTCAGTACCAAGAAAAAAAGAAAAAGTCGCTGAAAAAAACTTCATAAATTTAAATGTGTTGTTGCACTGCAATTCATTTTAATGCAACTGAGATGCAGAACAAAAAAAACTGAATTGGTAAAAAATAAAAACAACAACATGACAGCAATAACAATTTTATCATCAACCAAAAAAAAGCTGCTGAGCAACAGCAACAGAATAACAAAAGTCCAGAGATGAAGTTTGTGAGTGATTTTACGGATTAAGTTGAAAATTGTCAGAGTCAAAAGATAAACAGAAACAAAAACCGAAAAAATTTAACACTGAAAACAAAAAGCGCGTTTGATAACTTTCAAAAAAAAACAATAACTTGAGATTGCAAAATAAAACAATCAACATTACCCGCTGCTGTAGCAGCAGCAGCTGCAAAAAAAAAACCCTCAAAAATTGTTGTTACATGTTAAAGTAGCTATTTTTATAAAACGTGTCAGAAGTGAAAAGTGAAGTGAAAAAACCAAAACTCAATACAACAGTTTTCGTGTTCCTCCCGAGGGGCCTGGTGTTTATCACAACGCACAGAGCTTTCCGGTGATGCAAGTGAAAAACACTCTTAATTTGCCAAAATAAAAGGGAATGACAACCTTAATGGAGGGAAAACGGTTCTTCGAAAAATAGTTGTGAAATTATTTACTACAGATGCAGTTTATGGTGTTGCAGCTGTCGTGTCGTTTACTGTGCAAAGTGTCAAAGTACAGCAGGAGGTTCAGGAGATGAACAAAAAAAACAGTAACTACTTTGACATTATTGTTATAAATGTTATTATAATCGTTTTATTAGTAATGGGCATTTTATCAGTAAGAGTCTGGTCATAAGATAGGATGATGTAGCAAGTAGGAAATAAGCTTTAGTAAATGGTGGATACATTTTAAGGGCCGATGTTGATTTTGAATAAAACACAAATAATTTAAGAAATTATTCTCTTTTCTTTTTATTATGATAATATTGGTATGGTTCAATTATGTATGGAACAAAATATCAGCCAAAAGGCCGCCGCAACCTCGGTGGCACACCTCCATCCGATGGTCCAAATTTTCGATAACGCTGAGTCATAATTGAGGTTCTATGCCGTTAATATGCTGAATTATCTCATCCTTTAGTTCTTGAATTGTTGCTGGCTTATCGACGTACACCTTTTCTTTTAAATAACCCCAAAGATAGAAGTCCAACGGTGTCAAATCACATGATCTTGGCTGCTAATTGGCATCGCCACCACGTGAGATAACACGGTCATTGAATTTGTCGCTCAGAAGAGCCATTGTTTCGTTAGGTAAGTGGCAAGTGGCCTGTTGAAACCACATATCGTCTACATCCATATCATCCAATTCGGGCCATAATAAGTTCGTTATCATCTCACGATACCGAACAACTTTCACAGTAACTGCCTGACGGACCTCATTTTGGAAAAAATACGGCCCGATGATGCCGCCAGCCCATAAACCGCACCAAACAGTCACTCTTTGTGGGTGCATTGATTCTTCGACAATCACTCATGGATTATGATTCGCCCAACTGCGGCAATCACTGAAGATGATTTTCTTCGAAAATTGATCATCTACTGTTGCCATTTCTTGCCACCATTCTGACCACTGACAACGTTTGAAATAATCAGGAGGCTTTAGTTCTTGAGTCGATTGCACCTTGTAAGCGTGTAAATGCGAGTCTTTATGCATAATGTTCATCCACAGCGAGCGTGAGAGTTACAATTTTTTGGCGACGACGACGAGTTGAGATGGACGGCTTTTCAGCCACCCAGCAGCAATATTTTCTGCTGTAATCGCATGCACTGGTGTTTTCACATCTCCTTGGTTAGTTCAAATTGAGTAAGTCTGAAATTGAGAAAAGTCAAATGAAATGCAGAAAAGAACCTGACGTTTAGATGTGGTTCACATTCAACATCTAACTTAATAACTTAACTTCCCTTTACACCCCATGAATGAGGTGTGAAATAGCTTCTCGCGTTGTTGTGAATTAACGTGCTTTCCATTTTAGATTCACAACAACGGCACCTACTTTTTATCGACGAATGCGAACGTCACTGTTTGAGAAGCTTTTACTAGACATGCCGATTGACTCGACACTTATACTGCGACGTTGTTGTCAACAACATTGAGGGGGCCGGCAATGAAAGAAAAATGTAGATGACTGGATGCGGGAATCGAACCCGGGATCTCCCGCATGATAGTCGCGTGTTTTAACTACTATGCCACTGCCGGTCCCACACTCAACATCGGCCCTTACAATTTAACCACCCTTTATATGCTTTTAAATGTATCAATATGATAGAAACATTTGTATATTAAACGAATTATTGTTGCTGTACGCACTTCCCAGCTATATGCCTACGGCCCACAGTGGCACCGCCCCATACATTTCTTGGAAAAAAATAGAAGGAGTGGTCGTACAGCAATGAAATTTTGCAGAAACACTTCTCTGGGCTAAATTAAGAAATTTTGAAAAAATCTTTAAAAACCGCCTACTGCCACACCCACCTTTCATATAACTGCACTTGCCACTGCACTTTATTTTTGGACCTAGGTACTCGAAATTCGGGACACTTCTTAATTGAGTTCTCCTTATGAAAAAAAATTAAACATATTGGGGATGCCACGCCTACTTTAGATTTTACGCCCATTGAAAATTGTAGATTTTAGGTGTTTTTCTTCCCTGTCTAGAATCATATGAAAATTTCATATAAGTTAAAAATGTAAAATTTTATTCAAAAGTTAAACATGTGTTGGCTCCATACAATAGAAGAGAATATCCCCAACAACCCTCCTCGAAAGATATTAGCCTTAAAATACACCGAAAATATCGCACAAATACATGCATTAAAATCGATGTTACTAAAGTACTGAAAGTACCGACTTGGACCTTTCATTTTTTTATAGTTAGAGGGCTAAGCAAGGCAAAGCACGTAAAGTTTTTTTCCATCAAAAAGTGAAAAGTTAATATTTTTTAGTATAATTTTTGATAAATTATAGTAATTAGTTTACTTTTCCAATTTCAATAATTTTTTTTTGGATAATAAGGTAGTTGCAACATTTTCATTAAAAAATAAAACAAAAGCCATAACTATAAACTTACACACAAAAAAAGTTCGTTATTTGGACAATAATTTTAATCTAATTTCATTGAATAAATTTCCGTTGACTTCTGTTAGTTTTTTTAACTACAAAATTTCACTTTTTATAAAAAACTTTTTTGAATTATTCTTATCCAAATATTTCTTTACAAAACCACATCATTAAAATTTTGAAATTGCATAGTTGAAAAACACTATTTTTCCACAGAAATGCCACTGTGCGGCCCATCCTTTTAATTGTGTAAAAATTTCTAACTAATTAGCAACAATTTTATATTTCAAATATTTCTCAAATGTATGAAGCTCTTTAATGTGTCATTTTTGAGTTCCAACAAGAAATTTATTGTCAATCGCACAATTGTTACTAATTTGAACTCTTCTCTTCTACGATGTTGCGGAACTACCACTACCACCACCCTTTAAACCTTATTTGCAGCAATATAGACCTAATTCATATACATCTCAAATTTAATAATGAATTGCATAAAATCAATTTTTTCTAAAATTTACACTAAGCAAATGTTTGTACAATTTGTCACGTTGCGAAAGCAATCACAAAAACATGTAAACGGCCATTGAAACCCCTTACAAAGTCTGTTTTTTGTGTCGAGATGTTACACGTCAGCATTAATAATAATATGCGATTTTATTATCCTAGAGACCTTGACGAATTGTCGATGGTTTTTACTTTGTTTTTTTTTTGTTTGCGTGGTATGTTGACTCTGCTCTTTGTTGCAGTGATATGCTCTTATGGGATGAGATGGCAGTTTGAAGTGGTTAGGGAGATGGGGTTGAATTAATTTCAATATTTTAGCTTTTGTCATTTTCTACGCAAAAACTGTTGTTTGTGTCATTTCATTAGAATGTGACCTGATATACATGCATACATGTGTCACAGGGAACGTGATATGTTAAGGCCGTAGGGAGTGAGTAGATACAAAATAATGTACTCTGGGGTATACTGTTAAGGTATGAAAGTATACACTAAGGTGGCATGGTATGACGTTTTGGGAAGGGTAAAATGTGTAAAGGTTAAGCGAATGCCATTAAACGATTTTTTTTTTTGAAAATCATGTTTGAGCCATCACATAGTACAACACATTAATTTGGGACTCAATTCTGAGAATTGCATGTGAAAGGAGCCCAAAAAATAATAACTTCTTTATCATTCGTTTTGTCAAGTTGGCTGCAGTTTAACCCTAGACGGGTAATCTTCGTCGATTCGACGAACACTGTTGCTTTTTATACAAATATCTCTCTTATTTTTCACAATATTCTTTTGATGTTTGCAATAGCGTTAGTTTGTGATGTTTTTTTCAAGCTATGCTGGCATAAGACAGCATTAGTTAAGCGTAATTGTTATATTTTTGCAATAAACAAAAACTCGCGTCGTCGAAACGACGAAGGTTACCTTTTGTGTGATTTTTTGCTCTTGCAAAAAAGTCACCAAATCAAAAAATATTTTGATTTTATTAATTAAAATATTTAAAATATCGGAATTACCAGATGATTTAATTCAAAATTGTGAAAATGCTCCTGAAGACTCCAATTGCGATTCAATGATCGAAGAGCAAATTGAAAAATATGGCGAGGAAAATGTATTTTTGCATGAGGAGGAGTACGACTGCGATGACGATATTATACCAGATTCGGGTGATGAAAATAATCGTGAGCCACTAAATTTGTTCCGAAATTACTAATAATGAGTAAAAAAAACAATTCGTGGGAAACAAAAAAAATTGTTGGTAAAAAAAAAATAAAATGATTTAATGCGTGGAATAAATATATTGCATCAAAGGTGAGAACCGACTAGTGAAGAAATTGGCTGAACTAACCCATTATCGTACTTCTAACAATTCGAATGCGATGATATTTCGGACAAAATTGTAAATAAGAAGAATGTTGAAATTGAGAATCCCTTTCAACGACACGAGTTTTTGAATAAATAAATTCTGGCCTTTTTGAGCCTCGTTAATCAATAAATGAAGAAAAAAATACTGAAAACAACTATTTATGAAATTGTCGAATGTTGGAAACGAAAAAAAAAAACAAAAAACGCTAATTTTGTAAAAATTGTTATTGCGAAAAAAGAAAAATGCAACAAAATTTTTGTTATACCTGTATGTGGGAAGCACAAATTCTAACTTGTGCCTACTATACAAAGAAATCATTTTTCGAAGTGTTTTTTGTTTTAATTGATAAAATTAAGTGTATTGTAAATTTTTTTGCACAAGTTGAGAAGGCAAGTCTATTTTATTTTATACTAAAGAACTATATAAATACTAGTATCTACTTGAGAACAAAAAAAATGGGCTAACAAGAGACATGCTCGAAAATAAACCAAATAGCTTTAAAAATATACAGTTTTTGTGTTTTCTTCTTCGATATAGTCTATAATTGATTAAATATGATGTTTCGGACTGGTTCGCTAGATTTTTTGCTAAGAATTTTCAAGTAAAATAGGACTTCGTCGATTCGACGAAGATTACCCTTAGTGTGTGTAAAATATGATTACCCTTCTAGGGTTAATAAACATACGAATTTATTTAGCTCAAGGTGGATTTTAAGCATTTTTTATATTTAAACACCTCGGTTTTCCGTACGGAATAGCTCTTTTATGTCTAAAGGGGTTAAAAATGCGAAACGAATCTACTCGAAAAAAGTGCATCCAAAGCCTTAAAAATCGCAAAAATTCCTTTTTTGCTCAAAAACTAGATTACAAATCCACAAATATGCTGTTTTTTTTTCTTTAAACTCTTTATTTTGCATGAAAATAAAATTCAGATTCATGTTACTGCTATTCTTACACAGAAAATCTTAGATCAGTGTCGAAACCTGAGTCGATTTATACATGCCCGTCTGTCTGTCCCTGCGAATACAGCCGCTGTTTAAGAACTACTGACCTAAAATTTGGATTTAAAGCGTATATTCTCAAAGCAGAGGTTAAGTTTTAAGATGGGTAAGACCGGTCAAAAACTACTCCAACCTCAAACACAAACTACACCTTTTTGGGAACTGCCCTGCGATTACAGCCGCAGTTTAAGAGGCATTGAGCTGAAATTTTGTATACAAGCTTAAATTTTCTAAACAAAGTTTGAATTTTAAGATCAGCAAAATCGGTCAAAAAATATTCCCAACCCCCATACAAATTGTCCATTTTTTTTGGGACTGTCCTGCGATTACAGCCGTAGTTTAAGGGGCATTGAGCTGAAATATTGTATGCAAGCTTTTATTTTCTAAACGGGGCTTGGATTTTAAGATGAGCAAGATCGGTCAAAAAATGCTCCCAACCCCCACACAAATTGCCCCTTTTTTGGGATCTGTCCCTGTAAACACAGTCGTAGTATAAGAGCTATCCAGCTATCCATCTTAAAAAAAAAAACTTAATTTTCCTTTGCACCCCATGAATGAGGTATGGGATAGCTTCTCGCGTTGTTGTGAATTAACACGCTTTCTATTTTTAGATTCACAACTAACGCTATCCATCGGTATACTCTAAACGGAGGTTAAGTTCTTAGATGAGCAAGATGGGCAAATAGCAATGTTTCTGCAATTACAGCAGTAGTCGAGAGAAATATCGAACTGAAATTTGATATGCAAGCTTCTATTCAATATGCGGATGTTATGGTCTTGATTGAGAAATTTCGGAAATAACTGTTCTTACCTTCAATACAAATACCCCTAAGAGATATTCCGAGATAAAATCGTGTTAAAATATAGAAAAAGTGATTAATTAAATGATTAATGCAGACAACTTGACAAAACGAATGATGTAGAGGTTCTTATTTTTGTGGCTACTTTCACATTCGATTCTCAGAATTGAGTCCCAAATCAGTGAGCTGAAAAAATTAAGTACAACGTTATGAGTGAACTATAGTCGCAGTGAATTTCCTATCGTTTGCCTTAAATGATAATGAAAGCTTAAAATATTCAAAAGATCCCTTTTTCACATTTTTTGATCCAGTTCTTAAAAACAAAATAAATATTGAAAAAGCCCAAAGTGTACCCTTTCATTTGGTATCCTTGACGTCTTACTAGGACCGGCAAAAAAAATTATGAAAAATTGTTCAAAAGCACAGTACAACATTATTCTGCTCATTGATTTGGGACTCAATTCTGCACGTGAAAGTAGCACGTGTCCCTACATGGGGACAATGAAAAGATTTGTTATGAAATTGACCAAAAACAGCTTCATCCAATACAAAGTGTATTATGGCAATCACATTTGCATTTGTTTGGTACTAGGCACGAAGTGTCTTTGTTTATAGATCACATGTAGCCTATAGCACTCATATACATATGTATTTACAATGCAAAATAACGGTTTAACATATGGTTATAGGGCTTTAGCCAGGTGTCCTCATATGGGGACAGTGAGCGGTAATGGGTTTATCTGTTCATATAACATTTCCCTACATAAGCGAGAGTTTCACTTTTCCATTAATCAAATGATTTTGAAATGGGTTTATTTTGTAGCAGTTGCAAAAAAACTATTGTACTCCGTGGCGTATGAATTACATTGAATACTACTTATGATAATCATACGCCACCATATAACAATATAACAAAAAAAAAACCTACAACGTGACAAATTCCCCTATACGAAACCTACTCACTTCAGATCGATATTAAAATATTATGCCATGTAGCTGGACAAAACGAATGATGCAGAACTTCTTATTTTTGGGGCGACTTTCACGTGCAGTTCTCAGAATTGAGTCCTAAAATCATGTGTTGTACTGTGTAATAATATCCTTATATAATTGCAAGTCCTTTCAAATGCAAACTTGACCAGAAAATGTAAAACTAAGTTCACAGTTTCGTTTCCATTTGTGTCAGCTTTCATAAATATATAGAAATTTATATGACCCAAAATAAGTATTGCACGGTGTTAATCGGTTTAAAGAACGACTTCTGTATAAAAAAAATTATTTTGAAACCTCTGATAAATGTTTTGTCAAATATTTGAAAAATAATAGTCTTTCTAATGTTTATCTACATATGGTTATATCAAGTACATACTGAGGTTATTGATAAAATTATCTGTAAAATATTTTTTTTTTTTTCATCAACCTACAGTACTTTGGAATAAACTAGATTTTTTGCTTGCTTAAAATATTTTCTCATCATTAAGTGATTCATTCAGGATTAAATGTCAGCAGTGAAGGTCACTAATATACGATAATACATATATAATCAAAAAGGTTTGCAGCGGTTTTACTTAATTGCAGTAAGTGGTTTAACGTCTTTATGTTATGAGGATATTTGCAGTATGGAAATTTGTGAAGAGTTTGTTTAATAATTTCTTTTAATTTTACTTGAAACAAACATAACTGTTGAGTATTAATGTAAAAGGTTATGGTCTTAAGATGTAAGTTTAAACCGATCATCTTCTTGGCAACATTGAAATTAGGTTGTTATTACACATAGAAAGGGGGCCTTTTCAGTATAACTGTTGTTTTATTAAAATCTCTTTCACTTTGAAAATGTGGAAATGTGATTTTGGTTAATGGCAAATGATTAACTTATGTCTATACATTTTTAGCCAGTGTCACATGACTGACTTCGGCCCATAGATGATAAAGTGTGCAGACACACCAACAATTTTCAGCCGATACACTGAGCTACAAGATATTGTAATGCAAATTTGTTTCCATTTGTATGGTTTATGAAAACCAAACAGAACGTCGAAATTAAGTCTATATTTATTCATATCATATTGAGGTCGCCTTATAGTTAAAGGATTGCACGGAATGAAGTCAGTTCCAGTGACTCATGTCCAAAGGTCATACACCTTTTGGGGTGTATCTGGTCTGTTGTGAGCTCCTTGACAGAAAACTGTAAATGTCCAGAGTTTAGGAATTCCGCCTTTGGGACGAATCTCTTTTATGTTCTCCAGCATATATCCCGAACATTTGTTGAACTCGACAAATTTCTAAGTTCAGCAAAGGCATGACAATCATAGAGAAAGTGCTCAAAGGTCGACGAATCGTTGAGCTACAAAGAATGAAATCATTTTTATACAATTTTTCCGACAGCGCCAAAAAGTATGCAATAATTTTCTTTAATAACGCAAACAACAGAAATTAATATTTGTGTTAATGCTATAAATACATCTTGTCATACGTAACTTTTTTGTTTCTGCATAAAACTTTATACTTTCAATGCAAAATATTCTTGGGTTTTAAAGGACTTTAATCCTAGAAAAAAATATTTTTAAACTTTTAGTCGTAGAAACTGCTTTAAATGACGCCGTCATTACAAAATGTGGTACGTCAGCGACATCTATAGGACAAATGTTGTACTCGTCGAGACCTATACACTGATGTCTTGTATGTTACGATTGAGCCACAAACAAAAAAACAGCGATAAAAAATGATTTTGACTGTTTTTCAAGGGGTGGGGGAGGAAACATTGATCTGATATTTTCCCTCGACTTTGGAAATTTTTTTTTCGTGACCCGGTCTAGTTTTTATTATGCTGTATCTTCATTTGATATACAAACGAAAAAAGGCTCATATCTTTATTCATAGTTAATCATGGGCTAAATTATTTCCTGTTGGTCATTTTTGACTCCGACGATAAAAAAACCATGAATAACGATATGGGCCTCGTTTCGAGCGGTTATCAAATGACGATACAGAAGGCCGTAGGGTGCACGGACTCGAAAAAATTTTGATGATCTTAAACTGTCTTAAGACAAGTTACAAAACTGAGGGGAGAAAACATAAACTTTTTTAAAGCCATATAGCCCTATCTAGTGTCCCATATATTTAGGGGGAATTAGTGCTTACATTGATGACAAAGTCCTTAATTCTCTTCAGTTAATTCTTGATTGTTATTTTTTTAAACGAACTAAGTTATCCAAATTTGAACCAATGACTGACAAAATTGCAGGAGAATCTATAAATGATGTAACCCACAAAGTAATAAGATATAGTAACACCACAAAAACTTGGTGGATTTAAGATCCCTGCAGTCTAGGAGAGGGTGTCACTGTGATACATTATGTTACAACATTTTTTGACTAGCCCTACAAACACAATAACCATCAGCGATTAACATTATTCTTGAAACACAATTAATTTTTGCCAATATTCAGTCCCCAGATTTTTTGCTGCCTAGTGTAATCCTAAATGTTTTTATGATTTATCCACAAATAAATGATGCCCATACACAACCGATGTCGTCGACCACATCAATATAATGTGTTATTAAAAGCGATCAGCCTTGACAGGCACGTGTAAACCAAGTGTACATGTGTGTGTATGATATAAAGTTTCTTTGATTATTTTTATTCATTTTTCTCAGCCATATAAAAAAAAATAAGTGACAACGGATGTGTCTTGTAATATCTGTTGGCAGTTATCGGTTTTTTCTGTTCAGTCCGTTGTTGTTGTTATTGTTTAACCTTCAGGTGGTTTTTGGCTTGACACCAAGTAAAAGACAATAACATTTTGATTTTATAGTTCAAGTAGAAAATTTATAAAATGGAATATATAACATTTGTGGGGATGTGAGTGGGAGTGTGTGTGTGTGTGTATCTGGATAGATTCAGGTACAAAAACAAGGGGATTCCCAATTTGTTTTATTGGCATATATAGACGTATAGGAAATATTACATATTTTTAATATTATTTCCATGAAGCAGCATTATATAAGAAATCATTAACGTTTTTAGGGGAGTATATTACATGTAAAATAATATAATAAAAAAAAGTAAAAATTACCGCATCATTACCGACTCCTCGTTATTGGCACTACTTACTTACTTACTTAATTCCCCACCACATGAATGAGGTATGGGATAGCTTCTCGCGTTGATGTGAATTAACACGCTTTCTATTTTAGATTCACAACTAACGGCACCGACTTGTTTATCGACGAGTGCAAACGTCACTGTTTGAGAAGCTCTTACTAGACATGCCGATTGACTCGACACTAATACTGCGAAGTTGCTGTCGACAATATTCGAGGGAAGCCGACAATGAAAGAAAATATTTTCTTTTAAGAAGACTGGGAAAATAGTTGAACCTGTGATCTCCCGCATGGCAGTCGCTAGTTCTAACTATCATGCCACAGCCGGTCCCCGAAACCAGCTACTTTTATTTAGTCTAGTTAATCAGCATTTGTATAGGCGAAGCTTCTTAAAATAGCAAACCTTTTGAATAGTCGTTAAATACCAGGTGCCGTTGTGTGAGTCTTAAAAAAGACTTGAAGCAAGATAACTACCTCAAATTTAGAGACGTTCTACCATATAGTATTCATGGAGAATCATTTTTTTTTTTTACTATGATAATTTAAACAAGACTTAGTTGTTACCGATAGTATAATATACATAGCACACACCCATTATATGATATAAATTATAATCTTTTACAATAAAGACCAGCCATCATCTGTAGGGAAACTCTGCAAATATATGAGCTCAGAAACCCACTTACATACATCAAAAGCTTCATTTGTGTCTATAAAATGTGTCTTTTAATATGATAGACATTTCACTTTATTTAAGACATTATGAAATATTCGACACATATTTCTTGTTGTTTTTTGTTATCGTCTTGTTGTTGTGACCCCATATATGTATTTATATGTCTTTTGTCAGACATTGTTATCTTTGGTTTCAAATTCTGTTTGATCAATCTCTTGCATTGTGATGGATGTATGATTGACAAAATATTTATTTATTCGATTTCTTTATAAATGAGTAATAGTGTCTGTGATGTGTTATGTGTACGAGTATGTGTGCGAGCATATGTATTCTTTATGATGTATATTTCATGTTAAGTACATAACTGTGTTCTAATGGTTACAAATAAATATTATAAGTTCTGATATTGCAAACGAAATGTAATTTACTGCTAAATATAAATATGTTTCGTTATGATTGTATAAATGTGTCTTGTGGGTGTGTGTATGTTTTTTGTATGTTTTTTCTATGATTTTATAATGTAAATATTTAATATGTGAATAACAAGTAACGAAATATCAAAATGTTAAAATTTACTGTAGAGATACATAAATATTTGCTAGTACTTTACTTAACAAAAATAAATATTTATATGCTGATTGTCTGCATATTAAATTTATAGCAATGCTTTAAGGTCCAAAAAAGAACCGAAGGGAATTTTTAAATAGTAAACTGTGTGAGCACTAATTTCCCAGAATCGATGCATTTGCATGCAAAAAGTGATTGATAGCTGCACAGAGAAAAAAAAAACGACAAAGTAAAATTTTGCCTCGAGCCATCTCTTTATTATTCTTTATTTACTTTTAGTGTTTTGTTTTGTTTTCTTTGTATTTTATACAGCTTTAAATAAAATCACAAAATTAATTTGCTTAATTGTGCTTATTTGTTTAGCATATTTGTTCTCTTCAATAACTAGAGTTTAGTAAGATTGAGAAAGAGAGTAGTAGCTGAAAGGGTAAATTTTCTGTGTTGGTTAGAAACATTTTAAGAATTTTTTTTAAAAAGTTTTTATTTCAAAATTAAAGTTATGACAAAGAAATCTAACAGATTTTGTTTATGTTAAGGGAAAGTTAATTTTTTTTTACTGAATTGTATTAGTCTTGATGGCTATTTGAAATAATGGAGAAAATTTCAATAATTGATATCTACATTAGAGAGTTCTGAACAAGTTTTTTCTATATGAATAGAATAACAACTAAAAAATACTAAACCTAAAATTTGAAAATGATAACACACTTACTCAATTGATCATAACTCTACTATGCATTTACAGATTTTCTTCATCGTCTTCTTATTATTAGGCAGCAGCATAATAAATTCATCCATCAGTAACCGCACATAGAGAAGAATAGAATAGCGCTTCGGGCTTTTGCGCTCAGTAGATTGTTCGTTGCGCCAAGTTTAGGTAAAGGCCATTTCACCCGGTTCATCCAACGAAGTTTTGGTCGACCTCGCCTCCGCCAACCATCGAGTTTATGACCGAAGACATTTCGAGCTAAAGCCATTTCATCCTTGGCCAGTGTACTAGGTCTATTTGGACGTGCTTGACTACGTCGATGTCGTTATACAGCCTTGCCGTTAACGATATATCTAAGTATGTTTCTCTCAAACTTTTAAAATAGTTTGATTTGCTTGTGTCATTTACCAAGATTCAGCGCCCAGGCCAGTGCATTCGGTATATTTGAACGCGCTTGACAAAGTCGATGTTGTTATACAGCTCATAGTGTATTCGATTACGGTAATAGCCTTGCCGTCAACGATGTTGGGTCTAAATATTTGGCGAATTTTTTTCTTTCAAAGACTACCTAAATAGATAGATTTGCTTTTGCAGGTAGGACCATAATTATTTCTGGCTGGCATAATTATTTATATTTACGGCGGAGCAAAGGTAGGCTGTGCAAAGTTTTAGTTGTCAATGTTCCCAAACGAGTAGACTCTTCGTTCATTGAAAGAAACAATTTGATTTTGTCAGTTTATTGCTTCTCAATGCTTGAAATGGCCGGAGTCCTGGCCCAATGATATCTATATCATAGGCATACACAGGCGGCATGTTGTTATTATTATAGTTGGTACCAGTACTGTTTACTGCAGTCTTCCGCATGATCATCTTCAATATGATGTTTAAGAGATCCCATGACAGACTATCGTCTTGTCTAAAGCCTCTCTTAGTAGAAAATGGTTCTGTCAGATTTTTGCCTTTCTTCCTGAAGATTTTGTGTCAGTCAGTGTCATCCTGCAGTAATATCAGACATAGCATCTAATAGTTTCTGTCGTCTGGGACTTTGCATTCCTCTCTGGTCTTCTCTAAGCTTTGTCGTTTTGTGAATATCTGGTGGGTCAAGTATTTACAAGATCTAAAGCCACACTGATAAGGTAAAATCAGGTTCGCCAGGATGTGCTTCGTTCTATCGAGTTACATACTAGACAGGGACGTGTATGCGATGGGTAAAATGCTGAACCCGCCTTTCTTAGAATCCAAATCATCGAGCATGTATTCCTGTTGCCAGGTTCCGGCCGCAGGTCTTAAAAAGCTCTGCCGGCAGTTTATCGACTTCAGAGGTTTTATTGTATTTCTGCCGTGCAATTGCCCCCCTAATCACGTTTTGGTTCGGTGATGGGCAATTTACACTGTCATCTATAATAGGCGTGATTTTGTCACAAATGCTACCTTCGAGAACAAGCAGAGTAGGAAAGAGTTCACTCTACACTTGCAGCACACTCTGCGTGTCCGTGACGAGATTTCCATCTCTGTCCTTACAGGTGGTGATTCCGGTTCAAAAACCTAGAACTTTATATCCCTATATTTGTCGATATCCTGACACTTTATTTTCTTTCATTGAGGCTTTTTCTGCCTGAAGAGGCGTTTAATATCCCTCCTTGATGCGGATAGTTGATATTCGGTCACTTACAGAGTTAAACCGCGAGACCAGATGTCGAAGTCTCTTGCCGATTATGAATCCATATCCAAATCCGTATCACTCTACATGGTAGCTGAATGATGTCACAGTTCTTGCGTTGTGAGCATTCGCGGCCCGTTTCTCGCCTTTTCTGTATGTATGGTGATACCAGCCTTGTATTTGTCAGGGACATACACCAATTGGACAGAGGCACCTTCTCTGTATAGAGACAGTACGTAGGATCGCTATATATGGCGGAAACATAAGTTTATGTTTTCTGTCGTCAGTTTTGTAGTTTGTCTAAAGACAATTTGTGGATATACAATTTTTTTGAATCCGTGCACTCTCGACCCCCTCTATAACTTTTTTGTTTATGAATAAAAATATATACTTTAAAAGTGGAATTTTGATATTTTTTTGTGATCATTACGAATTTTATCATATCAAAGCTTGGTATGACGAACTATCTACCGAAGCGCTTGGAATGGTTTTCTAGGTGCGGCTACTGATAGATGAATTTCTGTTGTTGCTGCCAGTAAAGAAGAAGAAGAAGGGTGTAACAAACGAAAGAAAAAAATCCAAAACTAAAATTGGCGTCGATGTCAAAAGTTACCAATAGACAAAATTTAGCCCTTGATTAACCATGAATCTATTCTCTTATAAAAAAAACTCATCATTAGAAGTATATTTACATAATATCATTGTTTAAACTTGTATCTAGTGGATTTGAAACATAAATTAAGAAAAATACATTTTATGTGAAATTAAATTTATGTCTAAATGATCAAACGTGGAGTAGGTCAGTTTACACAGAATCCGAATTTCACCTGAATAGTTTGAAGTTTGAAGACATTGCTGCAGTGTTTAATGCCAAATAACAGTAGATGCAAATCAGGTGACTACTTGTCAGCGGTTGCGCATGCTCTGTAAAATAATTTTATATGAAAACCCAACCTCTAAATGAATCACATGTTTTTGTTTTTATAACAATTTTGAAATAAATTTATAATCTTAAAAGATATTATTTAATATTTTTATAACCGATTATATCCACCCCAAATTCCTCATCAAATTAGATGTAATTACACAGTACAACAGTTTTCAGCTTATTGATTTGGGACTCAATTCTGAATATTGCACTTGATAATAGCCCCAAAAATAAGAACTTTTGCACCATTCGTTTTGTCAATTTGGCTGCATTAATAATTAAATGGCTGCGTTAATAATATTTTACTCACGGTGGATTGTTACCACTTTTCTACATTTTAACATTGTTATTTCTCTTCAATATCTACAACTTAGCTTGTAAAGTTGCAAGCAAAGTTGTAGATATTGAATAGGAGAAAAAAAGGTGTAGGTTTAAGGAAATGAGCTAATGTTTCTCTTTCAAAGATATTTAATTTTGTGATTGAGTTTTTTTTTTTTAATCATACGCCACCATATAACAATATAACAAAAGAGCCTAAAACGGGACAAATTCCTTTATACGGCACTTCCTAACTTCAAAACGGTACTAAATTATTATGCCATGTAACATGACAAAACGAATGATGCAGAACTTCTTCTTTTTGGGGCTACTTTTACGTGTAGTTCTCAGAATTTAGTATTAGAATTTAGTTTTTAATAAAATTTTATTTGCAAAAGGCAAACCCCAATGACGAGCTATAACCCTGTTAAAATATAGAAAAAGTGCTTATGAATCAACTTTATTATTAATACAGTTAACTTGGCAAAACGAATGAAGCAGAAGTTCTTATTTTTGGGGCTACTTTCACGTGCAATTCTCAGAATTGAGTCCCAAAATCATGTGTTGTACTGTGTTAGATATGATTAGAACGGATTATAGCGGGGAACATTGTTCGGTGTTTCCAGTCTGATTCACTCTAATATAAAGATTGTTAGGCCCTAGCAAAGCGTAATAAGATCTCCTACTAGAGCTAATTAGATCACCATTTTGTACATAAGTAATCACTGTTATTTGCCTTATTTGGCCTTTTGTGTGTCCATTTGGAGCACCATTTTTTTTTTCTTAGTTACACAGTAGTCTGGCTGAGTCTATTGTCAATAATTGATGGTTACATTACTGTGTTTTACCTATTTTAATACTTTTTTTTTCTTTTTTGCATGAAATCGCCTCTTTTCCCTCTCTTTATTTCATTTATAACAATATATGTTTACGTTAATAACTTACTGTAAACTTTTGACTTCTAAGAAAAATTGCAAAAAAATTTAAGAAATAAAATCTAAATTTCTAAATCTCTCCTCTTCTCTCCCCATTCTCTTTATTTCTTGTAATCACATTTGCCAACTTAAAACAAAATGGATTTTTTATGTTACAAAATATATTTAAATATCTAGTGGTATCCACGTATGGTAAGTTTCAAAATTATTCCAAATACCATTATAGTAATGGTTAATATGTGTGTGTGTGTGTTAGACTGGCCATAGCGTTATATAGAAAAAATTTAAAATGTGAAATCCAAAAGTTTTCGCACTGAAAAATATGAGGTTGGGGGTAAAAGTAATTATGCATATTTTTTTTTTTTTTTTAATTCCGAGTACCTCCGGGTTGAGCCCAAAACATGTCATTTCGACCAAAAACCTAACTACAACATGACATATCGCCCAAATGTTATGACAGAAGACCCAACTCAATTTTTTTGGGCGAAATGTCAGACTCATGACGACGGCACGCCCTGCTGCATACGTCGCAGTCAATCTTGTACTCTCTCTCTCGGTGGGGGGCACGCCCCCGCCGCATACGTCGTAGTCAGACTCGCAATTCTCTCTCTTTCTCTGGCATTATTAAAACACGAATGCGGTGGGTGGCACGCCCCCCCAATGCGGGGGCAAGAGTACAAGACTGACTGCGACGTATGCAGCAGGGCGTGCCGTCGTCATGAGTCTGACATTTCGCCCAAAAAAATTGAGTTGGGTCTTCTGTCATAACATTTGGGCGATATGTCATATTGTAGTTAGGTTTTTGGTCGAAATTACATGTTTTGGGCGTTATGTCATGGTTGTTTTTGGGCGAAATGACATTGGGCGATATGACGGTACGCCTATGTTGGGTTTAGTAGCGCTGCACGCAAAATTTTTTTTTTAAATTTTTTAAATTTAGTTAAAAATAATTTTTTTTTCTTGGTATATCCCGGAAATGGCTCTAACTCGGTCCAGGAGACCCATAGGAACCTAAAAATAACATCGTTGGATTCGTCTCGAAAATATATTTCACTTGAGTACCCGCACCTGGGGGGTCATCATAGAACCGAAAGGGGCCCCTTTTTTGACACCCGGGCCCCATGGGCCTGAGCGCCAACTTTGACCTACCATTCCGATGTTTGGGGGCCAAGATGAAGACAATGGCATATTTTTGGTTTTTAATCGGGCTGCCACCCCATATTCTGCACTTCAGCCTAAATGGGTAATATAATAAAAGTTTGGACTCAACCCGGAGGTACTCGGAATCAAAAAAAAAAAAAAAAAAAAAATATGCATAATTATTTTTATCCCCAACCTCATATTTTTCAGTGCGAAAAATTTAACTTTTCAAAAAAATTTCCACTATGGCCACTCTAGTGTGTGTGCGAAACAGCAACAATTGCCGTTTTTCGCGCAATTATATTTATTTATGATGATTTCGATTAAGTTTCAATATTTAGTTGTTGTGTTGTTTTTTCGCGTGTGTGAGCGGCATCACATTATTGTTAACTATTCAATTTAATTGTTTTTAAGTAATTATCACTTAATTAAGTTACATTTATATGCGCATATTTTTGATATCATTATTATTTTTATTATATTATGAGAGAATTTTATTTTAACTGTTTTTTTATTATTGTTATGATTATTTTCTCTTGTTATATTCTACTATTTGCCATTTACACACAATTAATTTGGTTTAATATTTGATTTGGTTTAATTCGCATTATTAATATTAATAATAATTATTAATCTCGGCGATTTGATTTTCGTTTAATTGTTTAGTTACGCATTGCTGCCTTAAACGAGCCATACATTGGCGATTTGCAAGGTATACGAGGAGCTGATTTTGCCTGTTATCGTCAGGGGAGAAGAGCTGGTCTACTGGGGACATTTAAAGCGTTCCTGTCATCGAGGTAAGTGTTGTTATTGAATGACAATGATGGAAAATGGGTTTATATTTCTATGTGGGGGTCATGTGGAGACTACACAGTACAATATTTTTCAGCTCATTGGTTTGGGACTTAATTCTGAGTACTGCACGTGAAATTAGCCCCAAAATTAAGAAGTTCTGTATCATTCGTTTTGTCAAGTTACATGCCATGGTCATTTTAAATCGATTTGAAGTTAGTAAGTAAGTCGTTTGTTATATCGTTATATGGTGGCGTTTGATTATCATAGGTAATATTAAGTAAAATCATGTGTTGTACTGTGTTATGGTAGAGGCGTATGAGCAATAGTAACATGCATATTAATCATACCTCTATTGTATCGCAACGAGTGATACAAGTTATCAAAGTAACGCCTAAAAATTACGTTTAATTTCTAAACAAACTTTTCAAGGGAGATACAGGATCAAATATACAGATCTATGATTTATTTGTCAAGGATCACTAAGATATGATAGACTTGGATAAACAATTCACACAAAAACCGTTTTAATGTCATTTCTGTGCCGTTAGGGCAAAACTTGAGTTTTATTCAAAAAAATGAGACTTTATTTAATGACGTTTTGAAAAAGTTGGCAAAGATTTATATGTCTAAAATAAGTGGAAGTCTTTTAAATGCCTATATATAAAGCTAATATGCCCATATGTTTTTCAGACGTTTCAAAACTTTGTATCGGCTTCCTGTATAATTATGAAAATTATACATATCAACTTTTGCCATAATGGTCTAAATGTATACCGTTTCTGCCGTTTATGTTGTTTCCTCCTCTATAATAACACATTTTTTTTTTCTTTGGCTTCTGATAATTTCTTTACCTCCCTTCATTGCCCATGCACTACTTCGACAACACATTATCACCTTTTATGTCCTGAGAGTTGCCACTTCACACTTTGTACATAACATTATATTAATTAATTCCACAAAAGAAAAGAAAACACGAAAAATAAGTTTTCCATAGAGTATAGTACCTTATTGCAAACTTACATTTTAAGTAACATTTAGTTAATGAGCAATGAAGAAAAAAAATAAACCAACTTTACTAACTCCGCTATCGCAACGTACTTGCTCTAAACTAATTAATGGTTTCTAGTGTAAAAGATATACCAATTTTGTTTGGAAGCAAAAGTTTGCTTTCTCGGGGATCTTGTTTTTTGTTTTTTTTTTCTTGTTTGAGCTTTTTGCCAAAATCCACTTAAAGTGTTTATAAAGAACAAGTTGCAACACTTTATTAAGCTAAAAATTAAAACAGGAACAAGTTTTACGTTTTATATTAGAACATTTTGGCTGCTTTTGTACAGTTGTTATGTGCCGCAGTTATTTGCCAACAACTTATCGGAACGAGAGAGAGAGAGAGTGAAAAAGAGAGTAAAAAC
The DNA here is from genome assembly GCA_964034835.1 of Muscina levida. Taxonomy (NCBI): domain Eukaryota; kingdom Metazoa; phylum Arthropoda; class Insecta; order Diptera; family Muscidae; genus Muscina; species Muscina levida. The sequence goes on along the minus strand of OZ035883.1, from coordinate 28,181,451 downwards.
ATCTATGATTTGCTAAAGAAACTTCCTAAATCCCTTCTGATATGAAAAAGTGGAGATGAAATGAAAAGATTTTTATTACTTTTAATAAGGCGTTCAACATAAACACAAAAACAACAGGTGGCCATAATGATTATGACAAGAGATGGATGCTAGCAACAAAAAAAAAACAACTCCAGAGAAAAAAGGAAACGTTTTATTTAAGGGACTTAAGCAGATAAGGTTATATACGACTTAGGAGGGCATTATTTTAAATAGCATAGGAAGTTATGGAAATGCTATATGTCTTTACAATTTTGTGTTTTTCTTTTTGTTTTTACTATTTGTGGACAATGGACCCACTACCTTTCATACGCCTTTGTAGTCACAAGGTTAAACTTGTATTTGGAAAATCTCGACATATTGTTTTTGTACTAAAAAATAACGGTTAACATTGGAAAACAACAAATTCCACTTTTCTAAAACCAAAAAAAAAGGTGGTAATAGACTTGACCTTAACTTTGTATATTGATTGGAGAAGGATACAGTTATAAGCCAAATTCTAGGCTCGCGCTTAAACTTAAAGGCACAAAACTGTTAACTTTAGATAATAAAATAAATAGATAATTTTGTATAGGAGTTACCCGTAGTAACGTCCCTTTTTACGCCCATTTTAAACCCACATCAATATCCTTTATATTACATTAGCTCTGTCGACTAGCGTTGCTGCCCGTCGCTACTTACTTATAGCCCCTATCTCCCAGTGATAACGTAGCAGTACGGTATCATTCGTTTTGTCAAGTTAAATGCCATAATAGTAATTTAATTTAATATCGATTATTATATAAATATAGATAAAACGACCTAATAGTCACACATTATTCGCTACATTCAAACTACCACTTCACAAGTAGGGCAACAAAACGTGCAGCACACAAATCAAAAAAAAACCAGTACAGAAATTTCAGTCAGTTAAACTGACTGATAAATACCATCACCCAATATAATATATTGTTTAAGTCTTGAGTTATTGAAAATAATCGATTTGTAATTTAAACCAGTTAGAAAGTTTCAGTCGGGCAACCCGACTTACATTTACCCTTACCCTCAGTAAAACAAATAATTTTGTATTATATTGATATTATTATTCGATTTCTAAAGTGGGCGGAGTGGTACATTTGTATGGGAGGTACGAGAAGGGGTGTGGTTAGGCTTCCAGATTTATTCTCCATTACTTTATCCTGTTATAGCTTTACTAAATACAGAATTTGCGCACGATTGCGTTGGGTGTACTGATATTATTACTACATCCCAAAAGTGGGCGGAAAGGTACATTTGTATGGGAGGTACCATAAGTGGCGTGTCTAGACTTCCAATTTTTTCTCCAAAACTTTGTCCTGTTATAATATAACAAAATACAGAATTTGGGCACGATCGTGTCTAGTGTATTGATATTATTACCCTATTTCTAAAGTGGGCGGAGTGGTACATTTGTATGGGAGGTACCAGAAGGGGCGTGTCTAGACTTCCAGATTTTTTCTCCAAAACTTTATCCTGCTTAAATTTTACCAAATACAGAATTTGGGCACGATCGCGTTAGGTCTTTTAATAATATTAATCGATTTCTAAAGTGGGCGGTACCAGATGTGTATGGGAGGTACCAGATGGGGCGTGAATAGACTTCCAATTTTTTTCGCTAAAACGTTATCTTGTTATAGCTTTACTCAAAATAGAATTTGGGTACGATCACGTTTAATTTATTGATATTATTTCTCCATCTCTATAGTGGGCGGAAAGGTAGATTTGTATGGGAGGTACCAGAAGGGGCGTGGCTAGGCTTTCAAAATTTTTTCCAAAACTTTATCCTGTTATAGCTTTACTAAATACAGAATTTAGAGACGATCCCATAGGGTGTATTGATATTATTACTCGATTTCTAAAGTGGGCGGAATGATGTATTTGTATGGGAGGTACCAGAAGGGGCGGGGCCATGTAGCCCATTTGCAATACCGTAAGTAGTTTTGAGAAAATAATAACTCGTGCAAAATTTCAAAACATTTGGTTGCGTCTTTCGAAAGTTATCGTGCGAACCAGCCGGACAGCCACCCGACAGACAGACAGACAGACAGACAGACAGACAGACAGACAGACAGACAGACAGACAGACAGACAGACAGACAGACGGACATGGCTCAAACGACTTAAAAAGTCATGAATCGAATTTGGTTCAAAGAAACCTAGGGTCTAAAGTGACTCCTTTTATGTGTTACACTTTTGGGTCGTATCAAATGATATATACCTTCATCCCTACGGGTGATGGTATAAAAAATCAGTGAAAGGCAAAAGAAAAAAACAACAACAAAAACCAACAAAACAAAGCATAACTATCAACAATAATGTTACTGCCACGCACTGTACTCGTAACCATACACACTAGCAAAAAAAACTTTCATATTCTGTGGCTACACCGCAACAGCGGCTACAACAACGAACAACTTCAGGAACAAAATTACGACTGGTCAAGGGCCTTTGGCTCTTGTGTAAGATTTCTTAGTACTAAATTTTTTTTGCTTGCCTCTTACATTATTGTTGTTTTATGTTGCTTACGCAACAAAAAGAGAAGAACACAACAACAAACAAGTAATAACAACAACAAAACCGAAGAAAAAAAAAGAACAAACTGTAACAACACTTGAAAAAGTTTTCATGGTTCATAATGAGAAAGTTTATTAAAATTAAAACGATTGCATGAAAGCACAAACAACACAGCGAGTGCAGAAAAATGCGAACAAACGTTTAGGATTGGAGATGATAATATAGAGTAAGGTACTAAAAAAGGGGAATTTTTATAGCAAATGCAATCATGTCTAGAAAAATGAGGCGATATATTAAAAGAGGCAACAAAAATTTCCACACATGTTAATTGACGGAAGATTAGGGCGAAGAAGTAAAAAATGGCTGACATTTTTTATAATATTTTTCTGTAAAAAATACAACAAAAAGTCCATTTACAATATTAATAATTCGTTTAGGGAATATTAGTACTGGCATTATGGCATATTACTTGACAAAACGAATGATGCCGAACTTCTTCTTTTTGGGGCTACTTTCACGTGCAGTTCTTAGACTTGAGTCCGAAAATCATGTGTTGTACTGTGTACTATCTGGGCATTAGTCTTAAGGAATATGATATAATATAGATCCGCGATGGAATCAATACATTTCATAAAATGTCACGATAGGTTTACTCCTTTCAAGAGCTACGAAAATTATGCTTCCATATGATATATTTTATATCGTTTTATTATTATTATTTTAGTGTTTTATTCGACCTTTGGTTTATTATAACATTCCAAGTTTTGGTTAATTAGGCTTGAAGTCTATGTTTTTGTTTTTAGTTAAATTTTTTAATATTTCGTCTTTCGTCGAAAAACATCATCAGGATTCTGTAACTGAGTACATTTAATTTTTTCAACTGGCTGCTGGCAACAAGAAGAAAAATCTACTTTGCACGCTATTTAAACCAAATACCTAAGTTTTCTCAACTTGTTTAATACACCAAATAGATTAAAGATCGGAAAAGTTTTATTGTTTATATAAGAGGCCAATTCAGAACCACGCACTATAATGACGTGTTTCGAACACCGTGCCGAGTTTACCATCAGACCCCTTTGTGACCGATTGGTTTTTAATTACAATCAAATCACAGTTCCTCTAACTACCTTTTTCAACTTCAATTCTTGTGTGTTGTTTACACACGAAATGTTTTTAACATTTATTTTTCGAACTATATGTCAAATAGTTGTACTTATTTTACAACAAATCGACTATGTACCTTTCCCGTTGTCTCCACCCTGAAAAACAGCAACCGTGAAATCGTTGCTGACAAAATCAAAGCCTCACTCACACACACAACGTTAAAGTTTAGCGAATTTCTTCATTATGTTTGCACGATGATTTTGCTTAAGGAGCAATTTTGATGCTGATGCTGTTATTCTGCTACAGTAGTGTTGGTACAACTCTTACCATAATAATAACAATAATAATTTGGGTCAAGTTAAAGCACTAAACTTTTCACGATGAGCAACTTGGTGTTGCTGCTTGACTCACATAGCCTAGCTGTGCTGTTGTAACCTGTCGCCTGCGCCCACACAAGAAAAGTCCTCTCATCTAAGCTAAGGGTAAGAAGCAACATGACTTGACTACTGCCACTGCCACAATGACAGTTGTATTTTCTTATTTTCACACGCTCACCACGTTGTGGCAGTAACCTTGTATTATATGACCCAAAGTAGTGTGCCTCACATTGCAGTGGCAGTTGTTGTTGTTGTTGCTGCTGATGTTACTTAAACATTAAGTGCAAAAATATGCATCCACACATGTAGCCTAGATTTCTAAAGATTTTATTTTTATGTACAGACATATACTTAGGCTAAGACAGCCGTATGTATGTACATGAACTTAGTAGAATGTATCTTAGGTGTGTGTGTGTATTTTTTTATTTTGAATTTTATCTAAGATGACGTGGCGAAGGGGGATGATATCCCAAGTGCAAATGATTTAGAATTTCTCATCATAGTGTACATATGAATATTCTAAAATTTCGGAAGTAAAATAATGTTTCACAAAGAAAACATCTAGTTTCTCACGATTGAGGCGCTTTTCAAAAGGACTGCGTTTTCCATTCCAGTAACATGGGGTTTACCTTCTTTGCAAATATGATGATATTCAATCAAAAATTACCCTTACAAAAGTATTCAGGATCATGCCAATATTGTAGAGCACTATTTGTGTACTATATTTTATCTCTCTGGGGCCAAAATAAAGTTTGGTCACGCCCACTACGCCCACTGATCAAAAAAAAAATTCATCTGCATATACATATTCTTGTTGTCGAGTAATATTTGTGTACTAAATTGTACCTCTCTGGGACTAAAATACAGTTTTGCACGCCCACTCCGCCCACTGATCCAATATAAAAATTTCGTCTGAAAATTTTAACTTGAAATATCTACTACTATCTGTGTACCAAATTTTATTTCTCTAGCTCAAAAAAAATATTTTGCCAAGCCCACTGCGCCCATGTAATCCAAAATTTTAAATATATATAACCTATTATATATTTTTCATATAGAACATTATAAAGCGAAATCTGCAAAGAAATTATGTTTTTAGAGCGTTTGAAAGGTATTTTGAAAATATTAAAAAAGTGGGCCGGGCCATATAGTTTTCGAAAAACCCTTCTCGGGCTATTAAGAAATTTATAAAAAAAAATGTATTTATATAGATATAAGCATCGTGCGTTTTGATTGGACTACCCTTTATTAATTAAAATATTGTTGAAGCCAACTTGATTTCAATTTATACAAAATAAACTTTCTTTACATTTAATTATACCCACACCCTACCGGTAGGAGGGTATATACGACTTTCTAAGACGTTTGAGCCATGTCCGCCTGTCTGTCTAACTGTCCGGCTGCTACGCATGATAACTTTCGAAAGACGCAACCAAATGTTTTGAAATTTTACACGAGTTAATAAAACTACTTACGGTATTGCCTGCCGTTTCTGGTACCTCCCATACAAATACAACATTCTGCCCACTTTAGAAAGCGAGTAATAATATCAATACACCCAACGGGATCGTACCCAAATTCTGTATTAAGAAAAGCTATAACAGGATAAGGTTTTGGGAAAAAAATCTAACCACACCACTTCTGGTACCTCCCATACAAATGTGCCACTCCGCCCACTTTATTAATCGAGTAATAAAATCAATGTACTAGAAAATTTTACGTTTTATTGAGGGTGAGGGTAAGGGGATGTAAGTCGGGTTTCCCGACTGAAGCTATCTTACGGTTTTTTTTTTAAATATTTTTTCGCCATTTTGATGTAATTGCATCTGACAAGGTTTAGTCATTACATACCTGCACACAGCTCCTTGGCTAATAATCAATTTCACATTCTCCCCCATTCTTATATGTATCTATGAAAATTGGTATTATTTCAATTAGCCACCCTTCCTACTATATGTAAAAGATTATACCAGGGCTTAACTACACTTATGTAAAGATTTTATACTCGACGTTTCATAGCAGTTGCTGTGCAAAGGGATATTCTGTTCATTTCTACATCATCGTCTAACAGTGTTCGTGTAAGAATGTGCCAAACAACCTCTAAGAGAGAGAGAAAACTTAAGTGAACTTTTGCCTATATATGACATTAGTTTTTTTCCTTATTTTTTGCCTTTTGTGCCAAAAAATAAACAGCAAGCGAAAAAAAACTATCCATACTTACACGAAATCCTAACTGAGTACTAAAGGTGTAGCACAACCTTACATATTAGGTTTGTAATTATGTATGGTACATACGCAGAGAATTTCTGTTTATGTAGTAAAAACAAATGTTTCTTATACGTTTATTTACAAGAACATACTACTGAATATTATCAACTAAAAAAGGTGCTAGCTAATACTACTACACGTACCTTTATTGACATTACCGTTGTAGTTCTACACATTATAGTACATATGTGTATATTACGGCGTATGTACATGCATACACCTCTAGTTCTTGTCGCCTGCTGATGATGTTTTTGTATTAAATTTATCTTTTTTAATTAGTAACGTTTCTTTGGCAAACACTTGTTAAGACAAACAAACAAACAAGCAAGCAAACAAACAACTACTCCGACAACTGTGTCTACTTTTCTAATAGCTACATGTTTGTAACTATTTACCTTAATAACCGAACTGCCAGTTGCTACAGCATCACTATCATGAGCAGTAGGCAATCGGCTGCCATGCTAGACATATTTGCCCTAAGATGAGTTTTCAAGTGTTTGCAAAAAGTTGCATATCTACAGCATACATAGTTAACATATTGCATCACGATGAACTGACACTATTTGTCGGTTCGCATGATGGTCGACGACAACTTAAATAGTCGACGACGGCTGGTGATGTTAATGACAACAGCTTAAATATTTGTGAATGAACTTAACAGTCAGTTTTTGCTGGTTACCAGCTAAACTTTTGTGTTGAAACACATGTGAAAAGATTTTTACGCTAAATTAGAAATCAGACGAGGGAAGGGACGAAACGTTGAAGTCATAGAGGGCTTTGAGTTTCCTTAAACCAAAGACATTAGTTTTTAGCTCTGATTAATATAAATGTACGAATATAACATTAAATTTTTTTTACCAACCCAACAATATTTTATTTAATTTTTTAAAAGTGATCCTAATCTTAGGATGAAAAAAATATACAAGCTGTAAATGTAGTATAATTATGAACAAACTTTTCGTTCATGTTCACTCACAGTTTCCATCATCACTAATAGCCACAATTATTCTGCTTTATTTTCTACCAGTATTTTCAAATTTTACCAAATATGTTACTGGGTTTCTGCTCATTTCACAGCTGACTTTTTCCGCACTACTCAGTTTGTTTGAAGTCTTCTTGCTATTACAACGTAATTTTTTGTTCTGCCCATCGTTGTAAGTGATTTCATTTACTGCCACACTCTCACACATAAACTCACTCAAGCACAGGTGTGCAAATTTATGAATAATTCTACCCAAAACTTTATTGCACTGACTTAAATTGAAGTAATTATAAAATTATTAAAAACCAACAAGGATGGCTACCATCATCACCAACAAAAAAAACAACAAAGGTAATAACGGATGCATAAGTGATATTTCCCCCAAAAAAAAAAAAAAAAACAAATAAACTGAATTACATGCATACGAATATTCCATGTACTCTTACACAAACACTCATGCATAAACCGCATATCCGTTTTAAACTATTTTGCACGTGTATATGATATATCCGGTTCCTTTTCATGTACGTGTGTGTGTGTGTGAGAGAGTGTTTTTTACTACCCTTTTCTTGTCTGCTGTAAAATATATTCACATTAAACTCAATTAAATAAATGCAATAACGATGGACAACATTATGGTGTTTGTGTGGCTGTGTGTGTTGTAATATAACTGTGAGTATTTGTTGCAAATGCTCTTATATTATATTGGGTAAATATACAAAAAGAGTGAGTAAGTTCAGAGATGTGTTTGAGTAATTGTGTGTGTGTGTGTATGAGAGAGTGTGTATGCATTTCACTGCACCTGCTTGTGAATGCGAGTGAGTGATTGTTGTTAATTTCATAATGCCAATCAAAAGTTGTGGTTTACCTCAGGATGGCCAATGAAAAGAACGACAAATTGCATACACTATATGTAATTTCCTTTTGGAAAAACGAATAAAGTGGCTACTCGAGAGTCAGTTGCAATATTTTTTTTTATCAAAAGTTTTAATGGAACATCACCGCAGTATGTGTGGTGATCTTTAAACAGTAACTGTGCTGGTATATGTTAATGGAATTTGTTTATGTACTCTGAAGAACATATGCAAATGTGCTTTTCGTATGCCTGGCAAGAGGTCATCAAAGGAAAGTGCAATAATTTTTTAAAATTATATAAAGTTATGAAAAACAAGGAAAATTCTGGTTAAAAACAAAAATAGGACTCTTTTTCAATAAAAAAACTGTTTCCATAACTAACTTTGTATAGTAAAAGTGTCAGAAAAGACGACGACAACATAAGTCAAGGAAAGTAATACTCACTGTTTGTTTTGATTATAAACATTTTAATTACTGAAGATGACTCTCAAAGAGAAAGTTCACCGTGAAGGTAAATTACGTGTTAGTAGATTACGGTAGATTGCGTATTCCCGGGGCAATGCCACTGAACATCCGTTTAGAAGTAGCAAATATGTGAAGCTGCAATGCTGCACAACCCAAATGGTATGCTACTACCGATGCTTCTTAAAAAGTAGGTTACGCAAGTTACTGTAGCTCAACACGATGGCTCTCTAGCCCCAAGAAACTAGGATTGGGAGCGATGACATAATAAGCTACTCTCCTTAAATAAAAACTAATACGAAAACCCAAAAAAACGAAAAATTCTGACCAAATGTTGACTAACCCCCGCAAACTTTGAAAGGACTATGATTTAGGGATATGCAACTGGAATGTCCAATCTCTCTACAGAGATGGTGTCTCTATCCAATTGGTGGATGTCCTCGACAAATACAAGGCTGACATCACCGCCATTCGGGAAATAAGATGGACGGGATTGGCTGCACACGACGAAAGAAATGTGATATGTTTTACAGATGCCATGCAGAAAGATACGAATTTGCATGTGGATTTATAGTCGGCAAGATACCTCGACATTTGGTATCACAGTTTAACCTTGTAAGTGACCGAGTAGCCACCATTCGCATAATGGCAAAATATTTTTACATTACGCTGATCTGTGAACACGGAAGACAAAGTTGAGGATAAATAATATTCATTCTATAAGAGCCTGGATGAAATTTATGACCGCTGCCTGCTCATGACATTAAAATTGTTGTTTGTGATTTAAATGCTTAAGATGCAACAACAACACCTCCGATAACGGTTATCGCGTCGGCAAGAAACATGGTAGTTAGTGGAACCAGGTTTCCGCGTAGATAGCTACAAGGCAACCTGGATATTCCCTGATCAAAAGACAAGAATCCATATTAATCACGTGGTAAGCGAAGGAAGCGTGCGATGCGCGGGGCAAACATTGACTCGGATCGTCACAAAGTTGCAGTCTAGGTACGTACGCGATTAAGTAATGCTAAAAACGCTCGTAACCAAACGCAAAAGAAGCTAGACATCACAAAGCTGCTTACCACCGAAATAGCCAATGCCTACTCCTATTAACTCTCTCAATTATTTCGGATGTTGCCGACACCCAGTGGTAGCATTTATTTATTTATTTATTTATAGCATAGTATTACTTAAAACGCTCGCAACCAAACGCGAAGAAAGTTAAACATCGCAAAGCTGCATACAACCGAGAAAGCCAATGCCTACTGCAACCAACTTACTCAATTACTACAAATAAACCCCTCTTAGTCTGATGTTTCCGACACACAGTGACAGCATATTGGGAATTCTATGACCACTGCCGCGAAGACAGAACTGGGTTATGAAAAACCACGCTCAGACAAGTCGTGGTATGATGAGGAATTTCGTGAATGTCTGAGGAAATGGTTGCGGCACACAAGGCAAAACTGCAGCTAATGGTAACGCGTACAGCGACGGAACCATATAATGGGAAGAGGAGAGAGATGGAAGAAAACAGAGATAATCAGTGATATCGCAAAGTGGGAGGAGGGGAAGACCGAACGTTCTACCAAAAGGTAATAAGCAAAGGTTTTGGCACAGGGATCCTCATCTATAAGGACAGAGATGGAAATCTGGTCACGGACACGCAAAGTGGGCAAAAAATATGGAGGAAAGACTTTCTTACTCTGCTCATTCCCAAAGGCAGCATAAGTGACGAAATCACGCCAATCATCGACGACGAAGAAGTAGATTGTCCACTAACGAACTAAAACCAAATCAGCACTGCAATTACATGGCTTAGAAACAATAAAGCTGCACTGGCCGATGGACTGCCGGCAGAGTTTTTTTTAATTTCTGCCTTATGATTGGTATTTGCGTATTATATGACCTGTGATTTAGAAAATCGATCCAGATGTGTGTACCAACTTTCGCAGGATAAGCGCATCGCATACCAGGTCCTGTCCAGTGTGTCATGTAAAAGACTAAATCCCATCCTAATGATGCTTATTGGACCTTACCAGTGTGTCTTTAGACCTAATATCGTTCACAACCGACCAGATATTCCTACTATAACAAATCCTGGAGAAGACCAAGAAATGTATATCGACACCTACCATCTGTTTACCGAAGCTGCATTCGATAGTCCGATACGACATTAACTCTAAGATGCTAAAGCTGAATTTGGTATTCCCACGAAGCTGATACAACTTTGCGGGATGGCCTTGACTGACACGAACACTTCATTGAAAGTTGGCAAAGGACAGAGCCATTGTCTACCAAACGAGGCGACATCTTTAACACCATAGTTGAGTTAATCATGCGGAAGGCTGCAGTAAATACGACTGGTATCATCTCCAATAAAAGTCACGTGCTGATCGCGTAAGCTAATGATTTACATATCATTGTCCGAGGACTGAGGGATGTTACTGCGGCTATTTCAGACATTGAGAAGCAGTCGGCAGAAATGGTTCTGGTGATACATAAATGAGAACAAAACCCAATTATTTTTTTCACCGAACAAAAATGCTTCTCGTTTTGGGCGCTGCGAGAACGTTGTCAACTATAATTTTGAAGTGTTAAATGGTTTTGGCTACCTTGGCTCCACCCTAAACCAAAGTAATGATATTAGCATGGAAATCAAGAGGTGGGTATTGATCGTATACCGCTGCTACTATACACTCGGCATAAGGTTTAATGACAAAGCCATCTCTCGATATAAACAAAGATCCAACTCTACCGAACACTGATCCTACCTGTCTTGCTCTACAGCGCAGAATCCTGGGAAATGACAGAATCGGATCAATCTATTCTAGGAGCTTTAGAGAGAAAAAAAACTTCGCAAAATAATATGAGCCATCATCGCTAACGGCGATTACAGTCGTCGAATGATCCATTAGATGTATGAGCTGTATAACGATATCATCAAGCGCGTTCAAATAGACTCAATGCGTTAGCTGGGACACATTATGCGATGGATGAAAATGGTCCAGCTCGAAATGTTTTCGGCAATGAACTCGAGGGTCGGCGCAGGAGGGGCCTATCAAAAATTCCCTGAAGGGACCAAGTGAAAAAACTGTTATCTAACATTGGTTTTTTGAACGTAAAAGCCCGAAAAGCTTGGAATCCTTTTTAACGTGCGGCTACTGATACTGATTGGGACCGGCCGTGGCATGATGGTTAGAACACACTATTGCCATGCGGGAGATTCCAGGTTCGATTACTACCCCCAGTCATCTACATTTTACTTTCAGTGCCGGCCCCCTCGATGTTGTCGACAGCAATCGCAATATAGTGGCCGGTTGGTAAACACGCTAAGAGGCTGAAACTACCATACAACGATATTTGTAGAATCTGCTATGAAGAGGAAGAAGATGAGGCCACGGTGCATCTTCTATGTCATTGCTCTGCGTTGTGAAATGTAATTAATGATGAAATGTAATTAAAGTGTTCCAAAAGTCAAAATCAATGCCCTCTAAAAAAATCCTTTTTCTATTTAAAATAATTTTGAAGTTATTGTATCTAAACATAAGCGGTCATAAACTTTAAATCATCAATAACTCCGAAACACAAAAAGTAAAGTTGGTCAGTTTACGCAGTATACCGACGATATATTTCTACAATAAGGATCTCAATGTATATTGGTAATCTATTTTTATCAGATTACAATTTTAAGTAAGAAATTGCTTTATGAAATTGTATTTATGTGACCAAGTTAGCTATTTATTTGTCTTGTAATAATACCTGTAGCTTTTCTTTGACAAATTTCTGGCCCCATGTGTTTTTAGAAAGGTTTTAAGTAATGCTTTTAATTATTGCAATGCAAATTTGTTTTTAGGTTTTTAATTTTATCTTGAGCAAGTATTGCTCGTAATTCCTAAGAATAAATGAAGCAAAATCTAGTTATTATTGTATACCCAAAAAAGAGAACATTACCCAATACCACCAAAACGTTAGCTTAACTTAAAGCATAAATAAGATTAGGATATCGAAGCAATTGCACAACGTACAACTTAAAAAATTACACAGCCTGTGTGAAAACATCCAGCCAATTCATCAAATTGACCAAAGCAGTTAATTAAAATTACGCATACGCAGTGGGTAACCTTAAATCTTCCAAATTAGCCGTATATACCAACCGCCGGCATCACAACCCCCTAACGACAAACACTTACATTGTGCCCACATCTTTCCCGAAACCCAACAACATTCATTCATCTTCATCATTTGCCACCTATACCTAATAAAGTTGAACGCAAAATATGGGGCATGTAGGCCTTATTTAAGTGCCACAACCATCGCCAAATTTCATTCCATCAAATTGTGCGATAATGCAAAAGCATTCTTTATTGTTTGGTTGTTGCCTCCAACAAACGAAAAAAAAACACAAACAGGATTGAACCATAACATTGTAAACAACGAAATGAAATAAAACTTAACGAAATGAAAGCATAAATCTTCCAAAAAGGTGTGTTGTTCGCAACACTCAGCCAGTCGAGCGTAGGCAAAAATGTCTACATATTTCGTTATAAATTAAAAGAAAATAAGCGAAGCATCAGTCACAAAACAACAGAAGCCGTTGATAAAAGAGGCAACAAATATTAGAATTTCTTGTGTATTTGAATACTGCGACAAGAGTCGTTTGCCTTCCTTTCCCTTCCCTACCCTCTATGATAGCATCGAAATGGCTTCAAGATAGATAGGCAGTTAGATGACAAGCAGCATTAAAGCCAATCAAAATGTAATAGTCTTTGATTCGGTGCGAAACAAATGTCAACAATTGCTCTTAGAGCTTGCTGAATGTTAAATGGTATTTGACAGCAAAATTTAAATAAGTCTGAATGTAGGTGGGGAAGTGGTGGGGCATAGTAAAAAGCCTGGGAATTATTGTTTTGTATTTAAAATGTGACAATAATAGGCTTTATGCGTTATTGTTGAAAACACTGTGAATAATAACAGCGCGAATAAGATCTATTGATGACATTATGTGGAATTATGGAAGAAGAACAAATTTGAATTTTTTAAGTATATGTCAGAGGTTTGTAGCTGTAAGATTTCATAACAATAAAGTGCAAAAAATTCTATAAAATGTACTTTACATGATTGTATTGACATTACATTTAAGACAAAATTTTACAAATTAGCGGTAATAATTATGTGGCAAATATCATTCATTGAATATCAAACTGAACGTCCTCTGTATTATTTATTTACATTTTTCTGAGACCGTGGAAAAAAGTTCTAACTAGAAAATTCGAAAGGGTCTAATGAAAAGTGATTCATTCATCCAGATTTTTTTTTTTTTTAAAAACACTTAAAATTAAGTAAACCTTCGAATCCTTATTAGAAGGCGAAAGAGAAAATTGTGACATTTACTTTTAACAGATAGTTTCAGCATAGCTCACTTGGGTCGAACGAAAAGTGATTCATTTAGAACCAGTTTTTTTTTAATATTAAATACAACATTTTACATTGCATTGAATGTTCCAATCCTTAAATCATAAAAGATAGTTCATTTTGCAGCCGCCTTCAGCATAGCTAACTTGGGTGCTCATATAGGTGTCGTTGAGATAACAATGTTTAAAAATAACTTTATTACCAGTCCGCGGCTACGCTGTGAGTGTGTTCGACGATTCGATCATCATTGTTTTCAGCATTGCAAAAGGTATTGCGCGCGTTACGCAAGCCACGTTCAACATAGCTCGCATGTGTCTTAGTATGAGTCCCGTTGTGATACCATTTTCAAATTTTCACACCAAATATTCCTATTCTGTTCAGTCAACGTCGCTATAAAGCCATTCATTGCTCTGATGAAGACATGGATGTTCCGCAAATTGCCTACTGATAGACAGGTCTTGTCCGGAAGTGTCCGGTGACCAAGCTTTTTATAACTTAGGTCACCAAAAGCAGGGCAGTGACATAGAATATAATCCTTGGTCTCCTCTTCTTCCTCATCATTGCAGCTTCTACAATAGGGTAGTTTCAACCATATAGTGACCGGCTATTACAGCTATGATGTTCTTCAGGTGGACTCTGGACAATTTCAGCACAACTCGTGTCCCCTGCATATCCATTGTAGGCCAAATTTGTTTGATCGCCATGCAAGTGGGTTCTCTCACCATCTCTCCTTAATAATGAGTTTCAGTTTCTCCGCAATAAGCTCTTCCCCCCCCCCCCCCCCTTGTGAGAGGGATCCCAATGAGAACGTAAACTTCGACCGAGATAACGGTTGTGGCGGCCCTTGCCAACATATCGGCCCTTTGGTTACCATATAAGTGCCCATGTCCTGAAACCCATGTAAGGTTAACTGTCGAATGTCTCGTTATCTCCTCAAGAGACGACCGGCATTCTCAAACATTTCTCGAAGAGTGTACAAGTTCTCCAGGGATCTGATAGCCGCTTTACTATCAGTAAGAATGCGAATATTGCCGCCCAATATTCCATGATACAGATTTTTCTCTACGGCTACTTTTATGACCGCTATTTCGGCCTAAACTATGCTACAGTAATCCGGTAGTCTGAATAATAGGTGCAAATTCAACTTCTCTGAAAAGATTTTACAGCCAGTAATGTTGGCGACCATGTCTTTAATCGTACGTGACATGTCGAAAACGATTTTAGCTTCACATAACTCCAAAGCAACTTTTAAGCATCTTCGTTTTAGTCAGTCGACATGTCTAGTAAAAGATGACTACTTCTGCCGATTTATATAAAATAGTGATGTTTTGTGCATGTAACAATCTTCTTCCTCTTATATAGCAGCAACAGCAGAATGCCATCAATTAGTAACCGCACGTAGAAATGATTTCCAAGCTCTTTTATCTTTCGCGCTCCGTAGATTGGTCGTCGCCCCACTAAGCTTTGATAACAGCTCTTTAACCTGGTCCATTCAACGGTCCTCCTGCGGCGCCCATTGAGTTTATTGCCGAAGACTTTACGAGCGGGAGGATTTTCATCCAATCGTATGACGTGTCCTAGCCAGCGCATTAAGTCTATTTGAACGCGCTTGACGATGTCGATATCGTTGTACAGCTCATGGTTCTTTTGACGACGGCGCTCGCGGTTAAGGATGATGGGGGCAAATATTTTGCGAAGTAATTTTCTATTGAAGACTCCCCGGAAACTTTTCGCGCTGGAGCATTTTCATCCATTCGTTCAATGAGTCCATGCCAGCGCTTGCGGTCTATTTGAACGCGCTTCATTACACCGACATCGTTATACAGCTCATGGTTCATTCTTCGACGGTGCTCGCCGTTAACGATGATGGGTCCAAATATATTGCGAGGTATTTTTCTCTCGAAAACTCCCAATACAGATTGATCAGCTTCTGTCATTACCCAGGATTCTGCGCTGTAGAGACAAGTAGAATCAGTGTCTGGTACAGTTGGATCTTTGTTCTTCGAAAGAGGGCTTTATCATCAAATCGCTTGCTTAGCGCAATACTCGTCCCTTGATTTCGAAGCCAATGTAGACAACATCATCTACCACTTCAAAGTTATAGTTGTCAATGTTCACGCAGCGTCCCAAATGAGTACACACTTTGTTCGTTAAAACAAATAACTTGGTTTTGTCCTCAGTTATTGCCAGACCTATTTCCGCCGACTGCTTCCCAATGCTCGAAAAGGCGACAGTAACATAACGCAGTCCACGGCCAATGATACCTATATCATCGGCACATCCGAGCAGCATGTGAAGTTTGTTAAAGATGACACCAGTGCTGTTTACTGCAGCCTTCCGTGTAATCATCTCCATTACGATGTTAAAGAGATCGTATGACAGATTATCGCTTTGTCAAAAGCATCGCTTGGTAGAAAAAGTCTCGGTCAGAGTTTTGCCTATTTTCGTGTCAGTCAGTGTCATCACTCAAAGACAGGAAGGGATACAGACTCAGCCATAGCATCTAATAATTTCTATCGTATTGGACTGTCAAATGCCGTCGATTTGTATTTCTTGGGCTTTCTCCAGGACTTGTCGCAGTATGAATATCTGGTCGGTTGTGGACGGTACCATGTCTAAAGCCACTCTGATAAGGTCCAATCAGGTTCGCTTTGTGGTGGCCTTAAGTCTTTCACATAACACACTTGACGAGACCTTGCAAGCGATGGGTAAAAGGCTGATCCCGCGATAATTAGTACACACACTGGGATCGTCTTTCATAAGCACAGGATATAGACTGCTCAGATTCCAATCATCGGCCATGCATTACATGAGCCAAATCGTGTTTATGACTTGGTCCATGCACGTTGCCAGCTTATCGTCGTCGGCTTTAAAAAGTTCTGCCGATAGTCCATCCGCTCCAGCAACTTTATTTTCCGTAGGCCGTTGTTTTTAAAGCGCTGACCTTTCTTTGTCTCGGTGGTTGACGATCTACTCCGTCGTCGATGATTAGCGTCACTTATGCTGCCTACGGGAAACAGGAGAGTATGAGAATGTTCTTTCCTTATTTGCAGTACACTCTGAGTGTCTCTGACCAGATTTCTATCTTTGTCGTTACAGGTGGAGCTCCCTGTTCCAAAACCTTTGATTTTCAACTTTGGGAAAAATTGTCGAGCTGCAACCCTATCACTGTAATTTTCGATATCCTTCCTCTCTCTTTTCTGCCAAAGACGCTTTTACGTCTGAAGAGGCTTCTCATCTGCCCCCCCTCTTCTCATTATATCGCTCCGTCAACGCCCACGTTGTCATAGGCTGCAGTTTTGCCCTGTAAACATCATTATTTTCTCAGACTTTTCGTGACATTCATCCTCGTATCAGGGCTTGTCTGGGTGTAGTGTGGTTCATAAGCCAGTACAGTCGTTGCGGCAGTGGTCATAGAATTCTCAATATGCTGTCACTAAGTGTCGGGAACATCAGAATTAGGAGGTTTTTTGAAGTAATGTAACATTTGTTCTAGAATTTCTTTGGGTGGCTCATCGATGTGAAAACTGCGGATATACAATGAGCTGTTACAGAGTTCATTAGCAACCATTTGGAGACATAGTTGCTGCATAACGTAATATTCACCTAAAATAACAACATTCCCTTTAGACACCAAAGATGTTGACCTTTGACCTGTTGTTATAGCGTCCCCCTTTGTTAGTGTAATAAGCTTACTTCCCTAATCAAATTAAAATATGTAATTATATTTGAGCACCTGTTTTATATTGAGGCGCAATAGCGGAAACTCTACTTATTCTTAACGGCAAATATTTTTCCTGTTTCCTCTTTCCCTTGTTTAAACTTTACCTACCACTGTACGCAACTACCTACCACCTCACATCTTGTGTTTACCTTGCTACCTCAGCTACGCAAAACAAATCAAGGCAAAAAATATTCCAATGTACACATAAAAAGACAAGACTTAAGTTGCAAGATGGGTATTCATGAATTTTTAAATATTTGTCGACAAAATAAGAAAATCTCTACAAAGAACTGACACAGATTGGCAGTAGGCACACGGCTGTCAGTGCCTTGCCCATAGAGCGCGTGTGTGCCTTATCTTCAAAATTCAACAACTTATTGTGCTTCTTCTACGGCGTACATTTGTGTTGGCATTTGATGTTTATTTATTTGCATCCAACACCTGTCCCTTCTTAGTGTTTTTCTGCTGTTGTAGCTGCTGAGTTCCTGAGAAACTGGGTCGGTTGAATTATTATTAAAAGAATTTGAATTAATTTTTATTTGAAGAGTTCCTTCCCTCTTGTTGGGTGTGTGTGTGTGTGTGTGTTTAAGTTTTCAAGTTATTGGAATAAATTATGTAAACAGTTTTTTGTAAGATACTCGTACTCTTCTTATACGGTTATGAAAGGAAAATGTTAATAAAACAGCTGCAAAGTTAAAATTCGAAATATTGTTTGCCGAGATTGTTTAGTCTGGTTGGGGGGGTAGCATATTAATAAATATCACCGTATCGTAATCGGCAGTGTAGAAAATATTTGCAGAGCGTGAGTGAGATGAGTGACATTTTGGAATGTGTTGAGTTGTGTGTGTGAGGCGGGGAGAGGTGTTGGTGGTTCTTGTTTTTTAGTTTGAAGAATGTCATATCGTTGAACTTTGAACATTTAGAATGAAAATTTAATTGTTTCTTAAGATTTTTCCTTAACAATTTTTAAGAACAACGATAAACAAGTCTTTTTTGGTAGGATTTTTTATTGGGTGGTTTTGTAATAATAAATTTTGTTAATTTTGTAAAAAGTGAATTTTATAATTTTATATGCAAAGAATAATTTTGCCCCATCACGTACCAATTTATCTAGTCAATACCTGTTTTAACTGTTTTCCACATTTATGCATCCACTTAACCAAAAAGGTAAAAGATGGGAAGGTAAAAATACGGTAGAGAATCATATTATGATGTATTATGCAGCCTTCTTTAGCCATAAAGTCTGGTGGTCAGTTCCTAGGAATATTGCGGTGTCCTGGAGCCAATCAATTACTGACTTCCAGAGGTTTACTATGTCACCCTATAGTTCCTCACCAGCCTTGATTAACAATTACGTTATTAGTGCAGCTTGTCTGTGCACTCAGAGTGTAATCCTTAGGTGCCGTGCAATAAGGCCATAAGTAATAAAGCCATATGGCCTTATTTCCCATTCGATTAGCTTAGAATCTATGGCTTTATTGCACGGCACCTAATCCTTACGCTAGTGGCGATTCTACATTACATATTGGGCTCCTAAATGGGCAGAAGCTCAGATTTATACTGTATACTGTATTCATTACGCCGATGTATACACTAGCTGCTGTCCCATATTCTATTTAAGATCTATCGATGAGGTCAGTCCACCTTACGGACATGCGCACGATTCATTAAAAAATCTGTAAACGAAGGCACAGTACTCGCATCATTATTGCAAGCTTTCCACAGTGTGAGTATAAGCTAAGAGGTGGCAGTCGCAGGAACACATATAAAGTCTGTTGTGGTGTATACCTTCATGCCCCAGTGACCCCATTCTTCTTCTTCTTTACTGGCAACAACAACAGAAATTCATCTATCAGTAGCCGCACGTAGAAAACCATTCCAAGCGCTTCGGTCTTTTGCGCTCCGTAGATAGTTCGTCATATCAAGCTTACTTAACAGTTCCATCCATCGGAGTTTTGGTCGCCCCCTCCTGCGCCGCCCATCGAGTTTATTGTGCCGGAGCGTTTACGTCCATTCGTACGACGTGTCCAAGCCAGCGCATTCGGTCTATTTGAACGCGTCGATGTCGTTGTACAGCTCATACAGCTCATAATTCATCCGACGACGGTACTCGCCGTTCACGATGATGGGTCCAAATATTTTGAGGAGTATTTTTCTCTCGAAGACTCCCAGAATAGATTGATCCGCTTGTGTCATTACCCATGATTCTGCGCTGTAGAGCAAGACAGGTAGGATCAGAGTCTGGTAGAGCTGGATCTTTGATCTTCGAGAGAGCGCCTTGTCGTTAAATCGCTTGCTTAGCGCATAGTAGCAGCGGTTTGCGATCAATACTCATCTTTTGATTTTATGACCCCATAGTATAGCTATATTTGAACCTTGTCGATCATATTTAGGAGATACCCTTAAAGCTTTCCCAGTTAACCTGATTTCCATATGTTATTATTAGTCAACTAACACTGCACAGACACACATCTTAAGCCGTTTGCCGTGTGCTTCCAGTAAGCCACAGTAATCAGCACAGCATCCTTGTCAAGGATCTTTAGGATATTACCCTTATTTAGGATCTCCTACCGTGCACAACCTTCGGGCCCATTTTTGTTTTGGAGCCTTATTTCATAGAGCCCTTAAAATCCACACTATTGAGTCTCGGTGTAGTCCTTGAGCTTATATCTAAAGGGTTAAGTGAAACAATTCTGTTTTCAAACAACAGGCCATGGCCCATCGAAATGACTTTCCAATGGCAGTTTTCATTGGATCACACATCTTGGGTAGAAATTGTCCATCATATCGTTTGCACATGCCACAATTTTCAATTCATCTTCATTGAAGTATGTTATTTTAATAAGCCACATTAGCGGCATTGTGGTGTTCCTTTCGAAGACATTTTCGTCACTCAGCTTTCAACAATTTTGTATGTAGCGATGTGGTTTCCCAGCAAACCATTCAACCAAACCACTACTGGCTGTGCTATATGTAGTCCCTTCAGAGAGTTTCATATTGCGCAACACGTCAGCTTAATAAAAATCACTTCTTTATCCAGGATATCGGCTTAAGTCAAATGCCCTAAGCCCAGATTGCGCCCAGCGCAGACCACAACATCCGAGAGAGCGATCCTTACTGACCTTCTAGTGATGTGAGTTTGTTGAGAATACACAACATTTAAGGGATGAGGGATGTCTTTATATACATGTTGATTAATCTCTCCAAAACTTTCAACAGAAAGGATGACAGACTTATTGTTTAGTAGTCCCTTAAGGCCTCGGGTATAAAACCCTCTCATATCTGTCTCCTTTATTCTAGAATAAAAGCATAACCGGATATTATATTATTTATACACCAAACTTCAAACCGATCGATTTATTTTGGGTACAAATAAATTTAATTAAAACAAGCATTTCAAATATGCATCAATAACATTTAAAATCTCTGTGCTTAATTTTTACACCAAACTTCAAACCGATCGACAAAATTTATTTGAATATTTTTCATAACCCGGTTTCAACCAATAACGGGAATCACTGTGAAAAAATAACTTTTGTTTTCCTAAAACCATTATTTTTAAAAATTATGTATTCTGCATTTGCAAAACAAAACCCACACTCAAATCCATCACCCACAACAACAAGCTACTTTAAACGCATTACACTGCCAGACACAAATTCCAATTATAAATGATGTTATCTTCTCATAATTAAAATTAAGAAAAATTACCTATAGACAAACACAATATTGCGCGCTCATGACTACGGTAATATTTTTTCGTCCTGAATACCTTCAGTCATTTATTTAATCCCCTGAACTTACTGCCCAAGGGCAACGGCCATAAGCTCCAAGCAGGTTTAGATTATTAAAATTAAAGGGCATCACATTAAATGTGAGTAATCGCAGTGGCATCTTTTCTGTAACATCGATTAGTTCGAGATAACATGGTGGTGGTGTTTGTGTGTGTGTTTTTTTTTTGGTTTATTTGTGTGGCAACCACCCAAACAACCAGCAAATAGCTACAAGGACATCGAGTTTCGCCGCCATAAAACAAATGACAACAATAATCACAGTATCTTTTGCCAACAAATGTTTACCTAACAATTTACAAGGACTAAAACAACAAAAACACATGCGAACATTTCATATTTTTTTTTCATTTTAAAGTAAAAAATAAATGCTTATCCTTGCTCAGCGATTAAGAAACAGCAGCTGCAGACGCGTACAAGTACTAGTAGCTACCATTACTTGAGTAAGCAGTGAAGTGGCAAAAGAAACATAAGAATTTAAAACAATTTCAAGCAATTTATTTTTACCACCTACAATACCAGCCATTAAAATAATACCGGATTATAAAACGTGTTCAAAATACTTAAGATATAACGTGAGTTTAGTCGTATTTCATTGTACACGGTAATGTTTTTGCTCTTTAATTTTGTTACATTTGGTTTTGCTGCGGTTTTCTATGACCCTTAAGTGGAAATGATGATGATTGCTGCGGTGGTTGGGAGGGCGAATATTAATTAGAAGCAGTAAAGGTGATAGTTTTTTATAATGAGCATATATTTTGCTAGACGTGATAGTTAAATTTTCCTGGTGGTATCCAGCAGTATGAAGATTTGTGTTTTAAGAAAAGATAGAAGAGTCACAATGAAATGAATCGGTGGCTGTGTCAAGCAGCCACGTTAGTTTCGGGTGGAGAGGTTTTAAAATGCGAGATGCAAGAGCGGCAAATGGCTGCAAATCACACTACAGACCGAGATCTGCTGATCCATTGTGATTGTCCGTTAAAAAAAGGAGAAAGGGTTGGAAAAAGAAGGAGAGAGGAGGGGCGGAAATAGAAAAAGAAGAGAAAATCGTGAAAATCCCAATTGTTACCTTGGCCCGGTCAGACATGGAAGACACCGCATAAAACTAATTAAATCTCTTACTCGATCTGAGGAGAGACATTCTAGGTCTTTTATATAACTTTCCCCTAAGTGTCTTAGGCTCCTACGAGCTAGAGCGGTGCAGCGACAAAGAAAATGTTCCATCGTCTCGAAATCCTCTTCGTCCGTACACACACGACAATAGTACGGTATGGATCAATCTAATTTGCCTGTTATGTGCCTACCAGGCCATTACACTGTTAGAATTCCACGGGCTAGAGTCATGATCAGACATAGTCCAACTTCCCCTGGTCTGCTGATTCATTACTAGGAATCTCACAATGTCCTGAGATCCAACAGAGTCAGACATACAGAAGCTCAAGACCATTCAACTTCTTCTTACAGTTACTCACCAACTTTGATTTACACAATGTAGAATCTCACAATGTCTTGGGACCGAACAGAGTCTAACATTTAGAGGCCTTAGACCATGTTACTTATATTTACAGT
This sequence comes from Muscina levida, assembly GCA_964034835.1. Classification (NCBI taxonomy): domain Eukaryota; kingdom Metazoa; phylum Arthropoda; class Insecta; order Diptera; family Muscidae; genus Muscina; species Muscina levida. The sequence goes on along the minus strand of OZ035883.1, from coordinate 28,158,333 downwards.
TCCTTAGCAACTTTGATTTACGTATTGTGCCTGGCTATCCACATAGATCTGCCAGTATCAATCCCACATTCCCATAATAGCTTCCGCGGCTTTCTGAATGGTCATTACCTCAGTCTGAAAAAAACTGCATTCCCTTTGTAGCCTAAAAGAGAGGCTTAGTTGTAGGTCACTGTAAACACCAGGTCCTGTGCCTTGTTCCACTTTTGAACCGTCAATTTAGAGAGAAATGGAGTGAAAGTCAGCTGGCGCTTCTATGGTGGGTTTAACAGTAGCACCTCGTCAAACATGCTAATAAATAAAAATTCAGACATTTTCTCCCGGCTGAAAGTTTGTCAGATGATAATTTATCTGAGATAGTAGGCTGTTTTACAATATTGGGCCTAAAAGTTTCCATACGGGGTGGAGCTAGAAGGTTAAAGTGTTCCGAGGAAATATTCCCTTGAAACCGAGAGGCGATGGTCATGAAAATCTGTTACTGGCTCGCGGACTACTAGGTACTTGGCCGACGTTGAGAGCTTCAGTTTCACCCAATTCAGTCTTGGTGGCCTGAAGTCTTTTACCTTAAATTCCCTTCAAATTCCCTTTTTTGAGGGTTCATCCTCAGACCATCGTTGCAGTTTTCCAAGAGCAGTTTGGATAAGGTCACACATGACTGGTAGAACTTTCCTGCCTATCAAGATGACCACATCTTTAATATATGCCACATTAATGTTATTCAAAGAGTTTCTTATTGCGCGCGACGAAACATTATTGAATTCCTGTTTTATGTCCAGGAAAGCAGCTACTGTGAAGTTGCCTGTATTTATGTTGCATTCCGTAAAGTCAACCACGTAATGGAGAGCGCACTCAACTGATCTTCGTGCGATGTGCGCATGTTGAGAGGTGCTTAGAGTGTGAGGTCTTAAATATGATCTTATATACATATCTATTAATCTCTCCAAAACTTTTAGCAGAAAGGAAGAAAGACTAGTTGATCTGTAGTCCTTTAGGGTGGCATGAGCCCTTTTCTATTTTAGATTTACAACAAACGACACCTACCTGTTTATCGACAAATGCGGACGTCACTGTTTGAGAAGCTTTTACTAGACATGCCGAGTGACACGACATTTTATTGCGAAGTTGCTGCCGACAATAACGAGGTTGCCGGCAATGAAAAAAAAATGTAGATTAATAAAGCCGAGAATCGATCCACGGATCTCCCGCATGATAGTCGGGTTTTCTAATCACTATGCCACAATTCTTCTTCTTTAATGGCAGCAACAACAGAAATTTATCCATCAGTAGCCGCACGTAGAAAAGTATTCACAGCGCTTCGATCTTTTGCGATCCGTAGATAGTTCGTCACACCAAGCTTAGTTAACAGCTTTTCACCTGGTCCATTCATCGGATTTTTTGGTCGCCCATCGAGTTTATTGCCAAAGACTTTTCGAGGCGGAGCGTTCTCGTCCATTCGTACAACGTGTCCAAGCCAGCGGATTCGGTCTATTTGAACGCGCATGCCTACGTCGATGTCGTTGTACAGCTCATACAGCTCATGATTCATTCGACGACGGAACTCGCCGTTAACGATGATGGGTCCAAATGTTTTGCGTTGTATTTTTCTCTCGAAGACTTCTAGAATTGATTGATCCGCTTGTGTCATTACCCAGGATTCTGCATTGTAGAGTCTCAGAGTCTGGTAGATCTGGATCTTTGTTCTTTGAGAGAGCGCTTTGTCGTTAAATCGCTTGCTTTGCGCATAGTAGCAGCGGTTTGCGATCAATACTCGTCTTTTGATTTCCAAGCTGAAAATCATCTATCACTTCAAAGTTATAGTTATCAACGTTCACGCAGCGTCCCAGACGAGTGGACTCTATGTTCGTTGAAACAAATAACTCGGTTTTGTCCTCGTTTATCACCAGACCCACTTCAGCCGACTGCTTTTCGATGCTAGAAAAAGCCGCAGTAACATCTCGCGAGCAACATGTGACTTTTGTTGAAAATGGTATCATTCCTGTTTTCTGCAGCCTTCCGCATGATCATCTCCATTACGATGTTAAAGAAATCGCAGGACAGACTATCGCCTTGTCTAAAGCCTCGCTTGGTAGAAAATAGCTCTAATATATTTTTTGCAATTTTCACTGAAGACTTCGTGTCAGTCAGTGTCATCCCGCAATGTCGAATTAGCTTCGCGGGGATACCAAACTCAGCCATAGCATCCAACAATTTCTGTCGTATCGGGCTATCGAATGCAGCTTTGTAATCGACGAACAGATGGTAGGTGTCAATCTGCATTTCTTGGGAATCCTGTCAAACAAAAGATCTTAAAACGTGACAAATTCTCCTAAACGATACTTACTAACTTCAAATTGATTAAAAATTATTATGACATGTAACTTGACAATACGAATGATGCAGAACTTCTTCTTTTTGGGGCTACTTTCACGTGCAGTTCTCAGAATTGCGTCCCAAATCAATAAGCTTCACAATACACGTAATTAGTTAAAATCACGCATACAATCTAAAGTATGTTAAATTATACTAAAGTAGCAAAGCAAAACGTATTTCTTCTCTACCCATTGAATGGCAACATTTAATATGAGTCGCCCCTACTTACTTTCATATTCCTACACAATATCCCCATTTGCATCGCAGTACACCTTTATAATCGCGGAGAGTGTGTTGGTTTTTTAATATAATAATATTGTCTTTCAATTTTAAATATTGCTTTTAATATACAAAGAATTATTTTTATTATTTCAACAGAATTTCTTTTTTTTACTCTTGCCTACATTTTTATTCATTCTCTTTCTCTTCCCTCCGTTTCATATTTTCAGAGTACAAAATCTTGATTCAATTGTACGTGTCGCTGACCGTGATCTACCGGTAGTGAATACCAGAGGCGATGTTCTCTTCAACTCATGGAAAGGCATATTCAATGGCCAAGGAGGTTTCTTTTCACAAGCGCCACGCATCTATAGTTTCAGTGGTAAAAATGTATTAACAGATCCATTCTGGTAAGTGGACAAGCAAACAGAATAAAATATACAACGTATATATGTATACTACTTAATATATATTTATGTAATTATGCAAACTTATGTTACAAAAGATTTTACAGTTAGTTAAGCTCCTGCACGATATGGCACTAGTATTTGGTGTCATTGGTAACTTGTATTCCAAACATTACTACCCACAGCCACAGCTACATGACCTGACCCAACCTGTCAGTGTCATGGTTTGACCGGGAGGCATAAAACATAGCAAATACAAATTTATGTAGATATTTTTTATGAGGAATTTGTAGATTCTTGATGTAATATTTTATGAATTTTCTTGGTTGCGTAAATTCTATATATAACGAGGGGAGAGTGCGTCGTCTCACGGTTGACTGGTCGGTAGGCAGAAACTTAACACCACAATATGTAATTATGTTAAGTAAACATCATTATCATCATACTGGGATGTTGGTATTATTTACCTGCATAGCAGAACAGTGGTGATGGAACCTCAATTTTCACTAGATTATTTGGGTGGGGAATAATTTTTAAAGCCTTGAATATTTTAAGTTTTGTACAATGAACTTTATTTGATGTTAGAAAAAGACAGACGTAGTAAATGAAAATGTTATATATATGATATTGAAATTCAAAGAGTGTAATTTTTTCGATTTTAGTTTAACCTAAAATATAGTTTTAAATACTTAAAAAAAGCTTAATTTCCCTTTACACCCCATGAATGAGGTATGGGATAGCTTCTCGAGTTGTTGTGAATAAACACGCTTTCTATTTTAAGATTCACAACTAACGGCACCTACTTCTTTATCGACGAATGCGAACGTCACTGTTTGAGAAGCTCTTACTAGATATGCCGATTGACTCGACACTGATACTGCGAAGTTGCTGTCGACAACATTCGAGAGGAGCCGATAATGAAAGTAAATTTTTTTCTTTTCTTTTTTTAAGATGACTGGAGCCAGGAGTTGATCCTGTGATCTTCCGCATGGTAGTCGCGTTTTCTAACCATCATGCCAAGGCCGGTTTAAAGTAGTTCCTAAAAAACTATGTTTCTTATTGTTTTAGTGCATTTTCGATATCAGATGTCCTCAATGATATTTAAGGAGTGTTTTTTTGGGATACATTTAGACTCTCTCTCTCTCGACTAGTTACGTGTCCTTTTCCTCCATATTTCGAGAAAAGTCAGAAAAGGACCTTAAAATGACACTTTAGAACATTTTAAAATTTTCTACACATACGTTGTTTAGAAAATTTTACTGGGGATGTACTAAGACATCGATAGTTTGAACTTTTACTGATTATTTTATATCGCTGTTCACACAGTGAGAAGAGACAAAATGATAAGTTAAAATTGAAGATTTCGATTTCTTGACTTGCAGCCACCTAAGTAGAATTTTCTGAGCAACATTTTTGTAAAATATTTCAATATTGTACAGTTCCATTTTAAGGTCCTTTTCAGACATTACTCGAGAAGGACAAGTAAGATGTCAAGGTAGAGACAATGACAACATCACATTTAAACCACAGTACTTTAGCACATTTCCCCCAAAGATAGCCACCATCTTGTCTTCCTGTTTCCCCTCACCTTTTCGTCTGTACATTCCCCGGGGTCCCTAGAGATGATGCGGAAAAAGATGGCTTTCACATACAAATACAAAATAGCGTAAGAACACAAAATCCTCTGTTTCGATTTGTTGTCAGCGTCCGTAACCGCAAACAAGATAAAATTCATTTATCCTTGTCTGCCCGGTAAATCGTATTGTTTTTGTTCGCTTTTTTTTTTGGTTAGCTTCTTCAATTGTTTGTACTTTGCTCTTTGTGTACTACACGAATATACTTAAATTTAAGTGGCTATCAATTTCGGTTGGCATTAAAGATTGTATATACGATTGCAGCGTATTTTATTTATATAACAAACACAATCTTAAACCATAAACCTTTGTCCTTTCACTGTTGGCGGTTAATGCTGATGCTGGTACTGGTGCTAGTACTGGTGTTGTGACTCCTGCGGGTGCGTTGGTAAGCAAAACAAGAAGCGACACGACCACCTCCAAACAGCTGTCGCATAAACCACAGCTACAGCTTTAGTATTTTCGTGGGCAACAACGCCCTATATAACGCTTAAGGTTAAATGTACACAAGTGTAAGTACACAGCGTACGCATAAAAATTATTATGGAACCTCTTTATTAGATTAACAATTAGTGATATTAAATGTTTTCCTGTGACTCGCCGCCATGGACGATAAATACTCGGCAGATATATAAAAGTTGCAATGACAGACAGTCAGAGCAAGAGAGCGAGAGAGAGTCAGATATCGCAATATGTTAAAGTCAGTATACATAGTCAGTATTGAAATGGAACAATAAGCCAAAATCGTATTTGATTTATATGAAGCTGTGTAATTGAAACACATTTGCTGAGGGTTATCGTAACAAATTTAATGTTTTTTTTGTGTTGACTTGTAGCCAGGGAATTCCAAAGTTATGGTGGCATACAACCAAAGTTCACAATGTTAAGCAGACACAGCACGAGTTACACCACAATGACCTCAATAATGAATGGCTTTAATAAAAACGACAATTTCTTACCTTGACATCTTTAAGAGTTTTTCTAAATTGCTACCGCTTTTCTTAGCTGTTGCTATCAATTTAATTGCATCTTAAAAGTTGAAAACACATGAATACTTTTTTTTTGCTGCCACAACTTTTTGCACAAACTTTAACAATTACATACACAAATTAAACTAAATGCGCAATGAACAATAGACAAATTTCATAATTTGCATATGAAAATTTAATAACCATAAAACTGCTCAAGTTGAAAATGTTTATTCGTCACAAAAGAGAGCGAGAGAGAGAGAGACATTGCCATCAAATGCAATTTATAAAGAAACTTTTACAAATTTGAATATGTTAAATTTTTGAACTGCCATCATACGTGTACGGTATACAAACACTTAGCTACATAAATATAGAGTCAAAGAAAGAAATACCATTTGTAGTAATTATATACATGAATGCGTATTATTACCCTGTTGTACGAATTCAGCAGGGAAAGATTTGTGGTGAGAGAAATTCACATACCGAAAAGAATTATAGGGGAAAAAAATTACAGGGAAGAAATGTAAATTTAGCTAGTTTTGCGATTCTGCGGAATACACGAAATTTGATTCATTGATAGGCTTTATTTTAAATTTAACATACACCACTTAAAAACGAACTTATTGTCGAAATTTTTACAATAATGTAAAACAAAAGTCTCCGACATTTTCGCCTGAGATACTACTTTATTCAAGTATTGACCGCAACTATGCCTCAGGCGGTTTATTTGTAAGTTCCAACTTTCGATCACATTTACAAACTTTCGATCACTGTGTACTATAATGCTATACACAATCTCGGTAGGAAAAGATAAATGGTTGCAGAAAGAAATTTACATCGAAGAATTGTTAGCAGAACAGTTTCGCCTGTTTTACGATTCTGCGGAATATATGAAATGTGATACATTGATAGGTTTTTTTAAATGTAACATTTATCACTTAAAAACGAACTAAATGTCGAAATTCTTACATTAGTCTAAACCAACAATCTCCGAAATTTTTTCCTGAAAGACTACTTCATTCAAAAATTGGCTGCGACTACGCCTCAGGCGGTTAATTTGTAAGGCCAAAAATTCTATCACTTTTTCAAACTTTCGATCACTGTGTATTATAATGCTATGCACATTTTAGGCAGGAAAAAATAAATGAAGAAATTTAAAGCGAAGAATTGTTTGCAGACCAGTTTCGCCTGTTTTGGGATTTTGCAGAATATATGAATTGTGATTCATTAATAGGCTTTCTTTTAAATGTAACATATACCGCTTCAAAAAGAACAAAATGCCGAAATTTTAACAATTACCTAAAGCAACAGTCTTCGACATTTTCTCCTGAAGGACTAGTTCGTTAAAATATTGACCGTGACTACGCCTCAGGTGGCTTATTCGGAAGGTCCAACTTTCGATCACTTTATCAAACTTTCGATAACTTTGAAGTATTACTCTTTTGCACTATATCGGCAGGGAAAACTATATAGTAACACAGAAAAATTGTTCGCAGATCAGTTCCGCCTGTTTTGGGATTTTGCAGAATATTTAAATCTTGATTCATTAATAGGCTTTCTTTTAAATGTAACATATACCGCTTAAAAAAGAACTAGATGTCGAAATTTTAACAATAACCTAAAAGAACTATCTCTGACATTTTCTCCTGAAGGACTACTTCGTCAAAATATTGACCGCGACTACGCCTCAGGTGGTTTATTTGGAAGGTCCAACTTTTTCAAACTTTCGACAACTGTGTAGTATAACTCTATTCTCGGCAGGAAAAACTATTTGGCAACAGAGAGAAATTTACAGAGAAAAAATTTTAGCAATTCAAACTAGCCAGTTTTGGATTCTGAGGAATATATTAAGTGTGATTCATTTATAGGTTGTTTTTTTTAAATTTTATAAAAACTGGATGTTGGAATTTTTATTATGACCCGAAAGAGAAATCTCTGACAATTACTTTGTTAAGATAATTATTAGACCGTCGACGGTCTAATTGGAAGGTCCATCTTTCACTTTACATTTTCTAACGTTTGATCACTGTGATTATAACTCAATTGCATAAAAATGGTAGAGAAATATAGATGGTTGCGGAAAGAAACTTACAGAGATGAATTGTTGGAAGACCAATCTATCCATTTAGATATTTTGCGCAAAAAAAATTATGTTAAATTTTTAATTTTACATATACCACTTTAATAAGCAATAGATATCGAAGTTTTTCCTATGATCCAAAAGAACAGTCACTATAATGTACTTCTTAAAGATACCTTCATTCAAATGACTTTGACACAAATGGTCTATATGGTTCTATCCAGCATTGTTACAGGTATCACCCGAAGTAAGTGAAAATCTTGTGTTCCAAGTTTTGAATCGTACATAACTTAAAAACGTAGACTTTTGACTTCCTATAAGGCAACGAAAAAATCCAGCAGTATGATAACATAGGATTCAGGCAGACTGTTGAGAGGGTCGAAACGCGATTTCCTTATAAAATCCTGTATTATTAAGCGGTGCGTCTGCCGTAGCACCGATTTTGTGAAACCGAATGTCGACTATATCACGGGCTCCTAAATTAGGCAACAAAAGTTTTGTTATCATACTGCGATAGCGCTCGGAATTGCGTGTTGTCTTCGGTATCAGTTTTTAAGGGATCCCAATCGATAATACCCAAAAACATGAGCTGAAGGATCTATTTGGATTTTTCTATTGACACTGATCCACTGATCCACAAATATGCCTCGCCTCAAAAAATTTTTGCTAAGAACACAACGAATCATTATTGAGCTGTGGCAGAGCGCTTTGCATAGAATTTAAGCATTATTTCAAGTCATTTTCTCAAGATGTTTCAAATCTTGAACGAATTACATCTCATAGGACACTTTATAGCCTCGGGAGGCTGACAAAATTCGTCAGTTTCACACAGTTTACTTACTTACTTTTTTCAAACAGACACGAAACGGCCTATTAAAATACAAACAAAATCAAATAAAAATTCTTAATGGATTACACTTTGTTACAAAAATATTTGTGAGGACAGATCCCCCCTTGGTCGACCTTTTTTGTATATGGCCTGGTGAAGTTTTTAGTGTAACCTAAAATATATTTTAAAATAGTTGTTAACGAGGATTTTTTTTTGTGGAACATTTTAACTCTCTTTTTTTTGACGCCTTATACGTGTGTAGTTCGTCCTTAGTCCTCAAAGAGCAAAAATCTCCAACTTTTGCTAATAATTTTGTCCCTTTTCATAGCGTTGTGTGAACAGTGCCCCAAAATAGTCGAAGTATCTATGTTTTTTTACCCTTCACCAGGGCACGAATGTAGTGATGGGTATATTAATTTTGTTCTTCCATTTGTTACGCCCATAATGATCATCGTCGAAATCTGATTCGATTTAAACATGTCCGTCTGTCCCTTCGATTACAGCCGTAGTTTAAGAGATATCGAGCTGAAATTTGGAATGACCCATACACACTCCCCCTTTTTGGGGTCAATCCCTGTGATTACAGCTTTTGTATGCAAGCTTCCCTACTTCAAACGGAGGTTTAGTTCTAATATGAGCTTGATCGGTCAAAAACAAATCCCACCAATCATACCAAATTTCTCTTCTGGGGGAGTCCGTATGCATGTCCCCGCAATTTGAGCCGTATTTTAAGAGCTCTGGAGCTAAAAGCAAGCTTTATCCTCTAAGCGGAGGTCAGGATCAAACATGAGCTCGATCGGTCGAAAATTACTCCCACCACCCATACAAAATCCCTCTTTTTAGGGGTATCCGTCTATTTATCCCCGCGATTATTGCCATAGTTTAAGAGATATCGAGCTGATATTTGGAATGTAAAAGTGGATGTTAAGTTCTAAAATGAGACCGATATGTCAAAAACTACTCCCACCTCCCATACAAACTCTCCCTTTTTAGGGTCTGTCCCTGCGATTACAGCTTTTGTATGTTAGCTTCCCTACTACAAGCGGGGGTTGAGTTCTAAGATGAACTTAACCCTTAGATTACATCATTGGTACAAATGTACCAATTTTAACTTTCAATGCCTTTTTTTAAGCTATGTGTGTGTGTCTACAAATCTGAAACGTCATGATATCCTCAATTTTTGGGGATGGTAAACGTACATCTATGCCTGATGTTTTCGATATAATTTCCCATCTTTTTGCATAAACTGAGTACTTTTCGACTTTTTATTGTCTCACATATCACCTCATATATAGACACCTAAACATACCTAAACACACAATCCACGACTTTAATTAATAAACTCACCGTACCAGGGGATGCGTTCAAATTTTAGTATAAAAAACACACATTGGTACAAATGTACCAAGGATGTCATTAGAAGGGGTACGAAAAAGGATGTAACACAAGGGTTAATCGGTCGACACCTACTCCGACCTCTCATACAAAATTCCTTTCTTTGGGGTGTCCGTCTGTCTGCCCCCGCGATTACAGCCGTACTTTAAGAGCTCTTGAGCTGAAATTTTGCAAGCAAGCTTCCATTCTCAGGATCTAATATGATCGGTCACAAACTACTCCCACCTATCATACAAACTCCCCCTTTTTGGGGTATGTTCCTAGGCTTCTTTACTACAAGCGGGAGTTAAGTTCTAAGATGAACTTGATCGGTCAAAACCTACCCCACCTCTCATACAAAAAAATAAAATAATTTTTGGGGTTGTCCGTCTGTCACATAGTCGACCTTACTAGTTTTTTTTTGTTTTAGTAATTTAGCGCATTTTAACTCTCTGTGTTGATTCCTTTTCATCCTTATTTCTAGAAAAGTCGGAAGATTACCTTAAAATTAACTTTAGTGTATTCATATGTTCTGTAAAAATGTTGCTCAGATAATTTTACTCGAGATAAACCCTTTTCCCTATAGAAAGGGAAAAAAAGAGCAAAAAAAAAAGATTCTTTATTTCTTCAAATAACCAAATTTTTCTGAGACAAGCATCACAAAACTTTGTCACTTGCAACACCTTTTCCCGTTGGTGTTGTATACACCACCACACACAAATACGTATATGGAAATTTTCCACTATTGTTGTGTTTGTTGCTCACTTTGCAATTACGTACTTAGTACACACACACGCACACATTTTGTGACGTTTTTTTGTCCTCTTTTTGTTTGCCTATATTCCGACGTGTGTTTGTTTGTAAGTTGATGACTTTTTGTCTTTCACATTCAATTGCATTTAATTATGCAAATGGTATAAAACTTATACACACACACAAGCTTACGCTTACGCTCAGACACAAGATGCATCTGCCGGCATACAAATACACACAAACCCAAACAAATATAAAAGGCATTTAACATACGCTCACATAAATTTTTGGGGAAATTTTATGTTTTATTTACACATGACTCAATAAAGAGACATACAACGACGTGTGTTTGCTAACGCTTTCAACGAAGTAGCACTGGAGGTGTAGAGGGAGAGGAATACGACACAATCAACATACTATGTTAAAGGAAGCATGCAAAAGATATGATGTTTTGCAAAACTTGTTTGATAGTTAAAACTTAGTGAAACATTTCATATCACAATTATGTGCATGTTTAGTGCAAATGGTGGGATGGTGTTGAAAACATTTGACTGCTGTTGGAGTAAAACCGGGTTCGTTTGCAAATAGAAGAGAGGTAATGTAAACACAAACAAATAAATCGTATACTAATAAATGAAATAGTCTTCAAATTAAACAACAAAAATAAGTGGCCAAATTTGGCATTGTTTTTAAAGCCTAATCTAAGCTTGTTTTCGCTTTAAATTAAGTCTAATAACAGAAGCTTGCCAACCAACTCAAAATGCAAAAAGCTGTCTAAATTACAAAGGCAATTTTTTTTGTAATCGATGCTAGTTGTTGTTGGAAAATATTATGAACATTTTTTGAAAAATTCAGAATAAAATTGCAAAAATGCAGATATCATAGAAGAACCATGCGTTGCCTAACAAAAAAAAAAAACAATAATAAATTGTAATCCGTACTCACCTTTCGCAGTAACTCAGTCTCATTTGACTGTGGCTGTTTAAAACAGTCAGAAAGTTTTAAATATATTAAATATAAGGCATATTACATATTACGGGAACAATTTTCTCCGGCGTTCTGTAAAAACTGCAACCAATTTTACAAAATAACTTTTAACCCGGTTTTTTTTTAGTACCTTATTATGGCTCCCATTCCCACGAATGTTTGTTTCTCTCTGTGTGTGTTTGTGTGTGTGTTTGTGCCACTTGTCAGAATGCGGGTGTTTAACTATACAAGTATTTGCAAAATGATAAATGAATGACTTCAAAATATTTCTAAATGTCTTAGTTTTAAATTGTATGCATAAATTCACACACCTACACACGTGGAAATTTATAGACATAGACACATACAAGCAACCATAGTCACATTTTCATTCTTTTGACGCATACGCACAAAGGAATCATTGTGTTAAAATCATTTCATATTTAATTTTAAATGTCAGTAACATAAATTCCTTTACATGACTGCGATATTATCATTTATCACACAAAAAGATTATGAAAAGCTTCTAAAAGTTATCAAAACTATGTGTGCAAACATGGAATACAACAAATGCATAGTTATATTAAAGTATACAGAAAGAAATAATAAAATTAAATAAGATGTTACTGACACAGGCAAATATAGGTTAGGGTGTTCCAGATACAAATTGTACACAATTTTTAAATTAAATTTAAAATTTTGATAGTATGTAGTAATATTGTGGTTCCTTTAGGCTGCTGTAATTTTTTTTTTTTTTTTTTGATGTCATTGAAAAAAACTTTATAAATAGTTTGCGGTATTTGGCACTAATACTTGGGCTGTTCCCAAAATTTAGCTCTTGTATTCTCCTCGTTGCTGCCGATACAATGCCGTTAGTTTTAGGTCGAAACTCCTCACGGTTCATGTTTTATAGCTGTCTAAACTTGGTTATCTGCAGCATTTTTGTGAAAAGATAACTTAGTTCATGTTGGAGTAACTATTGAACGCTACATCGGATTAAGACAATCATGGTATCGCCAGATTGGTTTACACCTCCTCTTTAGGAATGAAGAACAAAAATGTGGGTCAAAGACTAATGAATACTTTGGCGATTTTTTTTATCTCAGTTATATGTACCATGTGGCGTATACGTTACCACATACAAATATTAATACATCATACGTATGCCCTATCGCGCAATGCTACGGCCCACATAAAGGGTTTTCCAATGAGAGGTGTTATTGTGAATGGCCCGCTATTTCGGTAGCTGTCACTTTTAAAGCTTTTATTCTTTGACATTTGACAAATTGAAACTACGCCATTACTACTAAAATTCACTAGAAAAATGGTGAAAATCTTGCAGTCACAGTTCGCAAAACTAAAGTATTTTTTGGTTGTCGTGAAGCACCTTGTCGGACCGCAATACAGAAATTGGTGGAAAAATTGGAGCTGTTGGGACAAGTCGCTCAAGAATAACTGAGAATATTGCTGCTGTAGCCCAAAGTGTTGAAGAAAACCTAGGTTTGTCCATTTCTCGTCGTTCTTTGGAATTGGGCATTCCACAAACGTCTATACACCGTATTTTGCATAAAGACTTGGGTCTTAAGGCTTATAAAGTTCAGTTAACACAAGAACTCAAGCCGGCCGATCATCAACAAAGTCGTGTCTTTGCTGATTGGGTCGTGGAAATGCATGAAAATGATACGGAATTCCATCGAATTCCACCTCGGTGGCTACATCAAGCAAATTTTTCGCATCTGCGACTTGGAAAACCCAAGAGTTATTGTTGGGAAGCCTCTCCATCCTCAACGTGTGAATGATTGGTGCGATTTATGGTCCGGCGGGGTTATTGGACCTTACTTTTTCGAAAATGAGGTTGGATCAGCAGTTACGGTGGATGGATTGCGGTATCGAAAGAAGATTAATGACTTTTTATGGTCGGAGTTGGATGGTATTGATCTGGACAACGTTTACTTTCAACAAGACGGCGCTACATGCCACACAAGCAACGAAACCATTGATATTTTACGGGAAAAGTTTCCAAACCTATAATCTCTCGAAGAGATGATCACAATTGGCCACCGCGATTTTGTGATTTAACACCTTGCGACTTAAAAGATAAGGCCTACGCCAACAGTCTAGCGTCGATTCAAGACCTCAGAGATAAAATTCGTAAGGTTATCGAGGACATAAGGCAGCTACTTTGCAATTTGGGTATTTAAAATGTTTTGAAAAGGATATGGCCCTGAAAGCGTGCTCGTGGTGGCCATTTGGCTGATGTTGTTTTTCATTATTAACGGCATTCCTTCCTCTTTATTATGATATAAACAACCGATCATTTATCTCAAAAAATAAAATTTTTCCTTGAATACCAAAATAACACCTCTTATTGCAAAACCCTTTAGTAGAATGAATAGTTGTGCAAAAATAATACAACATTAAAAAACTAATTTTGCATTAATGAGATATGAAAGATATTCTCGGAATTAAGTATGTTAATAAGCCGCCCCTTTTTTTGAGACTCTTACAAACGGGAACAACTGTTTTAAATGCCAATTGACTCGTCTACTCAGCATTTGCTGCCGACAACATAGAGGATGTAGCAAATTAAAAAAGATGGTTGCGACAGACCGTAAAGCCAGGTCACCCGAATGATAGTTGCGTGTTTTATATATTCTGATATTCCCGTGTTTTAACCATCATGCAACAGTCGGTCCCAACATCATGATCATCTTGCACGTATAATAATCCCGAAGAGTACCGCATCATACGACATATGAAGTTTAAAGGGCCAACATATTGTATTTTCACTTGAATTCTGATTTTGGTAATTTTTATAATCGCCTAAACTTGTTTTTTTGTACCTCCCTTCATTTTCGTAACGTCGTGTGAGTTTACTTCAATTTGCTATATTTTCTATCAAAATTTAAAATAATGTATTGCACAATTATAAGATGCAGAAATCTGTTCATAAAACAATTTTTACTTTCATGTTTCCTTTAACTACCCATCTTATATTATGAGATTTTATAATTTATGCAGACATTTACTTTTTTGGCAATTGTTTTCTATAACATAATAGAATAGTTTAAATTATTTAACATTTTATTGAAAAACAAAAGTTCGCATTGCCAAAGGAATGAAGTAGCATAAGATGAAGAGGAGTGCATAATAAATGTTAAATTTTAATTTCTTAAGTGTTATTTGCTCGAAGGAAATCTTGATTTCATACAACAATTACACTGTATAATATCTGAGATATAGATATAAATAGTCGTGGGAAACAAAATAGCGGAAAGGGAAGTATAACACTGGAAATAAATACAAATCAAAGAGTATTCTAAATAGGTATGATATAAATAAATCACTTTTTTTCTTAAGTTTAATGTTAATATAAATAAATAAACTGAAATGAAACCAATTGATGAATTTGGTTGGTATAGAAAAAAAAGCATGATTCAATTCTTATGTCTACATATGTAGAAACAGTTTACAGCAATTTGTCAGTGTTTCTGTTTATGACAAAATATAATATTTTATGTACTAAATATTATAATTTTGGCAAATACTTCAAATTTGATTAGTGCCAATGAAACTCAAACAGGTTTTCCATTTCTCGCTGATATAGTTAATCATTTGGATCCCCTATGACTTAGAGCTTTGTTTAAGTTTTTTCAATATTTAACATTGCATATGCAAACATCTACTACTACCATACCAAATTATCATATCCAGCGCTCTGCTATTTTGTTGCACATATCTATAACACTGCAGTGCCAGTTTAATGACGAACATTCTTATGTATACATAACTGGACAACGGCAACAAAATTCCTTGATGACTTTAAATAAAACTTTTAGTTTTTGAAGTAGAAATTTGCCAAAATTTTTGGATATTCCGTACACACTTATATACTCACACAAACACAAAATCAAACACACACACATACACTTGAAGCTTGACCTAGTGCAATGTATAAAATGAAATGTATATTTTATTTTCATGTTTGTGTCTGTGTTAAGAGTTTGCATGTTGATATAAGTTTTACTCTCTCTGCATGAGTGTCCGCCTGTGTGTGTGTGTGTGGTTTGAGTTGAATGCTTACAAGGCATATCCGGTATGCAGCACTAATGTTTCAACTTGAGTTTCCTGTTAAAACTCACCCATTTTCCTTAGTTTTTATATGAAATATACATATATTATATATGTCTGTATAAATGTGCGGAACTATACTCATATAGTTTTTCAACATGTGGTTAGCTATGTAGGTCTATCTGTCTGTCTGTCTATCTGTTTGTCTGTCGGCTTTCTGGTTCATAGTTTTTCCAGTATGACCATTTGTCTGCTTGTCTCTTGAGAGTTAAGGAAACACAATCATTCAAACTTACATGCATACATCCATTAAAGTAAAACATTTCATTGTGAATAACACACACATGTTGGTGCAGAGAAATCAGGGGCGTGAGCAGTATGTCGTTGCTGGTTTAAAATCAAAAGAATATTGCAATAATAAATTCTTTTAATAATTGCAAAAAGTATGAAAAAATTAGCAATCACTTAATTTATAAAAAATATTACAAATATTTTAAAATATTAACAACATTAAAAATATTAAAAATAGTATAAATATACTAAAAATACTAAAAATATAAAAACTAAAAATATATTAAAGTATTGAAAATATTAAAAACTAGCTGGCCCGGGAGACTTCGTCCTGCCTCCAAATGTTTGTACAATATGTTGAGTGTAGTTGAAATCCTAAAACGATTGGTTTATTTCTTAGACCTCTAAAATATTTCAATTTAAAGGGCGAGGTTTTCCCGGACAAATTCTGTTCTTCATATATCTTAAAGATTATTATATATTATTATAAGAATTGCTAAAACGGATCAGCAGTGTCGTCCATGATGTGATGAAAATGTACTTATTGATAGGCATATATTCTAAAACCACAGTTTTAAGCCGATTGACTGACATATAACTCTCTGTGTTTGTGTACTGGGTGATTGTACCTTTTTATCCTAAGGAGTACGAATTTCCAAAAATGCCTTCATTAGGCTCAGCAACCCCATTTACCGTATGGTCTGGGTGATATCAAGAGTTATATTGTTATATTGTTATATCCTATTTTCGTTATTGTCCCCTAAAATTTCGAAATGGGAAAAACCACTTTGTGAAGCTCCCTAATTCTGTAGGAAGTGCGCCATTATAAAAGTTAGTCATTCTTCTTTAAGCCTTTTGCGGTCTGGGTGACCATCTACATCCAATTCCTAACTTTCACTGAAATTTTGGGACAAATGGGGTCAACCGTTTTTACAATTAGTGGTGACATTAAAATATACATCTTTTTTATATATATAGATGATGTTAAAAAAGTGACTAAATAACATTCCAAATAGTAAGTGTATCATAAGCTAAACACAGCCAACTGGTTCCAGACATACATTCAAAATTTTCTCATGCCAAAAAATCATATATTTTAAGTTTAAGTAAAATCGGACAATCGATATAAATTCTCGAAATAATTCAACCTCAGCCAAATCAACTGCAGGTCCATATATACCAAAAATATTCTCATAATAAAACAAATATACGTTCTAAATTTCAGTCAAATTGTTTAATTTGTTAAAATTTTCATTATAATTCCACCATAGCGACACCTACCGGGTCAATTTATTCAAGGTTCCACAAACATAAATACTAAATTTCAGTTAAATTGGTACATGCATTCAAATTTTCGATATAAATCCACCCTAGCGCCATCTACCGGGTCCATTTGTACATACGATTTTTTCTAAAGATCAAACAAATATAGACTCTGAATTTCAGTTAAATTGGCCCATTCGTTAAAATTTTGTTTGTAAACCGACCCCAGCGCCACCTACCGGGTCCATTTGTACATAAAATGTTTTCTCATGATCAAACGAATATCCATTCTAAATATCAGTTGAATTGGTACATGCATTCAAATTTTCGATATAAATCCACCCTAGCGCCACCTGGATTTGATTTTTTTTAACACAAACAATCTACGGAAAATTTCGAATCGAATAAAAAAAAATCAGCCAAATCGCTCCAGCCGTTCTCTAGTGATGGTATGCAATACGTGGACCATTTCATTTTTATATATATAGATATTAAAAATAATAAAAATATATATAAAATATTTAAATCTTTACAAATATTGTAAATTTTAAAAATATTGAAAATATTAAAATATTAATATTAAATGTTAAAAATATTAAAAATATTAAAAATATTAAAAATTCTCTTGTTTATTTTCTTCGATCTGTGTAGAATATGAATATGTTTTTCATTGTTCGGTTTAAGATCTATTCTATTATTGCTAATAGAATTTGTTTTTACAAGAGTTGTGTGAAATGGATTATGTTGACAGCTGGCAGGGCAGATAGCTATTTCGATGGTTGCCAAACCATCATCATCAGTGCCGTTTGCTGTGCCTTCTCCACTCATTATCACAACCTTAAGTGTTAAAAGCTTCACACAATCAATGTGAAGCTCACACACACCGGTGCGAAAATGGTATCAACGAAGACAACGTCAACACAATCCACACAAGCTCTTGTCTATGCTTTGTCCATCGGACAAAATAGCATAAAATTGTTTTTGGCATAAAATGCCAACCCAGTGTACCTCCCGTGTATGTATTCTCTTGTTTATTTTCTTCGATCTGTGCAGAATATGAATATGTTTTTCATTGTTCGGTTTAAGATCTATTCTATTATTGCTAATAGAATTTGTTTTTACAAGAGTTGTGTGAAATGGATTATAATGATAATGAGTGGAGAAGGCACAGCAAACGGCACTGATGATGACGGTTTGGCAACCATCGAAATAGCTATCTGCCCTGCCAGCTGTCAACATAATCCATTTCACACAACTCTTGTAAAAACAAATTCTATTAGCAATAATAGAAAAGATCTTAAACCGAACAATGAAAAACATATTAATATTAAAAATATTTAAAATATTAAAAATATTAAAAATATTAAAAATATTAAAAATATTAAAAACATTAAAAATATTAAAAATACAAAAAATATTAAAAATACTAAAAATAATAAAAATATTTTAAATATTTTAAATATTAAAAATATTAAAAATATAAAAATTTTATAAATATTAAACCTACTAAAAATATTACAAACATTAAAAATATTAAAAATATTAAAAATATTTAAAATATTAAAAATATTTAAAATATTAAAAATATTTAAAATATTAAAAACATATGTTTCTGATTGTTGACCTCTTATTTATAATATTTGGATTTGGTTCGGCTATAGGGTCTGAATTTAAAGACAATTTTAATGTTGTACTTTTATTCCATTTATGTATTTCCGATATTTCCACCAACATCTTTGTTACTAACAATGTTAGTCGAAATATCGGAAATAAATAAATGCAATAAAATTACAACATAAAAATTGTCTTTAAATTCAGACCCTATAGCCGAACCAAATCCAAATATTATAAATAAGAGGTCAACAATCAGAAACATAAAAAACCAAATCCCAATATTAATAAAAAAAAATATTAAAAATATTAAAAAAATTTAAAATATTAAAAATATTAAATATAATAAAAAAACACTAAAATTAACAAAAATATTCAGTTTTCATAAAATAAATTTCCTGTTTTCAACATTTGTATTGCTTCACGTCCACGCCACTGATTCATCAACTCCCTTCATCTTATCTGCATCTTCTACGATTTCAGCATTTATTAAAGCCTCATCCATTTGTCTTAACCAGCAAAGATAAAAGTCAAATATTTTAGAAAAAGTTTCGCAACACACATAGAACGGATGAGCAAAAGGACAAATGAGTCCATTCATTCATCTACACAAAATGCCATAAAATAATACCCTCTCTCTACCTCACTTAAGATCGCTCTGGCCCCCTCTCTCGCTATCTCCCTGTGTCTTGCACACGCATACATACAATTACACCACAGCAACAACAGCAACAACGAAAAGAAAAACATAGAATGAGGCCAAAACCAAAGAATATAGTTTTGTACATTGAAAAAGCTGTATGGCAAAAAGTTTTTTGCATTTTATTTAAATTTTAATTCGTAACAGCAGCCTAAGGTTGTGAATTAAGTGCAACAGTGCAACAACTGTAATGGAAACTTAAGGATTCCGAGGACAGATAGAGAAGAAATAAATGGATGGAGAGCTACAGCTTCAGAGCAACGAGTGAATGAATGTATAAGCGTACTAACGAAGCTAAAGCTGAATGGTTGAATGGAGTGGAATGAATGACTGAATCGTTAGGGGGATGAATGGTTAAATGAATGACTCTGAGCCAAGTGGTTGATGATGGTAATAACAATAATAATAGCCCAAAATATTTCAAAAGCCATTACATTAGCAAAAGATAAACGCAAAAATATGCCCAAAAATGTTGCGAATTGAAAACATGGCAAATTATTTAGATAATAGATAATGGATTGGTAATGGCTTGAATTGTTTGCAAATATAATGGTGTATTTGTATATATAATATATATAATATAACGTTGATGACTTGTATTGGTAGTAAAATATAATAGAAAGGGGGAATTTACACAATTTAAGAAGACATTAGATGAAATATTGTAAGTGTGGATATTTAGAAATTAAACGCTTGTGTTAAAATTTTGAACTTAAATATAGACTAGATGTTTTGAAGGATCCCGATAATGCGACAGGGAGTTGTAGTGAAATTGCATGTCGAGGCCCATTGAGCCATGATCAAATTAACTAATTCAGTCAAGAACTATGGCCTGAAGGTGACAATACGTGAATATTTTGCGAATGCTCTAGCTCCGAATGTATGGTTTGCATTTATTTGAAAGGCCGTCCTCTCGCTGTTGTATACCGCTCTGTGAGAAGTCAAGGGAATATCAATCGGTATTTGCCTAGCAAACACTTCTACAAAAACTTTTGGAATCATAATTTAACTTCTGTGAGTACTGTGATGCTTTCCATTTTCTCCTTAACAAGATGTTAAGTAATAACGACTCTTAAGTTCCTGCAATTTATCCACATTTGTTTTCTCTTGATGTAAAACAGTTACCTACATGCCCTGTCCTATCGTGATCCCTAACAATTTGCTCACAATCTTTCTTGCTTCAATTACACACGGTATAAGTATTCCTAAGATTTATGCTCCAATACAGGCCAATTAAAACGCTTACCTCGTTTTTTTCTTTAAGAGATTGTAAAGAAATCCTAAAACAACATAATTTTCAACATAGTTTCCTTAACAACTGTTGTCCTTAACAATAAAGTCATTCCGCACAGTAACCCTTCGTTAAAATCACAAGAATAATAAAGTTATAGCAAGAAAAAAAAATGTCCCCAACACTTATCGCATCACCCAGAAACACTCTAAATAATGATGAAATACCTCTAGCAGCCTCATCATACAACCAATCATTACCAAATTGAAAGTAAAACCTTAAGATTACCGGCAAATGGTTGGCTATAAAATCTATGAGAAACAGTAAAAAATAGGGTAAATTTCCAACTTATACCTCATCAGCTTCGTTCCCTTTTCAATCATAATATTGCCAAAGTAAGAGATAAATGTTTGTGAAATGATGACCCTTTGCATAAAATGTAAATTTTCAAAATGTCATTCTGTGTAACCAACGATACCGTAAGGGGCAGAGTGGCAGCATCATCATCAGTCTCAACATCCCCTTATGGGTAAATTTAGCCTTCCGGTTTCTGTGAGTACAGAGCAAGCGCCTGCCATCATTGTTGCCTTGGTGCTCGCTCTATGACCTGGCCATAAAAAATAAAAACTGAAACTAAAATAGTTTTACATCCTTCGTACATCGTTCATGGAAATTTACGTTTTATTACTTTCACCACCCAGGACCCAGCAGAGCAGTCCTAATAGTCAGCTAGCCGTACGTACAGATGAAATGCATACAGAAAAAGAGACAAACCAGAAAATTGCAGACATCCTAAATAACACGAAAAAGCCACAAAAAATAGCGACGACGATGAAGGCAAGAGAAAAATATTAAAATATTTCTTAAACTTTAAATGTCAAAATTAATTTCAAAAGTAATTAACGTACAAACTTTTTATGTCAACATTTCCCCGTTTGGCTCCTTTTTGCTTCCTTGTCCCTGTTGTCCTTTAGCTGGCAAAGGATGCACCATTTTTATGCGGTGTCCGAGATGTTTTATGCAGAAATTTTGTGCCTACGTTAGTGTCAAGGATTGTAAGGGTGTGTGTGTTTGTGTGTGTGAACAATTGTAAGTGTAAGTGCTAACTTAGCTTACACAGAACATAACTATTGCCTGTTTTACTATTTCACCGAATGTTAGATGTAAGATGACGAACAGTGGTCATTAGTAACATAATAATGCATGAGACCGCCAATGGTTAATTTATGAAATTAGGAAATAATACTTATCATTAACTGCGACAATATAGAAGATTTAGAAATGATGTGAAATATTATTTAACTTTAAACAAATTCAAAAATCTTTTCAACTAGAAGATTTACTTTGTATACACCACTGTCCATTACCATTGCCCACAGTTAGCACAATTTAGCTCTGCTGTTGTAAACTACGACTGCAAAACAACCCAGACAGTTACAAGCCCTCACTTCTATTGCAGATTCTCGCTTACTTCACAAGGCCTATCAACAAACACACACACACACACTCAAATTCATATGCAGCCTTACGTTGGTCGTCATTGTCGTCTGTGTTTTATTTGCTGCAATTGCCCGACAGGGCCTAGTGTCACTGGTGTTGTCTCTTCTCCTTTTCAGTTTTATGCTTGTCTTTTTTTTAAAGACTCTTCCATTTTTGTATTTTGGGGAGCTGAGGGTACGACACTATAACATACACACACATACCTATACACTGTATATAGTATACAGCTAGTGCGACTATGCAACAACGCTCACGGTCATTAGTTAAATTAAATAGAAGTAGTCATATCAAATAGTTTAGGTGTTGTGTGTGTGTGTGTTTTAATTAAATTCTTTTTAATTTCTCTTGTAAACAATTTGTAAAGATCTCCAGTCTTTTGTTTAACATTCTGGTGCGGACCTCTTTATTGTCCTCGCCGTCGTCTGATTGTGTCTCGGTCGGTCGGTCGGAGCATTTGAGTGGGTGGAAATGTCATGCAAAGAAATCTGAAAAAGTAAAACCTTTGTCATAATAAAATGTTGAAAGATTTGATGAAAACAGTAAGAAAGGAAATAAAAAACACAAATAAAACATGTTACTTTGAAAATGTTATGAGCAGTGCCAGCCATTTAATTTAAATTAATTGTATAAAATGTAGTTAAATGCAGCTTTAATGTACATTACAGTGGGGTAGTAAGAAATAAGTGCGGTTTTTTGTTTTAAAGATAACTTTTTTTTCTTTGCTTGGCAAAATTATCTAATTGAGAGGAATTTTTTAGAGAATCAGATATATTTGTGCGTTTGTGTTGTGATTACTTGTTGCGAACTTTCTCTGCTATTTGAATTTTATTTAGGTGATATAGGCTGAGTTTATTTTCGTAGAAAAAATCATTACGTGTTACAGACGAACAGCCACGAAAAAGGGGAGTTTGTATGGGAAGTGGGAGTAGTTTTGTGTGGTGTCGGTCATCTTTTAACTTACCGCCGCTTAGAGGATAAGAGCTATGATCAAAATTTGAGCAAAATCTGACAACTTTAAGCAGTGCCCCAAAGAGGTCAAAGGTCAAATCTATATATATGAAAATGAGTTTGTTTTTGTTTATTTCCAATTTTTAGCACCATATAGACTCGAAAACGTCTTGACCGATCTGTTTGAAATTTTCACAGGACGTAATTGTGTGACCGGTGGGGAATATAGGAAACTTGTATTTTTGATATATCAAGTGGGCGTGACCCTGCCCATTGGACCCTATTTTTGAAATCGCAATATCTGAGGAATTGTTGCTCAAAACGCTTTCAAAATTTGTGTGGCTGCATTTGGCAGCCAAGTTCGTGATTCAACAACAAATAGGTGGGACTGGAAAAGTGGGCGGGGTTTACAATTTGAAACATTAGTTTGTCATGAACTATACTAAAGATTTACAAATAACCAGACCTATGACCTCTTTGGAGGAAGGGAAATAGTTGTCCGATCTTACTCAAATTTCCGTCATGTATTTATTACATCAAGTAGCACAATATTCCGGTCAAGCAATTTGAAATGTCTGCCAAAAAAATTGCCCATTTCGCCCATTTGGTATATATGTATAATTTCATTTGGGGCGTGCCCCCCACCGCATTCGTCTTTTAATAATGTCATAGAGTGATAGTTGCAAGACTGACTACGACGTAAGCGGCGGGGGGCGTGCCCCCCACCGCATTCGTCTTTCAATAATGTCAGAGAATTAGGGCATTATTTCATTTTCGAAATTTGGGGCTTTATTTCATACCGAAATAAGGCCCCAAAACAAAAATGAAATAAAGTCCCAAAAAAATGAAATAACACCGCAAATTTCACTGTTGTTGTTTTCTGAACAAATTTTTGGGGCTTAATTTCATTTTTGTTTTGGGGCCTTATTTCTTGGGGCCTTATTTCTTGGGGCCTTATTTCATAGAGCCATTAAAATGGATAATACGATTTTGTATTTTTACTGTTTAAATTTCGAGGCCTTTAGATCAATTTATATTGGATGTACCAGACGACATCAACTGATTCATATACTTTTTTATCTAAGTGAAGGGAAAAAAATTGAATATATGTGATATCTGCTTTTTGCAATTGAACACTTAGCTAAGGTCATTGACTGTGAAGTAAGCAACAAATATCTAAGTAGTGTAGGGGTCAAAGTATATGAACCCATCATTTCCTACTAAGGATATAGTCTAATTTCTATGACGCACAGTGGGGACATTTGAATTTGTAGGCCGCATTTCTTAACCGATTTTCAAAATTATTTTTTTGTATTATTGAAAACAAAATTGTGCACAGAATGTACGTTTTTTTATTCTGAATTACTCACCGTTATTTTTTTTAAATTTGTCAAAGTTGATGAAAAAATAATTTTTGAATTGAATGTAAATTATTTTTTGGAACACGTGTCCTAAATATTTCGAACTGACCTTAATTATTGTGAACACATGTTACGAATTTAACTCAGTGAAAAAATAAGACAATACAACTGCAAGTTAATATATGGAGGCACTATTTTCACACTTTAACTTGGTGTCCTGCTCAAAATTATTATCCGATTAGTTAAGAATTGCGGCCTAAAATTTCATTTTTTTCCCCCTATTGTGTGACGACAGGAAGTTCAAAAGAAAAAGTCATTAACCTCCATAAAACAGCGATGAGCGGTCATTGAATCCTAATCCTTAGAGGGCTCTACATGTAATTTTCCGTAGAGAAGGAATAGTCAGTGGTCATTAATAGCGACGGAAAAGTATTTATAATTTGAAATAATAATGAGGGAAGGTAACATACATATTTCTTGAGAAAAAACTCATTACTCGTCATCGACTAATGGACATGTACCGATGGTGAGGCGTATGATTAATGAATCCTTGGAGAAAATTAAACTATCATAAAATAACACAGAACAACATTTTTCAGCTCATTGATTTGAAACTCAATTCTGAGAACGTAAATGTAGCCGCTAGTAGAAGAAGTTGTGCATCATTTGTTTTGTCAAGTTACATGCCATAATAATTTAAGATCGATTTGAAGTTAGTAAGTATCGTATAGGGGAATTTGTCACGTTTTAGGCTCTTTTGTTTGACATAACATAAATATATATGGTGGCGTATGATTATCATAAGTAATATTCCACATTATTCATACGCCATGGAGTCCAATAGTAGTTTACAATAGTAGTAGTGCAGAATCTTTTCTTTTTGCGGCTTCTTTCACGTGCATTTCTCAGAATTGAGTCCCAAAATCATGTGTTATACTGTGTAATAGTATGTATATATATATTTGCGGTACTTTTTCAAGTAGGCATATAAAGACTGACCAAATTACATTGTTCAACATTTTCTATATTATAGTGTGAAGGTACTTTTCCCAGTCAGATTGAAAGTACTAGACCAATATAGTAAAATTTCCAAATTGATTGGCGTTCTCAGGCCAAACTTTTTGTTTGACCTTTTTTATATATGTTGGTACCGGCCGTGGCATAGTGGTTAGAACACGCGACTACCATGCGAGAGATCACAGGTTCAACTCCTGGCTCCAGTCATCTTAAAAGAAAAAAAGAAAAAAATGTTCTTTCATTGTTGGCTCCCATCGAATGTTGTCGATAGCAACTTCGCAGTATTAGTGTCGAGTCAATCGGCATGTCTAGTAAGAGCTTCTCAAACAGTGACGTTCGGATTCGTCGATAAACAAGTAGGTGCCGTTAGTTGTGAATCTAAATATAGAAAGCGTGTTAATTCACAACAACGCGAGTATCTATCCCATACCTCATTTATGGGGTGTAAAGGGAAATTAAGTTTTTTTTTTAATTTATATATATGTTGCCTATCTTAATGTTTGTTAGCCTATTGTTATAGCTAAAACATTGATGATTTCTCATTTCATTATTTAGTCATTCCCTTAAGGGGATTTACTATACTGACCTATTACCTTCACCCGGACTTGGAATTTCTCCTCCCTCAGATTGGCTTTTTAAACCATAAATCCACAATATTGGATGTTGTGCGTATAATTAATATAAAATCAGCAAATAACTAATATTACTCATACGTTGTACATATATAAATAGCGAGTACCAAATGCAATCTTACTACATATCGCTCGTTTTCTGCAAGACCGTCATAACTCAAAAAATTTGATTTTTGAGTTAACGATGTAAAATTGTTCATTTCATCATACTCCATGTTGTGTAAAAAATTCATGTTAATATCTTTTATACACTCCGCATGAAAGCTATTTTAATTCCTCCATTTTGTACAAGTTGGGTGTAAATTAAAAACTTTAAACGCGTTTATCTCGGAATCGATTTTTTTGAGTTATGACGGTCTTGCAGAAAACGAGCGATATGTACAGTACCGTATTTAGATCAGGGTCGTCATTCAGTTTCATCAGTTATGACCAGTTTTCTACTTATAACAAATGAGACAGCCTACATATAGCCAGCAATTTGGAGTTATTTGGGGAAAATTAAAAAAAAGGCGATAAATGACAAGTTTTTGAAGTATTGATTCGATAACATAAGTCCTACTGATCGTTTACAAATATATTTAAATATAAATTATTTATTAAAGCCTTAACTACAATTCTGCCGAAGCATGAAATGATAAATCTTCACGGTTTCTTGAGTTATAGATGCAAAACTAAGCAAACAAGCATGAGGAAAAAACTGACCTAGTACATTTACCTTAACATGGAATTTCTCATCTCCCGGATTGTGTTGCACTGTATTACCACACTGTCATAACATTTCTATTTAGAATTAATTGAAACTCTTTCGAATATCTCTGTTTTATAATGGAATTAAATATATATCTATAAAGCTCCGTATGGAAACTCATGGCGACAATTAGTATTGTGATATATATAAATAAATAATATATGAGCAATTAGGAAAACGTCGTACTTTTAAGTTTGTATAATACAAAATGCATAAGCAACTTTTTTGTAAAAAATTTCATAAAGTCTTTGAAGCTTTTATCATACTATAGCGCACTATAAATTTATGTATGTTCCCAAACATATTGAGCAAGACATCGTTACCCTCCCAAGCACCGTTTAAGGTTTAAGGTTCCAAATAAAAATTTTTTTAAGAAAAACCCATCCTTTATATAGTCCCCTTAACTTTTCTGTAAAACATACTCACATACTACTTTCCATTGTGCCCCAAAGGAAACATATTTTCTTATGTCACCCCATTCCAATTAAATAAGTCACAAAATGTAAAATGTTAAAGCACATGGCTCCTTGTAACGACAACTTACTAACAACATCATCTTAAAGCATTTCCATACGAATTTATAACTTTTAAAGTTGTATAATGTACATTGCATTATTAAAAGTGCATCATCTATGAGTTGCTTCGTCTTGTTCGCGTATCGTCATACTATACACTTGACGTACACATGTAAGAACATATGTATAGGAGCAGTTTAAACCAAGCAACCAACTCATTTAACTAAAGAACAATTATGTCGATGTATGTGTCTATGCATGTGCTGGCACAAAGCTCAAATATTATTTACCTGCAGGCAGTACTCATTCGAACACACACACTCTCACATGTATGTGTACACTTTTAGTTGCTTTCATATTCGTAAGATTTTCATATCAATGAACAGCTAACAGAGTATCTCAACCGCATAGCGCTCTTCTGTGAGTGTACGGAAATGCCATATCAACATTTATACACACGCATATATATGCATGTGCATATGCGGTGGTGGTGGGGGTTTAGGTTAACTCAAATGCATACATATAAACACAATGCGTACATGTGTTCTAGTGTTGTGCTTACTTGCATGCCTTCTAATGTTTGGTGTCTAACAGTGTAGAAGGAAAAGTATGTGTGTGTGTGCGTTAGAGTATAGATATAAAGTATGCATACTAGTACTTTATCTAATATCTTGAGGTTGTGTTTAGGTCAAAATGTATGTAAGTCTTGCTAGTACACATGTAGGTGGTTAAGGACCAGTATGAAGGCAAACTGTCATAGTTTAACACAAAGAGAAGCAAAACTTAAAACTTAACCAGCAAAAAAAATTTGGGGAGAAAAACAATCTAAAGAAATTGGATAAAATTACAGTGGTGGCAAGATTTATTTGAGAGTGAAAAAAATTTAGCAGCTATAAAGAGTGATTCATATAAATGTTTTTTTTTTTAATTGAAATAAACTACATAAAATGGAATAGACTATCGGAATTTTTATTATCAACCAACAAAACAATCTCTGACATTTACTATTTAAGGAAAATGTTGTTTAAATATTAGCCGCAGCTACACCATGACGGCGGTCTATTCTGAAGATCCAACTTTCGATCACTTTTGCCAGCATAGCCACAGGTACTTTGCAAATTATGGGAGCTATATTGGCACAACACTCTAAAATAGTAATTGATGTATCAGCGAACAAATCCGACTTTACAGTATTCCAATGAAAAAAATCTTAAATCTAATCCAGGCTACTATTTTACAGGTCCGAAATTCGAAATTAAGTGCTCCTCAAAAGAATTCTCATATTTGGCGATTTCAATTCATGAACGAGTTGGATGTTGTAAGCCTCTAAATCAAGATTCTTGCCTAAAAATCTCCAAGTTGTTGCATATGAGAGGCCAAAATTCTACGAACGGATTCATATTGATTGATCACGGCCTTCAGGCACACTTTTCGCTACATCAGCATTATTCTAGCGGTAGATGTGATCTTTATTGGTCGAATATTAACCAGTAATATATATACTAAACTGCTGTATATCGATAGTAGCGGCAGAAAAGGGCATTGAAGGTGGATTATATACACATTATTGTATATGAAGTGGACAACAATTATTTTTTGCAGAACTTTGATTTTCGTATAACAGCTAAATATCTTAAAGGCGTTGTTGCAGTGTGAGTCTTTTCGTAACAAATTGTTATGCACTAGTTGATAAAAATTTAATGACATCTTGACAAAAGTCACGCACAAACTATTAAAAAAAGCAAATGGAAAAATAAACCTTTAAATGAATCACTGTTAACTTTACAAATTATTTGTGTATACAAGCAATTTTTCATAATTTAAACTTTTTTTGCTGAACATTTTTGCCTACGACTAACAGAGTTTGTTATACATTCAAAGCCTTCTATTACTGAAGTTCAGTATGCCGTGCAGAACAATAACTAATCCGCACTAGTCTTTTATTCCAAATCAAAGTGTAAAAATGTTTTTACAAATTGAACTAAATCGTTGACATTTCAGAACTATTTCCAAGCTACAAATTAAATCGAAAAAGTATAAAACAAAAAAACAGCCGCTGTTTCCACTGAAAAAAACACTATGCAGTGCCATTAAATTCCTTGAAAAAACGCACAGGTTTCAAAAAACATTTATAGATTTTGTGTTGTTTTTTCGCTTCTGCCTAACTCCAACGAACGTACAACCTCTACCCCACTGTACAGCAGTTGTGCGTTTTCTCCCCCCACCTTCATAACAAATCCAAGTATTTATCGATGCATGTGCGCTGTGTGTCCCCTTCCTCCTAACAATCCTTTGCACATTTTGGAGTAGTTTTTAAAAAGCCATGACAACGTGTGCTACTAAGACAACAAACGAATGAACGCACTGCAGTGTACTCATTATTGTAAATCTAAAATAAAAAAATCATAAAAACTGCATCAACTTCAAAATGAAGCGAAAACAAAAACTAGCGATAACAACAGCATCAAGAGCAGCCCGGATACGGCGGTAGTCAATGCGTGAGTTAAGAAGATAACGCAAAAAACAAAACAAACGCATACTAAGAACATTTACACAGTGTTGTCGAGCATTTAGCTGTCGCCGTCAGCGTCGTCGTCGTTGAGACAAACATGACAGTTTGTTTTGTAGTTAACAAGCAGCATAAAGCTGTCGAAAAAGCCCTTATGCAGGCATATACAATGTACGTTCATGCATTTACGGTTGTGTTCCAATAAATCGTACAATTGCATCGAGATGACAAGATAGTAAAGTAAAAAGTAACAGCAATAGATGTTTAAGCCATCAGCCCATATTTGACAATTTTCTCACTGACAGTTATTGACAAAAAGAAAACAACTTAGTCAGCATTTGATACGCACAGAATAGGGAGACGTAGGGGAGGGAAGTAAAGAAAAAAGTTAAGGCAGTTGTATTTAAAGAAGTAGTTTAGGGAGCCTATAGTTTAGGCATAGGTTTGATATATGCAATGGCTAATTGGGCAGAACACAACGTAGTATTTTTTTTCGTACTGCAGTTATCATAGGAATGGCGGATTTTCTATTATGAGTTTTCTGATCGTTATTGGGTATCAGCAGAATCCCTCTTTGGAGCTACCCAAGCAGCTCACAACGTCCGAAAGATCACGTGTTCTTCGGGCTATGCCACTGAACAGCCGTTCACTGGTAGCAAATGCGAAAAGGCGCCATGTTGAGTAACCTAAATGACATGCTACCACCGATGCATATTAGGGAGTAGGTAACATAAGTTACTGAAACTTAACACAAATGCTTTCTTAGTGGCTTTGGCAGACTCAGGAAACTAGGATCGGACGATGTGGTTATTAGACCACTCTCCTTAAATAAAAAAAATAACTATTATAAAAACAAGAACGCCTCCAAATTTTAAGGACTCTTCCAAACGTTATGAGGACCATGATTTAAGAATATGCAATAGGGTTGCTATAGTGCAAGAGTTTTAAAATTCGATACGAAACCACCTTCTAATTTTGTATGGTTGGGAAAAAAATTGCATGAGCCATAACTTGGGGGAGGAGGTGTCAAATGGCAGCGCATCTTAATCAAACTTGGTGGGAAAGTGAAGAAATCTACTGCAAGCGCCGTAACTGCCCTGGAATCGCCCCTAAAGGGATAAAATGTGTGACTGACCCCCAGTTAGGATGGAGGTGGACCACGCATTATGGTCGAAGTTTGAGGGGAAAGGGGAACAAATCTACATCAAGCCCCGGAACTGCTCCGGAGTCGTCTCTAGAGTGGTAAAATGTACCTCCAGTCAGTTTTCCCCCAACTCTCTACAGAGATAGTGCCTCGTCACGACCGTGCAGGAAATGCGATGGACGAGACAGGGAGGCATAGTGACATCTTTCACGGCTGCCATGCAGAGAAACGAGAAATTGGATTGGATTCGACAAGAACTTTCCCAATTTTTGACGACCCCTCAAACCTTATAAGAACCACACTTATGGATATTCAACATGAATGTCGAAACTCGATACAGAGATATAACTTTCTTCAACTGGCGGCTGGCCTCGACAAATGCAAGGCAGACATCACCGTCATTCTGGAAATTCGTTGGACGGGACTCCTGCCTTGTAAAACAACCCGAATTTGGATGTGGATTCATAGTCGGCAACAGACTTTGACTTCTGGTCTCGCGGTTTAACCCTGTAAGTGACGGAAAAGCGCTATTTTTACAGGCAATGGCATTCAAATTACATTGATTTGGGACTCAATTCTGAGAAGTGCATGTGAAAGAAGCCCCAAAAAGAAGAAGTTCTGCATCATTCGTTTTGTCAAGTTATATGCCATAATAATTTAATATCGACAAAACGATACAAATTCCCCATATGATACTTGCTAACTTCAAATCGATATTAAATTATTATGGCATGTAACTTGACAAAACGAATGATAGAGAACTTCTTCTTTTTGGGCCTACTTTCATGTGAAGTTCTCAGAAATGTGTCCCAAAATGTTGTTGTACTTTGTTACTTTAAAAGTAACAAGATAAAGATATTCAGAAGGCAACTTGGATATCTCCGTATCAAAAGACAAGAAACCAGATTGATCACATGGTAATCGATGGAAGGCTTGTCTCAAGCGTTATGTACGTGCATATGATGTGCGGTGCAAATATAGACTCAGATCACCTACTTGAAGCCCAGATACGCACGAGATTAAGTAGTGCCGGAAACGCTCGTAACCAAACGCAAGGGAAACTATACATCGAAAGACTGCATGCCACCGAGATAGCCAATTCCTACTTCAACCAACTCTCTCAATTACTGTAAACAAATGCCCCCTATTCTGATGTTCCCGACATATAGTGACAGCATATTGCGAATTCTATAACCACTGCCGCAACGACCCTACTGGGTTATGGAAACCACACTCAGAAAAGTCCTGTAAAATGGGAAATGTCATGTAATGTCTGAAGAAATAGATGCTGCATACAAGGCCAATGGTTACACGGGTGTAACGGAACAATATAACGAGAAAAGGTGGGAAATCAAACACCACTTGAGGCTAAAAAAGCGTCTATCGAAGAAAAGAGAGAGCTAGGATACCGAAAGTACAGGGATAAAGGTGAAGCTTGAAAGTCCTAAAAAATATACCAGCAAAGGATTCGCAACACCTGTAAGGACAGGGATGAAAATCTGGTCTCGTGCACTTAGAATGTGCTACAAATATAGGCGGAACACCTCGTACTCTGATCGTTACCGAAGACAGCACATGTGTAGAAATCACATCATTTATCGACGACGAAGTAGATTCCCCACCACCAAGCCAAAACAAGAGCAGCACGGCAATTGCACAGCTTATAAACAACAAAGCTGCTTAAGCCGATGAACTGCCGGCATCGCTCTTTAAGGTCGGCGGTTGTGATCAGGCACGTGCATACACCAGAACTCGACAACTCGACATGGTTAAAAGAATCCCGATGATGGGAATCTGAGCGTTGCATGTCCTGTGCTTAAGAAATGCAATTCCAGTGTTTGCAGCAACTACCGCAGCATCAGACTTTTATGCATCGCTTACAGGGTCTGTCTAAAGTGTTATGTGAAAGACTGAAAGACCCATCCTAACGAACCTGATTCGACCTTATCAGTGGGGCTTTAGACCTAGTACTCTTATATCCACGACTGACCAGATATTTACACTACGACAAATCCTAAGGAAGAGAAGAAATGCATATCGACACTTGGTAAAAACAAAGTAAAACACTGCAACCATAAAACAAACTAATATTTCCCGAAAATATTTATTTACACTCTAAATCTCGATGTTAGGTCTTCTCACAACAACGTATGCACAATAACAATGAATAAATTAGAAACATATTTCCAGCATAAAGTAAAAAATTGCTTCTTTGAAATCTTCTCTAACAGCATAGAGACTAAACATTAATTTGAATTATATACTTTTAACCTTTTTGGTACAAAGATGAACATTTTCAATTAGGTTTTATTTTGCCATCCCCCATTCCCCTAAGGAAATGAGAGCATTTCAGCAAACATATGAATTCGTAAATATTTCACACAAAAAATAAACTAAAATGTGTTATTGTTGCTGTTGTCTATGTACAAGTGAACTCACATATATACCCATACAAACGATCATCATTCATTTGTGCATATGTGTTTGTCTGTTGTTTTTGCCCAACAAATGCATACACATCTATACGCATATTTTTAAGATTTACGACCGTAACTCGTGTAGAGAGCTGACAACGTAATGTGTTTGCTGTAATTGTATTTGTGTCTGTGCGCACATCACACCTTTGGGTATTACTACATATACGATACAAGTGAATTATTACATGCAAATCATTTTTATTTTCACACAAACACACACGCACACGCTTACAGAGAAAGACACTTGTTCAAACATACCAAAAAACAATTAAACATTATATTGTTTCTCCCTTGTGTTGTTGGTGTGTTTTGGGTTTATGTGTTGCTGCTTACTGGTTTAAACAAATATATGCAACATTTAGATTTATGATTGCTTGGCATGAAATCTTTTTCTCAAATGACTTGCAGAGATAACAAACAACCAGAGTCTGAGCATAAATGCAAAAGTGATTAAACACACACACACACACACACACAGACATTTTGTAAGCAATCATAATAACGAGTGCTTTTGTGGGAAATAACCCGGCAAGGGGGTGGTGGGGGTGTTGGGCGGGATCGGTGAATGTGGTAAATGATTTAATAAATGTTGTTGAAAGTGAAAATACATATTCGTGAAAATATATACAACAATATACAAATTCAAACGTAAATTTTCAGTGTCGGCTACGGTCAATTTTTTAAATCAGTACTTCTTTTCACGGCGCCATTTACTGAAATTGTTGTTAAGCTACGAACCAGGCGAAGAAATCTATGGAATATGCTTGATCTTGTGGAAATGCAAGCCACATAGAGAGCCGAGTACTTTTTTACTTTCTTATACGTTTTTGAGTATAAGATAGTACTTTTACTGAACCAAGAAATGCTTATATTGTACCAAGAAGTACTATGTGTAATAAAAAGATAAATTGTATAAGTCAAGAGTTCTTACTTATTTACTTAAGCGGCCTATCACAACTTACGAACGTATTAAAGAATTCCACACGCTTCGGTCTTCTGCGTGCGTTCTCCAGTTAGTCCTACCAGATGGTGGCACGTCGCTAACCACTTGGTCCTTACAACGAAGTTTGGGTCTCCCAGCTCTGCACCGTCCTTCAGGTTCGCCTTCAAACACCTTTCTCGCTGGAGCATTTACATCCATCCTGGCAACATGTCCCAGCCATCGTAGTCGTTGTATTCTGACTCTTTTAGCTACGTCAATTTCGTGGTAAAGCTCATACAGCTCATTGTTCATCCGATCTCGAAACTCGCCATCAACACATCTAGGTTCATATATTTTTCGGAGTACTTTTCTCTCGAATACTCTTAGGTTTTGTATGTCCATTGTCGTCAGCAGCCACGATTCGGTAGCATACAACAGAACGGGTAAGATTAGCACCAGGTAAAGCTGTTTCTTAGTATTCCGAGATAAGGTGGTGGTACTAAAGTGCTGCCGAAGTCCGTAAAAACATCTATTGGCTAGCACTATTCTCCGCTTTATATCTTGGCTGACATTATTTTTCTTGTTGACGGAAGATACGAGGTAGGTAAACTCATCTACTACCTCAAAACAATAATTTTCAACGTTGACTCTTTGTTTGTCGAAATCATTATTTTTTTTTTGTCCTCGTTGACCGCTAAACCCATTTTTGCTGACTCCTTTTCTAGTGATGAGAAAACTGCAGTAGTATCCCGCAGATTTCGGCCAATTATGTCAATATCGTCGGCATAGGCTAGTGACAAGTGGCTCTTGTGGAATATGTTGCCAGACATGTTAACACCAGCCTTTCTCATCACCTTCTCCATAAATATATTAAATAGTATACAGGACAGGCTATCACCCTGCCTGAGACCTATTTCTGTGTTGAATGGTTCAGAGTGATCTTTACCAATCTTAAACGAGGATTTGGTGTTTTCCAAGGTACATCTGCAAAGTCGAATTAGCTTTGCAGGAATACCAAACTCAGACATGGTCTCATATAGCCTATTGCTTATGGGAGAGTCGAAGGCAGTTTTGTAATCGACAAAGAGGTGGTAGGTGTCGATCTGCTTTTCATGAGTTTTATCCAGGATTTGTCGTAGAGTGAATATTTGATCTGTCGTTAAGTTACCAGGTCTGAAGCCGCACTGATATGGTCCAATTGGTTTTTCTACAATTGGCTTTAGACGTTCACACAATAAGCTCGAAAGGACCTTGTACGCAATTGGTAACGGTAGCTCTTACATTCACTACGATCTCCTTTCATGCTCTCCTTTATTGTAACAACAATTTCTACAACTTTGCTTCAGACACAAATAAGATATTCCGTACGGTAAACCGAGATATAACCGTGTTAAAATATATATAAAGGGCGAAAAATCCACCTTGAACAATAAAATTAGTATGACCATTAAATTACACAGTACAACATTTTTGAGCTCATTGATTTGGGACTCAATTCTGCACGTGCAAGTAGCCCCAAAAAGAAGAAGTTCCGCATCATTCGTTTTGTCAAGTTACATGCCGTAATAATTTAATATCGATTTGAAGTTATTAAGAATAAGGGGAATTTGTCACGTTTTCCCTACAAGCAACAGTTTCACTTTTCCATTCATCAAATGATTTTGAACTGGGTTTATTTACAACAAAACCGTTGTGTTACTGTGGCGTATGATTTACATGGCATATTACTTATGATTATCATACGCCACCATATAACAATATAACAAAAGAGCCTAAAACGTGACAAATTCCTCTAAATGATACTTACTAACTTCAAATCGATATTAATTTATTATGGCATGTAACTTGGCAAAATGAATGATACAGAATTTCTGATTTCTATGGCTCCTTTCACGTGCAATTCTCAAAATTGAGTCCCAAATCAATGAGCTTTAAAATGTTGCACTGTGTAAATAATAGCAATTCCTTCACAATTATTACATCAAAACGGAAATAATTTCAATAACTTCCTGTTTCTCTATTCACACCAACATTCATCTCTATGCTATCATATCCTTTCACCAACATATTTCATATGCATAGCAAGTAATGTAATCGTAATGTAATCTTACATTTTCATACATGTACGTGTATTTTGTTTTATCGCTTCACTTGCTAATCCTATTATAAAAGTTAATAATATTAATGTGCATGTTGATACATGTACGTTACGATACGATACATACTTGTACGAGATGATGCTTTTTCTGATTTCATGTTCGACACGAACTTACATGAGCGGTCATTAAGAGGCAGCATACATATAAAAATTAATTATTTGTGTATATTATATCCTTTCAACATAACTTGATTACATGCTACGAACAGTTGAAGTGATGAACAGGAGATGAACATAGCCCAAAGAGTCAAAAAGGAAAATACAGTCCAATGCTTCGGACATAATAACCAAATCCAATGAATGCCACTCATGTGGAACAATGTTCATACGTTCACTCACTCTTACTCTTCTTCTCTTTCTGTCTTACACTCACTTCTAGTATGTCTTCTGTATATTTATTGGAGTTAGTTAACATTGGTATTAGTTAAACTAGCATTTTAGATATTTTATATTAGATATATATACATATATATATGAGTACATACATATAGATAGTTACATCTTCTGTGAGTACTGGTAAATAAATTATTGACTAGAGTTGAGACCTCTGAGTCGAGAAAAGTCAAAGCAAATTTACAAATCTACACATCTAAGTTGTCTTAATACTACGAAATATGAATGCGTTAGTATACGTGTGTGTGTGTGTAATTGTGTGTGCTGTGCAAAGCCAACCAATGTTGCTAATACGATAAATTCTCAACTATGACTACATTTCCGTATATGTATAAATATATCGCCTCTGTTGGTGACTTGAATGTGTTAACAGCAAAAGGATATCGTATGTAAATACTAGTACATATACATTCATGTGCGATGGCGTCTAAGCGTTGTTGTTGTTGGTGTTGTTGGTGCAATAGTCGACTAAATTGAATAATGATTTGAACATTTTAAAATTCATATGGGGTTGTCTTAACTGGTCTAGTATGCACACATTACATGGCATTGCTAAGCCTCCTGGGCTCTACGCCTACTGTTCTAATACACAAACTATAAATTTCATAATGCAATTAGTAGATTTGTAAACATTATCACAGTTGTTGGACATGTGCCGCAGAACCCAGTACACGCTGTGAGTGAGTTGAGATGGCGCATAGAAATCTTAATGAAGCAAGGACGAAAATTATTAGACGATAGAACGCTTCTTTCAGCGAGAAGGAAAAGTTAGCCATGCACTTTGTCATTCATATATTCGATATCTTAACAGTAATTTGTTTTGACCTTTATGGACACCAATGTTGGTGTAGCATTAAGTATTTAAGCCGTGGTCGAGGCATGTCCTGTTTTTCTGAAAAACTAATAAGATAATAGTCTTTGGTCGGATAACGGACACCCCCAATAAGGGCAGGTTGTATGGAAAGTGAAAGTGTTTTTTGTCCAATCTAGCTCTGCTTAGACCTAAACATCCGCTTAGAGGATAGAACCTTGCTTGGCACATTTCTGATCTATAGCTCTTAAGCTAAGGCTGTAATCGCAGGGACAGACGGACGAACGGACACGCCCAAAAAGGGAGAGTTTGCATGGGAGGTGGAAATGGTTTTCGTCCGGTCTGGCTCATCTTAGACTTTAACCCTTGCTTAGAGGATAGAAGCTTGAATACCAAATGTCAACTATATAGCTCTTTAACTTTACTACAGCTTCAATCGCAAGGACAGACAGACTGTATCACAAAAAGGGGGAGTTTCTATGGAAGGTTTAAGTGATTTTAGACCGATCTGGTTCTTCAATGTACTAAACATCCGCTTAGCATATAGAAGCTTGCATACCAAATTTCAGTTCGATATCTCATAAACTGCTTCTGTAGTCACAGGGACAGACAGACGGACACCCTCAAAAGGGTGGAGTTTGTAAGGGAGATGGAAGTAGTGTTCGTCCGGTATTGCTCATCTTACAACTTAACCTCCGCTAAGAGGAAGCTTTCATACCAAATTTAAGCACGATAGCTCTTAAACTACGGCTGTAATCGCAGGGACAGACAGACGGGCATCCCAATAGGGTTGGAGTTTGTATGGGAGGTGGAAGTGGTTTTTATCCGATCATCCTCGTCTAATAGCTTAATCTCCGCTTAGAGGATAAAGTTTGCAAATCAGATTTTAAACTACGGTTGTAATCGCAGGAACAGACAGACACCACAAAAAGGGGCAGTTTGTATTAGAGAGGTAGAAGTGTTTTTTCTTCAATTTTGCTCATCTTCCAACTTAATCTCCGCTTAGAGGATAGATGCTTGCATACCTAATTCAGCTCTATGGCTCTTAAACTCGTGCAGGGACAGAGGGACGGACGGACATCTTAAAATCGACTCAGAACGCGACACTGATCATTATACCCTTACCCTTAGGGATGAGGGTATATATCATTAGATACGAAAAAAAGTGTAACGCATTAAAGGAAATGTATTATACCCCAAATATCATAGGAAGAACTTCATTTCAGGACTTTTAAAGACAATTAAGCTAAGTCCGTCTGTCCGGATGGCTGGCTGGTGGGAAGAAGAACTCCAGTAAACCTTAACTGATTCTTATCAAAATGTAACAGCACTAATATCACCCTACGGGTTTGGAGGGTAGATATCATTTGATACGACCCAAAACTTTAACACATAAAGGGAGTCCCTTTAGACCCTAGGTTTCTTTGAACCAAATTCGATTCATGACTTTTTAAGTCGTTTGATCCATTACCGTCTGTCTGTCCGGCTGGTACGCACGATAAGTTTCGTAAGGCCCAGTTTACTGAGGGTGAGGGTATATGTAAGTCGGTTTACCCGACTGAAACATTATTACTTGTTAGTATTTCCTGCATAAGTTCTAAGCCAACAACTGGTTTGAATTTGATCAGTTAAATTATCTTGTAGAAAGACACCGATTCTCAGATAACCGAAAACTTTGGCACACCCTTTTTGGTATCTCCCATACAAATGACCGAATTGACGCTCAATGGCAACATACATATCTTTTTTGTTAGTACACTGAAATCAGTTGTTTTATGTACGCTTATAAACAATTTGACTCAGAAATAAATATGGACTATTTCGGCTGACCCCTTCCTATACAAAATTACCTATTTTTGAAAAATTAATATATCTTTCGCACAACTAGAGGATGTTTAAATTTTGGTCAGTGAATTTACCTCGTAATAGTAGGCAATATCTTAAAAAACCGAACCATTTAACACACCCCTTCTGATACCTACCGTACAAAATTACATACTTTTGGATAACTAGTACGAGTATTTCCTCCCTAACTGCCTAACCGATTACTCGGGGCATTTCAATTTGGTCAGTTAAATTAACTTTTAAAAGGAAACCAATCCTTAGAAAACCGAAATTTTCTATTATTTCGCTGCACCCAAAAACATCCATTCTTCTCTCAAATATTCCCCACACAATTATTTGCTGGGCAACAGCAGGCAGTGATACTCCTCACTAAGGCCCACACAATTCATCTTATTGTATTTGTAGTGTGCATTCAAGAGAAATATTGCATATTATGTTCCTATTTCCAAAACCTGGATACTCCTACACCTCTACACGTTGTCGGGGCACACAACGACGAAGCCTCCAGAAAACAGCGATAGCAGACAATAACGGAGCAAAGCAGCTCCTTTAATGGCATATTGTCATCGCAATGCACACAGGTCAACAACTGGCATGCAACACCAATACAAGCAAGCAGCGTTGCATGTTGCATGTTAAAGGAAATGATGCTAAAGCTGCCGCAAGCTGATTCTGCCATGCTAACGTAACAATGAATATACATGCAAATGTGTGTGTGTGTGCTTGTATGTAGGTCTATCTGCTATGAATACGAGTATTCTGACTGCTGTGGCTCTCTCTCCTCTGCCAATAGCAGGATGAGGTCATAAAACCTTTTGCATAAATAATTAAAAATACCAATAAGTACACAGTCAGTATTAAATCTTTACCGCCTAGACCTGTTATTTCGGTAACCCCCCCTGGACTTCTGTCCTCTAGCCTTTGGTCCATTGCAACAACGGCCACATCAAGACAATAAACTGGAAATTTCTTAAGTTCAAGTTGAGATAACTTTAGTTTCATGCCATACATAGAGTTCAAAGTCCGACGACACAATATGCTGCTGTAAAATATACTATACTAGGTTCAGTCATTCACATTCATCCATTCGTTCCTTCCCTCTTTACAGGGTTCGACTTTATTAAGGCATATGCAAATGATTTCTTTCAATATCAGGAACGTAACTTAGCAGTGGCTAAAGGGCAACAGGGTGTGGGGAAACATGTATGGTATTCTAGTTGCTGATGTTCCAACGTTGTCCCTTCTAATGAAGTTTTCAGGTGTACAGGAGTATAGAGCAGAGCAAAAACATACGGAATTACTTCTCACTAAATTACTAGAATTCAAATCACACGCCAGAGACAGAAAATAGATTTGAAATTAAGAAAACTCACAAATACAGAGAAGTAGTAGTACTCACATATGGAGTGATATTGAAAAGTATATGCTTGGCCCAAAAGGATTCGGCATAATGATGAAAGAATTCGTATACAGTCTGAGGCCAAAAGTGTTGGGATTGCTTGGGATGAGGGAACAGAAGATATTATATAAATAATATAAGATGTTGATGGTTAGCAAATGAAGGACTCCTTTTTGCAGGTGAAATTATAACAACTGCGTGGCTTTAACGACTTGACCTATTCGGTATACAGGTTATTATATAAAAGTTGGTCACCGATGCTTTTCTATGGCATTCTAGTGATTGATCTGCTTCATATCGTCGTAGTACAACATAAAGAAGTTTAGATATTGTATTACACTTTTAAATCTAACTATTTTTTTACATCAAGTAATACATACTTCCGAGTGAATAAGAATATAAATTTGGGTTTCATTGGTGATTTCTTTTGCCCTCAAAGATTGGCTATCTTCTCATTTTATTTCATGCTGAAAATGTTTGAGTATTGCTTTCATATTATAATCCAAATTTTGAGCGTAGACCTATATTTATACCCATTACCACGCGCATGGTCGGTGTGAAGGTCCATAAGGAGGCGTGCTCTTCGTTTTTTTTCGGTCAATTTAATAGTTCAAATGTTCGTACAATTGGAAAAACTCGTGCAAAACTTTGAGCAAACCGGGTCTGTAGGAGATGTGAAAACGCCAGTGCATGCGCGTACAGCTCGTACTGCACAAAAAAATAGTGCAGCTGTTCGCGATAGTGTGGCTGAAAAGTCCGTTCACCTCAACTCGTCGTCGTGCCCAACAATTACACCTCTCACGCTCGTGCATGCATTTACACGCTTACAAGGTGCAATTGACTCCAGAACTAAAGCCTCTTGACCATTCCAAACGTCGTAAATGGTCAGAATGGTGGCAACAGAAGAAAATCATCTTCAGTGATGAGGCACATTTTCACCTCAGTGGATTCGTCAATAAGCAGAATTGCCGCATTTGGACGAATGATAATCCAAGATGCACGCACAAAGCGTGACTCTTTGGTGCGGTTTATGGGCTGGCGGCATCATCGGGCCGTATTTTTTCCAAAATAAGGCCGGTCAGACAGTTAATGTGAATGGGGTTCACTATCGTGAGATGACGAACGAACTTTTTATGTCCCGAATTGGAAGATATGGATGTGGACGATATGTGGTTTCAACAGGACGGTGCCACTTGCCACACAGCTAACGAAACAATAGCTCTTTTGCGTGACAAATTCAATGGCCGTGTTATCTTATGTGGTGGCGGTGTCAATTCGCCACTAAGATCATCTGATTTAACACCGTTGGACTTCTTTCTTTGGGGTAATTTGAAAGAAAAGCTGTACGTCGATAAGCCAGCAACAATTCAAGAGCTAACGGATAAGATAACTCGGCACATTAACGGCATACAACCTCAATTAT
Organism: Muscina levida; assembly: GCA_964034835.1. Lineage (NCBI taxonomy): Eukaryota > Metazoa > Arthropoda > Insecta > Diptera > Muscidae > Muscina > Muscina levida. Next base: position 28,115,764 of record OZ035883.1, on the reverse strand, counting down.
CGTCAGCTCTCGCGGTTGGCTGTTTTGGAACAAACAACCGCGAGAGGTATTCCATGGGCCACATGAGCAAGATGTATGCAAGACACATGTATTCTCACACACATTGAACAAAAACAAACAAATGCATTAAGTCTCGCTTTAGCATTCGTCCGACGCGGGTGTGTCGTCGCTTGTTATTAGCACGACAACAAAAGAAATGCATTTTTTCGGTAAAAATTACTTCTATTATGTTAATGTATGTTGACACTTGCATGGCAGTAATATTTATTAATTATTTCCTGGATTTTTACAGTATAATTTTGTTTATAGTTATGAAAAAACTATATAAAAATTTCCTTCATTACTGTGAGAGGGAAGAGAGCAACTCACCAACACAAACTCATACTGTGGTTGTATTAAGCTGCCGTTCACTGTTTTAGAGACATCGAGCTGAAATTTGGAGTGCAAACTTTTATTCTCAAAGCTGAGGGTAATTACTAAGATGAGTAAGATTGGTCAAAAACTACTCGCACCTCTCATACAAATTTCCCCTTTTAGGGAGTCCGTCCCTGCGATTACAACAGTAATTAAGGAGCTATCGAGCTGAAATTCAGTATGCAAGCTTATATTCTCCAAGCGGAGGTTAAGTTATAAGACGAACAATATCGGACAACAACTACTCCCCCCATTCCATACAAACTCCCCTTTTTGAGGTTATCGTCTATCTGTCCCCCCGATTACAGCAGTAGTTTTGAGAAGTGTTGGGCAGAAATTTAATAGGCAAGCTTATACCCTCTAAGCGGAGATTATGATCTAATATGAGCAAACTCGTATAATAACTACCCCACCTACCATACAAACACCCCGTTTTGGGGCTGTCCGTCTGCCTATTCCCGCTAATACAGCCGTAGTTTATGAGAAATCGAGCTTACATTTAGTATGCTGCAAGCTTCTATTCCTAAAGCCCATGTTAAGTTCAAAGATGAGCAAGATCTGATAGGAACTACTCCCACCTCCCATGCAAACCATCACGTTTTGCGGGTGTCCGTCTTTCTGTTCCCGCGGATACAGTAGTAAAATTTGGTATGTAAGTTACAAAGACCACGATTGCATTATCTTCTAAATTTTTGCAGGCATCACTGGGTTTATGTGTAAAGAAGAGAGTGTAAAACAAATAATACAAATTTACCGTTACCATTTGATTTGATTCTATTTTTTGTGCAGAGCGATCAGCATAATTTAGTTATTCAAAATGAAGTGTTAAAAAGAAGTGTTTTGTTCTAAATCATAATTAAATAAATTCCAATAGTGATTACTAGTTTTTTTATTATAAAAACATAAAATAATAAAAATATCAAACTTTTCATACATCAAATATCTTAGTTGTCCATTTTTTGTATACCAAAATGGGCCAAAATTGCCTACAAGCAACTTTCTCTAGCTCCAAAACGGGGGGTCGAAATGTCTCCAAATTTTGTATGAACACTTCTGAGACAGATATATGAAGATAAAAACCAAAAACAAAATGTTTGATACACAGACAAAAATGTGGGGTTCAAAGGGATAATTCAAGCTCAGTGATTGATATTTCAGTAAAAAAATATTGACAACAAATGTATGTGCGAGGCTAAAAGTAACGTCCATCTCTCAGCAACTCCTCTTTTTACAGTACAAAATTTAATAAAATATATTAGTAGTGCAAATAATCAGTTTTGTCACCATTTTTACAAATGGTAAAGCGTATCTTAGCTTCGGCATTGCAGAAGATAATTATTTACTACCTTATTAAGTTTATGTACGATTTGGACTAAAAATTATAATTTGTTTACCCAAATTTTCTTTCGGATACAATAAATATATATATTTCCTTGATTTTGGCTGACTCTCTTAATATTACCTTCATGTCCTTTGATGCTTGTCCTCTACTGTATAAGCAATCAAAGCTTATACGAATGAACCATTAAGCATTTGGGGCCTTGTCTATAGAACCTTTTGTGGTTTTGCATGTGGTTGACTTCATTTACGTAAATACAATAATAAATTATGTAAAATTGTTTTTTTTTCTTCTGTATTTACTCATACAATCATAGGTGGCACAAGAGAAATCTTAAGAGAGTTTGCCACAAAGTTGAAAAGTCATTTGCATTTACCTTACGACTTAAGAACTGAAGGTTGAATGGCTGGCTGGCTGGCTGCTTGGATGACTCGTAAAGCCTCAATCGGTGGGGCCACAAAGTGGAAACGGAAAAGGCCACAAAAACTAAATGTCAATATATAAATAAATAACATTTCAGTTGTATTTACCAAACCATTTGGCAAATAGACTCTCCTATATACATATACATTCATTTCTATAATAGATAAGTAAATATTTTGCTTATTCGGTGCCAAAATGGAAAATGGAGTGTCAAATTTATTTAATTTAGTTCATTTTTTCTATACATAAATACTCGTACAACACACACATACATTATGTGTATGTGTTTATTATAGCACATGTATTGTATGTATGGATGTATTATGTATTATATATATATATATATTGATCTCAATTTCATTTTCAATATAGCAATTGCAATTTCGTATTTATTTTAATTTTGTGTGTGTTCGATTTGTGTCCTTCCTTCTTTCAGGCCACAGAAACACGTCTGGCACGGTGCTTTGCCCAACGGTGAACGTTCGATTGACACATATTGCGATGCTTGGCATTCTGGGGCGAGAGATAAAATTGGCTATGCCAGCAATTTGCTGGGGAACAAATTATTGGATCAAGAGCGTTTAACATGCGACAGTAAATTAATAGTGCTATGTGTTGAGGCGCTCTCACAGGATCGGCGGAAAAAACGCGACTTGAGTGACAGGTAAGTTAATGAAAATGTGTTCACAACAATGTTCAACATAAATGTTGATTGGATCTCGTACTCGTAACACACTGTGATAGCATCGAACCAACCAATGTACTTTTATATATATGACATTCATACACTAGGTACTCTTACTCACTAACAAGCACCTGGCCGTAGAACTCTCTCTCTCTGAGAGTTTGGGGAATTTGTGGCAAATGTCAAATACAAATCACTACATTTTACCATGAATATTACTTTGGGGATACTACAAAAATGGGTCATTTAATATAGACACGTATTTAGTGGGATATATCTACACACACATACATACAGCCGAAACTACATACGTGGTATGCAAACACACACGCGTACATCGAGTGATACTGGCCACATTGCCCGTACATTCAACGCCGCTATGTGGTAAGCCTTTTGTGCGAATGTGTGGAAATTCAAATCGATTTTGATAACGTTTTATAGATAATGGTGTATGTGCGTAAGTGTGTATGTGTGTGTGTGCGTATGTCCGTATGTTCAAAACATGGGGTTATCAATTACTCTCATTGACATACGGGTAAATAAAGTTGCAATTATAAATCACCATTTATCCTTTTGCAAATGCATTGATAAGCAACACTCGGCCCAATAGAAATAGATAAATAGTAGAGCAGAGAGGCGGCGAACGGACAGTAGGGAGTTTGGTCATTCGAGTGGATGTGAATTAGAGAAGATACACGTAATTGCATTCGTGTACCACACCCGGCACTAAAGGCTGTACTTGTTATACTCCCTAATGATATTGCCTCAAACATTCACAACAATCGTGCGTACACACACGCTGACATAGCGCTATCCACAACTAGAAATGCAATTGCAATTGCTGCCACGTATACGAAACTCGAAGAGAAGCTGGAAGGGACAAAGGTTTAACAAAAATTATCTGCTAAGAGCAAAGTTTAAGGGCCGATTTCAATTTTTCATGGATACCATTAGTTATGTAGTTGAGGCAAAGGATAATGTTGATTTACTGGTAAATTGGAAAGCAATGAAATATTTAGGTATAAGGTAACGTAATTACAAAAACTAGATTACAATGTTTTTATATACACTCACTCATATGATTGAGGGTATATAGACACCAAGACGTGTTAGTCCCCAATTATCTTTAGATCGAATTAGTTTCAGAACTTTAGAAGACAATTGGACATGAATGTGGGACTGGTGGGCACGATAACTCGAGTAAACATGTATTGATCCTTATTGGATTGTAAATAGGTAGAATATCCCCACCCCTTCTCGTATCTTCTATACAAATGGACCTATTTTTATGCCTTTCACCACGCGGGTATATTTATTTGGTTCTTCTTCTTGGTAGATATGGCACTATATTCTGGTCGATTTAAAGATCCGTCCGTCCGTCTGTCCCTGCAATTAAGAGCTATCGACCTGAAATTTGGAATACAAGCTTACATCCTCTAAGCAGAGGTTGGGTTTGAAGATGAGCCCGATCGGAAAAACTACTCCCACCTGTCCCTGCGATTACAGCCGTAGCTTAAGAGCTATTGTGCTATCGAAACTTTGTATGCAAGCTTATGACCTCCAAATGGAGGTTAAGTTGTGAGATGAACAGTATCGGATAAAAACTACTCCCATCCCCCATTCACACTCCACCATTTTAGGGTATCCGCCTGTCTCTCCCAGCTTTGATTCAAGAGCTATCGAGCAGAAATTTGTTATACAAGCGCCTATCATCTAAGCGGAGGTTCTAAGTTGGAGAAGGTTGAGTTCTAAGATGAGCAAGATCATTGAACAACTACTCCCTCCTCCCATACAATGCCCCTTTTAGTGTGTGTGGCCCTGAGATAACAGCCGTAGTTTAAGAGCTATCAATCTAAAACTTTGCATGGAAACTTCTGTCCTCCAGGCGGAGGTTACGTTCTAAGATGAACAATATCGTACAAAAACTACTTCTATCCCCCATTCACAATCCCCCTTTTGGCGTATCCGTGTTTCTCTCAATCGAGCAGAAATTTGGTATACAAGCGGCTATCTTCTAAGCGGAGGTTACGTTCTAAGATTAACAATATCGTACAAAAACTACTCTCATCCCCCATCCACACTCCCCCTTCTTGGGGTATCCGTTTGTCTCTACCAGCGATTACAGATTACAGATTCATGAGATTTCTTATAGAAGCGTCTATCATCTAAGCAAAGTTTAAGTTCTAAGATAAAGAAGGTTGAGTTCTAAGATGAACAAGATTGCTGTACAACTACTCCCACCTCCTATACAATGCCCCTTATTGTGGGTGTGTCACTGAGATAACAGCCGTAGTTTAAGAGCTATTCTTCTAAAACTTTGCATGCAAGCTTTTGTCCTACAAGAGGAGGTTACGTTCTAAGAGTGACAATATCGTACAAAAACTACTCCCATCTCCCATACACACTCCCCCTTTTTGGGTTGTTCGCCTGTCTCTCCCCGCGATTACAGCTTTAATTTAAGAGCTATCGAGCAGAAATTTGGTATACAAGCGTCTATCTTCTAAGCGGAGGTTTTGTTTTGAATGCATGTGATTGTCTAAAAAGAAACTTAAGTAAATAAGTAACTTCCACCTATCATACAAACTCCCCTTTTTGCGGTACAAAGTTTAATAAAATTGAATTGACTACATAGGACAACTCCTTCTGGTACATTCCATACAAAATTACAAAAATAATAAAGTATCTCCTGAAGAATTAAAAGGGTGGATAAATTTAAAGGGCCGATGTTGATTTTGAATAAAACACAAATTATTTAAGAAATTATTGTCATTTCTTTTTATTGCGAGATTATTGATATGGTTCAATTATGTATGGAACAAAATATGGACCAAATGTCCGCCGAGACCTCGGCGGCACACGTCCATCCGATAGACCAAATTTTCGATGACGCTGAGGCATAATTGAGGTTCTATGCCGTTAATGTGCCGAATTATCTCATCCTATCGACGTAACCCCAAAGATGTCAAATCACATGATCTTGGCGGCCAATTGACATCGCCACCACGTGAGATAACACGGTCATTGAACTTGTCGCGCAAAATAGCCATTGTTTCGTTAGCTGTGTGGCAAGTGTCACCATCCTGTTGAAACCACATATCGTCCAAATCCATATCTTCCAATTCGGGCCATTAAAAGTCCGCATCTCACAATAGCGAACACCATTCATAGACACTGCCTGACCGGCCTTGGAAAAAATACGGCCCTATGATGCCGCCAGCCCATAAACCGCACCAAACAGTGACTCTTTGTGAGTACATTGGTTTTTCAACAATCACTCATGGATTATCATTCGCCCAAAGCGGCAATTCTGCTTATTGACGAATCCACTGAAGTGAAAATGTGCCTCATCACTCAAGATGATTTTCTTCGAAAATTGATTATCCACCGTTGCCATTTCTTGCCACCATTCTGACCATTGACGATGTTGGGTATGGTCAAGAGGCTTTAGTTCTTGAGTCAATTGCACCTTGTAAGCGTGTAAATGCAAGGCATTATGCATAATGTTTATCAAAAACGTAAGCGTAAGAGGTGCAATTGTTGGGCACGACGAAGAGTTGAGGTGGACGGCTCTTCAGACACACTATCGCGAACAGCAGCAATATTTTCTGCAGTACGAGCTCTACGCGCATGAACTGGTGTTTTCACATCTCCTACAGACTCGGTTTGCTCAAATTTTTGCACGATTGTTCCCATTGGCCGAAAGAAATCACGAAGTGCACGATAAGCACTTTGATTTGAACGCCGATTTTGATAATTGTGTATTCTTCCATGGTTCAAATTGAGTTAGTATGAAATTGAAAAATGTCAAATGAAATGCAGAAAACAACTTGACGTTTAGGTGTGGTTCACATTCAACATCGGTCTTTACACTTTATGAGAAATCATCCATGGTTCTTGAGTTATAGTTGAAAAACTATGCGAGAACATCAATATATGCAAAAATATAAAAGGTCATCAAAATGACCTAAGAAAGCCAAACCCTTTGGTGGTTTTACTGTACAGGCCTAGTACCTTCACCCTCACTTGGAATTTCTCACCCCCCAAGTTGACTGTTGCACTGTGTTATCAGCCAGTTCATCTGACTAAAAATATGTACGGGTTAATGTACAGTTAACTATTTGAAAAACTAAATGTCTTTGTAAGTATATTTGTAATTTGCTGATTACATGTATAGCATTTCCGTTGCTGATTCGTCGTTGATATAAAACTTAATATCATTTGGCTTATATTGCACACAATTTCCCTAACCGTTGACGTTTAAAAAAAAACTTTGTCATTATTTTTAAGCGCATCTACATAGCGGTAAAAACGTTTCAAAACAAATTTTCACTCAGCCTTTAAACAAAAAACTATTAAGTAAACTAGTGAAAGCCATTGAAAATGCCAAACTATGAACAAAACGTTGCTATCGCACACGCCAAAACCAAAACGCCAACAACCAACGTACCAACCAACAATGATGATGATGGCGATATTGTTGTATCGATCGATATCGGGTGTATGTGAGCGATACAAAACCAAAATCGGATATTAAAAGTTTGCAACAGCAAAACCGGTTGCAAGTAAAGCACCCACATGTACAGCCACACAGCCACACGGCCACACATACTGACACACATTCAGGCCGACAATTGAACACTTTAAATGCTGAAATTTAATTCAACAACTTTCGATTGTTGTTGGTAATGGTTGTGCTGCTGCTGCTGCTTCTAGTGCTGTCATTGCCAATGCTTTAATGAAATTCAACAGAAACAACATATGTGTGTGCAACTTGGGCTTTTGTTGGCGTTATTCAATGATGCCGGAATTGTAACGCTGTATCAACATGTATACAAAAGGTATGCAAGGAAAGGTGCACAAGTGATATGTACACATTCGAAGGGAAACAATGATGGGCCTGAACTGAAACAGAAACAAATTTTATTTTCTGTTTTAAATTTGGCTTTTTCCTGTGGATATCTTTATATCAGATAAGACCAAAACCGGGCACCTCTTTCATTGAATATGCTGTTAAGATAATTTTACATTACAACAATTTAAAATACTTTTAAGATATTGTTCGTTATTATATTTCAATCGGCTTAGTTCAAACTTTTTAAGAAATTTCTGCTCAACTCCAATCTCATAGTCACCTCATATAAATTCGCGTTAAGATTTCGTACTAACCCTTCCCTAAGTGGATACCAACACCTTTCTGTTGCAACAATTGTACCCAACGGACCATCGTACAATCTCGTATGTATACACGCGGTTTCCAACTACTTTTTACGTTCTCCTGTTTCCCGTTCTCACCCTTTCGCCAGTCGGTAGTGTTACAATTTCCTTGTAATAGTGGTAACATACCGTTTTATACCATATTGACCAAAAGCTGATGGTCTTATTGGTTTCTGTTTTAACGCTGGTATTGTTTTCTCAACACATACATACATATATTTCATATCCTGTTATGACTAACGGACTAACTTTATTAATACTCCAATAAACCCGATAAATACGTTCATACACCGAGACCAAATTATCAGTAAAATTGTCTGCTGCAACAACAACAATAGCTACACATTAATTATCGCATCACTACACACACACACACACACAGGCACATTAATAAAAATGCTAAGCAATCACCTGTTTATCGTGCCGTATATAATTTCTTTGAGTGTATGGGAGAAGTATTTGATCAGAGCAATTTTCCCTCAGACATGATATAGTGAAAGTAATAACAATTTTCCGGTCAAGTGAACGAATGTAGTATTATATAGTACAACATATGTACATACTTATGGCACAATGGTTGTTGTAATTGTTGTTAATATATATTTTGTAGGGTATAGCTGGAGGGCCTGATCCTCTTGCACAATGTGCAAGAGCTTTTCAGGACTTTCGAACAAACACAAGAACTTATTAATTTTAAGGATTTCGTGTAGCAGCAAGCAACGACTGGATGAATGGATGGACGGATGAACGTACGTATAGACGGACATTGGTGTTTGAACAGCACTTTGTAGTTTGTTGCTACTGAATAATGGAAAATAGGGATAAAAGGAAAAATGCAGCAAGAAAGTGAAAATGATAAAAACAAACGTTTATGGTGTTGTTCTTTAGAATGTGGAAAGTTTGGACATTAAAGTTTAAAGTTTAACGAAGACAACGAACTGTTGGCATTTATGACAATTAGAAAAGATTTGAAAAACTATAGATATTTCAATTTTGTTAAAGAAATTTTAAAGCAACAGCAGTTAAATTTATTGAATGACTTTGTGTTTTGAGCAATATTTTATAAGAGGTAATCTATGTACACTGCGATTTGAAATATCCTTCGGTAACGATATCGAAGTGAGTAATGATGAATGTTATGATTTTGGTTATACCAGGCTATTGCATATTGAAAGCGCTAGAATCAGATTAATCGAAATCAAATTAGTGGTCTGGCATGTTCATAAAACTCTGTTAGAACCATTGACGGCTGTCTGGCTACATATATTTCTTGGACCTTTTATTAGATCTGAATCTTTTCTTCGACTCCCCAATGCTTCACTTAAATTAGACAGGCCTTTTTAATAAAACTTTGCTAATTTGATTTTAATTGAACTTTAGTTAAAGTGCGCAATAACTCTAAACTTCTATTTTGTTTAAATAATAATATTTAAAAAAGTTAAATAATAAAATTATTCTTATTTTTATTCAAATCTTTTCACCACTTCCATAAATTTTTTTTAAGTTAGATTTTTATTTTTTAACTTACAAATTTTAAGTTTAAAAATCAAAAATTAAAAATTAAAAATTAAAAATTAAAAATTAAAAATTAAAAATTAAAAATTAAAGATTAAAAATTAAAAATTAAAAATTAAAAATTAAAAATTAAAAATTAAAAATTAAAAATTAAAAATTAAAAATTAAAAATTAAAAATTAAAAATTAAAAATTAAAAATTAAAAATTAAAAATTAAAAATTAAAAATTAAAAATTAAAAATTAAAAATTAAAAATTAAAAATTAAAAATTAAAAATTAAAAATTAAAAATTAAAAATTAAAAATTAAAAATTAAAAATTAAAAATTAAAAATTAAAAATTAAAAATTAAAAATTAAAAATTAAAAATTAAAAATTAAAAATTAAAAATTAAAAATTAAAAATTAAAAATTAAAAATTAAAAATTAAAAATTAAAAATTAAAAATTAAAAATTAAAAATTAAAAATTAAAAATTAAAAATTAAAAATTAAAAATTAAAAATTAAAAATTAAAAATTAAAAATTAAAAATTAAAAATTAAAAATTAAAAATTAAAAATTAAAAATTAAAAATTAAAAATTAAAAATTAAAAATTAAAAATTAAAAATTAAAAATTAAAAATTAAAAATTAAAAATTAAAAATTAAAAATTAAAAATTAAAAATTAAAAATTAAAAATTAAAAATTAAAAATTGAAAATCCAAAATTAATGAAAATAAAAATTGAAAATTAATGAAAATAAAAATTGGACTTAAACATCAAACTAAGAATTGCAAATTTGTATTTTTTCCTTTATCCAAATAAAAACGTTTAAATTTTTTTTAATTCTATTTAATCACTTTCCTTTCTCCTCCTCTTCCTTTCAGTGACTTGGAATTCCACACGGCTAAAGACTATGAGGCACATCTAAAGCGAGTCCTTACTTGAAACTAAGCTGGAGATAAACCCTTCCCTCATTTCTATGTGAACTTCCAACCAAATCAACCAACTCCATTCAACAGTATCATCTTATATAAAAACAAACGACGACAACAACAACAAAACACAACATTTAATTTGTAGGTTTACCCCACAAAGAGAAGAAGTCCAACCCAAAACCTTCGACAAAGGATATTGAGATGTAACATTGCCATACCAAGACTACGTTTAAAATAATTTACCAACTCTGCCCCCCACCAACCCCACCCCCTCAATTGCATAATTTGACTCAAACTCAAAATTCTACAATTTGGCTAAGGACACACCCAACTTTTAAAATCCAGCAACGAAAACAAGAAAATAATTTATCTAAACAAATTATTTCCATACGGCATAAAATGTAAAATGTCCCCCCCTTACTTAATTTTAGTATTGTTTCTTTAAACATAAAGAAAACAAAAGTTCGGTTCTATTATTAGTTTAGCTAAAAAATAAAAGAAAAACAAAACAAAATTAAGGAAATAAAGATTTAAGGAAATTATAACAATAATGGACAAAAACAAAAAGCAAAACGTAAAACAAAACACAACATGATTAATGCAAATTATGACGAAATTAAAGATGGTATAAAGTAAACTTAAAATAATATTTTTTAATAAACGAATATATAAATATAAATAAAACAAAGCAAAACAAAACACAAAAACACTAATGATAATGATGAGGAAAACCAAATCGATAAGTTTTTTGTATATATTGTAATATTTTAACAAAACATAACAGAAACGCGGTCATAACTATTTATATTTATAAAGAATAATAATTGAAAACAAAAAAAAACAGAAACTTTACCATAGAAAAAGTCATTATATGGTCAAATGTGTAATTAAAAGGAATTCTGAAAAAAAAAATCATAACATTAATAAACATCAATGAAACGTAAAATAATTTACATAACTCATAGATACTGACACACACTCACACACGACTAAGTACATACAATTCGAATATTAAAATTAAGAAATATTCAACGATTTTATGTTTTTTCTTTAGTATTTATATAGAAGTATAATTTTGATTTACGAGTGACTTAAATCGAGAAAAAAAAACAAACAAAACCAAAACGAAACGAAAGCATTTAAACACAATCAACACATAATTGTATCTCTTTAGTATCATACACTACTTTTTTGCGTTAATGCTATTACAGTCGAAACTCTCTATAACGAATTCCAAGGGACTTGATATTTACTTCGCTATAAAGAAAAGCAAAACAATTATGTTCCTTTTAAAATTTTTCATTTGTAGTAGTCAGTTATTTTGGGTTGAAGTACATTTTTCCACTTTTCTTCTTCAATATAATTTTCTAATACATTTAGAGTAGTAAACACAATACATATCGCGATATGCAAAGGCAAACTGATAGAGACTGCAAGAAATGTGAGAGATGGTAATGATTCCAGTTGTCACTTGCATAGTTCGGGGGTTCCCCAAAATACAATTTCAATTTTATGGTAAATAAACGAATCAAAGCATCAGTATCTGCTTGTGCGTTGTGAAAGCAACAAAGTACACACAGAGCAACAATAACGACACCAATAACACACAACAAAGCGACGTCGATTTATTTTTTGTGTGCGTGCGTTGAAAAAATTCGTTATATGGAGATTGAAAACGATTCAATCTCGAAGGTACGGACGCAAAAATGCTTCGTTATAAGGAAATATTCGCTATAGGGATATTCGTTAATGAAGATTATAGTCCACTTAAAGTAGACCCAAAACACAGTGTTCTTATAATTGCTTCGTTATATAGGAGTTCGTTATAGAGAGTTTCGACTGTAAATACAAAACACAATTAAAATTTCGGGGAAATTTTATAATATTTTAATTGTTTACATACTAGGGTTAAAACTTTTTAAATTTATTGCAAACATCAATATGGCCCTAGCATAACCATTGACAATTATTAAAAAAATTGGTATTGTTTTCTCGCTGTTATCAAAAAAGTTCTACCACATAAGCGGTAAAGTTTGGAAATCAGATATTTTGATTGTATTTAGTTATCCAAAAAATGAAAAATATTTTGTACGCATGTGTGTTTTAAAACTTGCGGTAAGGGAGAGAACCAGCTGTGTTATTATTAAAAAATAATACAAATTGGACAATATTTTGAATTTGTTATCTACTTATTTTCTTTAGGAGATTTTAAAATATCGTTTTTTTGGGTGAGGTTTTTAATTTTTTTAACTAATAAACTGGCTTTTTAAAGATCATAAAGTCGTGAGAGTTGTTTATTGTAATTTATAATACCAACCAACACATTTTTCTGACGTTTTTGGAACCTCTTCATTCGACAGAATATCTGTTGACATTAACTTTTTTAACGAAGTTCATTTAAATGTTGAGTACGACTTTTCGAACCTGTTTTTTCAGCATAATCATCGATTTCTCACAAATTATGCTAGTAATGTAGGGTCATTCATAGAAGATTGTTGACTTCAAGTAGCTCAAAAGAAAAAATTGTATATGACATTGATGGTGCGACAGGGTCGAGTGCACCGTAATTTGCTACCAATCAAAGAGTGATTCACCTACCTTTTCTTATTATTTCTTATTATTTTAATGAAAAATCTTAAAATGTTAATAAATGTCGAAATCTTTATTCTGACTCAACAGAACATTTTACGGCAATAACCTTTTAAGTAAAGTTTCATTCAAATGTTGGGTAAGACTAGTGATGGGACAAGGGTAAATACCCAAATGGTAAATTGGGTATTTAAATGTAAATAACTAGGTATTTAACCAATTTACTCTATTTAATTACTTTACGTAACAACGAGTATTTGTTATTCAAATGAGAATTTACCCGAAATTAGATAAATACCCGGGTATGAAAGTGGATATAAATGGGTAAATACCCAGCGTTGGGTAAATACACATGTCTAAACCCATCTCTAGGTAAGACCATGCGCGAATTGGTCATTTTGGCAGGTCTTACTCTCTGTCCTTATTTCCAGCATAACCATAGATATCTCGCAAGTTATGCTAATAATTTTGGCTTCCAGGTCTTGTATCAGATACTTTCAACTAACCCATAGGAAAAAAAATATGAATTTAAAGATGCGACAAAAAGTGATTCATCTACAACCATTATTTAATTGAATAACCTTAAATATAAATAAATGTCCGAGTCATTATTAAGATCCGACAAAAATTTTTCGGAAATTAACATATTTAAAGAAGTTTCATTTGAGTGTTGGCCTCTACTACTCCGTAGTTGGTCTTTTCGAAAGATCTAACTTTTGATTACTTTTTTCAATATTAACTTAAATATTTAGCTAATTAGGCCTAGAAACAAAGCCCTTGGCATTTAATAACCCAAAAGAAAAAATACGAAACTGAAGATGCTATTAAAGCTGCTGCAACTAGTAGTAAAGGGTGATTCATTTAGAACTTTGGTTTTTAATTTTGAATAACACACTTAACATGTTATTGAATGACAGATTTGTTATCACGAAAAAACAGTGCCTGGCATTTACTTTCTTAATGCAGTTTCATTCAAATGCTGGTTTCGACTACGCCGTAGGTGGTCTTTTCGGAGAGTCCAACTTTCGTCACATTTATTTCCAGTTAACCATTGATGTTTAAGAAAAAATTTTTAAATAACAGCACGTGATCCAAGCGAATGTTTGAAATGGCATTTGCTTGACTTTTGTTAACACAACATAAAGTCGCAATATTATCCACACTACGGACTGGAAGTGGTGTTGGGTTACGTATCATACTATAAGTAGACTGAATTGGGCTCGGAAAATCGTTTATACACAACATATATTGAGTGAAATGCATGAAAAACATGTTTTACAGAACGCTGATTTTAACAATACATATAAATATTTAAAATATTGTTGTGACGTAGGTCTTGTCAGGACGAACTGTCAATTAGTGAATAAAAATATGAAGGCAGCTTGACACTAGTCATGCGCAATCTGTAAAAGAAAAAAGTCGAAAAAGTGGCCTCAAAATGTATCACACAAGTGGATTTTTTTCCTTAACCATTATATCGTCCCCTTAATACAACAATAGTGTATGTGCTCATACACCATTATTTTTTTATTATTGCAATTTTCGAATCTCCACCATTGATTCTATGCCTGGTCAAAATTTCCTCAAAATCTACTTCCACAAAGTGAGTCAAAAGGTTATTGGAAAAAGTAGTGTATAATTTCTTCTTCGAAAATTTCATAGACATCCGATTTGACGAAAACTTTAAACTCGATTTTCTCAAAACAACAAAAAAATTATACACTATTGTTTTATTAAGGGGACGATATGTTCATACATTGATCGACGGCTCCCTCGATGTTGTCTACCCAAACCAACTTCTGAGTAGTCATGTCAACCGGTATTTCTTGTTCTTCTTCTTTTTCATTAATGGCAGCAACAACAGAAATTTATCTATCAGTAGCCGCACGTAGAAAAGTTTTTTTAGCGCTGGTCCATCCAACAAAGGTTTGGTCGCCCTTTCCTTCGCCGCACATCGAGTTTATTGCCGAAGACTTTTTGAGCCGGAGCATTTTCATCCATTGACTATGGCGAGGTCGTTGTACAGCTTATGGTTCATTCGACGACGACACTCTCCGTTAACGTAAAGATTGATCCGCCTGCGTTATTACTCAGAATTCTGCGCTGCAGAGCAAATCAGTGTCCGGTAGAGTTGGATCTTTGTTCGTCGAAAGAGGACTTTGTCAAAAAATTGCTTGTTTAGCGCATATTAATTCTAGTTTCTTGATTTCCAGACCAACATTATTATTTTTGTTTACTGCAGACAAAATCATC
Source organism: Muscina levida (assembly GCA_964034835.1). NCBI lineage: Eukaryota > Metazoa > Arthropoda > Insecta > Diptera > Muscidae > Muscina > Muscina levida. The sequence goes on along the minus strand of OZ035883.1, from coordinate 28,100,418 downwards.
TACACTGCAAAGTTATAGTTGTCAACGTTTACGCAGCATCTTAAACGTGTAGTTTATACACTGTAGACCCTTACTTCGTTGAAACGAATAACTTGTTATTGTCCTCTTTTATCACCAGACCCACTTCTACCGAATGCTTCTCAATGTTCGAAAAGGCTGCAGTAACATCCCGCAGTTCACGGCTAATGATATCTATGTCAATGGCATACGCGAGCAGCATCTGACTTTTGTTGAAGATGATCATATCAATTATTATGTTAAAGAGATCACATGACAGTTGTCTAAAACATTGATTTGTAGAATTTTTGCCTGAAGACTTCGTGTCAGTCAGTGTCGTCGCGCAAAGTCGTATCAGTTTCGCGGGGATACCATACTCATCTAAGAATTTCTGTCGTATTGGACTGTCGACTGCAGCATTGCAATCGATAGAAGGTGTTGATCTGCATTTTTTGGGTCTTCTCCAGGATTTGTCGTAGTGTGAATAGAAAGGATATAGGCTAAATGTTAGGGTGATCAAAATATCGATGTTGGGTTGGCTATATTTGCCAAGTTTGGGGGCCATAACTCAAGAACGACTAGTTCAATTTCGCTGAAACAAAAATCCCAAATTTAAGAATAAAAAATGTATTTAATTTAATTTCTCTGCATAATCAACAGTTTAAGTAATAAATTTATGAAAAAAAAAACCTAAAAATTTAATTTATTTCTACAAAAATAAATAAAAAAAAACAAAACGGAAAAAATGTCATGTTTTAATAATTTATTAATTATTTTTTTTTATTTTTTAATTTTTTGTAATGTCTCCTGACCTATGAACAAAATGAGACATGGGCCACGAAAATCGATTAATGCGTTTTGCTATTAGTCACAAATAAGTGAAAGTATTTAATTTTGGAAAATATAATTTTTTTTGTTCAGAATATATGACAAAATTGGACTAGTCGTTCTAGAGTTATGCCCCTCAATCTTGGCTATATGAACTTAAAAACCTTAAGCCCAAAGCGGCACGGGTTTACATACTCAAATCGTGCTTAAACTTTGAATATCCTAAAATCTGCATAGACATATCATTTTGTAGTCTAAATTGTATAATTGTTAACGATTAATGGGTATTTACTTTATCTTAGTCTAATTTGTGTAATTTTTGACAATCTGCAAGAATAACCTATTCTGAGTCACACAAATCTGGTTTCCACTGCTAATGTTTGCCCTATAACATTTCCCAAATTTTTAAGTTCTCACATTGATGTTGATATTTGTATTTTAATTATAAAATCTAGTGCAACAACTCAATCTACACCCTTATCACAAATCTCTACTATTACATGTTTTTATGATTACAATTTAAAACAAATTTATGTTGTTAACCCCTCACCGCCCAAATCGAAGAGATTTGCCATATGTAAACATTATTTAACAGTCGATCGAAAAACATTATATTAAAATTAAATATTTATTATGGAAAATTTACAAACAAACAGAAAAGTCATTACACCACCTCCCTCCCCACTTCCCATATCAAATATAGATTTTAAATTAAATTTGAATTTGTAATTAATACATGAACACAAAATCAATAAATGCACGGCTCTCATAGATTTGTGTGAAAAACACGCGCAAGTAACGCAAAACAACACCTATCATGCTCCAAATTATAATTTAAATAGTTAATAATTACATAAAATGAAAACAACCCAAAAACAGCAGCAACAGAAACAACAACAACTGAACAAAATAATGAAACTACAAAGTTATAATATAAATTACAAATGTATGATGTGTGTAATGAGCAAAGCAAATCCTTTTTTATATAAATGCATGACACAAATTGAAAAACCGAATGGGAAAAATACCTTTTACATAAATAATGAATTAAAATGCGATGCAATACATATTACACATATGTGTGGATAAATAAACACCTTCGCCTCCCTCCCCTCCTAAATCATAGCAACAACATTGTGTATGGAAAAATACAGCCCCAACATAAACAACAACACCTAATCACTCGTATAATCTCTATATTGTTTGGAATTTCCAACAAAAATGTTTTTAGGTATTATGTACTACAGATCTAAAACAAATCAATTAATTGTGAACAGCTGCCGGTAAAGATATGCAAAACTCTCCACAGGATACCCCCCCTCTCTTACTGTAATACAAAATAATCGTATTTATATATAAACATCAACAAAAAAAATCCCCCTTATCCTTTATATTTTAATTCGTAAAACATATTTCGAAACCGGCTCATATCTAAATATAAATACACAACAACAACAAAAATATATATTAATTATAAAAATGATAAACAATTTCAAAACAACTTGCATTTATACTTAGAACAAACAACAGGACATAAGTTTACAATTATTTGTTTTAATTTATAACACAAAAAAAAAATAAAAATAATAATAATTTTTTTTATATCAATTCAACTGAAAAGTAAAATCCGATATATATATATAGTACATTAAAGTAAAGTAAACTAAAAACAAAAAACACAACAACAACAACAATTTTTAAGTCATGCTGTAGTTGGTAATACTCATAAATATTAATATTACTATTTGTTAAGCATAAAACAGTCTAGTCCTAAGGCAATAATTAATATTAATTAAAAATAAAAATAAAAACAAAAACAGTATCCAAAAGTCAGTTTAAAATTTAACAGATTAACAACAACAACATAATAATAAAAATGCAAACTGATAACTGAGAAATGAACTTAAATTTAATGATAAATAAAATGAAAGAAATAAATAAATAAAATGATAAATATAAATGTAAACATAAATGGATGTTTTATTTAAAAAAAAAAGTAAATGCTATGAGTTTTATGCAAATTATGTTCTATTATACTGTGACATAAATGAGAAATTATTGTCTGGGCGCGGAATAATTCCATTACGGAATGAAAGCCGTAGGTAAGTATTAGAGTGGCAGCGAAAATTTAACTTTGGATTTTCGGTGTTGCACGAGCGGAATATTGTGTAAGTTGTTATAAAAGGGCTATGGTCAAAGTTGGAGCAAAATCGTACAACTTAAGGCATTGGGGCACGAAAAGGTCAAAGATCAAATCTACACACACGAAAATGAGTTTGTATTTGTTGGTTTGCATTATTTTAAACCGTATAGACTCGAAAACGGCTTGAACGATCTTTTTGAGATTTTCTGAGATGTGGGTGGTGATAATAGGATGCTTTAATTTTTGATGTACTAAATGGGCGTGGCAGCGCCCATTGGACCCTATTTTTGAATATCAATATCTGGAGGACTATTTCTCCAATCGCCTTGAAAATTTGTCTTAATGCATTTCGCAGCAATGTTCGTGACCCAACAAAAAATGGGCGGGATCGGATTAGTGGGCGTGTAACTTAAAGGCTGTATCTCACTCACTATTATTATCAGGGCAACCGAAAATTTGCTACAGCATGTTTTTTACAACGAGATATTAACAAATGGGTAATGTATTTACATGTTTCATGGTCCTACAAGTGTTTTGAGACCTATTTGTTAGAGCATATTTTGGCATATTTTACCCATAAAGACCTATTTCGGCAAATGTTGGTTTTAGGGGCATAATTTAAAAAAAAACTACTTTTTAAGGCATAATTTATATTTTTTAGGCCATATTTCTTCAAAAATATCCCTTTTTAAGCATATTTTATGGGTTTCACATTATTTTTTTGTTCGTAAAAACAAGTGTCTTTGGAACTTTGGTTTTTTAAAATTTAACAGCCAAATCTACTACATGTTTTAATTTCAATAAGTAAACAAAACATAAAAATAAGGTGCTTTTCAACCACCACCGATTTCGACCCTGGACATAATGCCTTAAGCTAATCCGATAAAAGCAGCAAAACTAAAGGCGGTTGTAGAAAAGTGTCCTGACTTACGAGCTGATGGTGGATTCCTCTATTCTAAAATATACAGCAAAGTTATTGCAGCAGATCGCAGATTTCAAGTGAAGCAACATGTGGAAAGCTGCAGACATATTCAACTAAGTCATAGAAGTGGAAATAAGCAGAGCAAACAACAATTATTTTGCCAGAATGTTCCGGTAGACTCTTAAAAAAACATGATTTTCAAGAAAAACTGTGCCGAGCTTTTGTGTCTGCTGACATTCCACTTTACAAAATGAGAAATAAAAATATAAGTGTCACTTCCGACCACTAAAAACACGTTTCTTCGCTTTGAATTCTGATAGACAACTAAATTTTATTTAACATATAAGATGGCATTTCACCATTCTTTTCTTAATCTATACTTATTTACTATTACATATTTACAATATACATATCTTAATATAAACATACAGCATTGTACCAATGCAACGCTATGTACACACAAACGCTCTTATCATAACAAAATGCATGCGACCCTTTTCCTAAGCTAATAATAAATGCCCAACATGTGCGACATATGCATGCATTCATCGTGTACATCTTCTTATCATAATATGGATTGTCAGAACAACCATTTAATGTGCACATAAAATGCTTTATTTATTTCTTTTAGTTGCTTGTACAAATGACAACCTTTTCTTTAGTTTTGTTTAACTTATAGATAATCTAACAGTGAGTTACGAAACTGTACAATAAGAACACTATTTGAGGAATACACAGACTACAAAGTGCCATCCGAAACAGTTTTTCGAACTAAAAATGTGCACAACGAAAAGAAGACACGCGACTACCATGCGGGAGATCACAGGTTCAACACCTGGCCAGCCATCTTAAAAAAAAATGTTCTTTCATTGTCGGCTCCCCTTGAATGTTGTGTACAGCAGTCGCAGTATTAGTGTCGAGTCAATCGGAATGTCTAGTAAGAGCTTCTCAAACAGTGACGTTCGCATTCGTCGATAAACAAGTAGGTGCCGTTAGTTATGAATCTCAAAATAGAAAGCGTGTTAATTCACAACATCGCGGGAAGCTATCCCTTACCTCATTTATGGGGTGTAAAGAGAAATTAAGTTTTTTTTTTTGCAACGACTGCGTAGACAATATATAAGCAAAAATACTTAAAAGTCTAAATTTAAAAAAATATTGTTTTTTTTTTAATTTTTAAACTTTTCTTTTACATTAAATAAAAATATTTCTAATTCATTTGAAAAAAATTGTGTTACTTAAATTTTTAATAGCATGTTTTTGTTGATTTTAAGGTCATATTTTGCGATTTTTCAGGTCATATTTTATGAGCATAAAACACGATTTTTAGGGCATATATCCGGTTGCCCTGATTATTATTATTATTCAAGGTAGAAAACTGATATTTGTTATGTGTTGTTGGTAATATGAAGTACATATTAAATTTCACAGTATAGTAAAAAGGGACGAGGCACCTTCCACACACTTCAACGTTACTCTATTACATATTTGCGAGAAAAAACTACAATTCATTAATGGAACATTAGTAAAAAACGAAAATTCGACCAGTTGTCATTGACTTTTGAACGTCTTTAGTAAGCTGACTTCTTGATAAAAACTGTTTAATTCACGACTTTATAACATCCAAACAACTATTTTTTAGCAGTCTATGCCATTTAAAACAAAAAATTAAATTTTTATAAAAAAACACAAATTCTGGTAGGTCCACCAATTTTGGTATAATTTGGGATGAGGAAAATTCGACCAGTTTTCATCAACTTTATAACATTTTTTTTGTGCTGATGTCTTAACAAAAATAATTAATTAATTATTACTTATTACTCAAGTGATCATATTTAAGCAGACCACGCCATTTACAAAAAAAATTAATATCACAAATTCAATTTTTTTTTGCACACAAATATTTTTTTCCAAATTTCGACGCAGAGACTATGTTTTTAGATAGCACTTCAATAATGCATTAATTTTATGTGAGTTTCTACACTTTTATAAGACGTTAAATATGACATAATTGTTCCATAAACCCCATATAGTTTATAAACTACAAAACAGCGAATTTTCGACTAGTTTTTTTTTTACTTTTTAACATCTTTTTTATGCTGATTTCTTGATGAAAACAATAAATTAATGACTGTATAGCACTCAAACGATCATATTTTAGCAGTTTATGCCATTTAAGACAAAAGAAATTTTTTATTAAAAAATCAAATTTTTGGCAAGGGGTTAACCTATATATTTTTTTGCACAAAAATATTTTTTTCCGAATTTCACCGCAGCGTCTTTGTTTTCAGATAGTGCTTCAAAAATGTAATGATTTGATATGAATTTTAAGTTCATTGCTATTTAGTATAAGAATCAGTTAAGGTTTATTTAATTTTTTAGACCTATTTTAATCGTTTAAATACAAAATAAATTGTGACTCTTTATAATTTGATTTAAACTCCTATCTAGAGACTTTTAAACCAGCTTTCAGTTCGTATATGTTTGGTTCTGGTAGGTGAACCAATTATAGTGTAATTTCGAAATAGCGAAAATTCGACCAGTTTTCATTGACTTTTAAATGTCTTTATTATGGGTATTTCTTTAAAAATACGATAAATTGTTTGCTTTATAATACTAAAACGATCATATTTAAGCAGTCTATGCCATTAAAAGCCCAACAAAAATTTTATCAAAAAATTAAAATTTTGGCAAGGGGTTAGTTAACTAACCTATTCTTTTTTTTGCACAAAAATATTTTTCTTCGAATTTCGACGCAACGGCTTGTTTGTTGGATAGTGTTTCAAAAATTTAATAATTTAATATGAGTTTCAGGTTTATTGTTATTTAGGATCAGAATAAAATCAGGTTTATTTAATTTTTTAGACCTATTTTTACCGTTTAAATACAAAACAAACTTCGACCCTTAATCATTTGATTTAAACTCATAACGAGAGACTTTGAAACTAGCTTTCAGTTGGTGTATGTTTGCTTCTGGTTGGTCAACCATTTTTGGTAAAATTTGGAAAAAGCGAAAATTCGACTTGTTATTATCAACCTTTCTTACACTGTTAAGTAGGAGTAAAGTAAAGTTGTTGGTAATTATATAAGAGTTGTCAATAGTTTTGCATGGTCTGTAATAGTTTCTACACTAAACTTTTATAAAAAGTTGAATATGACACAATTTTTTAATAGCGAAACAGCGAAATTTTGACCAGTTTTTTTTTTAATTTTTAATATATTTTTTATGCTGATTTCTTGATCGGTTATATAGAACCAGAAACAGAATAGAAAGTCGATTAAAAAAGAAACGATTCTAGTATCAATACCATTCGCAACAACTTCTGAAAATTTTTCCTGGGATGATATCAGGTTTTTTTCTTATTTTGTAGACCTATATTTACCGTTTAAATACAAAATAAACTTTGGCTTTTAATCGATTGATTTAATCTTGCATCGAGAAACCTTTAAACTATCTTTCAGTTGGTATATGTTTTCTTCTAATAAGTCCACCAGTTTTAGTATAATTTGGGATAAGCGAAAATTCGACCAGTTTTCGTTTACTTTTTAAAAATTTTTTATGCCGATTTCTCGACAAAAACGAGAAATGAACTGCTTTATTATACTTATACGAGCATATTTAAGCAATCTGTGCCATTAAAAATAAAACAAATATTTTATCAAAAATTCAAATTTTGGCAAGGGGGTTAACCTTCACTTTTTTTGCACAAAAATTTTTTTTCTTCGAATTTTCGACTCATTGGCTTTATATTTAGTTAGTGCTCCAAAAACGTAATAATTTAATATGAGTTTTAGATTCATTGCTATTAAGATCACAACCAGGATTTTTTTTATTTTGTAGACGTATATTAACCGTTTAAATACGAAATTAACTTCGACTGTTAATCAATTGATTAAATCTTGCATCGAGAGACCTTTAAACTATCTTTTAGTTGGTATATGTTTGCTTCTAATAGGTCAACCAGTTTGAGTATAATTTGGGATTATCAAAAATTCGACCAGTTTTAATTTACTTTTGAACATTTTTTTTATGCTGATTTCTTGACAAAAACGAAAAATTAACTGCTTTATTATACTCATACGAGCATATTTAAGAAACCTATGCAATTTTTGATAAAAAAAAAATTATATAAAATTCAAATTTTGGCAAGGGGTTAACCTATACTTTTTTTTGCACAAAAATATTGTTCTCCCAATTTCGCCGTACCGACTTTGTTTTTGAATTGTGCTTCAAAAATGTAATAATTTGATATGGGTTTAAGGTTCATTAATATTAAGGATCAGTGTAAAATAATGTTTCTATAATTTTTTAGATCCATTTTTACCATTTGAATACTGAAAAAACTTCTACTCCTAATCATTTGATTTAAACTTTTAACGAGAGACCTTTAAACTATCTTTCAGTTCGTATATGTTTCCTTCTAATAAGACCACCAGTTTTAGTATAATTTAGGATAAGCGAAAATTCGACCAGTTTTCGTTTTCTTTTGAAAACTTTTTTTATGCTTGACAAAAAGGAAAAACGAACTGCTTTATTATTCTCATATGAGCATATTTAAGAAATCTAAGCAATTTAAAAAAAAAGTTCTCCCAATTTCGGCCACATAGTTTAAATTCCGTTCAGGATTTGTTGATGTTGGTCTTTTCCGGAACTTTCTAGATGAGGAAAAAAGACATCTAGGGAGCATTTTTCAAACATTTTTTCTTATTGCTTAAGGAAAATTTAATGAATGAATATTTGAATAAACAATCTTCTATATGCCGATTTGCCCGGGAACTATTCTCTCAATGTTCTGTGAAAATACTGTTCAAGTAATTCATCCTACCGCAACAGTTTTCATATACATGTGCATGGAAAATACTATGTTCGGATGCGGCGTACTTGTAGTTGCGGTGTACCGGTCAAAATCTCAGTTCTGTACTGAGTTTGTCGTCATAATAAGTATGGCACCTGGTGGCCAAATTTTGAGGCTTTAAAAAAAACAATCATAGACAACAACCTTGACAACTACTACATAGCTTTTACACAGCTCTAAGCTGCAAATCGGAGTTGCCATGTAGTGTAATTTTTTCCAAAATGTGAATCATATAAAAGTCAGAAGACTAGATAGTATGCTAATAAGTACACTGGCTATATGTTCCGTTAAAAGTTTAAAAGCAAACCATGTCGGCAATCTTGCTTTAAATCGACTAAATTATATAATTTTTTCTTTCAAACTTCGTCAAGTTCTCGTGTAATCTAATTTGTATTTTCCTTTTTCTTGCATACTTTCTAATCTGAAAATAAGAATTTCATTTATACAAACGTTAATATTATCTATGCGATATCCACTAATTCTGAAGTGTCTGCTAAGGCCGAATAATAAATAAATGAAAGATAACCGATACCCGGTTCAAAGAAAACATTAATTAACAATTGTCACTTTTTTTCTAATACAATCACTACTAACTATGGATGCTAAACGGGATTGATAAAACATAAATCGTAGGATTCAGGATTTTATAAATCCCGATCCCGAAATCACGGGATTTTACGGGATTTCGGAATTTTTTTTAAAATATTTTGTTGTTGTTTGTAATTGATTTATAAAACATATGTTATTTCTGTTTTTTATTGTTTTAAGGAGATTTTTTAAAAGATTAAAACATCTAACACAGTACAACATATGTTTTTGGGACTCAATTCTGAGAACTGCACGATTTAACTGAATTTATACGTGCAGTTCTCAGAATTAAGTCCCAAAATAAATGAGCTGATAAATGTTGTACTGTGTAATGTTTCATCCGATAATCTCGAACGAATTTTATTCCCAACATAAGTAGCAGCCGCAAAGCATCTTTCACAATCCACACTTGAGGCTAAAATTGTATCTGGATTGCTATAAGCAGTTTCGCCGAAAAATCACGGGATTTATTTATCAAAACCCCGGGATTCGGGATTCATTAATCCCGAAAAATCCCGGGATTTCGTGTTTCGGGATTTCCCGTTGGCATCCCTACTACTAACCCACTTTGATAGTTCGCACAATAGACGACAGAGTGGTTTGCGGCTCAAATATTTGAGCGAGAGTTGCCACCTAATTCGCTTATTACAACTGCCAACTAAGGCGACATCTGTTGCAATTAGCTGAAACAAAAAAATTCTTGTAAAGATACTTACACAGAATAAACTGTACCAGAAACCCCCACCACAGAATAATATTATAACACAGAATAATATTAATCAGAATCCCCATCTCTCTCTTTGTTCTAAAAATGCGAAAAATTATTTGTAGAGGCGCTGTCTGTCACTGAGAGGTAACTGAGAGAATGAGTGAAAGTGAAATTTGAGTTTTTGGTATATTACCAGTAACGCGAATTGTGTTTTGTATTTCTAACAACAAACACATGTGCATTATACATAGTTTCTATCTTACCACCATATATTTACAATATATATGAGACCAAAGTCTATAAAATAGATGAAGAGAGAAAACAGATTGAGTGCTCCAAGTGCGCTTTGAGTGTTCCAAGTGCGCGTTTAGTACCATTAGCATACACGAGTCCCCCTGCAGGCAATTTTTGTCTACCAAAAAACGGGCTTCTGTTTATAATATTATTCTGTGCTGTACCAGATACCACCTCTCCCCCTATGTTTTAAAAATGCCAAAAATTATTTGTAGTGGCGTTGTGTTCACAAAGGGAACTGAGTGGATGGAAGTGAAATTTGGGTTATTCGGTTTATGTCTACAATAACATCTATTCCACAGCAAAAGTTCTACACTGCCAAAAAAAATCGAATAAAAATGCAACAATTTTAATATGTTTATTTAATTCCTTTTTAATATTTTTTTTCATTTATAATCTGCATTAAATATCAACAGAAAAAAACTCCAATTAAAACGTTAATTCAATTGAAAATGTTAACAATATGAACTGTTTATTTTTGTATGTTTAAATTTATCATAATAATTTTGCTCATTTACATATTTACACAACTAAAGGTACATCATCATTATCATCAACATCATCATAGCTACTCATATTTTTATATTTGTATGTATATGTAGATATTAAATATTCTCAATGTCAGTCAAAAACTTAATGTTATTAATTTAATTTGATTTAATATAATTATTGGCCAAATGTTATTTTCCATAATGTAGTAGTAGAAGATAAGGTTGTTAATGCAAGCGCAATGGCATTATATTCATTCATTCATACACACTTATCATACATCATTTTACTTGTATGATGCTCATTTATGGTTTTGGTTTTTCTGTGGTTGTTGTTTTTATTTTTTTGCTGAAGGAAACCTCTTAATTTGTTTAGATTACATTTCTTATTTTTTTTATATATAAATGTGTTTTTATAAAAAATACATATATTTGTTGTCCTTTATCCTTTTAAGTTAATAATTACTTTGCTTTCTTGCAAAAACGAGCTGTAGGAATTTAACAAATGCTTAATATTGGTCCAGAAAATTGTTTTTTTTTTCTTGTTAATATTTATAAAAAATTTTATCATTAAAGCGGGGGGATTTTTTCTTTTTTGTAATAGTTGTAGAACAAAACATACTAAATTGCTTATATAATACATAGTAAAAATGTTATGAATCGCTTAAAAATAAGTGAATGGTACAATGGTACATATGTCCTTTTTTGTAAAGTTTATTTTAAATATAAGAAAATTGTTGACATTTAAATATTGTCGCGAAGTTCTCATAACATTTTAGTGATCTAGATCAATACGAAGGTGATTGAAACCTAAAGAAATCAAAACAGAAACAAGACTCATTATTTTTATATGTTTTAATATTAACTTGGTAGAATTATGAGCTACGCTTAGCCATGTTCACTAGTATATTGGCAGCTACAACATGTAACACTTTACCATTGACACTGAACATCATTTCAGTGGTTGCAAATGGGAAAAGGCGCAATGATGAGCAACCTAAATGGCAAGCAACCACCGATGCGTCTTAGGGAGTAGGTAGCAGAAGATAACGAAGCACTACACAAAGGCTCTCATAGTGGCTTTGGCAGCTCAAAGAAACTAGAATCGGGCGCGGTGGACTAATAAGCCACTCTCCTTAAATAAAAAAAAAACTATTATATAGAAACACGAAGGAATCGAAAAAAGAAGAACATTTCCAAATGTTGACCACACCGCAAAGGTTATAAGGGCTTTGAAACAAGAATATACACCTGGAATGTCCGAACTCTCCAATACAATGATCCCTCTAATCAACTGGCGTATGTCCTCGACAAATACAAAGCTGACTTTACCGCCATGGAGGAAATGCGATGGACGCGACAGGAATGCACACGACGAAAGCACTGTATCATCATTTACAGCGGCCATGCAGAAAGACACGATTATGGATGTGGATTCAAAGTCGGCAAAAGACTTCGACATTTGGTCTCGTGGTTAAACCGTGTAAATGGCCGAATAGCGAAATATTTTTACATCATGATGAATTGTGTACACGCGCCGACGGAAGACAAAGATGAGGACATAAAAGATACATTCTTTGAGCGCCCGGAGGAAGCATATGACTGTTGCATTGCCCATGACATTAAAATTGTTCTCGGAGTTTTATATGCTAAAATAGGAAAGAAAGTTGCTCCTGGTTCAGCAGTCGGTAAATTCAGTCTACACAACAACACCTCCGACAACGGATGCAGTCTGGTAAGCTTCGGTAAGATACATGTTAGCCCAGCAGCGGAAAAGATGAGGCATTGTAAAAATGTGCCTGCAATCACGCCTTTAAAGGCAGTTTGTTGACATTCAAATACGCCTACCTTTTCCAGACATATATACAGGCCACAATTAGTCCTTCACTAAGCCTAAAAAAATTGCATACCCATGCACATTTCGCTTCTAAAATGAGACCTGCTAAATGGCCTATTACTAGGGTGAGAAAAAATCCGGCAGATATGCCTTTGTCCCTTCTTAAGACTGACCTGTGAGCAGCCCTACTGTGTAGCCCACAAAAATTACATAGATGAGCACAACTGACATGCAAACTTTCTTGCCTTAAACAGACCTATTAGTAGAGGGCAGAATTGACGCTCATAGCCGTGCACTCGTCGCCGATTAAAAGGGAAGATAAAATAGATGCTGTTGTTTATGAGAACCACAAGTATGCTATTTGTTGTACAAACAACTATATCATGTGATAGCCGAGTAGCTAGCATGTCTAACTATGAGTACTGAGTACTGAGTACTGAGGAGTACGAGTTCGATTCCTGCTGCTAGAGTTAAAAAAAATAGTTACTACAAATTGTAACAAAAATATTGTGTTAAAAATTAATAAAAAGTATGAAATCATTTAATATGAAAATAAGTGCCATGCTTTTTATTGCAGTTCTTCTATAAATGCTCTTTTGCATGCCTACAGGCTGGTCTGCAGTAGCAATGCCTCATAGAAGGCCCTTGTGTTTAGGACTCCAAGCTGGACTTATTAGGCATGCCTACTAAAACGCCTTCAATGAGAAAGGGAATTTGCAGGCCTTGCCTGCCTATGGCGCCCTTTGTTAATTTGAAATGAAGACTGCAATTGAAGGGTAGGCTTCTTTCTGACTGCCTTTGCAGGCCTGCAAGAGGGCATGCAAAGCCCCATTTTTTGCTGCTGGGAGTGAGTGGAATCAGACTGACTTATAAAGATACTCACAAGGTATTTACAAGCATAATCACGGCACTTTTTGCAATGCGATTGCCGGAACATTTCGATCGAAATTATTCGATCGCGAATGCCGTGATTAGGCCTCAGATTGATCACGCGGCAATCGGCAGGAATAGTTATGGACGTGCGTATGATTCGCAGTTAGAGAATATTGACTCGGAATACTACGTTTTTGCAGCCCAGGTATGCTAAAAACTTTCGTAACCAAACGCCAAGAAATCTAGACATCGCAAAGCTGAAAAAAAGTAAAAAATTAAAAATTGACTAATAGACAAAATGTATATCTTAATTAACCATGAATAACAATATGCGCCTCGTTTCGATCGGTGACATGCAATAAAGCCATAGGTAATAAAGCCAATCGAATGGGAAATAATGCCATATGACTTTATTACCACAGAAGGTGTAAAATAAAGCCATTATAGCATTATTTCACCTTTCGGTGGGCGGCACGCCCCCGCCGTAGTTTATTAGTTACCTAGATAGTCATTCCTTGTTTTTGGGGGGTGGGCGTCCGCCCACCTCCAATTCATCAACTTCATCGAGTGGAAAATATGGGCTTATGGTTTTATTACCTATGGCTTTATTGTACGGCGCCGTTTCGATCACATATTAAACGACGATATAGCTTTATAAATACTATTTTGGACGGGGGCGAAGGGTGCGCGGATCCAAAAAAATTTAATGTCCTCAAACTACAAAACTGGGGGGAGAAAACACAAACTCTATTTCGACCCTATCTACTGCACTCCACCGAGATAGCCAATGCCTACTGCAACCAACTCTCTAAATGACATCAAACAAACTTTAGGCCTGGTATATTTGCGATCGACCAGATATTTACACTACGACTAGTATTGATAAGCCCAAGATATAAAGATCGACAACTGCCTTCTGTTCAACGATTACAAAGCTGTACTGGACAGTCCGATACGACAGAAATTATTAGTTGCTATGGCTGAGGTTGGTATCCCCGCGAAGCTGAAACGACTTTGTGGGATGACACGAAGTATTCAGTGAAAATAGGCGAAAATCTGACAGAGCCATTTTCTACCATGCGAGACTTTAGACAAGGCGATAGTCTGTCATGCGGTTTCTTAATAATATCATAATGGAGATGATTATGCGGTAGGCTGCTGACAACACGACTGGTACCATATTTAATACAGGTCACAAGCCGCTAGCTGGTGTTGGTGCTGCGGTCGTTTTATGCATTGAGAAGATGATTTTTTTTAGCTTGGTTCAGTCTAATGTCAGCCTGAATTTCAAGAGAAGAGTATTGATCGCAAAGCGCCGCTAATATGCGCTAAGCAGGCGATTTAATAACATAGCCCCTTCTCGACATCGCAGAATCCTGGCTAATGACACGCCGCTCGCTTAATCCGATGATAAAGACATCATTCTCAAAGTACTGCGGGTGTTGTTACTGCGGTCTTTTCAAGCATTCAGACGTTGGTTTTTTCTAGCTTGGTTCAGTATAATGTCAGCCTGGAAATCAAAAGACGAGTATTGATCGCAAACCACTGCTAAAATGCGCTAAGCAAGCGATTTAATGACAAAACCCTCTCTCGACGAACAAAGATCCAACTCTACCAGATACTCATCCTACCTGTTTTGCTCTACAGCGCAGAATTCTGGCTAATGACATGCCACTCGCTTATACCGATGATATAGATATCATTGGCAATGGAATGCAGCTGTTGTTACTGCAGCCTTATAAAGCATTGAGATGTTGATTTTTTTAGCTCGGTTCAGTCTAATGTCGACCTGAATGTCAAGAGAAGAGTATTGATCGCAAACCACTGCTAATATGCGCTAAGTAAGCGATTTAATGGCAAAACCCTCTCTCGACGAACAAAGATCCAATTCTACTAGATAGTGATTCTACCTGTTTTGCTCTATAGCGCAGAATCCTGGCTAATGACATGCCGCTCGCTTATACCGATGATATATATATCATTGGCAATGGAATGCAGCTGTGTTACTGCAGCCTTTTAAAGCATTGAGATGTTGATTTTTATTAACTCGGTTCACTCTAATGTCGACCTGAATGCCAAGAGAAGAGTATTGATCGCAAACCGCTGCTAATATGCGCTAAGCAAGCGATTTAATAGCAAAGCCCCCTCTCGACGAACAAAGATCCAATTCTACTAGATAGTGATTCTACCTGTTTTGCTCTAAAGCGCAGAATGCTGGCAAGCTCGGAGTCTTCGAGCGAAAAAAATTCTTCTCAAAATTTTTGGACCCATCGTCTTTGACGGCGAGTTGCGTCGTCGAATGAACCATGAGCTGTATAACGACATCGAAGAAGTCAAGCGTGTATAGACATGTTGCAGGATGCAAATGCTCTAGCTCGAAAAGCCTTCGCAAAAAAATACTCGATGGGTGGGGGCAGGAGGGCCGTCCAAATCTTCGTTCGATGAACCAAGTGAAAGATCTGTCATTTAAACTTGGTGTGACGAACAATCTACAAAAAATTATTTCCCTTTACACCCCATGAGTGAGGTATGGGATAGCTATTTTAAATTCACAACAAACGGCACCTACTTGTTTATCGACGAATGCGAACGTCACTGATTGAGAAGCTTTTTCTAGACATGCGAATTGACTCGACACTTATACTGCGAAGTAGCTGTCGACAACATCCAGGGGCCGGCAATGAAAGACAAATGTAGATGAATGAAGAACGGGAATCAAACACGGGATATCGCGCATGGTAGTCGTGTTGTCTATCTATTCGTTATGGAAAGAGTCACAACGTAACAACGTCTGCAAATTATATAGCGAGATATCGTTGGCGATGTTGGCAAGATTTGTCGATAGTTGGACCTTCCGGGTAGAAAATATTTAAAAAACTACATGTCAGAGATAGTTCTTTAAAAGACTTTGACATTCAGTTATATTTGAATTGAAATTTAAAAAGTAAAGTTTTAAATGAACCACCCTTTAAAAAGCAATGTAACCAACAAAATCGATAGTCAAAACATGCATATGAAAATTTTGGGCTAGATACACTTTAAATTTAAAAAAAATTTTACGATTAAACGATATTGAAATTGACAATAATGCAAAAGGCAAATTAAGTTTTCTTTCGATATTGAAATATTGGTTTCCTTTTCACCTTCACTATGATACAATATTCTTAAACTTAACAAATATTTACATAATCAATTCCTAAACACGAAGCAACAAATGTGATATACATAACTAACAAATTATTGTCTTCTTAAACGATAAATTATATACAAATTAATATAATTGGTATAACATATAAAAATTTATTCTACTTATGATAAGCTTACACGATATTAAGAAGAGAAAGTAAATAATTACAAAATACAAAATTTATAACAAAATTTTTGTGTTTAAATCAAAAAAATATTGTTCTGGGATTTTTAAAGGGCAAGGAACAAATAAAACCCTTTTTTTTATATGGTTATCGGTGAGAATAACTTAAACTATATTGTAGTAAGGACAAAGCTTCATTTTACAAATACTGTTTTTGTTTTTGTAAGGAATAAAAATTTTATAAAAAATGTAACGAATTTAAAATATATTTTTTTTCGACATTAATAAGAGTACGAAAAATATGTCTAGTTTTAGTTGAGATTTATTATGAAAATTATTTGGAAATATAAGTAGTTGTTGTAGTAGTAGTAGTAGTTGTTTATAAAATTTGGTCGGGTTAGTTGCATTTTGTAGTAAATAAGTAAATTGTTTTATTTGGTTTTTGTTTTTATTCGGTGAGATTAAGTTTGAATGTATTTTATTTAATATGTATTTGATATTTGTTTATAAGTAAGTTGCATGTTATATTGGTTGTATGAAGGAGGGAGGGAGGGTATATACTGGATAGTGGCATAAGATATGTTATGTGGTATATATATTTTTGTATTATAGCAGAAGTATGCTTACAATGTACTGAGAAATATCCTTATCTGATCAAATCGAATCAATAGATCGACTATAAATCAGAACAAATAACGAAAGTGCAGAATGAACTACAAGTATTTTTACTTTTAAAACATGACAAAATATTATATTAGATAAAAACTGTTTATACCCTTCACCACGCTCATGAACAGAGTGAAGGGTATATAATTTTGTTCTTCCATTTGTAACGAGGCGTGGTAGATATGGCACTATATGTATATAAATGATTAGCATCGAAATCTGAGTCGATTTTAAGGTGAACGTCTGTCCGTCTGTCTGTCCCCGCGATTACAGCCGCAGTTTAAGAGATAACGAGCTGAAATTTGGATTGCAAGTTTCTGTCCTCAAAGCGGAAGTTAAGTTCTAAGATGAGCCCGATCTGTCAAAAACTACTACCACCTCCCATACAAACTCCCCCTTTTTGGGGTCTCTCCCTGCGATTATAGCCGTAGTTTAAGGGCAATCAAGCTGCAATTTTGTATGTGAGCTTCCCTACACTAAGAGGAGGTTGAGAAGTAAGATGAAACCTATCGGTCAAAAACTACTCCCACTTCCCATACAAAATCCCCCTTTTTGGGGGGTGTCCGTCTGTCAGTCCCTGCGATTACAGTAGTAATTTAAGAGCAATCAAGCTGAAATATTGTATGTAAAATACAATTGTATGTCAAAAACTACTCTTACCTCCCATACAAACTCTGCCTTTTTGGGGTCTGTCCTTGCGATTGCAGCCGTATTTTAAGAGATATATAGCTGACATTTTGTACGCAAGATTTAATCTCTAAGCGGAGGCTACTTTCTAAGATAAGCAATGCCGGTCAAAAAATACTCCCACCTCCCATTCACACTACCTTTTTGTGGTGTCCGCCTAACTGCCCCCGTGATTACAACCGTGGGTTAGGAAATATCGAGCTGAAATTTGATATGCAAGATTTAATCCTATAATAGGAGCTTACGTTGTAAGATGAGCAATATCGGACGAATACTTCTCCCACCTTCCATACAAACTCCCCCTTTTTGAGGGTGTCCGTCTGTATGTCCCTGTAGTTTATGCACTTTCGGGCTGAAATTTGGTATGTACGCTTCTGTCCAGAAGCAGTGGTTAAGTTCTAAGATAAGCAAGAACGGATTTAAACTGCTCCCACATACCACATCGGTAAATCGAAATAAATGTCAAACAAAAGAGCCTAAAACGTGACAAATTCCCCTATACTATACTTACTAACTTTAAATCGATATTAAATTATTATGGCATGTAACTTGACAAAACGAATGATGCAGAACTTCTTCTCTTTGAAGTTACTCTCACATGCAGTTCTCAGAATTGAGTCCCAAATCAATGAGCTGAAAAATTTTGTACTGTGTTAGTTTACTTCAAATAAATTTCAAGTAAATAAGTATTTTAAACCATTTGCAAGCATACTTCTGCCATATCCGTTCATATTCATATATTAGTATGTTGTCGTATTTATTTTGATACATTTTCATGTATATCTGAATGTTTAGTTGTATAGTTATATGTACATAGAGTTTAGTTATATGTATTTGTATTTTATAATTTTATGGTAGAGTATCATAAGGAATTATAATTGATTGTGTACGTGTTGTAAAGAACAATACGTATTATGTTGAAATAAAGTATAAATTGTATTTTCAATAGTTATTTATATCGATTCGCAAAATTTTAAACTATATTATCCTCTATTCATTAAATGCGTTGGTTTATGCCACCCACATAACCTATTAAAGGGGAATATTACACATTTTCACATATCGAAATCAGCGTTCGTTAGATTTGTTTTTTTTCTTCTCTGCTCTCAAGATCCCATTACATTTTAATCAGTTTATTTATTATTGTTGATTTTTTTTCTTCATTGATTTTAATCAGTGTTTTTTAATTATTGCTTGTGGCGCATATAGTATCAGTAGTTTATGTTGTTTGAAAGCATAAGTGGAAAGAGGGAGAGAGAGAGAGGGGGAGAGTGATTTTAAATATATATGTATAATGTACTTTTAATCAGATTATAATTTACATAGACAATTACACCATTTCCTTAAAGTAGTAGTGAACGACAATATATTCGGAGCGGCGGAAACATTAACAGAAATAACGCATATATTTTTTACTGTGGATCATCAAATGAAACGGGTAGTGGGTATGATTCCAAGTATAACATTTCATTTGTTTTGAAATACGTCATTAGCACTGTTAGTAAATTTTGATGCCATGGATTGTTGGATGTTACTGCGGCCTTTTCGAGCATTGAAAAGTAGTCTGCGGAAGTGGGTCTGGTGATAAATGAGGACAAAACCAAGTTATTTGTTTCAACGAACAAAGAGTCTACTCGTCTGGGACGCTGCGTGAACGTTGACAACTATAACTTTGAAGTGGTAGATGATTTTGTCTAACTTGGCTCCGCCGTAAACAAAAATAATAATGTCAGCCTGGAAATCAAAAGACGAGTATAGATCGCAAGCGATTTAATGACAAAGCGCTCTCTCGAAGAACGAAGATCCCACTCTACCAGACTCTGATCCTACCTGTCTTGCTCTACAGCGCAGAATCCTGGGTGAATGACACAAGCGGATCAATCTATTTTGGGAGTCTTCGAGAGGAAAATACTTCGCAAAATATTTGGACCCATCATCGTTATGGGCGAGTACCGTCGCCGAATGAATCATGAGCTGTATGAGCTGTACAACGACATCGACGTAGTCAAGTGCGCTCAAATAGACCGAATGTGCTGGCTTGGACACGTTGTACAAATGGACGAAAACGCTCCGGATCGAAAAGTCTTCGGCAATAAACTCTACGGGCGGCGCAGGAGGGGGCGACCAAAATTCCGATGGATGGACCAGGTAAAAGTGCTGTTAACTAAGTTTGGTGTGACGAACTATCTACGGAGCGCAAAAGACCAAAGCGCTTGGAAAACTTTTCCACGTGCGGCTACTGATGGATGAGTTTCTGTTGTTGCTGCCATTAAAGAAGTATAATACGTATCGTATAGGGGAATTTGTCACGGTTTAGGCTCTTTTGTTTGACATAACTTGAAAACCACTAATCTGATTTAGCTGAAACAAATTTAAAAAATTAGGAATTACAATTCCTTTAATCTGTTCATATAACGTTTCCCTACATAAGGTACAGTTTCTCTTTTCCATTCATCAAATGATTTTGAACTGGGTTTATTTTGTAGCAGTTACAATAAAACTGTTGTACTCTGTGGCGTATGATTTACGTGGAATAGTACTTATGATAATCATACGCCACTATATAATGAAATAACGTGACAAATTCCCCTTACGACACTTGCTAACTTAAAATCGATATTAAATTATTATGGCATGTAACTTGACAAAACGAATGATGCAGAACTTTTTCTTTTTAGGGCTACTTTCACGTGCAGTTCTCAGAATTGAGTCCCAAATCAATGAGCTGAAAAATGTTATACTATGTTATCTTCCAATGTAGGGGGTGACCGGCACAACTTTGCTTCTGTACCCTTCTTCTGATATTGTTGAAACTGCGACTGATAAATTTAGAATGTTTTTTTTTTAATAGAACAGTAACTATACGAGAGGTGAACAATCACACTTGAGCTCTTTCTTTGGGTATTTCCCTATATACGCTAAAACCATCTAAGTTATCCAAGTAAATATCAGTTAAAATTTCATCTTAATCAGATGGACGGTTTATAAGTCTATACGTAACACACAGATAACAAAACAATGCTTGGCTCTATGATGACGTATGTTTCTTTATACACGTCTCCATAGAGCCAAACATTGTTTTGTTATCTGTGTGTTACGTATAGACTCAGTAGGCACTCAATAACTCAACCATATCAAAAACCATTTCATACATAGAACATAGACATAACACAGTAATAAATACAATGTTTATGTTTGATTCGTATATTCTCTTTAAATGTCAATCCGATTGTGGTAAAAAGTCTGTCGTTAGGTTCATTGTGTACCGCAATTGTAAATTTTCAAATATTTTTCCAAAAAAGTGTTCTTGGTGTTTGTTTATCGTCAACTTATGTCCGATTGACAGCTTTTAACTCAATTCCTCTGGATATATCATTACATTATATATTGTCAAGTTCTGTTTAATTAAAATATTTATATTAAAATTTCACGAATTTATTGCGAACTCTCACTGCTGTCTTATGGAAATAGTGCATTGTTGTTTATCGCGCTGTATATATACAGAAATGTTTATACAAATTATTTTTCAATTATCTTATTTGAACTTATACCACCACCACTGATTGTAAAAATAAACTCAACTCAACGACGCATCATAATGAAAAATGCAATAAAAACACGAGTATACTAATAATGAAAACGTTAATCGATAAATATTTTCATATTTTTAATAATAAAATATGCAATTATTGACGCTATAACGAATCGCTGCTGTTTTAACTGTTGCTTTTTTTTTGTTGTTCTTTTTTGTTGTATCATGTTTGGGGTTTAATTTTGCTTTGCTTAATTTCATAGAAAAATAACAATATATGTATGTAAGTAAGTATTAATATATATACTTTTTTATGTTAGTATGTATACGATATAATATTCTGGTTTGGTTTTTGTTTTTCTCAACTACTATCACAATATGAAATGTCTTATGTTTTGTTGCAACATATTTTGTTTTTTTTTTCTGTTTGAGTTCTTAAAATGTAATCATAAAACTCCGGAAAGAGCCACCCACCCACTCTCCCAACTTACATAATTACACATTTTTTACGTGCCACCGAGCCATCGCCCTCGCTGAGAGCCATCGTTTTGGAACGCATCAAATTCAAATCAGTTCGTATGCTGGGCCTTCGTGCATTGGGCGTTACCACACCACAGGCATCGCTAAATCTTCGCTTGATGGAGAGAGCATTCTTTTTAGAACCCCCCGCCGATGAGTGGGGTGGCAGCGGTGAGGGTGCTCCAAATACGGTCACGACCCGCCGGTGATGATTAGGTGCCATTTCTAAAGGTAAATTGGATGCGGTGAACAGGGCATAGAATAAATCATCAATGCGGAAATTCTGTTTGGCCGAGCATTCAACAAACACACAGCAGTTGTCCTGGCCAGCAATGTAGCCCATAACTTCGTCGAGTTGCACAGTTCTGTGTTGAAAGAAAGGGAGTGGGAAGGAAATTAGAAAATATTGTGGTATGGTTTTTATTTGTTAGCGCAAATACCTTTGATCTTTGTCACATTTATTACCCGCCAGTACCATGGGTATTTTTGGCAGGGCTTTCTTTTTGAAGCCAGATCCTGGATTAAGGGCAGCCCATTTAGTTTCAAGGATGTTTTCTCTTAATCGTACGACCTCTTCGAATGATTCTCGAGAATCCATACTGAAGACCAAAATGAAGAGATCACCTGAAAATAACGTAAGGAAGTTAGTCATTAAATAATATTGTAACTTATAATTAAAAAGCCTAATAAATTCTTTAAGTTAACTGTGTCATAAAAGTTAAATATATCTAAGCTTACAAAGATAAACTTCTTAACTCGTATTTTTTATCTCGAGATATAAATTTATATGGAATTTTCATATCACGCTAAGACAAGACACAGTACAACATTTTTCAGCTCCCTGATTTGGAACTAAATTCTGAGAACTGCACATGAAAGTAGCCCCAAAAAGACGAAGTTCTGCATCATTCGTTTTGTCAATTTACATGCCATTATAATTTAATATCGATTTGAAGTAAGTTAGTATCGTATAGTGGAATTTGTCACGTTTTAGGCTCTTTTGTTTGACATACTAGAGAAACACTAGCCCGATTAGCTGAAACAAATTTAAAAAAGTTAAGAATTGCAATTCCTTTAATCTGTTCTTATAACGTTTCCCTGCATAAGCAACAGTTTCACCTTTCCATTCATAAAATGACAAATGCCCCTATGCGATACTTACTAACTTCAAATCGACATTAAGTTATTAAGCCATGTAACTTGACAAAACGAATGATGCAGAACTTTTTCTTTTTGGGGCTACTTTCATGTGCAGTTCTCAGAATTGAGTCCTAAAATAACATTTTTCAGCTCCCTGATTTGGAACTAAATTCTGAGAACTGCACATGAAAGTAGCCCCAAAAAGACGAAGTTCTGCATCATTCGTTTTGTCAATTTACATGCCATTATAATTTAATATCGATTTGAAGTAAGTTAGTATCGTATAGTGGAATTTGTCACGTTTTAGGCTCTTTTGTTTGACATACTAGAGAAACACTAGCCCGATTAGCTGAAACAAATTTAAAAAAGTTAAGAATTGCAATTCCTTTAATCTGTTCTTATAACGTTTCCCTGCATTAGCAACAGTTTCACCTTTCCATTCATAAAATGACAAATGCCCCTATGCGATACTTACTAACTTCAAATCGACATTAAGTTATTAAGCCATGTAACTTGACAAAACGAATGATGCAGAACTTTTTCTTTTTGGGGCTACTTTCATGTGCAGTTCTCAGAATTGAGTCCTAAAATAATGTGTTGTACTGTGAATTATAAGCCTATGCATTGCATATAGATATTAAGACAATGTGAGTTTTTTCATACATTTACATATTGGAAAACTCAGATGCTTTTTACAGTGGGACAGTCCATCAGGCTATAACTAAGACACGCTAGAAACGATCCAAGACCTCGTAGTAATAATCGATAAAAATGTCATTATAATTAGATGGACGGCAAAGAAACCTGTATGTAACACACAGACAACACAAGACAATGTGTTCTTCACACTTTTGCACTCACTCGTCAAACAGCAACACAGTGGAAAGTGTATTCAAGTCGTTCCCAAGGATAGGTGCACGACCATACTAAATAGATGCTGTCATGTAGGTGGCCGTCCATAGTGTCCGCATAATCATGCACGATTTGATGAGCGACAATGCCGGTCAAATTATCGTTGATGCCTATATAAGAGAACAATTCGCCCACATTTGATTTCATGTCTTTATTGTCCGTTACTTTGCTTTTTTATACCCTCATCCTATGGTGAGGAAAGTATACATATCATTCGATACGATCCAAAAGTGTAACACATAGAAGGAGTTACTTTAGACTCTAGGTTTCGTTGAACCAAATTCGATTCATGACTTTTCAAGTCGTTTGAGCCATGGCACGCACTATAGCTTTCGAAAGACATAACCAAACGTTTTGAAACTTTGCATGGGTTAATATTTCCCCAAAATTACCTACGGTATTGTAAATGGGCTACATGGCTACGGCCCTTCTGGTACCTCCCATACAAATATATCATTCCGCCCTAATCAAGTAATTATATCAATACACCCAACGGGAACGTGCCAGTATTTAGTAAAGTTATAGCAGCATAAAGTTTTGGAGAAAAAAGTCTAACCACGCCCCTTCTTGTACCTCCTACACAAATGTACCATTCATCCCACTTTTAAAATCGAGTAATAATATCAAAATACCCAAATTGTGTTTTTGGTAAAACTATAACTGGATAATGTTTTGGAGAAAAAACCAGAAGTCTAGTCACGCCTCATCTGGTACCTCCCATATCAATCTGGTGCCGCCCACTTAAGAAATCGATAAATGATAGCAATACACCCAGCGCGATCGTACCCAAATTCTTTTCTATATTAAGCTATAGCAAAATAAAGTTATGGAGAAAAACCAGCCACGCCCCTTCTGGTACATTCCATTCAAATATAGCATTCCGTCCATTTTAGAAATTGAGAAAAAATATCTATGCACCCAACGCGACCATGCTAAAATTTTGTTTTTAGTAAATCCATAGATACATACAGTTTTGGAGAAAAAAAACTGGAAGTCTAACCACGTCCCTTCTTGTACCTCCTACACAAATGTACCATTCATCCCACTTTTAAAATCGAGTAATAATATTAATATACCCAATGCAATTACTGCCCAAATTGTGTATTTAGTAAAGTATTAACTAGATTAAGTTTTGGAGAAAAAAGTAGGAGTCTAGCCACGCCTCATCTGGTACCTCCCATACCAATCTGGTACCGCCCACTTTTGAAATCGATAAATGATAGTAATACACCCAACGCGATCGTACCCAAATTCATTTCTATATTAAGCTATAGCAGGATAAAGTTATGGAGAAAAACTAGCCACGCCCCTTCTGGTACATTCCATTCAAATATATCATTCCGTCCATTTTAGAAATAGAGAAATAATATTAATGCACCCAACGCGACCATGCTAAAATTTTGTTTTTAGTAAAGCCATAGCAACATAAAGTTTTGGAGAAAAAAACTGAAAGTCTCACCACGCCCATTCTGGTCCCACCAATACAAGTCTACCATTTCGCCCTCTTCTAAAATCGAGTAATAATATCAAAATATCCAATGCAATTAGTGCCAAAATGGTGTATTTAGTAAAGCTATAACTAGACAATGTTTTGGAGAAAAAACTAGAAGTCTAGTCACGCCTCATCTGGTACCTCCCATATCAATTTGGTGCCGCCCACTTAAGAAATCGATAAATTATAGTAATACACCCAACGCGATCTTGCCCAAATTCAAGATTATACTAAGCTGTTGCAGGATAAAGTTTTGGAGAAAAAACTGACCACGCCTCTTCTGGTACCTCCCATACAAATATATCGTTCCGCCCAATTAAGAAATCGAGAAATAATGTCAATATACCCACGGCGATAAGGCCCATATTCTGTAATTAGTAAAGCTACAGCAGGATAAAGTTTAGGAGAAAAAAACTTGAAGTCTAACCACGCCCCTTCTGGTACTTCCTATTCAAATGTAACATTTCGCCCACTTCTAAAATCCAGTAATAATATCAATACATCTAACGCGACAGTGCTCAAATTTTGTATTTAGTAAAGCTATAGCAGTATAAAGATTTGGAGAACAAACTGGAAGCCTAACCACGCCCTTTCTGGAACCTCCTATGCAAATAAAAATATTAAATATTAATACATCCAACGCGATAGTGCACAAATTCTGTATTTAGTAAAGTTACAGCAGGATAAAGTTTCTGGGTCTTCCCATTCAAATGTACCATTCCGCCCTTTTTGGAAATCGAGTACTAATATAGTCACCAAACGCGCAAATTCTGTATTTTTTTAACCAATTTTTATGTTTTTACTGAGAGTGAGGGTACAAATAAGTCGTTTTTCCGGACTGAAAATTTCTTACTTGCTTTGTTGCCATTAATCAGTGCAGCAGCCAGCTTGAGAAATTTCAAGTCAGGGTCAAACCCTTTGGGGTATTACTATACTGACCTATGTACCTTTACCATAGCTTAGAATTTCTCACCACACAGACAATGACGACTCTATGAAAAATGCCCCAAATGGGGGGCGTGCCCCCACTGCATTCGTATTTTATAATGCCAGATTTGTTAAGAAGAATATTTTTTTTGGAGTATTTTTCATAATTTTTGGGGAAAATTTCGTTCTTTAGTTTTGGGTCATTTTTCATTTTTTTTCGTCCAATTTTATTTTGGGTAATTTTTCGTTTTTTTTGGCGGCATTTTTCATAGAGCCGACAATGACAACGAAAATGTTCTACAGTTTTATCATTGCAACCCATTATTTTTCCCTAGACCTTGTTGATTGAGATCAGATTGTCATCGTCGGAGTGTTTTGATGGCAAGTACATCTATTTTAAAATTTTGTCTTGAGGACAGCGTTGATGACAAAGTCGTGTTGGACGATACTTTCTAAGAAAATATTAGGTACACCAGCATCACAACTGGATGAACTACCTAAGATTCTATATGAAGCACTAACTTATGAATGCAATAAGTTCATGTATGTCTGTATGTTGTAGATAGCCTTTTTTTAATTTTGATTTATGATATTGATATTTTGATGATATTGTTTTTCCGAATATCATGAAACTATAGTGGGATTCATGAAACTGCTGATTGTTCCCAAGTACTGAAAACATTCAACAGTTTAAATTTTAACACAGAGTACGTATTGGCTCGCTCTTTTCGGCTCCCGGCTCGCGAGCCAGGAGCATCAAAACTACGAAAGAGCTCTTGGCTCGCGAGCTAAGAGCTACAAAATTTCAAATGAGCTCTCGGCTCGCGAGCCAAGAACCCAAACAAAGAGCTGGCTCGCGAGCTAAGAGCCAAAAGCCCAAAAGAGCTGGCTCGCGAGCTAAGAGCCAAGAGCCCAAAAAGAGCTGGCTCGCGAGCCAGGAGCCAAGAGCCCAAAAAGAGCCAGCTCGCGAGCCAAGAGCCAAGAGCCCAAAAAGAGCTGGCTCGCGAGCCAGGAGCCAAGAGCTCAAAAAAGAGCCACTTGAAATTTTGTGGCGAAAAGTACATTAAAAGTACTTTTTGGTACAAAAGTGTACTCTGGTACAAAAAAAGTACTTTGTGTCAAAAAGTACGTTAAAAGTACTTTTGGTACAAAAAGTACTTTGTGCTGAAAAGTACAAAAAAGTACTTTTTGGTACAAAAGTGTACTCTGGTACAAAAAAGTACTTTGTGTCAAAAAGTACGTTAAAAGTACTTTTGGTACAACAAATTACTTTGTGCTGAAAAGTACATTAAAAGTACTTTTTGGTACAAAAGTGTACTCTGGTACAAAAAAAGTACTTTGTGTCGAAAAGTACGTTAAAAGTACTTTTGGTACAAAAAAAGTACTTTGTGCTGAAAAGTACATTAAAAGTACTTTTTGGTACAAAAGTGTACTCTGGTACAAAAAAAGTACTTTGTGTCAAAAAGTACGTTAAAAGTACTTTTGGTACCAAAAGTACTTTGTGCTGAAAAGTACAAAAAAAGTACTTTTTGGTACAAAAGTGTACTCTGGTACAAAAAAAGTACTTTGTGTCGAAAAGTGCGTTAAAAGTACTTTTGGTACAAAAAAGTACTTTGTGCTGAAAAGTACATTAAAAGTACTTTTTGGTACAAAATGGTACTCTGGTACAAAAAAAGTACTTTGTGTCAAAAAGTACGTTAAAAGTACTTTTGGTACAAAAAGTACTTTGTGCTGAAAAGTACAAAAAAAGTACTTTTTGGTACAAAAGTGTACTCTGGTACAAAAAAAGTACTTTGTGTCAAAAAGTACGTTAAAAGTACTTTTGGTACAAAAAGTACTTTGTGCTGGAAAGTACAAAAAAAGTACTTTTTGGTACAAAAGTGTACTCTGGTACAAAAAAAGTACTTTGTGTCAAAATGTACGTTAAAAGTACTTTTGGTACAAAAAAGTAATTTGTGCTGAAAAGTACATTAGTGGTACTTTTTGGTACAAAAGTGTACTCTGGTACAAAAAAAGTACTTTGTGTCAAAAAGTACGTTAAAAGTACTTTTGGTGCAACAAAGTACTTTGTGCTGAAAAGTACATTAAAAGTACTTTTTGGTACAAAAGTGTACTCTGGTACAAAAAACGTACTTTGTGTCGAAAAGTGCGTTAAAAGTACTTTTGGTACAAAAAAAGTACTTTGTGCTGAAAAGTACATTAAAAGTACTTTTTGGTACAAAAGTGTACTCTGTTACAAAAAAAGTACTTTGTGTCAAAAAGTACGTTAAAAGTACTTTTGGTACAAAAAGTACTTTGTGCTAAAAAGCACAAAAAAAGTACTTTTTGGTACAAAAGTGTACTCTGGTACAAAAAAAGTACTTTGTGTCAAAATGTACGTTAAAAGTACTTTTGGTACAAAAAAGTACTTTGTGCTGAAAAGTACATTAAAAGTACTTTTTGGTACAAAAGTGTACTCTGGTACAAAAAAGTACTTTGTGTCAAAAAGTACGTTAAAAGTACTTTTGGTACAACAAAGTACCTTGTGCCAAAAAGTACATTAAAGTTCTTTTGGTACAAAAAAGTACTTTGTGCAACAGAAAATTTTTTTTGGGCCATAACTTTGGTACTTTGCTCAAGAGCCAAGAGCTCGCTGGCTCTTTTTGGGCTCTTGGCTCCTGGCTCTTAGCTCGCGAGCCAGCTCTTTTTGGGCTCTTGGCTCTTAGCTCTTAGCTCGCGAGCCAGCTCTTTTTGGGCTCTTGGCTCCTGGCTCGCGAGCCAGCTCTTTTTGGGCTCTTGGCTCTTAGCTCGCGAGCCAGCTCTTTATTTGGGCTCTTGGCTCGCGAGCCGAGAGCTCATTTGAAATGTTGTGGCTCTTGGCTCGCGAGCTGAGAGCTCATTTAAAATTTTGTAGCTCTTGGCTCGCGAGCCAGCTCTTTATTTGGGCTCTTGGCTCGCGAGCCGAGAGCTCGATTGAAATTTTGTGGCTTCCGGCTCGCGAGCTGTGAGCTCATTTGAAATTTTGTAGCTCTCGGCTCGCGAGCCAGCTCTTTTTTTGGGCTCTTGGCTCGCGAGCCGAGAGCTCGTCTAAAATTTGTGGCTCCTAGCTCGCGTGCTAAGAGCCAATTTTCAGGAAAAGAGCGGCTCGCGAGCGAGCCAATACGAACCCTGTTTTAAAATAATCAGATAAATGGTAATCAAAATAAACCTATAGGTTACACATAGATATCAAGACAATGAGTGTTTCAAATGCATAACATTTACATGGACTGTCTAGGAGCCTTATTATGTTCGTCTGTGCGTTTTAGCCGCTCTCTGAAATGCCTATATGTGATACTTTCTTGTGTGTTTTCTTCTTGCGTTTCCTATTTGTTACTTCTTGATTGATTATATTTGACATTACTCTCTTTTTCAATATAATGCTTAACATCCTAAGCCGCTGAGCATTCTGATAACTGTTAATAAAATACGTTCAATTAAAAAAACAAACCGTCGCTTTAGTAAATCATAAACTTAATTAAACACTTTGGCAGATGAGTAATTGCTTGTGTTTATTGCCTGTCATATGGCCATTAAGATGTATCTCATCTATATAGTTTAACTTGCCTTTTTCGCCTTGCCTAAGAGATTTTTATGGCCTGTGCAGGCCTTTAACGAAAACACAATCAACAATTCGTAATATCATCTACAAAAGCTAATCTCGTTGTGTAGACACGTAATAAGAAAAGCCATATGGACATCTGTTTGCAGCCGTTATTTTTTGTGTGTTTATTTTATTTTTCCAACGAACGTGTATAGTATGTTTGTAATAGGGTTTCCAACTAGAGTTAAAATGTGGAGTTTAATGTAGAAAGAAGTTTTTAACAAAGATTTCTCTCATATGAATGCTTGTCAAGTTATTCGAATCTATACACTTAAAAAGGAATTTTCATTATGTTATAGGATTCTGAGGCTGGCTGAATCCGAATTAGCTATCCAAACTGTATGGCATTATGAGAATATTATGCTGCTAATAAACTTCTTTCAAACAAACTGACTAAAAACAAATATCACTTTTCACTTATACTGAAGAGTTGACATTTTGTTACAAACGTAAGACTAATTAAGAAGGAGCACATATGAATGAAATGAACACTATAAAAACAAACAAAACCTATATAATATTTTTATTTCTCTGTAAATAGTTTTTATGCTCGAAAGCAAATATAAATGGGAACAATAAACTTAAAACAAAAGCTTCTCGCGTTGTTGTGCATTAACACGCTTTATCGTAGTAGATTCACAACTAACGGCACCTACATGTTTATCAAGGAATGCGAACGTTACTGTTTGAGAAGCTTTTACTAGATATGCCGATTGACATTATACTGCGACGTTGCTGTCGACAACATCGAGGGGGCCGGCAATGAAAGAAAAGGGTAGATGACTGGAGGCGGGAATCGAACCAGGTATCTCCCGCTTGGTAATCGCGTGTTTTAACCACCATGCCACGGCCGGTCCTGGGTACTATAGATATGTGTTACACTACTGTATCCGATAAGCGTCAAGGTATATCGCATAAAAATACTGGTGTAACGGCTCAACATCTATTTATTAAATTTAATAAATATTTTGGAAAAACAAAAAAATTTTATCATCAAATGTCTTGTCCCCTGAAAATTGAAAACTATACAAATCTGCAAACCCTATTTCTTACATCATACAACTTTTTGGTTACTGTGCAATGATTTCTGCTATTGTCACCAAAACACAAATATATACAAGAGTATATCTAAAAAAAACACATTCCCTTCGATGTCTTAAAGTGCTATGATCTTTAGTAAGTACACTTAGGTACGAGAGTTGTATGAAGAGAAGTAGTAGATAGTAGTAGTAGAGTCTTAGATTTAGGTAAAGTTGTTACAACAATACCAATGGATTTTACGTCGCCCTGTTCCAAGAACCCGAAGTCAGAATCAGAGACAGCGTTTCGGACATTTCATATTATGAATCAAAATCGTAACTGTTTCTTTTTGAAAATATCTCTCATTTGAGTACCGGCACTTGAGGAGATAGCTGTATGGCTTATAAGAGATGATTATTTAAACCGATTTGTTTACTTTTTTATTTTATCTATATAATATTATTTTGTTTGTTAGGTAATCTTCTAAACTAAACATCCGATATTACAATTTCAGTATGCATTAATGATTTAGTCTCATAACACCATAGTGACTCAAGAATGTTACTGAAAGTTCCAAGAGCGTCAATGCACTTGAGTGGTAGGGTCTTTATTTTGACAGTCGCCGATGTTTGATAACCGTAACAATAAGATAAGTAGTCTTTTAATAAATACATGTGTGAGTTCTTCAATTAAATAAACAATGTGCTTTTGCAAGACATGAGTCTACACAAACATGTATAAAGTGTGATTCATTTAGAGGATTTTTTATCATTTATATATTTTTACAGATCATGTGTGACTGATGCCAACCTGACACCTTATAATGATTCAATATTGTACGGCAATTAGTTATGGAAAGACTCACTCTGCTGCAACGTCTACTAATTTTTTAGCTGAAGTAAACAAATCAGCGATCTGCGAAAAATGTTCTTCGTGCGCTTTGCACAAGTAGTCGTGTTCAAAATGTATCTCCCTAGAGTGTAGCTGAATACCGTGACCAATTGATTCGTAGCCATGCGCAAACAACTAGACGAACAACTAACTCGTATCCGAATTGATGTCGCCAGACGTTAATTTGTGTCTAATATTTGTCAATGATATGTGCACAATATCTCACAATATCTAAATTGTAATACTGGTCAAAGGAATCATATTAATAAGTCAAACAGATAGGAATGTCTCTTCTTCTTCCTCGTATTCTTCTTATTTGGCAGCAGCGACAGAAACACGTAGAAAATAATTCCAAACGCTTCGGTCTTTTCCGATCCGTAGTTAGTTCGTCACACCAAGTTTGGTTAACAGTTCCTGCAACTGGTCCATTCAACGAAGTCTTGCCATCTATAGAATTGATTGCCTAAGACTTTTCGAGGTGTAGCATTTTCATCCACACATACTAGCACCTGCTTTCGTTCTATTTGAACGCGCCGACGGTAGTCGCCGTTAACGATGGTGGGTCCAAATATTTTGCAAAGTAATTTTCTCTCGAAGCCTACCAGAATAGATTGATCTGCTTGTCTCATTTCCATGGATTCTGTGCTATAGAGCAATACAGGTACGATCAGTGTCTGGTAGAGTTGGATCCTTGTTTGTCAAGAGAGGGCTTTGTTATTAAATCGCTTGCTAAGCGTTAGAAACGGATTGCGATCAATATTAGTATTTAGATTTCCAGGCTGACATTATGGCTCAGTTAGATTTTTGCCATATTTCACTGAAAACTTCGTGTCATTGTAATCGCTAAACCGATGGGATGTGTCGATTTGCATTTCTTGGATCTTCTCCGGATTTGTTGCGTGAATAACTGGTGGGTCATGGATTTGCCAGGTATAAAGCCACACTGATGAGGTCCAGTCAGGTTCACTAAGATGTGCTTAAGTCGTTCACATAACACTCGTGACAGAACTTTGTATAAGATGGGTAAAATAATGATGCCGCGATAGTTGGTAACACACTTGGATCGCCCTTCTTAAGAACTGGACATAAAACATTCAGACTCTAATCATCGAGCATGCATTTCATTAGCCAAATCGGGTTTATAAGCTGGTGCATGCATGTTGCCACCTCATGGCGGTCGGCCATAAAGAGCTCTATAGGCAGTCCATCCTCGTTATGGCTTGGTGGTGGACAATCTACTCTATCGTCCATGATTGCCACAATTTCGTCACTTATGGTGCCTTTGGAAGAGAGCCTTGCACGAAATTGTTCACACCATATTTCCATCTTTGTCCTTACAGGTGGGAATCCCTGTTCCAAAACCTATGATTTTTATTTATTTTTATCTGCAGCTAGTTGGTGATCCGCGCATCACGCTCACTTCTATACTGAGTTAGACATTCTTTCCATCGATTGTCACGTGACTAATCTGTTTTTTTAATCTTTTGATCAGGGGATATCGGGGTTGCCTTGTGGATATCTCGCGGGAATATGGTACAATTTACTACCATGTTTCTTGTCGACGCAGAACTAGCCAGTCTGAATCCGATAACGCAGGTGTTTTTGTACAGACTACATTTTTAAACCGCAGAACCAAGGGCATCGTCCCTACCTCTTTAAACAAAAAAATCTCCCAGCACAATTTTATTGTCATGGCCAGTGCAGCGGTCATATATTTCCTCCAGGTACTCTTATAATTCATCTTTAATGTCCTAGTTTTTATCTTCTGTCGGGACGTGTACATTTCGCTTTGATGCGGATTGTGGTTATTTGGTAACTTATATGATTAAACCGGGAGACCAGGTGTCGAAGTATCATGCCGACTATCGATCCGCATTCAAATTCTTGTGTTTTTGCATGGCATGGAATGAACATATTTTACATATCACAGTAATTATATATATTCAACTTAAAAAACTGCCCCTCGTATTTTTCTCTCCACCCAAACTTAACAAATCGTAAATCTAACACAATGTAACTACCATCAATTAACATATTTGTGTGTATGGTTGCCGATGTAACCAGTATTGCCATTGCGGAAAAAAAGCTATAACATAAAAATCACATTAATGTAAATAAGACAATATGGAGAGCTACTGGTGAGATTTTCTTATACTGTTAATATGCTGACCGCCAATACCATGGGAGAAACGATGTGTGTTTGTGGTAATAAACTAGTTATGTAGACAAAAATATGATTAATACGATTATAAACAAAAAAAAGTTAGGTATGGTCTTAAATCTTAGTATGTACTTTGAACAAATAAAACATCACTATTGGTGTACAAGGATTTAAAAAAAAAAACGATAATTAAAGATTTTATCATTCATATAAGCGAAACAACTTTTTACGTAATTAGTTTGTTTGTAAAAACTATATTTCGCTACTCCAAAAACAATCTGTAGTTTTAATTATATGGACAAATTTGATTTTAGATTTTTTATTTAGTATAAAATTTATGTATTTTGACTATCTTTTCTTCATATTATCCACGAATGAACAAGATTTATGCCTTGTTGATGTATTTGCACATCTTCTCATAAAGTAATGCTTTCCTTATAGGCTAAAATCCACTTTTCAATAATCTTTCATAATATTTGAGAAGGCTGTAGTAACATTCATCGGTATATGAGTAATGATGTCTACATTATCATCATATGACTATATCAGTCACGTTTACCAAAGATTTCCTTATGATAATGTAAAAAAGTATGTTAATAGAATGTCGCATGAGAGGTCTACCGAGTTGTATTAAGACAGACGCCCTGTTACGTTTTTACCGTATGAGTCTACCTTCACAGATGTATTAAATTCAAAAGACTTTTAAGTAATAACTATCTACAATCCTTATAGCTTAATATGGCATTATTACCCCACTGTGTCAACTCTGACTTAAAACTAAAACGTTATTTCCCTTAACACCCATGAAGGAGGTATGGGATAGCTTCTCGCGTTGTTGTGAATTAACATGCTTTCTATTATAGATCCTCAACAAACGGCACCTACTTGTTTATCGACGAATGCGAACATCACTGTTTAAGAAGCTTCTACTAGATATGCCGATTGACTCGACACTTATACTGTGAAGTTGTTGTCGACAACATCGAAGGGTGCCTGCAATGAAAGACAAATGTAGATGATTGGAGCCGGGAATCGAACCACGAACCTTCCTCCATTGTTTGTTTTTCAAAAAATCGTGTTGGTGTAAAAATATTGGAGTATCCATAAAAAAATGTTTCGATGTGATGGGGCCAAGTCATTTGAGGATTTTTTTAGTTTCGGTATAAACTTCAAAAATAGCTGGGTACGAAGGTGGCACCAGACGATGACCTTAGAAATGTTGCACTGTGTTATCTTATGATCATATAAATCATAAAAAGTGGTTGAAGATGTCGCATGATAGACTACCTCATTGTCTTAAGGCGGTCGCCTGCTACGTTTCACCGTATCAGGCTGCCTTCATGGACATATTCAACAATTTTTCAGTCTTTTCAGTAGTTACTATCTACCATGCTTATAACTTAATATGGCAATATTCCCCCACTGTGACAACTCTGACTAAGTAACATAATATTTGCTCAGCTAAGTGGGAGGTCCACATTTGTGCTCCATAAATGTCTGTGTTTATATTTAGGCCAAAGCGCCTATACTTTCACACAAAGTCGCTCGCACACACACACAAATTACGTTTTCTTGCTCTTTTATTTATTGCCCTACTGTAGGTTAGCACTCCTATACATTCCATTGAGTTTGTCATCAATTCAGTTTCCGTTACGGTGTGTGTGTGTGTGTGTCTGCCTTTCCACATAGCTGTGTATTGTCTTTCCATCCCATTTCCATTGGGTTACCTTAGTGATTGTCTTTATTTCTTGTTGTCATTTTTGTTCTCTTTCCTGCCGGTATTTGCCGAAGTGCTGCTGGTTGGTTTGTTCGTCGTTGTGTAAAAAAAGAAGGAAATGCTTATGTTATCAAAAAATTTTAAATTTGCTTTATTTGATATTTCAGTGATTTGTATCATCTAATGTTGCCAAAAACGATTTCCTTGTGGTTGTGATGCTCCAAGTAATGGAATGGAATGGTGTGGCAAACGGAAGACACAAACATTGAAGATTTATTATTAACAACCCTAACGGGGGATGTTTTGCATGATATCAAGGTGAAATGTTAATGCTGTTGCTTTGTTACGCGATTAGTCAAATAAGGGACGTATCGCATTTGATATTAAAATGAATCCTTTTGCTGTAAAGGATAAATCGTGAAATTATGCTGAATTTGTATAAAAAATTCCATTTAAATGAAATTTATTTAGGAAAGTGTAAAATTGTTTGGGCATCAACGATTTGTTGCAAGTAGCAAAATTATAAAGGGGAAAGGTTTAGAAATACAGCACATGATGTAGGTGTAAATGTAAAGGTGTAGTAAAGTAATCATTTTAAAATGTTAATTGCACTTATAGCAGTGTTTGTCTATTAACCTTTATTGGAAAATGTCGAACAAGGAAATTAATACTTTGCTTAATCATCGAATAAGGTGTTATGATACAATGTAAGCTAAAACATTTCTGTTTTTCACAACGTACGCGTGGGTAAGTTTAACATTTGCTTACTACCCACAATTTTCATATGTAAATGCTTTGTGCCACATGTTACACATTTTTTGTGCTTGTTTGATACAGAGAGTTTCCTTTCAGATGCCACTTGTACTAAATTGTTTGGTAGCAAACCTAAAGAGGTTGCAAAAAGTGTAGGCAGTTTTTGGTGTTAACCCGTAAGGCGATTATATCCACCTACTTCAATCTACTAAGCCAATGACATCCGTTTTAAGGAGGAGAGATTATCCATTAATATCCATACCTTGCCCACATTTGAACATAAGTAAATAGACATCTTCTGCAGACAGCATAATCATATCACTTACTTATAAAGCATACGTCTAATGTATCACTGATGATTAATGGCGAAATTTCATAAATCGCAACGACAATGTGTTAAAGTGTTATTCTAAATTTAGCACAGTAAAGTGACAGCTTGGTTGAAAGATGACATATGATGTCGGTGTAATATTTCACAAGAACATAATATGCAAAATTGAATGTTATACATTGGGGTGGGTCGATTTACATAATGCAATAAAGATGACAAATAATGGGGATTGAAGGTGCACTCGGCACTAGCATTAGAGGGGATTGAAGGTGCACTCGGTACTAGCATTAGTGTTGCTCTAGTTGTTATTAGATGGGTAGTTTTCTAATTTCAGTTTTCTGATCGTTATTCGCTTGGGAATATTTAGAATCTCTCTGCGGAGGTCCACGAGCATGTGGAATGTCCGAACTCTATACAGAGATGGTGTCTCTATCCAACTGGCGGATCTTCTTGACAAATACAAGACTGACATCATCGCTATACAGGAAATGAGATGGACGGGACACACGACGAAAGAACTGTGACATTATTTACAACCTCCATACAAAAAGACACCAATTAGGATGTGGAACCATAGTCGGAGACTTCAACATCTGGTCTCTCGGTTTTACTCTGTAAGTGACCGAATGGACGCTATTCGCATTAAGACGAAATGTTTTTACATCACGTTGATTTGTGTGCACGCTCCGACTGAAGTCAAATACGAGGACATTAAAGATGTATTCTATGAGCGCCTGGAAGAAATTGTTGACCGCTGTGCATGACATTAACATTTTTTCTGGACGATCGTAATGCTTAAATAGGTGGGGTTGTTGTTGTTGTAACAGCTGGAAAAAGTAGCTGGGGTGATAATTCTTTATACCGATTTTTCAATTTAAGGGCACTCGATCGGGCAAATAATCCGATTCTCTTATGACCGCTGTTGGAAACTTTGTTTTGTTCCTTTGTAGACAGCAAGGTTTGTGTCAAGGATTGTTAGGTGTTTTTGTTGTGAGTTTTAACCGTCAAATGTCAGCATAGATGGCGCCATCTGGTTCTTGTTGATTTATTTTGTAAGGTTGATAAATAATATTCTTTATTCTTGGTCCTTGCGCAATCTGGAGTATCTAGAACAGTGATGTCCAGCTCATAGCACAATTGTGCAGACTAACACATAAACAAAGTCACAGAATGCGTAGTGAAAACACGTAAGCGGACGTATGCATCTTTTGTTGTTAATAAAATAGAAATTAATTGAATTACTACTTTATTTGTTTGAAAAATATTTGAAAATTTATTAAAAATTGTGCTATTTTTGGACACCACTGATCTAGAATGAGTTTTGTTGGCTGGAGGACTCGAAAGTATTTGAAAATTAATTTTTCATCGATGTTGATTTGGCCTGTGCACCTGCCGGAAATCGAACCCGGCACCTTTGGATTGCTAATCTACGTCGCTTCCACTGAGCTATTGAAGGATAGATACTCTTGGTTTAGCAGTCAGGAAATTCAGCCTACAAAACAACAACTCCGATAACGGATTCAGTCATACTGGTTACC
Source organism: Muscina levida (assembly GCA_964034835.1). NCBI lineage: Eukaryota > Metazoa > Arthropoda > Insecta > Diptera > Muscidae > Muscina > Muscina levida. The sequence continues at coordinate 28,061,665 of OZ035883.1, read as the reverse complement.
TTCGCTTCAGCAAGAAACATGGTAGTGAGTGGAACCAGATCCTAGGAAGATATATACAAGGCAACATGAATATCCCCCAATCAAAAAACGAAAAAAAACCAAGATTGATCACGTGGTAACAGATGGAAGACATGTCTTCAGCGTATGAACGTGCATGAGATGCGTGGTGAAAATATTAACTCAGATCTCATAGTAGTTTCAGCCAAGGTACGATTAAGTCTTGCTGAAACCGCTTCCAGCCATACGCCAAGGCAACTAGGCATCACAAACATGCATACCACCGAGTTAGCCAATGCCTACTCCAACCAACTTTCTTAATTATTGCAAGCAAACTCCCCTTATGTTGATGTTCCCGATACATAGTGGCCGTACTAGGATATTAAAAACTAACACAGTACAACAAATGATTTTGGGACTCAATTCTGAGAACTGCACGTGAAAGTAGCCCCAAAAAGTATAAGTTCTGCATCATTCGTTTTGTCAAGTTACATGACATAATAATTTAATATCAATTTGAAGTTAGTAAGGGGAATTTGTCACGTTTTAGGCTCTTTTGTTTCAGTTTAATCGGACTGGTGGTTCTCGAGTAATGTTAAACAAAAGAGCCTAGAGATACTTACTAACTTAAAATCGATATTAAATTATTATAGCATGCAACTTGACAAAACGAATGATGCAGATCTTCTTATTTTTGGGGCTACTTTTACGTGCGTACAGGGATCCCCAGTGGTAAGCACAAAGATAGAAATCTGCTGACAGTCACGCAAAGTGTACTGCAAATAAGAAGAGAACATTCTCATACCCTGGTCGTTTACGAAGGCACCATAAGTGACAAAATCATACCAAACATAAACGATGGAGTAGTCCACCAGAGAGCCCCAACGAGATAAGCATGGCAATTGCACGGCTTAAAGACAATAAAGCTGCGGGAACCAATGGACTGCCGGAAAAAATTTTTTAGGCGGCGATGAACTGACAACGTGCATGCACCAGCTTATAAACATAATTTGACTAATGTAATGCATTCCCGATGACTGGAATCTGAGTGTTCTATGACCTGTGTTTAATCAGGCGAAAAAACCCTCTTTAACAGAAAAGAAAGAGCCAGGATAACGAAAATTACAGGGATAGAGGTGAAGCCCGAAAGTTCTACCAAAAGGTAAAGAGCAAAGGTTTTGAAAGAGGAAATTTATAGTGTGCTGTAAAAATGGAGGAAATACTTTCTTTCTCTCTTTCCTTACCTAAAGGCAGCATAAGTGAAGGAATCACGGCAATCATCGACGATTTATTAAATTGTCCACCACCCAGCAAAACAAGATCAGCACGACAATTGCACGGCTAAAAAATACTAAAGCTGAGGATGACGATGGGCAGAGCTTTTTAAGGCCTGCAGCGATGAGTTGGCAACATTCATCAACCGGCTGATAAACACGATTTGGCTTAAGGAATGTAAGCCTGATGATAGGGGTCTAGTGTTTCTGAGCTATTTTCTACCAAGTGAGGCTTTAGGCAAGGCGATAGTCTGTCCTGCGATCTCTATAACATCGTTATGGAGATGATCATGCGGAAGGTTTCAGTAAACAGGAATGCTACTATCTTCAACAAAAGTCGCATAATGCTCGCGTATGCCGATGATACAGATATCATTAGCCGTGGATTGCGGGATGTTACTGCGGCTTTTTCGAGCATTGAAAAGCAATCGGTTAAAGTGGGTCTAATGATAAATGTGGACAAAACCAAGTTATTTGTTTTAACGAACAAAGAGTCCACTCATCTGGGACGCTGCATCCCAACACGGTGACCAGTTGGCGTTGCAGACAATTGTCCAAAAAATAATTTAAAGGTGTATTTTGCATTTCAAGATGTTAACAGTTTTCTGGTTTTGTGTAATAACTCACAAAGAAATAAAAACTTACTACTACAAATATGTCTCATATGTATACGCAGTACACTCAATTCTGTGTACATTTTTTTTTTCAAAAATTTATATCCTAACACGTTTTTGACGTATACACAGATGTCCTCAATAGTCACGCGACAAAATATAAAGCCACACACACACACTTGGATAACCATATTCTTACACTCACGGGGTTTGACATAACGTCCAATCAAATTATGACAGCATGACCTGTGTTTTTGTTTTACTTACCCGTTAGAAACGATAAACGCCTCATAGCCGGAAACGGATGATAGCCGGATGTGTCCAGAATATCTAATTGATAAACTTCATTGCGTATACGATACAATTTACGATGGAAATCCTCTATGGTCGGTGTGTAGGCCTCTTCAAAGCGATTACCCAAAAAACGTGCCACTATCGATGATTTACCAGCACGTGAAGATCTAAAAAAAGAGAGAGAGAACAGAGGGATGAGTTATGTATACATATACATCTCTATACACAATCGTTTATGTATACGTATGTTTGTATGTATTAGTGCGTAAATTACACTCATCTAAGAATTATAACCAATTAAGCGTTTTGTTAATTAAATACATAAAGACGTGATTAAATTTACGCTTTATTATAGCACACACACACACACACATACATAAGGACGGTGGCATGTAAAACAGTGCGTTGGTGGTCTGGTGTATAAAGATACGCGTATTAACTTTAATTAAATCAACTTCATTAACTTTGTGTAATTACTTGTAGACAATCATCTATATACTCGTGTGTGTGTGTGTGTATATGCGTAGGTATGAACGTAAAAAGGGACTGAATTAATTTTGTATGTAATTATTCCGTTTTACTTTGTCGTCGTTGCCGTCGTCATTTTAATAGTTTTTGGCGCACTAGTGCCAGGAGGTTTACATAAAGGTATGGTATATAAACGGTATATTCCCTATCTAATATTATTAAGTTAATAAGTAGTTGGTGGAATAGCTTAGAATTTGTGTTATTATCAGCAAACGCACAGATAGTGATGAAGAGGGAATTTATTACGGAGTCATTGGATATGGCGTATTAAATAATTCCAATTGCTTTTAGCTTCGCATAAGCCCAGAGTATATAACGCGATTACTATGCGAGAGATCCCAGGTTCGACTCCTGGCTAAAGTCAACTATATTTCCGTTTCATTGCCGGCCCCCTCGATGTTGTCGACAGCAACGTCGCAGTATTCTGTCGAGGCATATCGAGGCATGTCGATGCATGTCTAGTAAAAGCTTCTAAACAGTGACGTTCGCATTCGTCGATAAACAAGTAGGTGCCGTTAGTTGTGAATCTAAATTGGAAAGCGTGTTAATTCACAACAACAAGAGAAGCTATCCCATACCTCATTAATGGGGTGTAAAGGGAAATTGATCCTTTTTTTAAAATTTCGTTACGGTATGAAAGCCTTAGATGACTATTCTAAAATTCCAAAAGGACAGACCCCCTAAGTCGAAAGCAGTTTTCAGTTTAAACTAAAATAGAGTTTGTAATATGTAATAAAAAAAACCATATTTCTTATTGTTTTAGTGCATTTCCGATATCAGATGTCTTCACTGAAATTTAACAAGATTTTTTTTGAGGAACATTTTAACTCTCTAACTCGATTTCTCACGTGTATTTCTCGTTTGTATTTCGATAAAAGTCAGAAAAGGACCTTAAAATGTAACCACAACATTCAAATATTCTTAAAATATTTTGCTCAGAAAATTTTACTTGGGGTTCTATCAGACCAAATACCAATAACTCCAACTTTTACAATTCATTTTGTATCTTTTTAAAGCACTGACGAACAGCGACATACAGTCAGAGTATCTATATTTCCGATGTTTTCAGATCAGATGTCTTCAATGAAATTTTACTTATCCATTTCGTCCTTATTTCGAAAAATGCTAGTATAAGACCTTTAAATAGGACTTTCAACATTCAGATCTTTTAAAAAGATGTTGCTCAGAAAATTTCATTTTGGGTGCTCTTAGACCAGAAACCGATATCTCCAACTTTTACAATTCATTTTCTATCTTGTCAAAGCACTGTAAGAACAGCGACCTAAAATAGTCAAAGTATCTATGTTTGTGATTGTCTTACTGCATTTCCGATAACAGATATTTCCAATAAAATTTAACAAGGATATTTTTTGTGTAATATTCAAACTTGTTATCTCTACTCCTTACGTGTCCTTTTCGACCTTATTTTGAGAAAAGTCCGGAAAGGTCCTTAAAATGACACTTTGGAACATTTAGATTTTCTACAATAATGTTAAGGCAAGAAATCGATATCGTTTGGAAGAATGTGGAAGTTTGAGTACATTGCAGATAATATTAAATAAATACAATGAAAACAATGATTACAAGACTTCTACTAATGCTTTAGGTGGCCTATAATAGAAGCAGCTTAGCAGACCATTAGGAACCGGACTACATAGACAACTGTAAGAGTAATAACAATAAAGTTGGGTGATACGTTTAATCTATTCCCCTATGTCGCACGAACCCAGAAACTTCAGAATAACCAAATTTGACTAAGATTGTGGTTACGCAATTGAATGAATTATGCAAAATTTAATAATTAAATTTATTCCTTTTTGGCAGCACCAATAGACATTCATCCTTCAGTAGCCTCGAATAGAAAACAACTCCATGAGCTTTGGACTTTTGTGCTCCGTAGATAGTTAGTCATAGCTTTTACACCTGGTCCATTTAACGAAGTTTTGGTCCCCCTTCCTGAGCCGCCGTCGAGCTTATTGCTGAAGACTTTTCGAGCTGGAGAATTTGTATCCATTCTGTCTTTTTAAACGCTTTTGAGTACGTCGATATCGTTATACAGCCTATCGCTATACATCGCCGTTGACGATGATGGGTTCGAATATTTTACGAAGTAATTTTCTCTCGAAGACTCCCAGAATAGATTGATCCGCTTATTTCATTACCCAGTATTCTGCTTTGTGTAGCAAAGCAGGTAGGATCTGGTAGAGTTGGATCTTTGTTCGTTGAGAGAGTGTTATGTTAATAAATTTCTTTCCTAGCGCACAGTAGCAGCGGTTTGAGATCTATACTCGTCTTCTAAATTTCTGGCTGAGATAATTATTTATGGCAGAACCAAGGTAGATAGAATCATCTACCACCTCAAACGTCCACGCAGCGTCCCAAACGAGCAGACTCTTTGTTCGTTGACCCAATTTTGGCAACTGCTTATCAATACCTAAAAAGGTCGCAGTAACATCCAGTAGTGCTCCGCCAATTATATTTATATCATAGGCATACGTGGGTGACTTTTATTTAAGAGTCGTGTTTACTGCAGCCTTCCGCACGATCTTTTACATTATGATGTTAAAGAGATCATATGATACAATATCGCCTTATCTAAAGCCTTGCTTGGTAGAAAATAGCTCTTTCAGGTTTTTCCCTATTTTTACTCAAGTCTTCGTGACGGTGTGTACCATCTCGCAAAGTCGTATCAGCTTCGAGGGAAACTAAATGTAGCCATAGTATAAGCTATAAGCTTATATAAGCCGTGAAATCAATACATGGTAGTTGTCGATCCGAATTTCTTGGGCCTTCTACAGGGTCTTTTACATAACACACTAGGCAGGACCTTGTATGCGATGGGTAGAAGCCTGATCCCGCGAAAGTTGGTACACACACTTAGATCGGCTTTCACAAGCACAGATCATAGAGCACTCGGTGCCGTGACATAACCCCACACGGACATAATCCCCAAAACGATTTTGGGGCTTATGTCCGATACTAATCTGCGGACATAAGCCCCAATGGGTATTTTTCCTGAGGAGCGCAAAATAACAGTATTGTTCATTGATGGTGTAATTCAAACTTATAAACTACTGGATAAAGTATTTAGATACGAAAACAGTTCAGATTTGGATTTTGTGATAGCGTCCGGTAATTTGAACCCAGGCCGATTTTAGATGATCGAGAACTTTTAGTATACACTCGAAGAGTATTGATTGGTTCATTACTGCAATGACTGCAAAGTATTTGGACTCGGGCTCGATTTAAGACAGTCGAGAACTTTACGAATCGGTCAGGTAGGTCAGGATCGTATCGGTATTTAGGAACTGTTTAATTCGGGTACTTTCGATAATTCAGGATTCGGATTCGTCGGTGGTTACGATTAATATCAGCAGTATGTGGTCAGCTATCTGATTCAGGTTTTGTCGGGCTTTCAGGTCAAGTGATGATTGATGGCTCGGGTTTTGTCGGTAGTTCGTGTTAATGTCAACGGTTCAGAAGGGTATTGGTGATTCGGGTTTTAGTGATTCGGGTTTGTCGGCGGTTCAGGTTTTATATCAGCAATTCAGGAATATGTTGTTACTTCGGGGTTGTTGGTAATTCAGCTTCGAATTTGCAACTCAGGATTGTGAGGATGATTCGCATTTTTCAGCAATTCGACTTCTGCAGCTCTTGGTAGTATAGATGATTCGGCTTTTGTCATAAATCAGTTTGGTATTCGCAACTTAGGATCGTGTTGATGACTCGTGTTTTTCAGCAAATCGACTTTTGCAACTTGTGGTTTTATCGATGAGTCGGCTTTTGTCGTAAATCTGTTTGTTATCCGCAATTCAGGATCGTGTTGCACACTCGTGTTCTTCAGCAAACCGTGGTTGTATCGATGATTCGACTTTCGTCGTAAATCGGTTTGGTATCCACAACTCAGGATCATGTTGATCGACTTTTGCAACTAGTGGTTGTATCGAACATTCTGCTTTCGTCGTAAATCAGTTTGGTATACGCAACTAATGATCGTGTTGATGACATGATCTTCTGTAGATCAACTTCTTCAAACTCGTAGTTGTATCGATTCCGAATTCGCGACCGAACTAATAATGGTACCCGACGGTGTGTTAGTATCAAGATACGGTGCTAATTTCTAATACAATGCTACAGGAACGAAGAGTATCTTCGTGTGCCAGACCGAAATCTGTGCCACCAACGAGTCGGTATAACCAATCTGAGTTGACTTAAACACACCGAAGTCCGATTCAACAGATCGAAGTCCGATTTAACAGACCGAAGTCCGATTTAACAGACCGATGTCCGATTCAACGGACCGAAGCCCGATTAAACAGACCGATAAATTATTGTCCTGAGAAGGGAAGGGGAGATCAGGTACAGAGCAACTTAGCAATAAATAATAATAATTCGCTGCGGTAGCAACCGACCAATTTACCAAACAAAAATGCTCGATCATTGAAGTAAGTGCAGCTCTCCATGTAATGAGAATTATGTCGCATCACACTGCATCGATTAACACTTTCCCTTGTGATGTAGTTTCCTGAATGTGTGTAGTTGGATGTTGGTCGCCGAGCTCATTCGTCGTTCGTGGCGATTGCCGAATGTGTCGTTGGTGGCAGTCGTGTGCATTGCCGAACGCGTCGTTTGCGGCGATCGTGACAAAAAAACGCGTGAAAAGTTCCCTGTTCCCTGTTCCAAATCCGTTGCTTTTTATCTTTTGGATTGGAGAAAAGTTTATCAAATAAAAAAAGCACAATTTCATTAGTTCATGAGTGCTTTATGAGGATAAGTATATAGTCATGAAAAAATTTGACTATACTTGCCCTATATATGATGCACTTCTGACTCCTTAAAGTCCTATTGTTTTGACGATGGTATTAATACATTTGTTTTCTCAATACAATAATTTTTTTCTGCATTTCAGTTTTAAGAAATACTATATCTATAGCATTTAGGCTAAAGTGGATATGTAAAATTTTCATATCTTTACAGAAAGCCGACTCATATGGGCATATCATCTTTTTATATATAAATTTAACAGACTTTCACTTACCTAAGACATATCATCTTTTACCAAGCCGTTCAATAGTCCTAAGGGACATATCGTATAAAAACACATTTTTCAAAAAAAGAACATATAAACTTTAGTTAGCCAAAGCGGTAGAGAGATAAAATAGGAAACACTACTCTTTTATGTACTAATTACACTATAAAATTTGCCATATTAACGCACTTCGCCCAAATGGGAAAAAAGAAACAAAAATATTTAATTACCGCTTGGCAGGATGTTCATACCCACTTACTTAGCTCTAATTCAATTTATGCCATAATACAAGTGTACATTTCTTTTGCGAGGGAACCCAGGCCAGGCCAGGTCTGTTTTGTCTTAGATTAGACATTTCATTTTCACTTTTTGATTACATTCTTTTATTTCATTTTCTTATTTATTTTTCCCCACGTGTCTAGCATTGTGGCTTAATTTCATTTATGAGCCTGCAAATGAAGGGACGAGTGAAGGTAAATAGTAATTTCTGGTTTCTAATGAACAGGAACAAAGCGTCATACTAATGAAATCCAAACATTACTGATATAAAAATAGTACTACTGCATGTTTGAAGGGTGGGCGCATTAAAAGATGGAATGTATGTATCACTTCTCTGGCATATAGTTCATTGTTTCGACCAATTAGACGACGACTGAGGTGGAAACAAAAGTGTTGGCTACAACTGTGCTGCCACGTTCATTAGTTAAATAAAATCATATGACGTGAGAATGCAAGAAAGCTCATTAATCTTAGACATATCATCAAATATTTGGTAGTTATGTATAAACGTTTTCAGGTACAGGCAGAGGCAATAGGAAATGATCAAACAAAATTTAATAATATTGTAGTTATTGATGGGATGTTTATTTAGGCTATAATATTTGTTACTGTGTGCTGTTAAACATACTGTTTTGTGGATATTAAATTATTTTTGAAAATTTTCTTTTGACTATTAATGTTCATTTACGTTATGTCCATATAAGAACATGGCGCCTATAAGGATATACAAAAATATATTTTAAAAATAATACAATACATTGCCATTTCGCGTGTCTATAAATATTGAACATCATTATTCACCCACAAAAAAAGGCCAACGAAGTCAATCCACAATGGCAAAGGAAGAACACAACACGTTTCAACAACAAACAATGGCCAGTTGGAAGGTCAAATACCTTCGAGTTTGTTATCTTTCCTTGGTAACTTTTTTCCTTGGTTTTTTTTTGTTGTTGTAAGAGCTGCTGTCATTGCGAAAGCTGAAATAGCAAATAGTTGCTCTGTTTGAATAATATTTGAGTTTGGGGAATCTATGATGATTTTAGGAATTTTCAATGTTGTGCTTGAGGGAGAATTTAAAAACGATTGGCTAAAGTCTCAAGCAGATGTTGGCTTGAATGTAGGAAGGAAGAGGAGTAGTGCTATCTTGAAATTAATCTGAAGTGAATTTCAGAGAAGTTATTTATCATAAAATAGTATGCTTTTAAGATTATTTACATAGTTTTGCACAATACTATTTAGTTTAGTAAGACGACAATCAACAAATCCGCTACAATTTGACTGAATGGGAACAATAAGTTTGTTACTCATAGTCGAAAGCGAGTATCCCAAGGATATCCCTCCCAAGACCTACTAGACCTCAACATATGATCCATAAGTGGGTCACAACTATTTATTTATTAAACTGTTTTACGAATGTTATGTTTGTGGACTTTAACTAAATATATTTTTAATTTTTAATTTTTAATTTTTATTTATAGTTTTTCCTTATTTGTTGATGTAAGGATATGAGTTATATATATACAGACATTTTAAATAAAATAATAATGATATGAAATCCTCTTGTTAATCGTATTATCCTTGTCCTCCTTTGTCACCACCAATGGTAATGGCATTGGTGTGTTGCAACTGTCTAACTAAGCGAGACCATCCTATTACGCAACATCGTTCTCATTATTATTTACTACATCCGCATTATTATATTTATTCCATTATCCCATAGTTCCCATTGGTTACTGTCACTCTGTGATATTCTACGTTTGTCATTATACACGATGAAAATTGTTAAAAACAAAATCTTTATGTAAGAATATAATTACTTTGATAATCTGATGAGTGGTAACGCTAAGTAAGACGACTGACTACCCCCGCAAGCACAACACCCATCAACTATAGCTATTGCGTCGCTTTTATATTATATCATCCTTGTTCGTTCGCTTTTATCTTAAGTTGAGTCGTCGTCGCCGTCGTCGTCGTTTCGCATATGTGCACTAATGAAAATAATTATTTCAACATTATAAGATAGCAAAAGTAAAATGGCCAAGTTAAGTAAGAAAAGTAATAAACAGCTAATTAGATGTAATTGAGTTTAAAAATTCAGTTTTACTGCTCCAATTTTCGGAATTTTATTATTGAAATGCGATTTGTTGAGAATTCGTGAAAGAAATCAAAATATGCCATTCTGTGGATTTTGTGGATAATAAAGTAATAGAATTAAAAGAAGATAATTACACTTTTAGTTTTGGACGGGGATGGACGAAATTATATTGAGAACATATTTAGCAGAGAAAGCTCTTTAAAAGCTATTAAAAGATGGATACAGCAGAGAGCATAATATCATTATCCTTAATAACCTTCACACCTTAGGTGGAAGTTTTACTTTAGCAATACTTCATTGTAGATATAGTATATTAGCATGCTGCTGTAGAACAGCCAGTATATAGATACTGCAATAGTTGCTCCACAGTATGTCAGTTTATATTTCGATTTTAATTTCTGATATCACAGCACAGCTTTATATATTAAAAACCAAAATCCACATACTGTAAACACACAACGTATGCACACTTTTGCATTGGTTGCAATTTTGGTTATCAGCCGTTGTATCGTATCGTAGCTCAAGTTGCCCTACACCTCTATGTGGTCTTTGTGTTTGCTCGTCAATATTAGACTAAGCTACTTACCCTAGTACAACCAAACGATAGCAATTTTTCGATGTTGGCAACGTGTCATCGATTAACATGGCCGAACTAACAATTTGGCCGGCCATAAAATCATCCGCATCTATGCCATCCAAATCGTCAGACATATGATGTTCCACGTGATGTTGCTGCTGGTGATGATGCTGTTGTTGCTGCTGCTGGTGTAGATCGCTGTTATTCATTAGACGTGTTGTGGTATTTACAACACCATTGCTGCCGCTGGGAACATCGTCAAGAAATGTAACGACATGTGAGCCTCCACCACCTCCTCCTCCTCCGCCGCCACCGCCTGGACCACTGCCTCCACTACCACTTCCTATTGCATTCGGCATATTTGAATGCAATGCAGCGGCGTTATTGTTGCCAACAACATTTCCTGTTGTTGTGATTTTACCATTGGCAGCCGGTTGTTGCTGACGCACAAAAGATTGTGAGTCTGGTGTTGCTGCTGTTGAAGTTGCTGGTGTTGTTGTTGCCGTACCGGTAGTTTTAGCATCAGCAAAGGAAACCTCCGCATAGTCGTTGTTATTGTTGCGGGCACAGAACCAATTCTTGCAACGAATCATGTTCGCATCCGTTTTACACAACAAATTCTGCATAATTACGGCCTGGTTTTGTGTTGACTTCGGGGTGGTGGTAAATGAAAAAGGGTGTGTGTTTCGGCACAGTGAGGAGCACTGTTAATGTATGCTGAAATTAAAAGGTAACACATATTAAGGTATAAGTTGGTTTCGAAGACATGTATAAGATTAGATATTACTTAAAGTACTGATGTCTGTATTAAAGAGTATCGAAGTCTTGTAATTGATATGGTATAGAAAAACAAAATAAAAACGCAATATCACTGCCCAAATAATAACCACATATATTATTTTACGTCACGCAACTAGTTCTATTTTCAAATTAAACACTTTAAGCCAGTGTTAACTGTTGCAATTTATATGTTTCATGGAGTAATCAACTACACCCAGAGAAATAAAATTAAAGGGAATACTTCTAGCATTAGTCATAATCCCTTATATACTTAATGACCTGTTTAATTGCTATAGGATTTTTAGGTGTACTATTGTTAGTGAGTTAGATAACAAAAAAATAGTAAGGTAATTATCTATGGCTTTGCCGAAGCTTAGATAACCTTCTCCATTTGTAAAAATTGTGATAAAACTGTTCACAAGGCTGACAGTACCGCCATACAGGAAATGAGATGGACGGGACAGGGATGCACACGACGAAAGAACTGTGACATCTTTTACAGCTGCCATGCAGAAAGTCACGCATTTGGATGTGGTTTTAAAGCCGGCAAGAGACTTCGACACCTGGTCTCGCGGTTTAACCCTGTAAGTGACCGAATAGCCACTATTCGAAACCGGGGGAAATATTTTTACATTACGCTGATTTGTGTACACGTCACGACGGATGACAAAGACGAGGACATTAAACATGCATTCTATGAGCGCCTGGAGGAGATATTGATGCTAAAATAGGAAGGGAAAACAAGAAACATGGTTGTGAGTGGAACCAGATTCCCGCATAAAGATATCCACAAGGCTACCTGGATATCTCCCGATTAAAATATAAGAAATCAGATTGATCACGTGGTAATTGAGGGAAGGTATGTCTCAAGCGTTATGGATGTGTGTGTGATGCGCGGTGCAAATATTGACTCGGATCATCGCCTAGTTGCAGCTAAGGTACGCATACGATTAAGTAGTGCTAAAAACACTTGAATCCAAACGCAAAGGAAGTCGGACATCACAAAGCTGCATACCACCGATATAGCTTATGCCTACTCCAACCAACTCTTTCAATTACTTTAATTCCCAACATATAGTATCAGCATTTTGCGAATTCTTTGACCACTGCCCCGACGACCATACCGGGTTATGAAAAACCACGCTCCGACAAACCCTGGTACGATGATGAATGGCGCGAAATGTCTGAGAAAATGGATGCTGCACGAGGAGGGAGATGAAGCGCCGGTTCAGGCGGCAAAAGCCTCAGTGGAAGAAAAAAGAGAGCCAGGATATAGAAAACTACAGGGGTAGAGGTGAAGCCCGAAAGTTCTACTAAAAGGTTAAAAGCAAAGGTTTTGGAACAGGGATTTCCACCTGTAAGAACAGAGATGGATATCTGGTCATGGACACTTAAAGTGTGCTGCAAATATGGAGGGAAGACTTCCGATGTCTACTCGTTGCCGAAAGCATCAAAAGTGACGAAATCACACCAATCATAGACGACGGTGTAGATTGTCCACCACCAAGCCACAACGGGCTCAGCACGGTTATCGCAAGGCTTAAAAATAATAAAGCTACGGAAAGCGATGGACTACCGGCAGAGTTTTTTAAAGCCGGCGTCGATGAGCTTGCAACATGCATGCACCAGCTGATAAACACGATATGGCTAACCAAATGCATGCCCGATGTTTAGAATCTGAGTGTTCTATGTCCAGTGCTTAAGAAAGGCAATCCAAGTGTGTGTACCAACTATCGCGGGATAAGCCTTTTACCTATCGCATACAAGGTTCTGTCTAGTGTGTCATCTGAAAGACTGAAGCCCATTCTGGCGAACCTGATTGGATCTTATCAGTGTGGCATTACTCCTGGTAAATTCATGACCGGCCAGATATTCACACTACGATAAATCCTGGAGAAGACATAAGACATGCAGGTCGACACCTACCATCTGTTCATCGATAACAAAGCTGCATTCGACAGTCCGATACGACAGAAATTGTTAGATTCTACAGCTGACTTTGGTATCCCCGCGTAATGAAAATGATCACGCGGAAGGCTGTAGTAAACAGGAATGGTACCATCTTCAACAAAAGTCGCATACTGCTCGCGTATTCCGATTATATAGATATTATTGGTCGTAGATTGCATAGTAATATCAGGCTGGAAATCAAATGACGAGTATTGATCGAAAACCGCTGCTACTATGCGCTAAGAAAGCGATTTAATGACAAAGCACTCTCTCGAAGAACAAAGATCCAACTCTACCACACTCTGATCCTACCTGTCTTGCTCTACAACGCAGAATCCTGGGTAAAGAATGAATAGATCCCATTCTGGGGATCTAACCACGAGTGCCGTGCGTTTGGACACGTTGTACGAATGGACGAAAATGCTCCAGCTCGAAAAGTCTTCGGCAATATATGGGCGGCGCAGGAGGGGGCGACCGAAACTTTGTTGGATGGACCAGGTGAAAGTGCTGACGTACTATCTACGAAGCGCAAAATACCGAAAGATCACTTGGAATACTTTTCTACAAATATCTACGTGCGACCTCTAATACTTTGATAAATTTCTGTTATTGCTGCCATTTAAGGACAAGAAGAATTTTTGTAGCTGGGGAATATAGTGGGATTATTGACATTTTTCGTTATTGCATTAAGTATTCAGTGAAGACTGTAAATGTTGATCTAATGTTTATAATTTATTACGCGCAACCCGACTTACATATACCCTCGCCCTCAGTTAAACAAAAAAATTTCTATTATATTGATATTATAACTCGATTTCTAAAGTGGGCGGAGTGGTACATTTGCATGGGAGGTACCAGATGGGGCGTGTCTACACTTAAAGATTTTTTGTATCTAAAACTTTATCCTGTTATACGAGGGCTGCTATATATATTTCTGGCCTAATAATGAAAATGCGAATATTTATCATCAAAAATTGTTTTATTGTTTTTCAAAGTATTCTCCAGCCTGATTTATACACTTTTGCATGAGCTCAAACCAATTGTCGAAGCACTTTTTCCACTCCGATTGAGACACCTCCAAAACATGGTTTTTGAACGCTTCAACAGCATCTTCTGGGCACGAAAATCGTTGACCACGCATTTTTTTCTTGATGTGCGGGAATAAAAAGAAGTCATTGGGTGCCAAGTCAGGGCTGTACGGCGGATGACCCATCAATTCGACGTTTTGGCCGGTCAAAAAGGCGCTGGTTTGAGCCGATGTGTGAGAGCTCGCGTTGTCATGGTGAAGAATGATTCGTCTTCTCTTGTTTGTTTTTCGAATTTCTCCGAAGACTTCAGGCAAACAAATTGTGGTGTACCACTCAGAATTGACCGTCCTTCGTTGCTCAAGCGGAACAGTCGCCACATGACCAGTTTTGCCGAAGAAACAGGCGACCATTTGCTTCGAAGTGCTTCTTCCACGAACAACTTTCGTTGGATTTGGCTCGTCTTCGAAGACCCACAAGGTCGATTGTTGTTTTGTTTCGGGCTCATACGCATAGATCCAAGATTCGTCACCTGTGACGATCTTATGAACATCTTTTGAAGCACCGCGATCGTATTTTTTCAACATTTCTTTGCACCAATCGACACGAGCCTTTTTTTGAGCGATTGTCAAATTGTGCCTGATCCAACGACAACAAACCTTTTTTACGGTCAGGTGTTTATGTAATATCGAATGTATGCTGGTGGGAGAAATGCCCAAGGATGCCTCTATCTCCCGGTATGTCACATGACGATCTTGCATTATTAGTTCACGCACGGCATCAATGTTCTCTGGCACAACGGACGTTTTTGGACGACATTCACGGAATTCGTCGTTGAGCGAACTGCGACCACGATTAAATTCGTTATACCAGTTTTTCACGGTGCTATATGATTGTGCTTGATCACCATACAAAGACTTAAGTTCATCGATGCACTCTTGTCTGGATAATCCACGTCGAAAGTTGTGAAAAATGATCGCACGAAAATGTTCACGTGTCAATTCCATTTTTTTAACGGAATTGAATTGTTCAAAGCTCTGTAAGTTTAACAATTCACGATTAAATGACAACTCGTTCTGAGTGATGTTATGCTAAAAAATGTCAACCTTTCCAATGGAAATATCAGATTGCACCTGGCAACACTTATTGTTGCCTAGGCCAGAAATATATATAGCAGCCCTCGTAGCTTTACTAAATACAGAATTTGGGCACGTTCGAGAGGGGGGTTGATATTATTACTCCATGTCTAAAGTGGGAGGAGAGGTACATTTGAATGGGAGGTACCAGAAGGGGCGTGTCTAGACTTCCAGATTTTATCTCCAAAACTTTATCCTGCTTGAACTTTACTAAATACAGAATTTGGGCACGATCTCGTTAAGTCTTTTAATAATATTAATCGATTTCTAAAGTGGGCGGTACCAGATGTATATGGAAGGTAACAGATGGGGCGTGGCTAGACTTCCAATTTTTTTTTCTGCAAAACTGTATCCTGCTATAGCTTAACTAAAAAAAAGAATTTGGGTACGATCGCCTTGGATTTATTGATATTACTACTCCACCTCCAAAGTGGGCGGAAAAGTACATTTGTATTGGAAGTACCAGACAGGGCGTGGCTAGACTTCCAATATTTTTTTCAAATCTTTATCCTGTTATAACTTAAAAAAATACATAATTTGGGCACGATCGTGTCGAGTGTATTGATATTATAACTCCATCTTTAAAGTGGGCGGAGTGGTACATTTGTATTGGAGGTACCAGAAGGGGCGTGGCTAGACTTTCAATTTTGTTTGCCCAAACTTTATTCTGTTATAGCTTTACTAAATATAGAATTTGGGAACGATCGAGTTCGATGTATTGATATTATTACTCGATTTCTAAAGTGGGCGGAATTGTACATTTGTATGGAAGGTATCAGAAGCGGCGTGATCATGTAGCCCATTTTCAATACCGTAAGTAATTTTGGGAAAATATTAGCTCGTGCTAAATTTCAAAACATTCGATTGCGGCTTTCGAAAGTTATCGTGCGAACCAGCCGGACAGCCAGACAGACGGACATGGCTCAAACGACTTAAAAAGTCATGAATCGAATTTGGTTCAAAGAAACCTAGGGTCTAAAGTCACTCCTTGTATGTGTTACACTTTTGGGTCGTATCAAATGATATATACCTCATCCCTAAGGGTGATGGTATAAAAATGTTTCGTCTTAACATACAGCGGTTTATGTTCGAGCGGTTCACTTTACGCATTTAATGTAATGTAATTCACATATTATTATGTAGTATTCCACAAAAATCTTCTTTTGCTTTCCTCAAAATATTTGGTCGCCACAAATTTCTCTTATTCTCTAAAATAATTGTATGGAACCAGGTGAATTTAAATAGTTCGCTTAGTTCGTTTTAATAACAAAATTCTTTTAAACTTTATAACAATTCACCGCTGTATAGTTCTTATATAGCTAAAAGCACTTAACACATCTTAAATGTATACTGTTCCTTATGTATAATTTACCTATTTTTTCTGCAGTGTAGCCAATTGCCACAATCGCCACTGAATGTGTTGATGTGCTTGTGTGTGTTTGTTAACGTTGTTGCCGTCGTCTGCTGTTTAAGCACAACTTCCGGTTTTAGGTAAAAGTTGCTGCTAATGTTCCATTTCGTTCCACCTCCATGCCATTACGCACCGAGTAGTAGTAGTAGTAGTAGTAGTAGTAGGCCATTTAGGTTCATGCAAAGCGGACGTTGCCCATAGAGTCCATGTTATGCGGTGAAGTGGTTTTAACTTTGACATAAGTAGCCCATGGCTTGATTTCGATACTGTGTCATATCTTCACCAGGCACCAAAACAACTCTTGTGTGGTTGGCTGCCCTACACCACTTCTATCGCAATCCGATCAATAGCTTCCTCACTCAGATTGTCATTGATGTTGATGTTGATGTGATGTGGAAATAATTGCCTGTTCTCGTAGGCCAAGGGACGTCTTTTGACTGGGCAAAGGAACTCTCAATTGTTCATCTGTATATAGAACATACATACACATATACGAAGCAGTTGCTTTAATGGCCGTATGTGGTTGAGTGTGTGTGTATGTGTGTGAATGTTGTAAATGTTATTGGTTTTATTATTTGTATTGCTATCGATTGTTGTGGTTATTCTGGCACTGTTGTTTATTTGCGGTTGCGGTGGTTGTTGGCTGGCCCGACGTTTCCTTGCAATATTGAGTTACGGGTATTTCAATGACCCCATCGAAACTTTTGAACTCTGCAAGACATAAATTATACGATTAAAGTGTTATTTGGTGAAATGTAGAGAACGAAGAGGTGGAATAAAAGAAAACTGCCTTAATTAGTTTCTTAAATTGTATACGAATCGAAATTTTAGGATAAAACATTCACATATATTATGATATATAAAAAGAATAAAATTACCAAAGATGTGTGTGAAAAAAACATAAAGAACGTGAACAAATATGCGATATATTGTATGGATGTATAATGTAATACATTTTAAAGGTTTCTTAAAGGAGTAAAGTAGTAAAGGTGTTTCGCATGACATTAGAGGACTCTAAATATGGTTTGATCAATGGGTGAACTATAACTAACAAATGTTTGTTTCGACTTCTTCAATTAACTGCTACATATGTAAGTATGAAAGCAAATTTAAGGGATATTATAAAGTATTTATATAGAATGGAAAATTTATTGTTGACAAATTTCTGCAAATCTTATAAGCCCTTCAATTCTAAAGCTTGTATAATGCATAACATTTGAAATAGATGATGATTGCTGATTTTGGTTGTTGAACTGGTGACAACATACAACTATAAAAATTATAATTTACCAGGAATTACTGGCTATTAAGTTATTCGATTGATTTCCTGATAATTGTGAATAAAAATATAATTTCGTGCCCCATCCACATAGTTCTATTGAAAAAGTCTCATGATGTTTTAAATGTATGTATACAAATTATAAACATTGTATTCCAGAGAATAGCAGAATTTAAACCTGAGCATTTGTGTGCCACAGTGGAATCTAGTTCACAGTGCCATGGGGCTAACCCCATTTACAGTATAGCAAATAGTTTTCACCTACAAATTATAAATTGGTTTCGAGTACTTGGAAAATGCATAATAGTTATATACTTATAATGCATTTCCAAGTTCTCATACCAAATCTATGGACAAAAAAAATAAAATTTTCTCTCGTTTTAAAGAGGATAATTATATAATTAAAAAAAAAATTTTAACTGGTTCACGTTTTAATAAGCTTTAAATAAGATAAATGTCGAAAACAGTAATGAATGGTTGAATAGGGAGATAAGTGGGTAGTAATAGATATAAATGTATTCATAATTTACTGTAATACAATCGCTGAATGTATGAGCAGTGCTGAACGCATCGCAGTGAGAAAAATAGAGATAGCATGGAAACTGGACGTTGCTATGTAATATGCAATATTTAAAACTATTTTCACAGTATGGAAAATTTCCTTTGTGTTTTATGAAATCTACAGGTTGTATAATAATTTCATATTTGTAGTTTACTAGGAATTACTGTTTATTAAATTATACGATTGAATTCATGATAATAAAATGTGTTAACTAGAATTATCAGAAGATGTTTTGAGATAACCTTAAATATAGTTATATTAAAATATTTTATTTACATAACAACATTTCTCATCCGCACGGGTATACTTGAATAAAACGAAGATTAGAAAGACAATTAAATTGATATAGTTATCAGTAAATTTTTCTGTAAAATGTGGCAATTAAATCTAAAATGAACACAATTTTTAATTTAAAATATGAAAATTTCACGGGATTTCTTAAAACGCAAATATAAATATTAGCTTAGGAAAATCAATGTTTTATGAAACATATGAAATTCATGTGAAAGCAAGAAAGCTTTCAATCAGTTTCTGTAACCACAGAAAAATAAGGGATAAACTAGCACGTAGAGGATCAACCTTAGAATTTAACCTCTTTGATAAATCAGTGCAGTTACCGATATGTCACACCTACGTCATCTTAACCGAATATGAAGCGCCTGGTGAACATATTTTGGGAGCTATATAGAAAGATTGTCAGGCAATTAATAGACATAATAACAGCGACGTTGGGGCGTTTATATTGTATGAAACGCAATAGGTCTATGGTAGACTATGTGATGGGTAATTTTCAAATTTGAGGCTTTCTGATTGTTATTCATTTGGAAATAACCAGAAGCTCTCTTTGGAGGTTCCCAAGCAGCTCACAACGTCCGAAAGATCACGTATTCCCAGGGCAATGCCACTGAACATCTGTTCAGTGATAGCAAATGTGAGAAGGCGAAACGTTGAGTAAGCTAATCGGAATGCTACCACCGATGCGTCTTAGGAAGTAGGTAACAGAAGTTACTGAAGCTCAACACAGGCTCTCTTAGTGGTTTTGGCAGCCCCAAGAAACTAGGATCGGGCGCGGTGGCCTAATAAGCTACTCTCCTTAAACAAAACAATTATTATGAAAACACGAAGAAAAGAAAAAACAAGAACCCCCCAAATGTTGACGACGCCCGCAAACGAAATAAGGACCATGATTAAAGGATATGCACCTGGAATGACCGAACTCTATACAGAGATGGTGCCTCGGTTCGACATGCGTCTTTTTGATTTCGATTTGCGTCGTTAAAAACAGTTAAATTTTTTACTGCATCTCCTGCTTATAAATATATGTACATATGTAAATTAATTTAATTATTGTTATGTTTTTTATTAATTTATTGTTTTGTTATTTCTTTATAATAATTCTATTCATTTGAAGTAAATGAAATAATTAAAAAGGTATTCACACTTTTTTTTTATCAAAAAAACACAATTTTTTACTCTGCTTTGAATATTTTCCCCAATAAATTAAATTTCAGTGCATTTATATAGAAAAAAGTGATTCGATTTGCGTCTTTTCGATTTGAGTCGCGTTTCTCCGGTCCCCATTAACGATGCACGTCGGGGCTCTAGTGTATTCGCGTCCGGGCGAAATATTTTTACATTACGCTGATTTGTGTACACGCCCCAACGGAAGACAAAGACGATGACTTTAAAGATGCTTTCTATGAGCGCCTGGAGGAGATAAACGACCGCTGCCCTGCAAATGACATTAAAATTGTTCTGGGAGATTTTAATGCTAAAATAGGAAGGGAAAATGCTTTTGGTTCGGCGGTCGGAAAATTCAGTCTACACAACAGCACCTCCGTTAACGAATTCAGAATGGTTAGTTTCGCGTCGGCAAGAAACATGGTAGTGAGTGGAACCAGATTCCCGCATAAAGATATTCACAAGGCAACCTGGATATCTCCCGATTAAAATACAAGAAATCAGATTGATCTCGTGGTAATTGATGGAAGGCATGACTAAAGCGTAATGGACGAGCGTGTGATGCGCGGTGCAAATATTGACTCGGATCACTTCCTAGTTGCAGCCAAGGTACGCACACGATTAAGTAGTGCTAAAAACACTCGTAAAAAATGCAAAGGAAGTTAGACATCACAAAGCTGCCTACTCCAACCAACTCTCTCAATTACTCCAAACAAACCCCCCTAGTTCTGATGTTCCCGACACAGAGTGGCAGCATATTGCAAACTCTATGACCAATGCAGCAACGACCGTACTGGGTTATGAAAAACTATGTTCCCGAAAGTTCTACCAAAAGGTAAAAATTAAAAGTTTTGAAACAGGGATCCCTACCTGTAAGGACAGAGACGGAAATCTGTTCACGGGCACTCAGAGTGTTCTGCAAATATGTAGGGAACACTCTCAATCTCAATTCGTTCCCGAAGGCAGTATAAGTGAAGAAATAACACCAGACTGTCCACCAACGAGCCAAGACGAGATCAGCACGGCAATTGCCAGCTTAAAAATAATAAAGCTGCGGGAGCCGATGGACTGCCGGCAGAGCTTTTTAAAGCCGTCGGCGATGAGCTAGTGTCATGCATGCACCAGCTCATAAACTCGATTTGGCTCAGGGAGTGCATACCTGATGATTGGAATCTGAGTGCCCTATGTCCCTTGCTTAAGAAGGCGATCCAAGTGTGTTACCAACTATCGCCGGATTAGCCTTTTACCTATCGCATACAAGGTCCTGTCTAGTGTGTTATGCGAAAGACTTAAGTCCAGTTTTACGAACCTGATTGGAGCTTATCAGTGTGGCTGTAGACCTGGTAAACCCACGATCGACCAGATATTCACACTACGACAAATCCTGGAGAAGACCCAAGAAATGCAGATCGATACGACAGAAACAAAGATCCAGCTCTCCCCGACTCTGATCTTACCTGTCTTGCTCTACAGCGCAGAATCCTGGGTTTTGACACAAGCGGAATAATCTATTCTGGGAGTCTTCAATAGAAAAATACTACGCAAAATATTTGGACCCACCATCGTTAACGGCAAGTACCGTCTTCGAATGAATCATCAGCTGTATGAGCTGTACAACGACATCGACGTAGTCAAGCGCGTTCAAATAGACCGAATGCGCTGGCTTGGACACGTTGTACGAATGGACGAAAACGCACCGTCTCGAAAAGTCTTCGGCAATAAACTCGATGGTCGGCGCAGGAGGGGGCGACCAAAATTCTGAAGAATGGACCAGGTGAAAGAGCTGTTAACTAGGCTTGGTGTGACGAACTATCTACGGAGCGCAAAAGACCGAAGCGCATGGAATACTTTTCTACTTGCGGCTACTGATGGATAAATTTCTGTTGTTGCTGCCATTAACGAAGAAGAAGAAGAAGAAGACTATGTGATGAGGAAATAGAAATTTTAACTCATAATATCGTCCATCAGGCTATAAACCACACCAAACATTGAATTTTTGCTAGGTAAGTTTGTTTAAATTCGGCAGCCTCGTTCAATACAGCTCACATGGCCGTACGAGTACCGTTGTGATACCATTTTCAAATTTTCGCATCAATTATTCCTACTCTGTTCGGTTAACGTCTATCTAAAGACAGACGGATGACTGGTATTGTCCAAAAGTGTCCGATGGCCAAACTTTTCATTCCTTTGGTCACCTAAAGCAAGGCAGTGTCACAGAAAATATTCCATGGTCTCCGCTTCTTTCTCATCATTGCAGCATCTACAAAATTCGTTGTAGGGAGGTGGCAACCTCTCAGCGAGTTTATTAATCGGCCAGTGACTGGTTACTACAGCTATTATGTTTCTCAGATGGACTCTAGACAGGTTTAGAACAAATCTTGTCTTCTGCATATCCATGGCAGGCCAAATATGTTTGGTGGCAGTACAAGAGGGATCTCTCACCCATCTTTCTTTAGTAATGAGGTTCAGTTTCCCCACAATTAGATGTTTCCCTTTATGAGAGGAACACTAATGTGACCGTAAACTTCGCCCGAGTTCACTGTGACGGCGGCCATTGCCAATGTATTGCCACTTTAGTTACCATATATGTACCCATGTGCTGGAACCCATGTAAGGGTAACCTTCGAATGTCTCGCTATTTTCTCCAGCGATGACCGGCCTTTTTTGAACATTTCTCGAAGTAGTGTACACGTTCTCCAGGAATCTGATAGACGGTTTACTATCAGTAACTATATGCATATTTCCCAATATTTCCCCAATATATCAAGATACTGAATTTTCTCCACGGCTATTCCAATGGTCGCTATTTTGGCCAGAATTATGTTACAGTAGTCGGGTAGCCTGATCGATTGTAGCAAAAGATTTCACAGCCTGCTATTTTCCTTAATTTCAAGACTTCCGTGAAAATTAGATTGATATCATCCCAAAATGTAGGGCATTATCAGTTTTATCATAGTACGGCCTATCAGGGATGTTCCACACAGAAAAGGGTGCTGATGAGATAGTTTGGCAATTATCGAAATAACTATCCACCCTGCCAGCTGTCACATAATACATTTCACACAACTCTTGTAAAACAAACTCTATTAGCAGTAATAGAAAAGATCTTGAACCGAAGGATGAGGGTATATATCATTTAATGTGGGAAAAATAAAACGCATTAAAGGAGACGGCGTAAGACCCCAAGTATCTTAAGACCAAATTCGTTTCAGGACTTATTTAAGACAACTAAGCCATGTCCGTCCGGATGGTTGGTGGCCAGGATAACTTAACTGATCCGTATGAAAGTTTACCTGTATTTGTATATTCCAAAATGAAGTAATGGGATTGTAAATTGACAGAATAGCCCTACCAAACTACGGTGTAGGCGTGGAGGGGGGGGGGGGGGCGTGACCAAACGAATGGGAAATAATGCCATATGGCTTTATTGCACGTCACCGATACAGACATCTAGAAGCATTTTTCAAACAAATGTTCGTATTTTTTAAGGAAATAATCAAATAATAATCAAATAAAGCATTTTTTGAAGTTTTTGTAAAGAAAATCGTATTAGTATTAAACCTTCTATATAGCGTACTATCCCAAAAATGATCAGTGGATACAGCAGCAATAACGGTTTGCATTTCGAATTGCATTCATTGTATTACATTTCTACCATACCTCATTCATAGGAAGTAAAGAAAAATTAAGTAAGTAAAGTATGTTTTACATTTCGTAAAAACTTTTCCCAGCAATTATGGACGTACTTAAGCCCCCGATAAAAACACACCTGGCGACCCAGAGCTAACATTTTACAATTACCAACGCACCGCTTTGCTTTAAACTACTACCTTAAATTATTCAACTATTCCCTTTGTAGCGTTTTATCTGTTAAGTTCTTATGAAAAGACAAGCAAAAACGAAAGAAAAAAAACGAACACGTCATAACCCCACGGGCTAGCTAACAAATTCACATTTTATGTAGTGGCATCGCTACCTTGATTGTTTTTATCACTTTCGCTACTCTTTTTGTTACATGAATTTGGCGGAAACCTTCGTACATGGTTACCATTGTTTTCTTCCTGCACAGAGAGAGAGAGAGAGTTGCATTCTGGATTACACGTACGTAAGTACCTCCTCTGTTTCCGTCGGTTTCATTATCATTTCCGGCAGCAAAACGTTTTCGAATGAGAAACATATCTCTGCTTGTTTTTCTTTAAACGCCTTTCCGCCTTGCCGCCAGCAAACAGTTGGTTCACACACACAAAGAAGGAAATGTTTAAACATTATGCAACAAAATATATGCGGACAGTAAAGGGTCGCTGTAAGCGACATGAATTAAGAAACAATGTTATCATGAAGATGCTAGTCTTTTAATTAGGGAACAGAGGATAAGATAAGTTGAAGATTAAAGTCGGAATTATGAAAGTACAATCTACACGGTTGGATGGTCTACATTATATGGAGATATCTATGAAAAGTTTTTACAAAATACTATATCCACTGGACAGCCAGGTTGCCGTAGATTTGGTATTTGTATTTGAGCGTAGGAGCAGATTATAAATTTGTTATCGTTTCTGATTTAGAGTGTGAGTAACTGCTATAAAGTGATTGTTGTTATGAGCCAAACTATTATGGTTCATAGATATGGTACCACTACTTTTGATTGTCCTTTTACAAAAACTCAAGAAATATGCTTGTATAGAAAAATAAATGAGCAAGTACCATTACCTGTAAAGTTTATATAATTTAGTAACTTAATCTCGGTTTTGTGTTAATTCCTGTAAAACTCCATAACACACATGGCTGTTGGCTTAAGCGATTTTTCCTATACGACATATGATTTTTAATGTTAAACAAATTCTCAACCATCCTTCCTCCTTCTCCCAATTGACCAAATCAAGTCCTTCCTGTGTATTTACCCAAAACACACATATTTTCTCCAATGAACTCAACTCAACTAACGAGCAGCAGAGTGTTTGGCCATGTGCTCGAGGACATTATCACTGCTGCAACAAAGTATCCGGCGTGTGCTGTCTGTGTGTCTGTCTGTTTGAATGTAGAGGTTGAATGTATATGGACCCTTCCAATAGTTTGCATGTTACCGGGAATAATTAAATTTTAAATTAAAACGAAAATCCTTTTATGCAACAGTCAAAAGAATTGCAAATCATTCGCCCAACGGCCGTTGCTGATGATGATTTGACAAGCTGTGCTCTAGAAACTACACCGAGATTTTATCCCTTCGTAAAGAATATCATTAGTATTCTATTATGAGCTCGGATTTAAATTGTTTGCCAAAGTATGAGGGTGAGGTACTCGAAAAGCTTTTGCCAACAGCTTTTCAAGTACCATCATCATTAATGTGTAAAATTGAAAAGTTTTAGGATTTGAGAAAATTATAGCAATTTATAAAGTTTCAATAGCTATTGATTTAGGAATAAGTACGGGGATCGAATGATAATTACTTGGGTGAATACTTAAGGAAAAATGAAATATTGGGATGGGAAAGAGGCCTGTAGAAGGTACAAGTTTAAGGTGTCCGTTTTCTTACTATTCTCCATGAGAAAATTTAAAACCATAAAAATGAAAGCTCTTTGACATATTTTAAAGCGAAAAACTCTGTTGCCTAATAAATTTTATGTAAATAAACATAGCAATACCGTTAAAGTGTGATTCATTTAGAGGTTTTTTGTTCATTTGTTCCTTTTTTGCACATTACGCTTCAATAATATCAAGCTGTTATTTTATTTTTACTTAATATTGTTTGGCAATTTGTCATGAAAAATTACACACCCTAAAAACGTCCTAAATGCATTCAGCTGTAGGGCATAAATCAGGGCGTTGTGCAGTAAAGCCATATCGAAAGGGAGCGGGGGGGCGTGCCCCTCACCGAATTTGTCTTTAGTTGCAATGTGTCCTAATCGAATGGGAAATAAGGCCAGCTTCATTATCTATAGCTTTATTGCACGGCACCGAAAATATGCGTACTGTGAATATTTTTCTAGCACATTGCACAATATACAACCTGCATAATAGACCATTTGATTGAGCAATGGAAAATACCATCGGCAAATTTGAATGTCGGTGTACGTTTTAGGACAACATGCGACCAAAAATGACACATTCAGTCCGGAAAAAGGAAAACATAGCGGCTGTTGCGGAAAGTGTGGCTGAAGACCATGACCGATCTGGCCGATGTCGTGTACACCTGACGAATTGTATGCAATGAACATGGTTTAAAATCTAGCTGGACACAAATTATTTACGAATTGAAGCCGACAGATTTGAATTTTCACTTTGCTTACAGTCAGTGGGCTCTACACAGCTTCCGCTGTGTTAACTTAAAACTTTGTAAGTAACGAGGCAGATTTCTGGCTCAACAAATATGTACGTTAATAAACAAGATATTCTCGAACTACAACTATCGTACATATGAAGCACTGTCGTGTGTAGTTTGAGTGACAATGGAATCATCGGTCAGTTCTTCTGTTAAAAATGAGGTTAAACAGAACATATTCGTTCATGTTGCCCAAATTAGAAACTCTTGGTAAGGACGTTATTTGCGCTAAGCATGATGATACAATACATTTATTGAAAGATCATATTGGTGAGCGCCTAATTTCTCTATGCGGACCTGTCAACTTGCTATGTAGATCATGTGATATCACAGCTGTACATTTTTGTACCCTCACACTACGGTTACGAGGGTATATATTATTTGATACGACCTAAAAGTGTAAAACATAGAAGGAGTCACTTTAGACCCTATGTTTCTTTGAACCAAATTCGATTCATAACTTTTTAAGTCGTTTGAGCCATGTCCGTCCGTCTGTCTGGCTGTCCGGCTGGTACGCACGATAACTTTCGAAAGGCGTACCACTCCGCATACTTTAGAAATCGCAATCGTACCCAAATTCTGTATTTTGTTAAGCTATAACAAGATAAAGTATTAAAGAGAAAATTGGAAGTCTAGTCACGCCCCTTTTGGTACCTCCTATACTAATATACTATCCGCTTACTTTATACATATAGTATTAATATCAATACACCCAACTCGACCGTCCCCAAATTCCGTATTTATTAAAACTATAGCAGGATAAAGTTTTGGAGAAAAAATTTTAAGTCTAGCCATGCCCCTTCTGGTACCTCCCATACAAATGTATCATTCCACCTATTTTAGAAATCAAGTAATAATATCAATACACCCACGTGATTGTGCCCAAATTAAGCTTTTACAGGATAAACCTTCGGAGGAAAAATTTAAAATCCAGCCACGCCCCTGCTGGTACCTCCCATATCCATCTGGAACCGTCCACTTTAGAATCAATTAATATCATTAATACACACAACGCGATCGTGTCTAAATTCTGCATAACAAGATAAAGTATTGAAGAACAAATTAAAAGTCTAGCCACGCCCCTTCTGGTACCTCCCATACAAATGTACCATTTCGCCCACTTTAGATATCAAGTAATAATATCAATACACCCAACGCAATCGTGCCCAAATTCTGTATTCTCTTGTTTCTTTAGAGTTACATGGGAGATTAGGGCGTGGAATCTTTTCAAAATAGTTGAATTTGCAACTATCGATTAGGATACCGGAACTCATGAGTGGAGAAAATGCAGTCTCGTGTTCAGTGTGTTCATATACATACTGTCAGCAAAGGGTCTTTCAGGTTCCTATAGAACTTGTACACCATTTTGAGAAATGTTGGACAATGCCGGTCGTCTCTGGAGGAGATAGCAAGACATTCGACGGTTACCCTAACATAGGTTTTAGCACATGGCGACATATATGGCAATCAGAGAGCCGATACATTGGCAAGGGCCGCCAATACCGTGAACACGGGCGAAGTTTACGGTGACATTAGTGTTTGTCTTATAAGGTGGAAACAGCTAATTGTGGGGAAACTGAACCTAATTGCTAAGGAAAAATAGACGAGAGGACACACTTGCACGGCGACCAAATGAATTTGGACTACTATGGATATTAGGGCGGCAGCGAAATGTATAGAAGATTTTTTTCCTTAAATTTAAAAATTTCCGACCGGAATATTGTGCCACTTGATGTAACAAATACATTACGGCAATATAAGTAAGATCGGACAACTATTTCCAGTGCCCCAAAGTGGCCAATGGTCAGGTTTTTAACAAATCGTATATTTCTTACCAAAGCTCGATTAAACACTTGTTTATTTTTCTCGTAACTATGTAATAGTCAAATATTAACGAGTGTAGGTGGAGCTTCGGCCCTTATTGCCAACTTCGTTCCATATGGCATGGTTATATCTCTACTATACTGTGACATTTTTTGAGGACGATTAAACATTTAAATTGGCTGTCATAACGGTTTCTTTTCTTTATCATCTTTATACCTCTTTTGGTTCATGAGATACAGCCGTGTAAAGTTTCAACTTTTATACCGCGCCCACTGATCCGATACCGCCTATTTTGTTTTGGATCACGAAATTTAATGCCAAATGCATCCACACAAAGTTTCAAGGTGATTGCAGTGTTCATGTCATTGAACCCATGCATAATTTCTATCACAGACATAAACCAATGTGGACGCCGCTAAGAAGCTCTCGTGCGCATCTCGTCTGACTGCTGTGCAAAGTTGGAACGTAAAAGTGTAGTCCAAACGTTTGCCAACACACGCCACAGGCCCGGAGCAAACACTTCAACCAGCATCAGAGTCACGATTGGTGTATATAAACACTAGGGATGTAACGAACGTTCGCATTATTCGCATCATTTTGTACATTCGCTTTCGCATTCGTATAAATATATATTTCAATATTCGCATTCGCTTTCGCATTCGCAAAAAAATTTCTTAAATACAAGTATATAATAATGAGACCGATGACGACATGCAAGAGGTCAAGTTTTCAGTCTCTCATGCGATTGTTAGCTAAATACAATAAAGAGAAAAAAATTCATATTACAGAAGATCCTGTATTGTGGTGGAAACGAAACAGCTCGAAATACCAGAAGTTAGTAACTTTGGCACGCTAGTTCTAAACTACGCCTCCGGGAAGTGTCCTCAGCGAACAGTTGTTTAGTGGAGCCGGACTTATCTATGATCCACTAAGAACTAGATTGCGTAGCGAAAAAGCAGCGAAGCTTCTTTTTGTTAAATACAACTTGGTTCTACTAAACTTTGAATACTGAATACGTCAAAGTTTTCGAAAGTAAATAAAATTATTGTTTAGTTACCTTAAAGACTGAATTTCTGAGAATTATATATATTTTTGTTTTTGTTTTACTTTGAAATAAATATTTTATGTTTAATTACTTAACTGGAATACATATTTTTATTTGAAAAGGCAGGCAGTAGGAATGAAACTAAATTATTCGTTTACATAAACCATTTTTTGACATTCGCTAAACAATTTTGGAATATTCGCATTCGCATTCGCAGAAACCAAAAGTAAGTATTCGCATTCGCATTCGCTTTCGCAAAAAAAATATTCTAATATTCGCATTTGCATTCGCATTCGCTAAAGCACATTCGTTACATCCCTAATAAACACCACCAGCTTCGTGAGTCTCTGAGAAAGAAGCTAAGCCCACCGCCGTGTTTCTGGCGGATTAATTGCGGAACCACAGCTTCAACTCCAACAAGATCATCAGTCACCCCCTTGGCAGAGGTAACATGGAGAAATTATAAAAATAACGTAATTCCCCTTTACACCCCATGAATGAGGTATGATATAGCTCCTCGCGTTTTTTGAATTAACACGCTTTCTGTTTAGATTCACAACAAACGGCACCTACTAGTTTATCGACGATTGCCATCGTCACTGTTTGAAAAGCTTTTACTAGATATGCCGATTGACTTAACACTGGGCCCGCAATGAAAGAAAAATTTATATGACTTATCTCTGTTGTCACGTGTTCAAAAAGTTTGACCATTAAAATACAACACCTATGGCGTAGTCGCGACCAACATTTGAAAGAAGTTGTGTTTAAATAGTAAATTTCACTGATAGTTCGTTGGAGTCCAACTCGAACAATCAATTCTATTTAAGTGTTCGATTCAAAATTTAAAAAAAAAATTTCTACATAAATCACCCTTTGTGACGAGCAATACATTATGCAACCGTTTCGTTAATTCTCAGCTAAGAGCAAAAGATTACAGAGTAATCATGTGTCTACATCTAGGGGATATACGAAATTAAACTGTATGTAAACAAAGACCAAAACTCTTTAGATATAAATATATCCAAATTGATTTGGAATTTATTTCAAGCTCAAGACCAGTGTTTTTGAAAGAAGTTTATAGCAGAATGATATTCTCGTAATGCTAGGCAGTCTGTAAAGCTGTGTCGGATTCAGCCACGAATCCTCGTCAGCAAACTTTGGTATAATGGTTGCAAATTGTTCATCAAGTCTTATACACCAAACTAAATTCTAAACTTTCTTCACCATAATGTACCTTTGCATCTTAAGTGTTCTGTGAAGTGTTTCTAATTCATTACCCCCCACAACCTATTTACAATTTCTTTTCGTATAATTACTCAGTGCAATATGAAATATCATAATGTTTGTAATTAAAAATATTAACTCACTCTCGGAACAGTTTTTATTTTCTACGCTTCGCTAGGTTGTTATTACGCCAAATAAAATATGTAAATATGTATAAATCGTACAAGAAATGAGAGTGAGACAAATGAATGCTACTGAGAAGAGAAACGAATAAACAAACGAAACCTTTTACAGCTACTTTGACCGACAGTTTGACAAGAAAACTCTTACCGCCGTTGTAATTATGTTAATTAAATTACAAATAATTTAAATTTTAATTAAAAACATACGAAACAGGTACTGAGACTGCGAGCAGTAATTGAAGTTATTGTGCTGACTGTGGCGGAAAAGGAAGCAAGGATTGTGTAATAATTCAATTTTAACAGAAAATCATATTTTTCTAGGTACGAGTAAAAAAAGGGATAGTATACAGAAGGAGAGGGAGGGAGAGAGAACGAGTTGGTTTACTTTTCCAATTTTAGATTTTCTTCACGTATTTAAAAGTAAGAGGGATTTATAGCTCTAAGCCTAACAATTTGCTACTGAACAGAATTTTTCAAATTTAAATAAATGTAATTAATTATTTCGCGGACAACTTCTTTAATCTTTTTATATGAATGCTTAAGTTGTTGAATTTGTTTCATAAAATGCGGAAACATATTAATGATGTTTACGCTAATTTGCAGAAAATTTAAATTCTGAATTCTTTATAATTTCTAAAAACAACATTACTTTCAATTAATTAACCATTGATATTAACTTGGAAATCACCAGAATCTCTCTGCGGAGGTCCCCAAGCAGCTCACAACGTTCGATAGATTACATTTTTCCCGGATAATGCCACGAATGGCAACTGCAAGAAGTGGCAATGTTGAGCAATCTAAATGACAAGCTGCCACCGATCCGTCTTAGGGAGGAGAAAACATATGTTACTCAAAGCTCTCTTAGTAGTTTTGGCAGCTCCAAAAAACTATGATCGGGCGCTGCTTAAACAAACACTAATATGAAAACACAAAGAAAAGGCAAGACCTTCCCCAAATGTTGACGACTCCCGCAAACTAAATGAGAGAAACTCTGTAAAGAGATGATACCTCTCTTCAAAGGGCGATTAATTATCACTTAATTTCCCTTTACACCCCATGAATGAGGTATAGCATAGCTTCTCGCGTAGTTGTGAATTAACACGCTTTCTATTTTTAGATTCACAACTAACGGCACCTACTTGTTTATCGACGAATGCGAACGTCACTGTTTAAGAAGTTTTTACTAGACATGCCGATTGACACGACACTTATACTGCGAAGCTGCTGACGACAACATCGAGGGGGCCGGCAATGAAAGCCAGGAGTTGAACCTTGGTCCCCCGCATGGTGGATGCGTGTTCTTAACATCATGCCACAGCTGGTCAACGGGCGGTTGGTCTTCACAAATACAAGACTGACATTACTGTCATACAGGAAATGTTATGGATGCACACGACGAATAAACTTACAGCTGCCATGCAGAAAGACACAAATGTGGAATTAAGTTCATAGCCGGCAAGAGACTTCGACATCTGGTCACGCGGTTTTACCCTGTAAGTGATCGAATAGCTACTATCCGCATCAAAGAGAAACATTTTTACACTCGCTGTGAACACACCCCAACGGAAGACTAAGACGAGAACATTAAAGATGCATTCTATGGCTGCCTGGAAGAAAACTATGACCGCTGTCCTGCCCGTGATATGAAAATTGTGTGGGAGATTTTAATGCTAAAATAGAAAGGGCCGGATGCTCTTGGTAAAGCAGTTGGAAAATTTAGTGTGCACAACAACACCTCTGATAACGCATTCTGACTGATGAGTTTCGCGTCGACGTAGTAATAAGTGGAACTAGATACACGCATAAAGATATCTACAAGGCAACCTTGATATCCCCTGACAAAAGACAAAAAACCACATTGATCACCTGGAAATCGAGGGAAGGTCTATCTAAAGCCTTATGGAAGCTGCATACCACCGAGATAGGCAATACCTCTCAGCGGCGAAAAGAACGACCTAGAAGGCCTTACGGAACGCCTTAAATAGCAGCTAGTAGATCTGCGCACTGCATTCCCTCTTCCTTTCCAAATAACATAGGCAGTCGTTGGGAGGCAAGGCCTTCCATCGTCGCTTCCTATAAAAAGGCCTGATGGAGGGCCTGCATACACATGAAAAAAGAATGACTTGAAAAAATAAAATGCAGTTGGTCACCCCGAAATTGTTTAATTCATTTTTAGATATTTCTCACCTATATATTTTTCTTTATACTTACACTTTTTTCCAACGACAGTAAACCTTCCTGGAGTTTGAACTCACTCCATCCCGATTGTTAGTCAGCCTTGCTCTCTCATGCCTTTTATGAGAAGGGAGACGGAATGTATATACACACGAAAGAAGGCCTGCAGCAGAGGTCTTGAAAGAATGAAGGGGACTTGAGCTCGGGATATTTCAAAAAGGAAGGAGAAGTCCTGTTTTCAGGCACGTGAAAACAAGGCCTTGAAGACATGACGTTTTCATGTCTCAGAAGGCCTTGTTTCATGCTTGTTTGAAGAGGCCTTGCAAATTTCGCCGACAACTCTCTCAATTACTGCAAACAAATGCCACTAATTCTGATGTTCCCGATACAAACTGCCAAAATATTGAGCATTTTTTGACCAATGCAGCTACTGGAATATGAAAAACCACGCTTTGACAAGCCCTGGTACGATGAAAAATGTCGCGTAATGTTTGAGGAAATAGATGCTACATATTAGGCAAAACTGCAGCCAATGATGCTGTGAAAAGGGAAGAGAAGATGAAACACCTCTTCAGGCGGATAGAAAAGAGAGATCCTGGCTATTTAACACTTTCGTTTTTCATCCCAAACATCGTTCACGGAGTAGATTATTTATCACCGTGTCAAATCGAGGTCAGCACAGCAATTGCACGATTTAAACACAATAAAGCCACGGGAGCAGAAGCACTGCCGGCTGAGCTCTGGTACTATGAGGAATGTTGCTTAAGGTCTGAGGAAATGGACACTGCATGCGAGGCAAAACTCCTTAAAACAAAACTTAATTTCCCTTTACACCCCATGAATGAGGTATGGGATCGCTTCTCACGTTGTTGTAAATTAACACGATTTCTATTTATATTCAATAAAAACGTCACCTACTTGTTGATCGACGAATGCTAACGTCTTTGTTTGAGAAACTTCTACTAAACATGCCGATTGACTCGACACTATACTGCGAAGTTGCTTACTACAACATCGAGGGGACCGACAATAAAATAAAAATGTAGATGACTGGAGGCAGGAATCGAACATGGGATCTACCACATGGTAGTTGCGAGTTCTGACCATCATGCCACGGCCGGTCAAAATACTGTTGTCGAATGAACCATGAGCTGTATGAGCTATTAGCTACATCGACAAAATCAAGCGTGTTCAAATAGATCGATTCTTTAAGATTTTCCTGTAACATTTCACTTCTGGTTTAGGTATTATTTCATTTAACATTCACTTTTTGGATCTTAGGTATAAATACTTTTTGTACTCAAAAAATTCAAAAAAAATTATTTTTCAATATTAAATGAAAAATTGCAAAATTTTTTTTATAATATTAGAACAAATACAAAAGCAGATTAAATTAAGAATGTTGAGAATTAAATTCGAGTAGTTTTGAAAAAAAATGTCCTACATTTTGTTTTTCCAAAATTTAACTCTGGGTTCGAAATCAGCGACGCGAAAAAAACCCCCTAAGACATAATATCAGTTGAATTCCAGTGTTTTTTTTAATAAGTATGCACCATTTTATATACGTCATTTTATTTTTTTTTAAGTTAGACTGCGGATTCGAAATCTGCGTCCTAAAAAAACCCCTTAGATTCAATATCAGTTAAATTCCAGGATATTTGAATAAAATTGTCAAAAAATTTCGCCTTTTGTTCCTTTTTTACGAAATTTGACTCTGGATTCTAAATTAGCGACCCAAAAAACCCCTTAGGCACAAAATTAGTTATATACAAGCACGGTTTTGAAAAAAAATTGCCATTTTGAATCCTCGATTTTGTTTTTGCAAAATTCAAATCCAGATTCAAAAACAAAAAAAAAACTTTATTTCTCTTTACACCCCATGAATGAGGTATGGGATAGCTTCTCGCGTTGTTGTGAAGTAACACGCTTTCTATTTTTAGATTCACAACTAACGGCATCTACTTGTTTATCGACGAATGCAAACGTCACTGTTTTTGAGAAGCTCTTACTAGACATGCCGATTGAGTCGACACTTATACTGCGAAGTTGCTGTCGACAACATTCGAGGGAGCCGACAATGAAAGAAAAATTTATTTCTTTTTTTTCTTTTTTAAGATGACTGGAGCCAGGAAGGAGTTGAACCTGTGATCTCCCGCATGATAGTCGCGTGTTCCAACCACAATGCCACGGCCGGTCCCGATTCAAAAACAAGGACCCCGAAAACCTTTAAGTAGCATGTTTTAAGCACATTGGAAGTCTCCTTAATATTAAGCCAACGTTTTTCACAGATCCATCCAAGCTGCATCAACTTTATAAAGCTATTTTCGATATTTTTAAAAAGTGCAAATATTTGTCACTTAAATCAATTGTTAAGGAATTCAAACTTTTTTGTAACTGCTTCTTTAAAATGCTGCATAAAATATTTCAATATGTTGAATTTGTTTAAACGTTGTGTTTGTTTAACATGCTTCATTTTAACAATACCTTCTCTCGCTTTCAATTATTTACATAAAGTCACATTAAGAATCATTAATGTTTTCTTACATCCGACTTTTCTACACCCAATATATCAGATAAAAAAAACGTTCCATATTTCACTTACAATAAACGTCGCGGTGTACTCTCTGCAAGTACTTATGATAAAATTCTAAACAAATGTGATTAAGCTGTGCCTATAGTCTCCCTAGAGCGCGAGCAACTGTATGCTGGTGTTACTGTTTCTATTCATTACATTGCCTTATCTTTCCACCAAGCCACTGTTGTCGCCGCCGCACATGAATTGTTTCTTTTAAAACACTGCATAAACTCGTATGAGAGCCACAAAAGGTTATCAGTAAATAACACACAGCGGTTTAATCAGCATCAATATACTCTAAAATAATACTCGTAAGTAATACCGCAAGAAATCAAAGCTCGCCCGTTAGTCTAAGTGTGACATTGTGACAAATAATACAATACAAAATTTTCCGCATTATACGACACAAAAAAAAAAAAACAACTCTAAAAATCCTAGTAAAACAAAACATAAAATGGTTATAACCAAAGCAATAAGCCAAAGAATTTTAGTGGCAGCCTCCATAATATCATTGCTGTTGATTGCTGGCTCCATATACCTGCACTTGCAACAAAAACACCATTTGGGTCGTATGAACCTAAACGACTCGAGAGTGCGGCCAACCGATGGTGTTGGTATGTAATAAATGCATAATATTGTGGAATGTGTGTAGTAAACAAAAAGAACATTTAAATGGAAACAAAAATACATTTTCTTTATATTCCAATTTATGCTTTTTATAGAAAATCTCTCAAAAGATGATGTCATCTATGTGCCAACGATAAAAACAGTCACTAGCCCTAAACCTGACAGTATTGAAAGAAAATATGATTACATTTATTCTTATGAAGATTATGTAGATGATGCTCCTGCTACAACAGAAGTACATCATTTATCTTTGGGCGATAATAAATCTACAGCATCATATATAATGGATAATGATTATAATGCAAAAATCGATGGAGATGTACCACCCATTATTATGGAACCCACAGAATTGGATAAACTGGGCTTAGGCAACGAATGTTTGCGTTGCCTTTGCACGACGATGAATGGGTGTAAACCGATAAGATGTGCCCACATTGATCCTTGTGGAATTTATGGCATATCCAAATATTATTGGCTTGATGGTGGTAAACCGAAAACAGAGGAAAATCTCAATGATTATGATGAGGAGAATGAGGAACATAGAGGTAAGAGATGGAGAGATATGGTTTGGGACTGGGACCGTTGTTTATTATTGTCAAATTTGCATTTGTGTAGATAATTTATTGCGTTATTTGCCTAAGAGATCAATGTACTATGATTTAGGTGTATTATTGAGATGTCTGCGTCAGAGGGGAGATGTTATAAAAAGCGATTATTTTAATGTAATGGCAAGAGGGGGAGAACAGTTCGTTGAATTAAGTAGGCTTGCAAGTATGCAGTAAAGTTGTTACTTCTTACAGTGCAAAGTTTACATCAGCTTTCTGTAGTAAGGTTGACAATGGTCTGGGAATATATGCCTATGCCCAATTTCAAAGAATCTCATTACACAGCTTATGGCTCTGTCGGTCTGTATGGCTGTATAAATATTTTCCAAAACGAAGTAATGGCATTGGAATAGCTCAACCGCTTCTGGGACATCACAAACAAAATTACTTATTTTTGGATGATTAATATTTCTTGCATAACTTTCAGATGGATAACTGAATTCAGTAAAATTTTAGGTATGATGTAGGTTCATGAAAATTTAAATATGGACTATATCGGTCTTCTGATATCTCGCACACAAGACTACCTATTTTTGAATAAAATAATATTTCTCCCATATTTTCCAAACGACAAGCAGGAGGATTTACTTTTACACTGTAGCCATTCAAAGTTTACTTATGTATTGGGTATTCGTCACATAAAATATTGAGGCAAAATATGATGGGTTATAACTATAGTGTTCAAATACTTAATTTTTTTAGAAAACCGGTTTCCGGTTTATTCGGAAAATACCTTTTTGCAACAATTTGGTTTTACAATACATGATTTATTAAAAAACCGGTTTAACCGGTTACATACGGTGTTTCGGAGTTTGTAAAATAAAACCAAACATGAAATTAGATATGAATTAAATATGAAAATAATATGAATATCGACACGATAATTCTAAAGTACATTAATTCAACTTCGCATGTTTTCAATAAATTACAGCTTTTGAATTCAGTTTGCTTCAATTTATAGTCTATTTAAATCTCAGGATGATCAGTTCATCCAAATAGAAATTATTAGGAAATTAGAACTTGTCATATAAGTGGAGTCTATATTACTCACAAACTATGAACGCATTTCCTCTTAAACAGTCAACGGCTTAAGATAGCCCATGAGCGATATGAGCAGGAGAGTCTCACATGTATTCTCACACACATTCAGTCTCGCTCCGATGAGGTTTTGTCGACGATTGGTGTTAGCACAATAATAAAAGAAATGCATTTTTTTTTGGAAAAAATTACTGCTAATATGTTAATATACTTCACCACACGCACGGCAGTAATATTTATCAATTATTTCCTGGATTTATATATTTTTATTTTGTTGATAGTTATGAAAAAACTATATAACAATTTCCTTCACTACAGTGAGAGAGGGAAGCGAGCGACTTACCAAACTCTTATTGTGGTTGTATTGGGCTGCCGTTCACTGGTTTAGAATAAAGGTATCGATATGATCTTAAATTATACTCCTTTTTACAATTGACTGCTTAGTATGGTATATAACTGCGCTTAACGTTTATCATATCAATATCGACGGCTTTCCAGCCATAGCAAGGTGAGATCCCAACTATATTTTAGTGATTTCACAACTATTGTATGGTGATCACAAATATAAATATGGACAGCATCCTACCCATTTCAAGATGAGAGGAAACATTCATTTAGCAGCATTTTCAAACAAATTCTCTTTCTGGATAAGGAAATTTCAACGAAGCATCCTCTGAGATTTTCCCAAAAAATATTGGATAACCATAAACAACGTTTTATGACGATTTTCCTGAAATTAACCTGTGAAAAAACTCCTTTTTGAAAATCCGGTTAACCGACATCAAAAATTCGGTAATAGGCTTTTTTAGAGAAATCGGCACACGGCTTTGGAGAACAAAGCCGGTTAGACGGTGTCCGGATTCGGCTTTGAACACTTTAGTTAAAACTAACTGTAGACTTAAGTAATAAAAATAAAAATTTCTTTTGTGCGTTGAAATGGTCAAGATTGTACTTTAAGTGGTATAATTGGTATAATACATATAACTTACAAATTGTTTTAGTTTTTTGGACTTAAACTCATGTAAAGTCACTTATCATCAGCAAACCCTTACCACTAGTTTAAAGTTTGATGTTTCCTCTATCGAAATGACCCATGATACAATGACTTTTTTGATATTTTTCCCTTAGAATTTCCCCTTCCTTCGATAAAATTTATAATAGATTTTGATTTTTATGTGAAGTATATATCTGACATGCATAAAATATAGCACTATGGGATTTTTGGGGTCGTTGATTTTTAAATTTTACCATATTTAGCGTAAGATATAATTTGACACAGGAATGAATACCTGGTACCATCTTGTACCTCTCATAAAAAAAATTACCTGTTTTTGGAAAATAAATATTTCTTCCATAACTTCATGATATTTCAATTATGTCACTTAGTTTTTCTTGTAATAGTAAGCCTCTCAGAAAACTTAACAACTTGGCACACCCCTTCTGGTATCTTCCATACAAATAATCTAAATTGCCTCCATATTACTACATGCATATCTTTATTGTAAGTACAATGAATTTAGTAAATTTTTTTCGCAAGGTAAATGTCATTTGAGTAAAAATTTTACGAATAAAATTCGGACACGTTGTTCTGTCCCTACTGGTATCTCCTATATAAATTAGCCAATTTCATGAAAAATTAATATTTTTCCAATAATTTCTGAAAGAAACTCCTCAAATCCTTGTTAACAGTTTACTTTTAATATTTTGTATTCATAGGTGAAACAAACTGGGAAGTTTATCCCATCCATTAGATATCGTATTTTTTTTAGATTTTTGTACGAATTTTGACCTAGTTCTCTGTTGATACTATAAAAAACGCATTCGGTACTCCCACACAATATGATATTGAATTTAACTTTTTATATTTGTTGGGGAATCATATCCCGGCTCGCGTTGCTTCACACGAACATACATTGAAACTTCTTAAGAGTTTAAGCAACCATTAAGAATTTAGTCATTTAGCTTTAGTTGTATAGTTTGGATGTTGGTATCAGTTACGTCATCTTATTAGATTTCAAAAAATATATTCGTATAGCACAATTACTCCATAAAATTAACGGGTATCCCAACTTTTGTCCCTTTTAATCCCTAAAAGTACAAATTTTGAAAATCCCTTTTTTTTATCACACAACTGCTTTATAAGATGAATGAACACCCCAATTTTTGTGACTGTAGCTTTAGCCTATTGGTCTAAATGATTGTAGTACTTTAGTCCCATTTACTCCCTAATTATACGATTTATATTTCAATAAATCCATTTAGGCATTTTCTCTGGGCGATAGTACCACTTTTGTCCCTATTTAGCCCTAAAAGTGCAAATTGCCATTCTTATCGCACAACTAAGATGGATTGGCATCACATCTATTTGTATAAGGAGCATGTCTACATACGATTATAGCTTTACCCGTTTAGTCTGGGTGATGATTTTAACCATTTTGTCTTTTTTACCCTAAAAGTACTAAAAACCCTACTGACATTTTTCTAACTCTTTAGGGTGCAATTCTATATACATTTTCGCGACTCTACCATTAGCTGATTGATTTGGATCATAGCACCTGTTTTATCGCTTTTTCGATTTTTACTTATAAAATATGAATTTCGAAAGATTATTTTATATCGCACAACTTCTCCTTGAAATAAATATCACTTCAATTATTTCGGCTCTATCTTAATAGGTTTAGTACCATTTTTTTCACTTTTAAGTTTTTTTACCCATTTAATGTAAGAATTTCGAAAATCTTCTCTTCCTTCGTTCTAACTCTACAGGGAGCATGTAACGTGGTTTTCTCGTCGGCTGAGGTAAGTCCAGTCGTCGCCAGGGTCGCCATAAGGACCCACAAAACCTTACGGAATAAGAACTCAGTAGATTTTCCCTGACTAGGGCAAAATAACAATATTATTTATTGATGGGGTAATTCAATCTTATAATCTACTGGATAAAGTATTTAGATACGAAACAATTCAGATTCAGTGATAGCGTGGTTGTATTGTCCGGTAATTTGTACCCAGGTCGATTTTAGATTATCGATAACTTTTAGTAAACGCTCGACGAATATCGATGTGGCCTCTGACTACGATGACAGGTTTCGGGACTAAGTAATCGAGAATTTTATGGAACGATCGATTTGAGGTGATCGAGAACTTTATATTCCAAAACGGTAGAGGTCAGATAGGTCAGGGTTGTTTCGGTATTCAGGAACGTGGTAATTCGGGTACTTTCGATAGTTCAGGCTCGTACTAGTAGCTTGGCAGCGTACGGATGATTCGGGTTGTGTCGGGGTTTCAGGTTAATATCAGCAAGAGATAATTGAAGCTTCGGCTTTCGTCGTTAATTAGTTTGATATTCACAACTCAGGATCGTGTTGATGATTCGTGTTCTTCGATGATTCGGCTTCCATGGTAAATTAATTTGACATCCGCAACTCAGGATCGTGTTGATAATTCGTGTTCTTCGATGATTCGGTTTTCGTCGTAAATCAGCTTGGTATCCGCAATTCAGGGTCGTGTTGATGATTCGTGTTCTTCGATGATTCGGCCTTTGTCGTGAATTAATTTGATATCCGCAACTCAGGATCGTGATGATGACTCGTGTCCCTAAGTAGATCGACTTTTGCAACTCGTAGTTATATCGATTCCGTACCCGCAACCGAAATAGT
Source organism: Muscina levida (assembly GCA_964034835.1). Classification (NCBI taxonomy): domain Eukaryota; kingdom Metazoa; phylum Arthropoda; class Insecta; order Diptera; family Muscidae; genus Muscina; species Muscina levida. The sequence goes on along the minus strand of OZ035883.1, from coordinate 28,020,104 downwards.
AATCGTACCCGACGGAGTGTTAGTATCAAAATGCTACGGTGCTTATTTCTAATACAATGCTACAGGAACGAAGAGTATCTTCGTGTACCAGACCGAAATCTGAGCAACCGACGAGTCGGTACAACCAACCGGGGTTGGATTCAACAGACCGAAGTCCGATTTAACAGACCGAAGTCCGATTCAACAGACCGAAGTCCGATTTAACAGACCGAAGTCCGATTCAACAGACCGAAGTCCGATTTAACAGACCGAAGTCCGATTCAACAGACCGAAGTCCGATTCAACAGACCGAAGTCCGATTTAACAGACCGAAGTCCGATTCAACAGACCGAAGTCCGATTTAACAGACCGAAGTCCGATTCAACAGACCGAAGTCCGATTCAACAGACCGAAGTCCGATTCAACAGACCGAAGTCCGATTCAACAGACCGAAGTCCGATTCAACAGACCGAAGTCCGATTCAACAGACCGAAGTCCGATTTAACAGACCGAAGTCCGATTCAACAGACCGAAGTCCGATTCAACAGACCGAAGTCCGATTCAACAGACCGAAGTCCGATTCAACAGACCGAAGTCCGATTCAACAGACCGAAGTCCGATTTAACAGACCGAAGTCCGATTCAACAGACCGAAGTCCGATTCAACAAAAGAATATTTCTTTCGATAAATGTTTGCCCTGAGAAGGGCAAGGGAGATCGGGTACAAAGCAACTTAGCAATAAACTTCGCTGCGGTAGCAACCGACAAAATACCAAGCAAAATGTGCGATCATTTAAGTAAGTGGAGCTCTCGATGTAATGAGAATTACTTTACAGCACATCACACAGCATTGAACAACATTTCCCTAGTGATGTCGTCTCCTTAATGTGTTTGGTTGGATGTTCGTTGTCGCACTCATTAGCCGTTCGTGGCGATTGCCTAATGTGTCGTTGGTGGCTGCTGTGTGCATTGCCGAACGCGTCGTTTGCAGCGGTCGTGCGATTGGTAGAATTGATGTTTGCCCTTTAAGTAGTTGATGAATTATCAATATTGAAGGGCAAATGAAGGTTGTAGGTGGCCGCTCGCATAGTTGGAGTTGCTGCCATTCGGCCTTTGTTGTGCTCGAAGCAATTAAAAGTATATATGCAGGTTTAAGTTTGTTGGTCAAATAAAGGTTGTTTAGAGAAATTATTATGTATGTAGGTGAATGTATGTACGGACGACTGGCGTCACGTTACAAGCACACCCGTATCAATTTTCACGATTACAGCCGTTTAAATTTGTCTTTCCCAGAAAATGCGGATTTCGAAAAAACCTTCAATCCAATTTATGCCCATATAAATTTTGGCGATTATTGCTTTCGCTGATTGGTCTGGGTGATAGTACCAGTTTTACTCCTAAAACTACGAATTTCTAAAAATCCATTCTAAGCTGACGTTTACTCGCAAAAAAAAGAAACATCCACCCCAAATTTCAAATACATTGATTATGAAAATATTATCACAATCGTTCTATTAATATGGCCGAGATAATGGTCAAAAGAGGCGTGCCGCCGCCCATTTACCAGCAAGACATAATCCTTCCCGTACCATTTATATATGTAGCAAATCTCATAATCATACCTTTTATGGCTCGTGAAATATGACCGATTGAAATTTTAGTTTAGGTTACGGATAGTATTTAACTTAATTTCCCTTTACACCCCATGAATGAGGTATGGGATATCTTCTCGCGTTGTTGTGAATTAACACGCTTTCTATTTTTAGATTCACATCTAACGGCATCTACTTGTTTATCGACGAATGCAAACGTCACTGTTTGAGAAGCTCTTACTAGACACGCTGATTGTCTAGATTGTAATACTGCGAAGTTGCTGTCGACAACATTCGAGGGGAGCCGACAATGAAAGAAAAATTTATTATTTTTTTTTCTTTTTAAGATGACTGGAGCCTGGAGTTAAACCTGTGATCTCCCACATGGTAGTTGCGTGTTCTAACCACTATGCCACGGCCGGTCCCTTACGGATAGTACTACACAGTGAAAATTTCATTGCAATCGGTCAATTTATTTCGGCGAGATAACGGTTTTTTCAAAAGGGGCGTGGCACTGACCTTTTCCAGCGAAACGTAATCCTCCTTGAACCAGTAACGTACGAAGCAAATCTCATCTTTATACCTCTAAGGGCTCGTGAGATATGACCGATTGAAATTTCGGTGTGTGTAGGCGGTGCCACGCCCCATTGTCTAACCATATTTTCATGTAGCCTATGATAGAGGCCCTATGGACAGTATTACACAAAGAAAATATAATTGCAATCGGTCCAATTATTTGGTCCATATAACCTTTTTTTAAAAGGGGCGTGTCATCGCCCACTTTTCACAAACAAAGTATGTTTTATTTTACGGCCTTTATACTTATCAAAACTCGACATAGTACCTGTAATGGTTTAAAAAATATAGCTATTTCAAAGTTCAAGCTGAATAGGGTGGTGCCACGCCCATTTTCCCCCTTGCAGTCCGAATTTTCAAAAATCGCTTCTTAGTGCGCGTCTACGTCATAAAAAGAACCTACATTTCCAATTTCACGGTTTTAGCTTTAGCCGTTTGGGCTAGGGAGTGATCAGTCAGTCACCCAAGCCTTTTATATATATAGATATCTTACACACGATGAGGGTACTTATCAGTCAGATCACCTGACTGGCTCTGTTTGAAAATTTTGTTAAATATTCTTGATAGTCAAAATTATCCTAAAAATGTTGTTACAATTCGCATTTATTAGTATACGTTTATTTGCCACAGTCTTAGGATTTACAACTAGATGTCTCATTTATAAACAAATGAATATCAATTTGTTTTCTTAAATATGGAAGTTATGATTGATGTTAGATAAGTTTATCCCCAATTGCTTTCTAAAAGAAATAGTACCTAATCTTCCCTATAATAACACATTTTTCTATATTTATTCTCATCAACAACCAACTTTCCTGTTAATATTACAGATTACCTACGCTGTGTTAACACCGAATCCTGTGCCAGAGAAACTATGAAGAACTACATTAAACGCTACAAATGGGATTGTAATAATGATGGCATAATTGATTGTCAAGATCATATCACACTGCATATACTAGGACCCAGTGGCTGTAGGAATAAACAGCTTATGGCTATACATAAACTACGCATGAAATCATGTTTAAATGAACTGCATAGCGCATATTGATCTCAAACACACACACACACACACACCCGTGTATGCATAGGTTCATTAACATAATGTAGTCAAATAAAATAAATTGCTATTTATGTTTAATAAGAAGATTACAATTACAACATATACCATTTTGCAATTTTGTTAATTTTAATTATTTTCAGGTAATGCTATTAACTTTTGAATAAATTATGTGGTATTAAAATATTTCTGTATTATTTATGTGCAATATGCAACAGTTGTCCGTAGCCGGAAGTGTTCATGTGGATAATAACAGTGATACAGTGATGTATTACTGTTATAGTGTCAGAACTTATTAATATGTAATTAATCCCCAGTGCAGTGGCTGGCTGATATGCAGATTAACGGATATACATGGGAATTGTATAAAATAATTCTGAAGAAAAAAAGACACATTAATTGTATGAATATAGAGAAGCATAAAAAAATCCTGTGAATGATGTATGGGAAATTTTCTCACTGAATAAAGTGTCTCTACTTAACAACATATATCGAACATTGGACGGCATCAAACGTGATAACATTTTGTGTTTTTGTGATACGTTAAAAACTTTCATAGAAATGGACAGAAAATTATATGTGTACAAGCAACTCCATTACTGCAAAAACGAAATATGCTTAAATATTCTTGAGAGAATATTCTAATATATGGGACTGAAAAAAAGTATCTAAAGTTGAGCTTTTAATAGAAATCTGTTATCTTTGTGGTTAGTGAAACCAACAACCTAAAGATAAACAGAGAATTAAAATAAGCTTAAGCAATTTCCACAACAGCTACACGATTAATTAAACATCTGTTGATTACTTACGACCAGACTTCGCCACAATGCAATGTAGCTATTTTTGCACGTTACAATAACCTCTCATATTAAGGTTTATTATTGATTTGTACTTTTTTTATATTATTTTTAAAATTATCGCATTCATCTTTTGCAGTCAAATGTTTTACTTTCACATGACCTTTATATATTCCCATCATCTGGTGACTTGGATTCCTGTATAATAACAGGTGAATTTTAATGACATCGTTGGTATGCCAGATTGTGCTAAAAAGCACTTTAATTCAAACTCAAACCGAAGCAATAATGTTGGCAAATATAATACCAACATTATTGCCTATAAAATAAATACAAAAAAAAAAAACAATAAAACGAAATTGTTGTATTTCGTATGTGTTTTATATTCAATAAAGGTATTTGAACTAATGCTGCTGGTAAATGTTGTTTTTATTGCCTCAAGAGAATGGCATGGGGAGGGGGGTTGGAGGTGCAATACAATGAGAATTGTGATTGCCAGTATAAATCAATGAGTTTGTAATAAACGACAATATTGGCTGGCATTGGCAAGAGCTATTTTCGTTTAACGGTGTGACAATAAATATATGAAAGTAAATGAATTGTCCTTTACACTTACAGTATATATAAAAAATTATTTTGCAAAATATTTAATTAATCTTCAAATAAGGCTTAGCTATATTGCAAAATGAAAGATTCCTAAGGACATTGAAAGGCTCGAAACACAAAAGTAAGCAAATGATTCATAAAATTTAAGTAAACATTATCGTTTAAGCGGATTACTTACTTACTTACTTAGCTGGCACTTATTTGCAATCCCACTGGATTATATACCGCACGTAGAAAAATATTATAAGCGCCTCGATCTTCTGCGCTTCTTCTCCAGTTAGTCACACCAAGTTATATAAGGTTCTCAGTAACCTGGTCTTTCCAACGGAGTCTTGGTCGCCCTCTTCTGCGTCGTCCATCGAGTTCAATGTCGAAGACTTTTCGAGCTGGAGCATTTTCGTTCATGCGTACAACATGACCTAGTCAACGCAACCGCTGCACCCTAATGCGTCTGACCACGTCAATGTCGGCTGATGATGATGTCTACGTCATCAGCGTTCGCGAGTAGCACGTGGTTTATGTCTAATACCGTGCCACTCGTGTTACTGCAGTTTTCCTCATTATCATCTCCATCACTACGTTGAAGAGGTCACCCGGTAGGCCGTCGCCTTGTTTCAGGCCTCGTCTGGTGTTGAATGGCCCCGTAAGGTCCTTGCCAATCATCACTGAAGACTTCGTGTCAGTCAACGTCATTCCGCAAAGGCGTATCAGCTTCGCTGGAATACCAAACTCAGCCATGGCCTCGAGTAATTTCTGCCGTATCGGGCTGTCGAAGGCAGCTTTATAGTCGACCAAAAGATGGTACGTGTCGATATGTTTCTTTTAGGTCTTTGCCAGGATTGCCGAAGTGTGTTGATTTACCAGGTTGTTGATTTACCAGGTCTAAAGCCACACTGATAAGGTACGATCAGGTTGGATATCACTGGGTTTAGTCTTTCACATAGCACACTCGACAGGACCTTATATGCGATGGGTAAAAGGCTGATCCCGCGATAGTTGAAGCACACACATGGATCACCTTTTTTCAGCACAGGACATAATACGCTTAAATTCCAATCGTCGGGCATGCACTCTTTAAGCCAAACTGTGCGTAGGAGCTGGTACATGCTCTTTATCAGCTCCTCGCCACCGGACTTGAAGAGCTCTGCCGGAAGTCCGACGGCACCGGCTGCTTTATTGTTCTTCAGCCGCGATATTGCTCTTCTTACCTCGGCTTGACTTGGTGGTGGGCAATCTTAGCCGTCGTCGACAATTGTCGTGATACCTTCACGGGCGCTGCCTTCTGGAACCAGCAGTTGCTAGAAGTGTTCCCTCCATATTTGCAGCACACTCTGCGTATCGGCGTATCAGATTTCCATCCTCTCCCTTATAGGAGGGGAGCGCATTACCGTAGCCTTTTGCTCTTACTTGCTGGTAACATTTTCGGGCCTCACGTCTATCCCTGTATACCTCTATATCATCGTTCTCCCTTTCTTTCATCTGACGTTTTTTTCGCCTGTTTTACTTTTTCCTGGTGCCGTTCCTTAACAGCACGGGTTACAATTGGATTACTAGTTAACTATAAAATTGTTATCATTCAAAGAACTTATAAACAAGTGAAAAAGTTTCAGCCGGTTAACTGACTTACATATACCCTTACGCTCAACAAAATCATTTGCTTAACAAAATATAGAATATGGGCACTATCGCTTTGGGTGTATTGATATTATTACTTGATTTCTAAAGTGGGCGGAGTGATACATTTGTATGGGAGGTACCAGAAGGGGCGTGGCTAGACTTCCAAATTTTTCCTCTAAAACTTTATCCTGCATGAGCTTTACTCAATACAGATCGCTTTACCAAGTTCACTTTAGTTCTATTAATAATATTAATCAATTTCTAAATTGGGCGGTACCCGATGGGTATGGGAGGTACAAGAAGGGGCGTGGCTAGACTTCCAGCATTTTCTCCAAAACTTTATCCTGCTATAGATTTACTTAATACAAATTTAACCACGATCTCGTTGCGTGTATTGATATTAAAACTTGATTTTGAAATGGTGCATTTGTTTCAGAGGTACGAAAAGAGGCGTGGCCATGTAGCCCATTTCCAAAACCGTAAGTAGTTTTGGGGAAATATTAACCTGTGCAAAGTTTCAAAAAATTGGTTACGTCTTTCGAAATTCATCGTGCGTACTAGCCGGACAGACAAACGGACATGGCTCAAACGACTTAAAAAGTCATGAATGGAATTTGGAATATAGGGTCTAAAGTGACTCCTTCTATGTGTTACACTTTTGGGTCGTATCAAATGATATATGCCCTCCTACCTGTAGGATGAGGATATACACATACGTTTGACAGTTATACGGCTGATTGATAATTTATTGCAATTTTAATGTTTTTGATCTTTTTATTGTGTCCTTGTTTTATTTGTTTTGAAATTGAGGTTATCACAACTGATAACGAACCAAAAAATCAATGTGAAAACTTTTCTCAAAAAAATACTTTTAAAAATTCTAGGGACTTTGGTCCCTTCTAATGTCCTTGATTTTTATAACCCTCATCTTTATGGATGAGGACATATAAAATTTGATACTAGAAAAAGGGTACCGCATTTAAAGAGACGTTTTAGGCCCCAAGTATTTTATGGCCAAATTAGTTTCATGACTTTTTAAGACGATAGAGTCCTGTCCGTTTATCTGGCTGGTGGGCAGGATAATTCGAGTAAACCGTAACTGATACTTTTGAAAATTGATCAGTATTAATATTTTCACAAATAAAGTAACAGTATTGTAAATGGACAGAATAGCCCAACCCCTTCTGGTACGTCCCATACAAAACGACCTATTTTTGGAATATAAATTTTTCTCCCATAACTTCTAAACGGACTACTAGAAGATAATAATATTTTTTTTTAGCTTAATTATCATGTAATAGTAGACAAATCATCAGAAAACTTTTACCACACCCCTTCTGGAATTCCTCATACATATTACCAAATTCATCCTCGTAGTTTTAGATACATATCTTTCTTGTAGGTATGAACGTTTATGAAAATTTGAATATAGGTCTATGTTGGCTGACACCTTCTAATACCTCCAATACAAAAGGACCTATTTTTTTAACATTTCTGCCATAACTACCAGACGGACAATTGAAGGATATTTAAATTTTGACAGTTTAATAGTCTTATAATAGTAGACAATGCATCAGAAAAGTGAAGCTGTTGTCACACCCCTTCTGGTACCTCTCTTACAAAAGTACCACTCCGCCCTCTTTAAAAATCAAGTGATAATATCAATACACCCAACGCGATCGTGCCCAAATTCTATATTAAGTAAAGCTGTAACAGGATAAAGTTTTGAAGACAACACTAGAAGCCTAACCACGACCCTCCTGGTATCTCCCTCACAAATGTATCGCCCTCTTTAGAAATCGAGTAATAATATCAATACACCCAATGGGTAAAGGTATTTATCAGTCAGTTCACCTGGTTTAAATGTATCTTATGGCCAAATTAAATGGACATGGGATTTTTTACTGGACATAGGCTATGACTTTTTGGACACTTTTGCATCATTGAGTCCATTTAAAAAAGAAGTTGATTTGAGACCTTTTTGCACTCACTCTCGTCTGGTAAGGATCTATTTTATTTATCTGTCAGGTGCCTGATATTGCAGTGACCAGTTAGAATTTCACAGCCTAGGCTAAAATCACTCCTGCATGGGCCAACCATGTACCCCCACCCCATGAGGATCTGATATATTTGAGCCACAGCAGTTACATATTCAATTCTGAATATCCAACGTCTGCTGGCTGATTTTCACATACAATTCCCTACTAAGCCAAAAAGATAACAAATAGGCATCTCTCAGAGTCATGATTAGGCATAGAACAGCCAGCCACAAGCATATGCTAGCAGATTCATTCCCAGAGATCTTGCAATACCACGGACGCAACAAAGGCTGGCTTTACTCCATCCAACTTCCCGTTGCAGTTCCTCACCAAGTGCCTTTATTGCATCCTGGCTATCCACACAGATGGTTATCCGTCTGTTAGTATCGATTCTACATCTCATAAAAGTCTCCCCGACTTTCAGAATGACCAATACCTCAACGCAAAAAAATCGGCATTCAATATGTAGCCTGACAGAGAGGTTTAGCAGGTCCTCGCTGTATACACCAGCTACTGTGCCATGTTCCATCTTCGATCCCTTGCCCAGTAAATTAACACATATTTATCGCATCTTATAGATTGCTCCTCATAAAGTTAAATAGTACAAAAACTTTCTCGCAAAAAAGTTTATGCCAAACTACAGTTTATATATTCCAACAAATTATTTTTTTCTAATCAAAGTAATAAGAAAATCCTTTGAGACCTAATTACCGTAATAAAGGTACTGTCTGTACCGGTACTTGTCGTAAACACAAGTGCCATAAAGCGTAAGATAAATTTACGCATATATTACATATAGTAATTGAACAGTAACAAACAAGTAACAGTGTGAGTCATTCACAACAACACCTTGTGTAAAAGAAAGAAAACGAAGCACTTTGCATTTTGTAACAGACAACAACAAACAAACATTATTCGTCATTAATTTGTGACACATAAACTCCATTCACCTTGATGGAGCAATCATTGTTAAAATTGCTCATTTTCATTTATATGCAACATTGGTTTAACTTTACCACTTTTATTTCAATTCCCCAAACTAATGTTCGAACACGTTTCGTAGTAGTTTGGCATTGTCGACTTTTGTACCAGCATCGCAACTCAACAGCGTCATCAGCATCATCATCATCATCAACCTAAACAACCACGTCACTAACATCTTTATCCTATTTCCTCATTATCCACCAGCAGCTGCGTCAACTTCGTCATCAGCTTTGTCGAAGTCATCATCTTACATTTAGTTCTAATTTCACAGCAAAAAAAGGACGAAAACATGAAATTCCTTTCGTTGTTTGTCGTAAAGAGCAAAAGGTTTATAACTTTTTGCCGGAGATGAAGAGTGTCAATCGCGGTGGTGGTGGTGGTGGCAGTGGGTGAATGTTTCGGTGATGGTGATGACGGGTTCCGTCGTTCGTTGTGTCTGCAGTCCCAAAATGACTTTTAAGTGCAGAGAATATAGTCATTAAATAGACAAAGTTGCCGTAATTTATTTTGCGTGACTAGAATATTGCGCACATTTTAAGCTACGAAACATATTTTGTGGGTTACTTCCTTTGTTTTCATTCTATTCATTCGTATTTTGTGTGTGTGTGTGTGTGTTTTGTTCATGGTATAAAGAACACTGTCGAAAACTTAAGAAGACGCACATGTAATTTCGGTTGAAATGTGATTTTTAAATTGAGAAGAATTGTTTAATTTAGTACAAATAGTTAAATGCTAAACTAATACAAAAACATCTGACCACAATTGGAATAGATGTCTTCTACGTATGAGCTACAAACGCCCCTAATGTGACGTATACGGTCAGAAGCACTTTAATGAATACACAATGCAACACATGATTTTGGGACTCAATTCTGAGAATTGCACGTGAAATAAGTCCCAAAAATAAGAACTTCTGCATTATTCGCCTTGTCAATTTGGTTGCATTAATAATTTAATGGCTATACGAATTTTCTTCCTCAAGATGGATTTCTAGCACTTTTTCTATATTTTTTACATGGTTACATGGCTTTTACAAATATAACTTTATTAAAAACCAGTAAGAAAGTTTTAGTAGGGCAACCAGACTAACATATACCCACACCCTCAGTAAAACATACAATTTTCTATTATATTGATACTCGATTTCTAAAGTGGGCGGAGTGGTACCAGAAGGGCGCGGCTAGACTTCCATTTTTTCTTCAAAACTTTGTCCTGTTATAATTTAACAAAATACAGAATTTGAGCACGATCGCATTGGGCGTATGGATATTGTTACTCGATTTCAAAAGTGGGTGGAATGGAACATTTTTTGAGAGGTATCAAAATGGGTGTGGCAGGACTTTCAATTTTTCTTCCGAAAGTTTATTCTGTTATAGCTTAACCAAATACTGAGTTCGAGGACAATCGCGTTGGGTGTGTTGGTATCATTACTCGATTTCTAAAGTGGGCGGAGTGGTACATTTGCATGGGAGGTACAAGAAGGGGCGTGGCTAGACATACAGTTTTGAATACTGAATACAGAATTTAGACACGATCGCGTTGGGTGTATTGATATAATTACTTGATTTCTAAAGAGGGCGGGGTGGTTCATTTGTATGGGAGGTATCAGAAGGGGCGTGGCTTGACTTCCATTTTTTCTTCAAAACGTTGTCCTGTTATAATTTAACAAAATACAGAATTTGAGCACGATCGCATTGGGCATATTGATATTGTTACTCGATTTCTAAAGTGGGCGGAGTGGTACATTTGTATGGGAGGTACAAGAAGGGGCGTGGTTAGACTTCCAGTTTTTTCTCCAAAACGTTTCGCTGTTGTAGCTATACTGGATACAGAATTTAGGCCCGATCGCGTGGGGCGTATTGATATTATTACTCGGTCTTAAAAGGGGGCGGTATGCTAAATTGCTATGGGAGGTACAAGAAGGGGCGTGGCAAGACTTCGCATTTTTTCTTCAAAACTCTATCCTGCTACAGTTTTACTAAAATTTGTATTTGGGCACGATCGCGTTGGGTGTTTTGATATATTACTTGGTTTCTAAGGTAGGCGGAATGAAAAATTTCTATGGGAGGTACCAGAAGGGCCGTGGGCATGTGGCCCATTTACAATACCGTAAGTAGTTTTGGGGAAATATTAACCCATGCTAAGTTTAAAAAAAATTGGGTACGTCTTTCGAAAGTTATCGCGCACCAGCAGGATCGCCAGACAGACAGACGGACATGGCTCAAACGACCTAAAAAGTCATGAATCGAATTTGGTTGAAAGAAACATAAGGTCTAAAGTGACTCCGTCTATGTGTTACACTTTTGGGTCGTATCAAATGATATATACCCTCCTACCCGTAGGGTGAGGGTATAATTAACTTAATTTTTTTTATTGTAAGGAGGCTTAAAATGACCTTGTAATTGTGGGTTAAATTTTATTGTATCGCAATAAGCTATATAACATATAAGGGTAATAGCATATGTTGTGACGCTATGAAGTTTACCCATGCCAACACCTCGCCTGAATGACTAATGGGTTGACCTAAAAAAAATTTACAAAAATGGTAAATGGGGTTTTGTTGGGAGTAAGTTGTACACTAAAAATCCACTTGAATCAAAATCCTAACTGGTACTTTTTAAGATAAAAGGATTTTTGGTTTTTTTTACACCATTTTGCACTTTTTTTTTAGAAGTGACGTTCTTTCTTTTCATTTATAGATAAATAAAGTTTTTCAGCTCATTGATTTGGGACTCAATTCTGAAAACTGCACGTGAAAGTAGCCCCAAAAAGAAAAAGTTCTGCATCATTCGTTTTCTCAAGTTACATGCCATTATAATTAAATATCGATTTGAAGTTAGTACGTCTTGTATATGAGAATTGGTCACGTTTAAGTCTCTTTTGTTTGACATAACTCGAGAACCACTAGTCTGATTTAGCTGAAACAAATTTAAAAAATTAAGAATTACAACTCCTTTAATGTGTTCATATCACGTTTCCCTAAATAAGCAACAGTTTCACTTTTCCATTCATCAAATGATTTTGAACTGGCAGTTACAATAAAACTGTTGTACTCCGTAGCGTATGATTTACGTGGAACCATGAATGAACTAAGGGATAGTTTCTCGCGTTGTTGTGAATTAACACGCTTTCTATTTTTAGATTCACAACTAACGGCACCTACTTGTTTATAGACGAATGCGTACGTCACTGTTTGACAAGCTCTTACTAGACATGCCGATTGACTCGACACTTATACTGCGAAGTTGCTGTCAACAACATTCGAGGGGAGCCGACAATGAAAGAAATTTTTTTGTTTTAAGATGCCTCACTGACTATGCCACGGCTGGAATATTAATTATTAATTATGTTATGTCAAACAAAAGAGTCTAAAATGTGACAAATTCCCCTAGACGATACTTACTAACTTCAAATCGATATTAAATTATTAAGTGCTAAAAATCCACCTTGATAAAAAACATTCGTATGGCCATTAAATTATTAATGCAGCCAACTTGACAAAACGAATGATGCAGAATTTCTTATTTTTGGGGCTACTTTCATGTGCAATTCTCAGAATAGAGTCCCAAATCAATGAGCTGAAAATTTTTGTACACTGTAATGGACAGTTAAGGCGTTGGCGTGTAAAATTGATTTAAAAATTTAAAATATTTGTTGAACCTAGTGAAAATGTATTATAAAGTTTACTATATATTTATGCAATCTATATATAACAAAGTTTCTTTTGACTCTCTTTATTTTCAAACCATTAAAACCTAATTTCCTGCTAAACATAATTTTCATTACTAAATATCCATATCATACCTCCTCATCCTACCTTATTGCTAACATCATCCAGAAAAGTTAGCCCATACCACTTAAACACAATTTTATTTTGAATTGTATTATAAAACCACCGTATAACCCTCCTCATTTTCCCCTTCTATTATGTTTCTCTATCAATTAAATAAACCTTAAACATTTGTGGTTTTATTGTTTGCCATCAAAGCAATTAATCAGTGCTGGGGTTAACAACGAAAAGGTCATAAAATCAAGAAGAACAAAAAAAAATGCTGTGTCACTGAAAAAAGTAAAAAATTTTCAAACAATTGTGGTGTTTGACGTTTTATTGCTGAGTTCATGACACTTTGCTCTTTGAAGACCTGCTTTAGCAATCATTTATTGTCGTAAACTCTCACAAAGAAGTTTGCAGCAGCAAGTTTGAATTGAAAATAAAGTATTTACCTTTAATGTAACAAAGGTAAAGTAAAACCTATCGTTTACTACAAAGACTTTACAACAATATACGTCACTACAGTTGCCATCATTGTCATCATTGCTATCAGCATCATCATTACAATGACCATCATGTTCATCATCATTATCATCTTCTTTATATTCTCATTGATGTTATCGCTGGGCTCCAATGACATCTCGTTCAAACAATAAGCCAACAAAGTTCAAAATCTGATGAATGCTTAAGATTCATTCATACCTACCTTACACAAAGTTAGTAAAACATCAATCACCTAACATCTTAGGTTCAATAAAAATAACTGTCAAAGTAAATTCCTTTCTCTTTAAGTGTGCACACAAATATCGTAATGTTTTTCATCCCTCTCCCATAAACGAGAGGTGGTATATCTGTCGGCAGAATTGTTTCGTTCATGGTGTTTGTCTTTAACAAGTTTGAAATTTATGGGAAATTGTCTGTAATTCAATAAAACAAATTTTAATGTCAAAAACAATAATTTGTTAAGAGCTCTAAGCGAAGAGAACACACAGCAAAATAACCGACGAAACATTTAAATACTTTAGTACGCCCACTCACGTGAAGATGTTTGGGCACAGTGCGAAATTTGTTAGAGAGAAAAAATAAATGAATCAAAAATTTTATTGTGTGAATCGGCCGGTCATACAGAATAATTTCTGTGTTCAAATGTTTTATTCGCTGAAGTTTAATTTATACTTATACAGCAATGTAAATGTTATGTATTGAATGCAACGCCAGGGATAACGGATTTACTAACACCGTAAAACACATGATTTTGGGACCCAATTCTGAGAATTGCATGTGAAAGTAGCCCCAAAAATAAGAACTTCTGCATCATTCGTTTTGTCAAGTTGGCTGCATTAATAATTTAATGGTCATACGAATTTTTTTGCCGGTGGCGGATTTTTAGCACTTTTTCTACATTTAAATACGGTTATATCTCGGTATTGGGACCGGCCGTGGCATAGTGGTTAGAACACGCGACTACCATGCGGGAGATCGCAGGTTCAAACCTGGCTCCAGTCATCTTAAAAGAAAAAAAAATAAATAAAATTTTCTTTCATTGTCGGCTCCCTCGAATGTTGTTTGACAGCAACTTCGCAGTATTAAGCGTCGATTCAATCGTCGTGTCTAGTAAGAGCTTCTCAAAACAGTGACGTTCGCATTCGTCGATAAATAAGTAGGTGCCGATAGTTGTGAATCTAAAAATAGAAAGCGTGTTAATTCACAACAACGCGAGAAGCTATCCCATACCTCATTCATGGGGTGCAAAGGGAAATTAAGTTATATCTCGGTATACCATACGGAATATCTCTTTTGTGTTTGAAGCAAAGTTGTGAATATTGTACTTGTGGTAAATTGTACTTTTTGGTATCATAAATTTTATTTTATGGTAATTGCACATTTTGTTACATTAAATTGTACTCATTGGTACCATACATTTTAGTTTTTGGTACCATAAATTTTACTTTTTGTAACCATAAATTGTACTTTTTGGTACCATAAATTGTACGTATTTACGTATATTGAAAAGGTACCATAAATAGTAAATTTTACTTTTTAGTGTCATAAATTTTACTTTGTGATACCATATATTGCACATTTTGTTACTTTCAATTGTACTCTTTAGTAACATAAATTGTAGTTCTTGGTACCATAATTTGTACCTTTGTTACTAAAAAAGTGTACATTTTGGTACAACAAATTTTATTTTTTGGTACAAATAATTGTACTAGTTAGTACAATACTTTGTTTTGCAATACATTAAACTTTTTGGATTTCTAATCCAGTTACACAGTGCAACAGTGAAAAAAACACCCGAACGAGACTATTTAGGCTCGACAGTACAACCGGAGCTGAGTAAAACCCTAGCTCAGTTTGGCTAGATTGGCTACCAAATTTTTTTTTTGGCCCCCTAAACTTTTTGAAATCCTTGGACCCCTTGAAAAAAGGTGACATCAATTGTTGGCTAACAGTTTCTACAGTTTTTAATCTAGCTCCTTCTCTTCTTCAACAAAGTTTTAGCTAATAGTCCGCTTAAGAAACTGATATAATAAAATTTCCCAAAAAAATTAGACTTCCCTCGTTTATTTTCAAAAAACTTCGATAAAAATTTTAATTTTTTCACTTTTTTTAATATAAGTCGTAGGGAATCCAGATTTTTTGCATACTCTATTCAGTGAAATTGTAGTTTAGGTAACACCGAATAACTTTTCTGAACAAACCTATGCAACCTGAACAAGTCTAGGGATATTAAATAGCTCTCAAAACACACTATCTACTTTAAACAAATCAGTTTTTTAGGAGATTTGGGCCATTGTGCAATGTTTTTACTTGCTATCTTTACCAAAAACGTACTTATTGTAGAACTGAATAACTTCTGTAAACAACCAATATGATCGGAATACTCCACCCCCTTAATTGTTCACAAAGAGCATTAGGGTGTTCCTTATATGGTATTTTTTCGAATTTCGTTAAAAATATGTATTAATTGCGATGTTGGTCATCTGTCTTCACCTTACGTTTCTTTTTGCCAATATTAGGAATATATTGTGAGAAATTTTGTATCGATAGTTGGACATTAGGGTGTGCCGCAATGAGGTTAAAGTATGAATTTGTTCTCAAATCAGTTTATTGCCGCTGAGTATTTTTCTTTCGTATATAGACTAAGTAATAACAAGCCGTTCAATATCTGAAACAAAGACCTAAAATAATATGTGTTTGCTTTTACCATATCTCTTATAGACGCCGAGATATTTGATATAGAAGTGGGGGTATTTTTAAAAAAATTATTAAAAATGTTGAAATTGAATTTCGATGTAGATTATTATGGGCAATTATATATTTCAACTTTTAAAGGTTAATCAAGTTAAAATCTATATGTTTAAAAAGTATATGTGTATATTATTACTATCTCTATCAATTCTCGAGATATCAGGGGCTTAAAAAGCATAGCAATGACTACTTAACTTTTGTTTCACCTGTATATCCATTGTGTATGCTTACAAATGTCACCAAAACCATTAATATCCAATGGTCTTTTGATGGGGTTTTTTATTTTTATCATATAAAAATCGTTATTGGTAAGTATTCAATGGGTATTCAGATGGAACAAAAGTTCATTAGACATTGCTATGCATACAGTCAAAAATTCCGTTTTTAACGCCTGATATCTCGAGAATTGATGGAGATAGTGATAATATACACATTTGCTTTTTAAACATATAGATTTTAACTTGATTAACCTTTAAAAGTTGAAATATATAATTGCCCATAATAATCTACATCGAAATTCAATTTCAACATTTTTAATAATTTTTTTAAAAATACCCCCACTTCTATATCAAATATCTCGGCGTCTATAAGAGATATGGTAAAAGCAAACACATATTATTTTAGGTCTTTGTTTCAGATATTGAACGGCTTGTTATTACTTAGTCTATATACGAAAGAAAAATACTCAGCGGCAATAAACTGATTTGAGAACAAATTCATACTTTAACCTCATTGCGGCACACCCTAATGTCCAACTATCGATACAAAATTTCTCACAATATATTCCTAATATTGGCAAAAAGAAACGTAAGGTGAAGACAGATGACCAACATCGCGATTAATACATATTTTTAACGAAATTCGAAAAAATGCCATATAAGGAACACCCTAATGCTCTTTGTGAACAATTAAGGGGGTGGAGTATTCCGATCATATTGGTTGTTTACAGAAGTTATTCAGTTCTACAATAAGTACGTTTTTGGTAAAGATAGCAAGTAAAAACATTGCACAATGGCCCAAAACTCCTAAAAAACTGATTTGTTTAAAGTAGATAGTGTGTTTTGAGAGCTATTTAATATCCCTAGACTTGTTCAGATTGCATAGGTTTGTTCAGAAAAGTTATTCGGTGTTACCTAAACTACAATTTCACTGAATAGAGTATGCAAAAAATCTGGATTCCCTACGACTTATATTAAAAAAAGTGAAAAAATTAAAATTTTTATCGAAGTTTTTTGAAAATAAACGAGGGAAGTCTAATTTTTTTGGGAAATTTTATTATATCAGTTTCTTAAGCGGACTATTAGCTAAAACTTTGTTGAAGAAGAGAAGGAGCTAGATTAAAAACTGTAGAAACTGTTAGCCAACAATTGATGTCACCTTTTTTCAAGGGGTCCAAGGATTTCAAAAAGTTTAGGGGGCCAAAAAAAAAATTTGGTAGCCAATCTAGCCAAACTGAGCTAGAGTTTTACTCAGCTCCGGTTGTACTATCGAACCTATATAGTCACGTTCGGGTGTTTTTCAAAAAGTTTGATTTTGTGTCATAGTGTTATTGAGCAAAAAAGGTGAAAAATGCGGAAAAAATTTTCATTTTCCAATTTTAAGGCACTGGATGCACTTTTTTATACCATAACCCTTTGGGATGGAGGTGTATATCATTTGACACGACCCAAAAGTGTAACACATAAAAGGAGTCACTTTAGACCCTAGGTTTTTTTGAATCAAATTCGATACATTTTAAGTCGTTTGAACCATGTCTGTCTGTCTGGTTGTCCGGCTGGTTCGCACGATAACTTTCGAAAGCCTCAACCAAATGTTTTGCAATTTTGCACGAGTTAATATTTCCCCAATTTCACAATTGTACCTTTCCGCCCACCTAGGGATGGAGTAATAATATCAATAAATCCAACGCAATCATTCCCAAACTCATTATTAAGTAAAGCTATAGCAGGATACAGCTTTTGTGAAAAAACTGGAAGACTAGCCACACCCCATCGGATACCTCCCACACACATCTGGTACCGCCCACATTAGAAATCGATGTTTATTATTAATAGAACTAACGCGATCGTATCCAATTTCTGTGTTTTGGAAAGTTCAAGCAGGATAAAGTTTTGGAGAAAAAATTTGGAAGTCTAGACACGCCCCTTATAGTACCTCTCATACAAATTTACCTTTCTGCCCACTTTAGTGATGGAGTAATAATATCAATACACCCAACGCGATCGTACCCAAATTCTGTATTTAGTAAAGCTATAACAGGACAAAATTTTGTAGAAAAAATCTGGAAGTCTAGACACGCCTCTTCTACAAATTTACCACTCCGCCCACTTAGAAATCGAGTACTAATATCAAGATAATAGAAAAATTTTTGTTATACTGAGGGTGAGGGTACATGTAAGTCGGGTTGCCCGACTGAAACTTTCTTACTGGTTTTGGATAGGTTTGTTCCGTATTTTTTTTCACCTATTCAGTATCTACAACTTTGCTTCAGGCACAAAAGAGATATTCCGTACGGTATACCGAGATATAACCGTATAACACCTTGAGCAAAAAAACTCATATGGCCATTAAATTATTAATGCAACCAACTTGACAAAACGATTGAGGCAGCCGTGCTTATTTTTGGAGCTACTTTCATTATACGCATCTCGGAACTTCATGGGCAAGAGCTGGTGAATGCGACCCGCGATGTTATACTTAGTATATACAGTTGTATACAGTTTCCGTTCGGGAGGGATTCTATTATCAATTACGAGTTCCCATTACCTTTTTAAAACAATGGCCGCCTGACGTAAGCATTACTTTGGAAATGGAAGCAGACATGAAACATGCTTCCACTTTCGTTTCTAAAAATAAATTTAAGGTAATGCATGATTTCACTCGAGAATCTTCGGGTTTAGATTCTAAAATAACTTCTATTTGGCAATGAAATTGTAATGCCGAGCAAAATTGAGAGCATGCATTCCAAATGTGGCTTCTTTTATGAAGAACTGGTAAGTTATGATTTTCAAAAGCATCCATTTTCGCCTTCTCGATACCTGAAACGTAGGCATAATTACTTCTTTTCTCGCTTACAGTGTAATGTAGGCGTAAGGTTTAAAAAATCGAATGCAAAAACACGTCTACACACGGCCAGAAACAAAAGCAAACTGACTGAGAGAACATATTTTCTAGTAGTTATCAATCACATGTGTTATGTAGTCCCGACGGTTGGCCGAAGCCAATATTCTTAAATATTTTTTTTGAATACCATTTAGTAAGCGTAAGCGCATTCTAAACTTGCCTTCAAATTGGAAGTACCTTACCAAATTTCCAACTGGGACGTGTAAAGAGTAAACGATCTAACCATACCCATACTCGTATACACTCGTGCATGGTAATACCCAAGAGAACCCGAGCACATATAGCTACTAGTGTCGATTGTGTTGAGTGCTAGTTATACTTGTCAAATTTATATTTCTAATCCGTAGAGTTTGGGAATATACAGGAGCACCGTAAGAACTTATGCTACCCGTAGTGCTTAGAAGAGTCGACGAATGTAAAAACGATCAAAAGTGATGATCTATGATGGTGGTTATATCAGCTAAAAAAACTTCATAACTAAGTTGGGTCTGGCTGGCTTCTGAATTCGTGTGCATCGAGTGTATCTTGTGTATACTCGTAAGGTAAAGTTCTTTATAAATAGAGTGCAAACATATCAGTTTCATAAGAGTTCGTAAGCATTATCTGTGTGTTAGGTATGTGTCCATACATGTATACAACTTATTGGTATGTTCGTAGGAATACTTTTTGGTCGAGTACTTATTGTCATTCTCTGGTGTAAATTGACGTGTCTGTGTGAAAATAATGCTAATCACAGGCTTTCAACATCATGCACTTTCTGTGCCAGCCGAAAGTGCAATTAGACTACGAGAACCGTCCTTTCCAAGCTGTCGCATGAACTTTGATGAGTATGAACTCCGAAGAGACATACTGAAAATTAATTTATTGCCCTTCTTCGAGGTAAACCGAGAGATAATTTTTTTAGCAAGAGATTGCGTCTTCTCACTTCGGTAAGAAAACAAAAGGCTGGTTTCGGTCATAAAACGTTGAAGTCTTTATGGGGCCAGCGTGTTTCCATGACATAAACCCTATTAAAAATGTATAGGGCATCCTTGTTCATAAAATGTACTCCAACAGCAGCCAATACAATTGCCTTGCAGAGCTTAAATCGGCAGTAATAGCGGTTTGGGACTTCCTAGAAAGTCCAACCCCGATAAAACCCTAATAAATAGTATGATCGAAAGGCATTTTTGAACTTATTCAGAATAAGGGAGGTGATACGCATGATTAAAAATTATTTTTTAATTTAAATTTGGTTTTTGTTTTAATAAAAAAGTTTTATTTCGTAACTTAAAACCACTGCGATTAATTTTATGATCACCCCAAAATGTAAAGAAATGCACAAAAGATAAACTTAACTAAATACAATTTATTTGTTATTGAATGGTAAAGTGTAATTTTGAAATATCTTTCATTCCTCATATTTGGTTTTAGGATAATAAACCCTTTAGTACATCTGCACCGAAATAAAGTGGAGCGTATAATTTTTCGCTCTCCAGTGTATATTTGTTTATCTTCTATTTGGCTAAATCACACACTGTGCAGTTCATTTAAACATTAATACAAGTTAACATTTCTTCCCAGTTTTATTTTATGACTTTGGCAATTTTCGACAAATAACAATATAAAGCATTTATTACCAGCAACGGCTGTTAGCAACAAGTCATAGACTTGTTTCAGTTGATGTTCGGCAGAAAAGTTGCCAATGATTAATGCTGTTTTGTTTAACTACAAATTACATTTTGCCTTAGTAAATAAATTAAACTAAATATTTTTACAATAATATATATATTGAGTACATGAACAGAGTTCACAACTAAATGACGGTTTTTTCTTTTTGTACAATCGCAAAACCTTATAGCAATATGATATATGAACCTATTTTATGTTCATGTTACCTGGACTACTATCACTTACACAGTGGGGTGGTGGCCATTTGTTATGACCCTTCATAAACTTGCGTGCCTAGGTCGTTAGTGGTGACATTTATTGCGACAATAATTTAGAAGCAAACACAAAATGGTTTTATACCTCTTCTAATGTTTTCAGTGTCTAGGAGCAGTATCTAGTAAAATGTTTTTCGCTTAAGGTGACACTACGACATAACGACCATTTCCGGGAACTTCTAAAGTTGAGCAGTGCCATGTAAAGGAGCTGCATATATTTAGAAAACCTAAAAGGCTGTTGTTGTAAGGAGAAATAAGACAAAGCTGTTTGTTGATATCTATGAGGTCATAAATTGTTAAAACGTTTGCAAACACGTGAAAATGTTTTTGTAGAAAAAATAAATAGTAGGCAATAAGTGGATTCTTGGCAGACCAACAAATTGTAAAATGTAATTTAAAACCACCATATTTTGCACTAAAGATAAAATGTATTTCATATTTATGCATATCTGTGACCATCTGCGACCATTATTTTTTTGTGAAACAAAAATCTTTTTCAAATTATTTATTTTGCAGCCTTAAGGTCAACTTTAACCCTTTTTAGCACTTAAAAGGTAAGATATGTTAACTTTATGAACTATTAAACCGTCCAGACAATAATAAAGGTCTTATTTGTCATTATCACCAAGATAAATGACCAACATTTGGTAATTTATCATTATATTATGCCAGACATTGTGCCAACCACAACTTAATTTTAGAAGTAATAGCCATAAAAATCACATGAAAATTCTTAATTTTCTAAGGTAATTTGAGCAATTAAAATTTAATGAATCACTAATTGTAAAGGTAAATGCTTCGAGGCATACTACGAGATACTTGAATTAGACAATTTATGGTTTCTTGTGTTTGCGGTTTGTGTTTTAGTATACTGCTTACATGGTCCAAGAAGGTTACAACAGTTGCATTGAATAGAAATGTAAAGAATTGTAGTAATAACAATAAACATTCGAAAGTGCTCAGAAATGCTATACATATATGAGTCAAATATTTAGTTGGCTCTTATATTTTTACATCCTTCACCAAGCGCACGCACGAACGGGTAGGAAGACCTGGTAGGTGTGATAATAAAAGGTGGTTAAATTGTAAAGGCCGATGTTGAATGTGAACCACACCTAAACGTCAAGTTCTTTTCTGCATTTCATTTGACATTTCTCAATTTCTGATTAACTCAGTTTGAACCAGGAAAAGTTACACAACCGATCCAAACGACGTCAATAGTCAGAATGGTGGCATGAAATAGCAACAGTGGATGATCAATTTTCAAAGAAAATCATTTTCAGTGATGAATCACATTTCCACCTCAGTAGATACGTCAATAAACAGAATTGCCGCATTTGAGCATGATAATCCAAGAGTGATTGTCGAAAAACCAATGCACCCACATAGAAAATTTTGAACATCGGATGGAGGTGTGCCGCTGAGGTCGTGGCGGCCATTTAGCCGATATTTTGTTCCATACATAATTGAACCATACCAATATTATCATAATAAAAAGAAATGACAATAATTTCCTAAATAATTTGTGTTTTATTCAAAATCAACATCTGTCTGTTTCAGCCGTAATTTCTTCTTCATCTTTAATGGCAGCAACAACAGAAATGTATCCATCAGTAGCCGCACGTAGAAAAGTATTCCAAGCGCTTCGGTCTTTTGCGCTCCTTAGAAAGTTCGTCACACCAAGCTTAGTTAACATCTCTTTCAACTGCTCCATCCATATGAGTTTTTGTCGCCCCTCCTGCGCCACCAATCGAGTTTATTCCCAAAGACTTTTAGAGCCGGAGCGTTTTCGTCCATTCGTGAAACGTGTTCAAGCCAGCGCATTATTGTCGTTATTATACTCATCTTTTGATTTCATGGCTGACATTATTATTTTTGTTTATGGCGGAGCCAAGGTAGATAAAATCATCTACCAACGTTCACGCATCGTCCCAGACGAGTGGACTCTTTGTTCGTTGAAACAAATAACTTGGTTTTGTCCTCGTTTATCAAAAGACCCACTTCAGCCGACTGCTTTTCAATGCTCGAAAAAACCGCAGTAACATCTCGCAATCCACGTCAAATGTGACTTTTGTTGAAGATGGTACCATTCCTGTTTACTGCAGCCTTTCGCATGATCATCTTCACTATGATGTCAAAAAGACCGCAGGACAGACTATTGCCTTGTCTAAAGCCTCGCTTAGTAAAAAAAGGCTCCGACAGATTTTTGCCAATTTTCACCGAAGACTTCGTGTTAGTCAGTGTCATCCCGCAAAGTCGAATCAGCTTCGCGGCCATATCAAACTCAGTTATAGCAACTAATAGATTCTGTAGTAACGGACAGTCGAATGCAGCTTTGTTAGTAGATGAACAGATGATAGGTGTCGATCTGCATTTCTTGGGTCTTCAGGATTTGTCGTAGTGTGAATATCTGGTCGGTCGTGAATTTACCAGGTCAAAAGCCACAATGATAAGGTCCAATCACGTTCGCCAGAATGGGCTTTGGTCTTTTACATAACACACTAGACAGGATAGCGATAGTTGGTACACACACGGGGATCGCCTTTCTTAAGCACGGGACATAGCACACTCAGATTCCAATCATCGGGCCCTAAACCAAATCGTGTTTATAAGCTGGTGCATGCATGTTACTAGCTCATCGCCGCCGGCTTTAAAGGCTCTGCCGGCAGTCCATTGGCTCCCGCAGCTTTAGTATTTTTGAGCCGTGCAATTGCCGTGCTGATCTAATTTTGGCTCGGTGGTGGACAGTCTACTCCATCGTCGATAATTGGTGTGATTTCGTCAATTATGCTGCCTTCGGGAACGAGTAGAGATTGAAAGTATTCCCTTCATATTTGCAGCACACTCTGAGTGTCCGTGACCAGATTTCCGTCTCTGTCCTAACGGGTGGGGATCCCTTTTCCAAAACCTTTACTTTTCACCTTTTTGTAGAACTTTCGGGCCTCACCTCTATCCCCGTAGTTTTCGATATCCTGGCTCTCTCTTTTCTTCCACAGAAGATGCAGCATGCAGCATCCATTTCCTCAGACATTTTGCGACATTCATTATAGTACCAGGGCTTGTCTGAGCGTGTTTTTCATAGCCCAGAACGGTTGTAGCGGCAGTGGTCATAGAATTCGCAATATGCTGTCACCGTGTGTCGGGAACATCAGAACTAGGGGGGTTAGTTTGGAGTAATTAAGAGAGTTGGTTGGAGTAGGCATTGGCTATCTCGGTGGTATGCATCTTTGTGATGTCTAGCTTCCTTTGCGTTTGATAACGAGTGTTTTTAGTACTACTTAGTCGTGTGCGTACCTTGGGTGCAACTAGATGGTGATCCGAGTCAATATTTGCGCCGCGCATCACACGCACGTCCATAACGCTTGATCAATTACCACGTGTTCAATCTGATTCCTTGTATTTTGATCAAGAGATATCCAGGTTGCCTTGTGAATATCTTTATCAGGGAATCTGGTTCCTCTCACAACTATGTTTCTTGCCGACGCGAAACTAACCAGTCTGAATCCGTTATCGGAGGTGTTGTTGTGTAGACTGAATTTTCCGACTGCTGAGCCAAGAGCATCTTCCCTTCCTATTTCAATTTAAGAGCTCAAATTTGGGAAGCAAACTCTTATCCTCTTAAATGTATAAGATCGGATAAAAACTACTCACACCTACCTTTGTGGAGGGTGCCCAAATTTTGTCTCCACGATTACAGCCGTGTTTTAAGATCTTCGAGCTGAATTTTAGTATATTAGCTTTTATCCGATAAGCGGAGATATATAAGGTTACATACTCCCCCTTTTTGGGGATGTCCATCTGTCTGTCCTCGCGATTACTGGCGTAGGTTAAGTGCTGTCGAGCTGGAATTTGATATGCAAGCTTCTATTCTCAAAGAGAAGGTTAAGTTTTACTATTACCAAGATCGGACCAAAAATAACTTTTTTTAAGTACATCTTAGAACATAATGGTGACAATAATGCCAATGCTAGCAACAATCAAAGGTTAAGAGGAAGTTCTGGCGAAACTTTTGTGAACTCATAGAAGACAACAGCCAAACTGCATGCGGAATTCAGGTACGTACTTCCTAAAAAGTCACCCTACTGGTTTTTAAATGAAAGATGTTGGATCGTGAACGTTTTCTTCTGAAGAATCTCTCGGGATTCTCCTAGATACCCACAATACCCAAAAATAACTAGAGCACTAGTCATGAGCCAGCAATATCAGGAGAAAGTCGGCCTAGCACTGTGTGAATTGCGACCTAAAATAGTCTCTGTGTCTATGTTTCTTATTGTTTTAGTGCATTTTAGACATAAGATGTTTTTAATGCAATTGAACAGGGATTATTTTGTGGAACATCTAAACTCTCCATCTCGAATTCGTACGTGTCCTTTTCGTCCTTTTTTCGGGAAAAGTCAGCAAAGTACCTTACAAACGACTAGTACATTCATATTTTTTACAAAAATGTTGCTCAGAAAATTTTACTCGAAGTGTTCTAAGATAAGAAATCTATATCTTTAACTTGTACTTGTGATTTTGGCCTCTTTTCAAGCACTGTGTGAAGAGCGGCGGTCATAACAATTTGACTTGTAATAAACTCTAGTTACAGTTATAATGTTGGAGGTAAAGAAGCTAAATTAGTTCAGCATGTGCAAATCACTATTGCATGTAATTAATTCCCGGCACGATTTCATTCGAAAAATATACCTTTAATTTGCTGTCAAGTAACCGAACTCGAAAACATGTAACACTAATATTCCCTCCCACCTCAGACCCAATTACTGTTATTGCTTAACGCCTGGCGCTGCTTGCCAAAAAGTTATTCATTGCGTCAGTTTGTGCGGCTGCTATACGTTGCGGTTGTATGTTTGAATATTTAAATAGTTTCAAGTCGTTGAACGCACCTTCATTAACTTGAACAATGACTTACCCCTTTCGCCCAAGTACTAAACAATAGACGTTTCTAAATTGTTTTCGCAAATAAACCAAATTTCCGTGTGAAAAATAGAAAAACAAAAAGTTTTAATTAATTTTTCCCTTAATGTTATTTTCTAAGTAGGGTTGAATAGCGGTTAAGGGAGAACTAACCATAGAATACGTGAATTGTATTGAATTGTAAATTTATATTAGAAAATGAAATGAAATGTGCACTACAGCAGAAGAGTGACTCAACAGTAAAGTGTGTTAAAATATAAAAATTTTTATATAGATTCTAAGACTGTGGTTATTAAATATATATACATATGGGAAATCCAAATAAACACAATGACTGGCTTCAATGAAGGATCATATTAAGTACGTTTGTATGTACCAGTACATAATGTCTAGGAACTTTTAAGTGATGACACAAATATTGTCCACAGTTTGATTAGATAGTAATTTTAGATTTCTTGACAATACTTAATGTGTCGTGGCAATGAAGAAGGAAATTAAAGCGAGTGCTAATGTCACTCAGGGATGAAAACCCTTACAATTGTAGTTGCATGCACCTAACAGACACTTGAGCAATGCTTGACATGACACACACACATAAGCAACGAAACCTGATGACCCTCTAGCCGTACAGGGGTACATTGTGATTTTTTGTATCTATGTCTGTCTGCTTCGTACTCATTAATACATATTACGCATTGGTCATAAAATAAATTCTCGTTAAGAAACTCTATAAAAAAAGGTTTCTATCCAACTGATACCCTTAACAACCAATCGTCGTAATGTCAATTAAATTTGACAAATATTCTTTCGTTGATCATAAAAAAACAACCAAATTTTATTCTAGATTATCGTGGTTGCAAACACACTAAAAAGGAAACCCCTACTCCAAAGCCCAAACGACTGTCATGAAATCAGTTTATGGCATAATATCCAATGGCCAATGCAAAATAAACTTCGCTGCCAATAGAGAAAAAGAAGCAATAAAGAAAAGTATTCAACAAGATACGTACATAAAGAAAATCTCAGAAAAAAAAAAATATGCATAAGAAAAGGAAGAAGAAAAACTAAGAGGAAAAAAAATATACTGCTGCATATCAATGAGCTTACGGCAACTAAGTAGGGATGATGGTATAAGGTATGGCAGAAATTGTACTAAACGAATCGAGTAACAAAAAAAAAAAACTTACTTTATTTTCTTTAATCTTTTAGGCTATCTTTGGAAATTATGTAACTTATTCACTATACACTATTGCATAAAGTTTTTTGTGTGGAGATTTAGCATTATAAATGAATAAGTTCGTGGTAATGTAAGCAATTTGATTGCACATTCATAATATAGAATATGGTAAACGGAATTAGTGGATGGGGCTTAAATCGTTATTCATGCCTATAAGGGCGATATTAGAGACTTTATACCAAAGAAACTGTGTTTATGGTCGTGAGAAAAGACAATGAAGGCGAATCCAAAATTAAGTCCAAAAACGTATAATATTGAACTATTGTTGACTTATCTGATGTAGATTGGTTTTTAATAAACACACTTTAGAATATAAATCTTTGTAACAGTTTTCGATTTTGTGCCATTTAGCAAAACTATTCATTTACATTCTAGTATATTACTTAAGACAAAAATCTTGAACGTAGTCATCTGAAGCAGCAGTGTCTTGCTAAAAATATATTATAGTCTTGCTCATGTTGTTGAAGTAAAGTCTATATCGTCGGTATAGAATTGCATTTTGTGATATTTTTTATTTTTCCAAGTATAAAGTTAACACTCCAAGTAAGAAGAAAAACAAAAGTTTTGTCCATGTGATAATTTACCCTTTGGTGAGTTACAACTTACGGTATATTTTAGTTAAAACAATAAAAATACATCACGCAGTGCAACAGGAGGAAGATAAATTCCAAGTCAGAGTGAAGGTACTAGGTCAGTAGTAAAACTGGCAAGGGATTTGGCGTACTCAGCCCAAATTTTTTTTATGACGTTTTATATTATTTCCTTATATCGATCTTAAGCATAAATAAATAATTTCTATTAAAAAAACTATGTAAAAAATCATGTTGGACTAATTTAGTGGAATGAAAGCTTCAAACAAAATTAATTTATCACAAATTTACATAAATTTTGCCCAAATTTTTTCTGGACATATATAGGCTGTTTTACCAATGATAAGTAGAAAACTGGTCAATGCTGGTAATATTGAATGACGACCCTGACCCAAGTACCGAACTGTACATATATGGCAAGTTTGCATATGGTATTTGCTACATACGTATGAGTGATATTAATTTTATATGGATTTTTATAAATCATACGCATATTGTTCCAATATTGTGGATTTTTGGTTTAATAACACAGTACATACAAGCAAGTAATCCAAGTCATGGTGACGGTCACTATAGTAAAACTCTCAATGGGTTTGTTTTTGTCTAACATTCTGCCGAAGAGTGAAATGAGAAATCATAGTTGGTTCTTGTGTTATCCCTTTAGTGTTAGCAAATGTGAAAAAGCGCAATGTTGAGTAACCTACATGGCATGCAACCACCGATGAGGACATTAAAGATGTTTTCTGTGAGCGCCTGGAGCAAATACATGACTGCTGCCCTTACATGACGATAAAATTTTTCTGGGAGATATCAATGCTTAAATCTGAGTATTATCTTTCCATCGCTTAAAAAAGGCGATTCAAGTGTGTGTACCAACTATAGCGGCGATCAGCCTTTTACCCATCGCTTATAAGGTACTGTCAAGTGTGTAATGTGAAAGACTAAAGTCCATTCTAACAAACATAATTGAACCATTTCAGTGTGGCTTTTGACGTGGTAAATCCATGACCAACCAGATATTCACACTAGGCATATTCTAGAGAAGACCAAAGAAATGCAGATCGATACCTACCATCTGTTTATCGATTACAAAGCTGCATTTGACAGTGCGATACGACAGAAATTATTAGATGATATGGATGAGTTTGCTACGATGACACTGACTGACACCAAGTCTTATGTAAAAATAGGCAAAAATCTGACTGAGTCGTTTTCTTCCAAGCGAGGCTTTAGACAAGGGTATAGTTTGTCATGCGATCTCTTTAACATCTGAATGAAGATGATTATGCGAAAGGCTAAGGATTGGTAACATCTTTAACAAAGTCACATGTTGCTGGAGTATGCCGATGATATATATATCATTGGCCGAGGACTGTGGGATGTTACTGCGGCCTCTTCGAACAATAAGAAGCAGTTGGCAGATATGGGTCTGGTGAATAATGACGACAAAACCAAGATATTTCTTTCAACGGACAAAGAGTCTACTTGTTTGGGACGCTGCGTGAACGTCGACAACTATAACTCTGAAGTGGTAGATTATTTTGTCTAACTTGCTGCTATCATATAAGAAGAAGAAGAAGGAGTATCTATATTAAGTTTTGTCCCTTCAAAAAATAAACAACTACGTTTCAGTTACATTTTAAACATATTCTCCTAAATTTTCACATAAATATGTAACCTCCAACGTTATAATACAAAATATCAAACACATTTATACTAACTACATGTAAACACTGTCGAGTACCCATACTATATCACAAAGAACATGTTAAATGTCAACATTGTCATCCCTGACAGTTTTATGAGTTTTATTTTTTGTTTCTTTTTTTTCTCTTAAGAAATCTTGTTAAGACATTATCAGAAAAAATGTATACACGCTAGCACCAACACCAATGCAAACAACAACAGCAAACAGCCCCAGCAGCAACAACGCAACAACATCATAAAACAGTACAACAAAATTATATGCAAATTGAAAATAAATTGTATACGAGCACAGTGACAAATGTAATCATACAAAATACTTGTATTCCGTAGTACTCACAACAACAGCAACAACTATAATAACAAATGTTGTAACGTAAATAACAATTCACTATTCTCTAATTTAACTCCCGACCCGATACTGGATCACAAACTTTGGAATATTCTCGTTGCCCTTTGTAGAACTTCAATCTCATTTGCCATTCATTTGGCTAACGAATTTATCACCACAAAATGTTCAAGCTGCTGCTGTTCAACTAATGCTGCTCTTGTTGTTGTTGTTGTACTTCATTTGTTTATTGTATTGTACTTGGTAGCTGGGTAGCATTGTAAGTAAGTAAGTATGTCAATGTCCTTCCCATGGGAGTAAGGTTTGAAACATTGTTAGAATGGTGTAGAGTTAGTAAGGTTCATGAATGTGTATGTATGTATGGGTGTGCTTGTTAGTTGCATGCAACTCTTATGGCACACGCACTGAGCCAAAGGAAGTAATACACGCGTTCATGCATATGTATAGACATTTCCCAATACTCAGAAGAAGCCCACATTTGGTAATGCCACAATTGCATTTATTCATTAGAGCAACAGTGTGTGTATGTAAACCATACCGCAGAATGAATATTTATATAAGTATATACAAAAGGGTTTGTGGGAAATGCCTTGGGGGAAATGTTTGTAGTGTAATATGTACAGTAGTGCGTATACAAAGTAGCAGAGCTAACAATAAACGAATTTGGGGAGAAATGTGAATACATACATGAAATTAATATAATAATGGGGAAGACAAAATATTGATTGATTCATTCGAAGGTAAATTTTACAGTATGGATTTTGTAATAGATTAAACCTAGGTAAGTATTGTAAGAAAATTATTTAAGTATATCACGAAAATCTGTGATCATACTGTAAATACAAGAGTTCAAGTTGTTCATCGCTAACGAAACAACAATTAGTATTAGAACTTTATAAGCAAAAGATACAGTAGTTTATAAATAACACAGTGCAACAGTCAATCTGGGGGGGATGAGAAGTTCCAAGTCAGGATGAAGGTAGTATGCCAGTATAGTAAAACCCCAAAAGGGGATGGCCTTTCTAGGTCAAACTTTTTTTTATGACTTTTTATATTTTTTCCTTATTTTGATGTTTGTTCCCTTACACAGTTCAACATTTTTCACTCATTGATTTGGGACTCAATTCTGAGAACTGCACATGAAAGTTGCCTTAAAAAGTAGAAGTTCTGCATCGTTCGTTTTGTCAAGATACATCCCATAATAATTTAATATCGATTCAAAGTTAGTAAGTATAGTATTGGGGAATTTGTCATGTTTTAGGCTCTTTTGTTTGACATAACTCGAAAACCACTAGTCCGAATTAGCTGAAACAAATAAAAAAAGAAGATAATAATTACAAATCCTTTAATCTGTTCATATAACGTTTCCCTACATAAGCAACAGTTTCACCTATCCATTCATCAAATGATTTTGAACTGGGTTTATTTTGTAGTAGTTACAATAAAACTGTTGTACTCCGTGGCGTATAACTTGCGTTCAGTATTACTTATGGTAATCATACGCCACCATATATTATTTATGTTATGTCAAACAAAAGAGCCTAAAATGTGACAAATTACCCTATGCTATACTTATGGCTTGTAACTTGACAAAACGAATGATGCCGAACTTCATCTTTTTGGGGCTACTTTCACGTGCAGTTCTCAGAATTGAGTCCCAAAATCATGTGTTAATTATTCTTATTTGATAAAAAATCAAGCTGGACTAAATTTATCGAATTAAATCTTCAACAAATTGTCATTCATCGCCTTTTCTCATGAATTTCCCCTAATAACTTCAAATTTCTGGCCATATATAAGCTGTCTCAACTGTGCTAAGTAGTAAACTGGACATTGCTGATGATATTGAATGACTAACTTCTTGGAAGTACTGCGCTGTGCGTATGTAGTTTGTATATGGTACTCGCTACATATATGTGTACAACGTATGAGTAATATAAATTGTATGTGCATTTTATATTAATCATACGCACATCGTTCAAATATTGTGGATTTAGTGCAACCAAGTATTCCAAGTCAGGATGAAGATACTAGGTCATTAGAATAAAACCCCCTTAGGTTTTGGGGTTCTTTACAATTAGGCTGAAAAATTGAAATGAGGTTCTTGAGTTATACCTGAAAAACTAAGCGAACAATCGTAAAGCTAAAGTGAGAAAGTTTCAGTCGGGTAAACCGACTTACATATACCCTCACCCTCAGTAAAAACATTGAATTTGCTTAAAAAAATACAGAATTTGGACACTATCGCTTTGGGTGTATTGTGATGTTATTACTTGATTTTTGAAATGGGCAGAATGGTACATTTGTGTGAGAGGTACCAGAAGGGGCGTTGCTAGACTTTTAGTTTTTCCTCTGAAAGTTTATCCTTTTATCGCTTAACAAAATACAGAATTCGGGCACGATCATTCCGGGTGTAATTATATTACTTTTCGCTTTCTACATTGGGCGGAAAGGTACATTTGTATAGGAGGTACCGGAAAGGGGCGTGGCTAGACATCCAATTTGTTCCCCCCAAAACTTCATCCTGTTGTAGCTTGACAAAATATTGAATTTGGGCAAGATCGCGTTGGGTGTATTGATGTTACTACTCAATTTCTAAAGGGACGGGGTGGTATATTTGTATGGGAGATACCAGAAGGGGCGTGGCCAGACATCAGTATTTTTATTAGAGACTTTATCCTTTTTTATCTTAACAAAATGCAGAATTTGGGTTTGTTCGAGTTGGGAGTATTGATATTACTACTCAATTTCTAAAGGGACGAAGTGGTATATTTGTATGAAGGTCCCAGAAGGGGCGTGGCTGGACATCCAGTCTTCAAAACTTTATCCTGCTACAGTTTTACTTAATACGGAATTTGAGCACGATCGCGTTGGGTGTGTTGATAT
This sequence comes from Muscina levida, assembly GCA_964034835.1. Classification (NCBI taxonomy): domain Eukaryota; kingdom Metazoa; phylum Arthropoda; class Insecta; order Diptera; family Muscidae; genus Muscina; species Muscina levida. Next base: position 27,987,100 of record OZ035883.1, on the reverse strand, counting down.
TATTTCTCCATCTCTAAAGGGACGGAGTGGTACATTTGTATGGGGGATACCAGAAAGGGGCGTGGCTAGACATCCAATTTTTCCCCAAAACTTCATCCTGTTGTAGCTTGACACAATACTGAATTTGGGCAAGATAGCGTTGGGTGTATTGATATTATTTCTCCATCTCTAAAGGGACGGAGTGGTACATTTGTATAAAGGTCTCAGAAGTGGCGTGGCTAGCCTTCCAGTCTCCAAAACTTTTTCCTGCTACAGTTTTACTAAATACAGAATTTGTCAACGATCGCGTTTTTGTGTTGATATTATATCTCCATTTCTAAAGTGGGCGGAGTGGTACATTTGTATGGGAGATACCAGAAGGGGCCTATTCGCAATACCGTAAGTAGCTTTGGGAAATTTTAACCTATGTAAAGTTTCAAAACAATTGGTTACGTCTTTCGAAAGTTATAGTGCGTACCAGCCGGACAGACAGACTGACAGACGAACATGGTTCAAACGACTTAAAAAGACATGAATCGAATTTGGATCAAAGAAACATAGAGTCTAAAGTGACCCCTTCCATGTGTTACACTTTTGGGTCGTATCAAATGGTATATTCCCTCCTACCCGTAGGGTGAGGGTTTAACTAGAAAAGGTCCCAAAAAAAATGTTTAACCTTAGAACGCCAAACACTTTCGAAGTTTTACTACACTGCCTTGGTACATTAACCCTGACTTGGGAGTTTCTCACCTCCAGACAATGACCCCGAAAATGTTTCACTGCGTAATTCAAAAAAATGTAGTAATATAATTCCAATTCAGAAAAAGGGATAGTGCTGGAAGTATTAGACGAGCATTAACTCAATAAAATTGTGTGGTTAATGGATAGAGCTTGTAATGAAACTTAGAATACGGAAGTTTATTATGTTAACCATAAAAATTATTTGAATCTAGGACATCACTACTGTATGTAATGCACAAGTAGAAGTTCAATAACAATTCATAATCTCAATCGGTTTTTAATCACTATATATTTTGTATTTCAGCATAGCCGGTGTAGATTCTCATTTTAAAGCATAAAGTCTACAATAAAGCGCTTTCTTTTCAGTCCCCTAAATAATTTTTTGTACAATTGTTTTCTGGCTACCATTTTGGGTTATTAAGTGATACTTATAAATTTAATCAGCGTTTAACATAAACCTTGATTTCGGTTTATTTTATTAAACGAACAAAAGGGGTCTCGATTACGTATGAATCCAACATTCGTTTCACATTTTTATACCATCACCCTTAGGGATGAGGGTATATATCATTTGATACGAAAAAAAGTGTAACGCATTAAAGGAGACGAGTTAGACCCCAAGTATCTTAAGACCAAATTCGTTTCAGAACTTTTTAAGAAGAATCAGCTATGTCCGTCTGTCTGGCTGGCTGGCTGGCTGACTGGCTGGCAGGCTGGCTGGCTGGCTGGCTGGCTGGCTGGCTGGCTGGCTGGCTGGCTGGCTGGCTGGCTGGCTGGCTGGCTGGCTGGCTGGCTGGATGGCTGGTCAGCAGGATAACTCGAGTAAACCTTAACGGATCGGTATGAAAATTTACCAGTATCAATATTTTTCAAAACGAACCTGTGCCCCACCCATTCTGGTACCTCCCATACAAATGACCGAATTGACCCTTATAGTTTTACATACATATCTCTTTTGCTAGTAAACTGAGATCACTCAAATTTTGTGTATGATGTTTGCTTATAAATATTAGACTCAGGTATGAATATGGACTATATCGGTTCACCCCTTCTGGTACCTCCCATACAAAATGACCTATTTTTGGAAATTATATATTTCTCCAATAACTTCAAAACAGTCACTTGGGGGGTTATGAACATTGGTCGATAAATTAATGTTGTGATAGGAGGCGAAACCTCAGAGAGCCTAACTATTTGACACACCCCTTCTGGTACCTCCCATAAAAAATTACCTATTTTTGGAAAATTAATATTTCTTTCATAACTTCCAAACGGACAACTGGAGGATGTTTGAATTTTGTCAGTTTATTTATCTTACAAAAGTAGACAAACCCTAAGAAACCCGAAACCTGTGCCCCACCCATTCTGGTACCTCCCATACAAATGACCGAATTGACCCTTATAGTTTTACATACATATCTCTTTTGCTAGTAAACTGAGATCACTCAAATTTTGCGTATGATGTTTGCTTATAAATATTAGACTCAGGTATGAATATGGACTATATCGGTTTACCCCTTCTGGTACCTCCCATACAAAATGACCTATTTTTGGAAATTATATATTTCTCCAATAACTTCAAAACAGTCACTTGGGGGGTTATGAACATTGGTCGATAAATTAATGTTGTGATAGGAGGCGAAACCTCAGGGAGCCTAACTATTTGACACAACCCTACTGGTACCTCCCATACAAATGACCGAATTGACCCTTATAGTTTTACATACATGACTCTTTTGTAAGTAAACTGAGATCACTCAAATTTTGCATATGATGTTTGCTTATGAAAATTAGACACAGGTATGAATATGGACTATATCAGTTCACGACTTCTGGTACCTCCCATACAAAATTACCTATTTTTGGAAAATTTATATTTCTCCTATAACTTCCAAACGACCTCTTGGGGGGTAATGAAAATTGGTCGATTAATTTATGTTATTATAGGAGGCAAAACCCTAGAAAACCTAACTATTTGACACACCCCTTCTGGTACCTCCCATACAAATGACCGATCTCACCCCCATAGTATTACAAACATATCTTTTTTCTAAGTACACTGAATTCAGTTAAATTATGAGTAATTTGTACGCTTATGAAAATATGAATCAGGAGTGAATATGGACTATATCGGGTCACCCCTTCTGGTACCTCCCATACAAAATTACCTATTTTTGGAAAATTAATAATTCACCCATAACTTCCAAACGGACATTTGAGGGGTAATGAAAATTAGTCGGTTAATTTATATTGTGATAGGTGGCGAAACCTCAGAAAACCTAACAATTTGACACACCCCTTCTGGTACCTCCCACACAAAGGACCGAACTCACCTCTATAGTCTTACATACATATCTTTTTTTGTAAGTGCACTGCACTCAGTCAAATTATTCGTAAGTTGTACGTATGAAAATTTGAGTTAGGAATGAATAAGGCTGTTTCGGTTCACCCCTTGTGGTACCCCCTATCAAAATTAATTTTTTTTTGAAATATTAATATTTCTCACATAAATTCCAAACCGGCACCTATACCCCCTACACAAATAAGTAAAGTTTTGGACGATTTTGCACCACAAGCAGGGAAAAAAATATACATAAGTAATTTAATTTTAATTAAAAATCTATTCATTTCAATAACTCAAGACTTCAACAATATCTTATATTGGGTGATGGTATTTATCAGTCAGTTTACCTGACTGAAATTTCTGTACTGGTTCTCTCTTTGTTCATTCAGTTGAACAATTGTATGAATTTGTTATGAACTTTAAAATAAACAAAAAGGAAAATTTATGTAAATAAATGCAAAAAAAGTTATAAGAAACCATGAGCAGCACACATGGTGTATGGTCTCTGGAATTTATATTTCCACACACATGCAAATGTATTTGTTTGTATATGTATGTACATGGGTGTTGGGTGTTATTGTGTGTTTACATGTTTGTTTATGCCGGTACATCCCAACAGACGTAGTCAATAAATTCTCTAAATATATATCAGCATATTTGTGTAATAACTCTTTTTTTACAATTTGTTCCAGACACAAGGACGAAGAATTGCATTTGCATAAAACTTAATATAGATGTAAAATTTTATTTCTGTGTTTAGAATAAAATTAGCACATATGTATGTATATTTATGGTATAAAATATTTAATAAAAAATCATGCAAATGAACATGGAATGTTAGTTGCTTACTAAAAAGAGGCAGTAAGGGACAAATATTTACCGACAAAAAAAAATCGTTTGAACACTACATTAGAATTTAATTTAAAAAATTAAAAAAACCTGTAAGAAAGTTTCAGTCGGGCAACCCTTACATATACCCCCACATAAAACATAAAACATGTTGATATAATTACTCGATTTATATAGTGGGCGGTGTGGTACATTTGTATAGGAGGTCCCAGAAGGGGCGCGGCTGGACTTCCAGTTTTTTCTCCAAAACTTTGTCCTGTTATATCTTAACAAAATACAATATTTAGGCACGATCGTGCCAAATGCATTGATATTAAGAGGGCAGAGTGATACATTTGTATGGGAGGTACCAAAAGGAGCGTGTTTAGATTTCCAGTCTTTTTCTCCAAAACTGTTTCCTGCTAAAGTTTCACTATATATGACCTCGAGCTTGAATAATTAAATACTGGATTACAGAAAACAGGTCGAAAAATAACCAAAGTATTATTGTTTCACTATATAAACAATTTAGATACGAGCGCGTTGCATTTATTGATATTATTACTCCATCTCTAAAGTGGGCGGAAAGGTACATTTTTATGTGAGGCACCAGTAGGGGCGTGGCTTGACCACCAATTTTTTTTCCAAAACTTTATCCTGTTATAGCTATACAAAGTACCGAATTTGGGTGTGTTGATATTGTTACTCAATTTCTAAAGTGTATTTGTATGGGAGGTACCAGTAGGGGCGTGGCCATGTAGCCCATTTGCAACACCGTAAGTAGTTTTGGGGAAATATTACCCGTGCAAAATTTCTAAACATTTGGTTGCGCCTTTCGAAAGTCATCGTGCGTACCAGCAGTACAGACAGACAGACGGACATGGCTCAAACGACTTAAAAAGTCCTGAATCGAATTTGGTTCAAAGAAACCTAGGGTGTAAAGTGACTCCTTCTATGTGTTACACTTTAGGGTCGTATAAAATGATATACCCTCCTACTCGTAGGGTGTAGTAAAATATCATCAAAAAGTTGGTAATCGAAATCTCAGTTTTAGTTTAGGTCCCCTTGTGGGAGTTTAAAAATATGTAAGTTTTAACTTAGATTAGTTTCGATTATTTGGTAACCGCCTTAAGCGTAGCTCACTTTAGTCCATACATAGGTGCCGCTGTGATACCGTTTAATATTACATCTACTACACTTGCGGCAATATCGTCTTCAAGCCATTTCGTTGCATTGATAGAGACTTGTCTGGATATTACGCAAATCGCCTACTACTATAAAAAAAAAAAAAAACTTAATTTCCCTTTGCACCCATGAATGAGGTATGGGATAGCTTCTCGCGTTGTTGTGAATTAACACGCTTTCTATTTTTAGATTCACAACAAGCGGCACCTACTTATTTATCGACGAATGCGAACGTCACTGTTTTGAGAAGCTCTTACTGGACACGACGATTGAATCGACGCTTAATACTGCGAAGTTGCTGTCAAACAACATTCGAGGGGAGCCGACAATGAAAGAAAATTTTATTTATTTTTTTCTTTTAAGATGACTGGAGCCAGGTTTGAACCTGCGATCTCCCGCATGGTAGTCGCGTGTTCTAACCACTATGCCACGGCCGGTCCCTATACAGAGGTTATTTATAAGTGTCCGGTGACCAAACTTCTCATATCTTAGGTCACCAGTGATATTGTCCTATACAATTTGAAAAATTACAAATATGCTTTTAAGGACAAGTCTATATATTTTTATCTTTTACCATATGTAAACATTTCATGTCATCATTGGATTTTTTCATAAACTAGCATGCAAATATTGCGCACATTTTTTCGGCAAACATTGCTTTGTAATATAAATTGTTTCAATAACTTGCCAAAACTATCTTTAACAATACATGCTACTTGTGAGAGTCATACATTGTGTTGTTGTTCCGTTAATGTATACTAGTTTTCGATGCTGTAACTTCTACCAAGTAGTTGTTATTATGGTTTCTCAAAAATGTAAAAATGTTGACGCTTAAAACGACTGTGAAAGTCAATGCTACTGTTGATACAAAAAAAAAAACAAAGTTTAAGTAGGTCATACGACAGCAAAACATCTTAGGTTTGTTTTCTTCAAATTTTAAGTCTACTATAAGTTTGCTTCTTAAAAGTCATTTAACGGGAAACTATTTTGCCATACTCAGACGCACAACATATCAAAATCAGATGACATAAAACTTAACGCAACATAAATTTATGATGTGGCATTTGAAATATTTTGTATAGTTTTGATTGGTATTATTCTGTATTTTTTTCTACCATTACATAAAGAATTCTGCCTGGTAAAAAACTTTGCATTGTAAAAGTACTTACTGTACTGTCGGTAGAAAACATTATAAAAATTTTAAAAAAGTTTGTATGTTAAAAAAAACTATGTATACAAGAATGTGGTATTTCCAACAATCACTTAATCACTTTTAACGATGCAATGGAATTTTTGCTACTATCGTTTAAATTTCATAATATTATTGTTTTTTATGGTAATGTTGTATATTAAATACATATGAGCCAATTTTCAAATAAATTTAACGTATTTTAGGTAAACTGATTGATGCAAAGAAACATTCATAAATTGCAACAGATGCTGATAGTTATAGTTGGTATTAATACTAATGCCTGACATATGTTTATTATTTGTTAGAGAATAAATACATACGAGGTTGGTCCTAACAAAGAAACACATCAAATCACAAGTTATCTGTATATGTATATCGTTGTAAAGATCTTCGATAATACTTTCAAAACTCGGTTAAGACTGAGTCAAGTAAGGAAAGTAATGAAAAACGTAAATCAAGATTTTGAGGGTGTTAAAGAACTTGGGTATATAGACTGTATTTTAATCGACCAAAACATACAACATGCACTAGGTCATTCTCCAAGTTTCGATTGATTGTAGCACGGTGTTATGTCTAATAATAGAATTGTTGCAGCGAAAATTCAACTTTGGATTTTCGGTAATGCCGTTGAATATTGTGACAGTTGTTATAAAACGGCTATGGTCAAAATTTGAGCAAAATCGGAAAACTGTAAGCCGTTCCCCAAAGAGGTCAAATCTATACAAATGGAAATGTGTTTGATTTCTTTAGAAATTTTCACAGGGTGTATTGTCGGTGGTAAAAATAAGGTTTTTGCAATATTGATATATGAAGTGGGCGTGGCCCCGCCCATATGACCCTATTTTTAAAACCGCAATAACTGGAAAGCAGCTTCTCCAATCGTCTTGCAAAAAATAGGCGGGATCGGATCAGTGGGCGTGATATAAAACTTGAAACTTTAAAAGGTTGTATCTTATGAACTATAAGAGCTATAAAGATAATATTTGATATGTGAATAACAGCCAGGGTGAAAGTGGGCTGCGCCACGCCTCATTTAAAAGAAGCCGTTGTAACAGCCATAATATTAGTTTGGTCGTCCTGAAAATTTCACGCTGCCGCCCTAAAGTCCATAACACAAGCGGCCATAGACTTTACATCTTCAACAACTCAGAAACACAATTAGTGGACCTAAGACCTCTTTGCAGCATACCGAAGATATATGTAATATTGTGCATATTAAATTCATTAAAACAAGTTAATTAATAATTTTAAGCATCGCAGTCATAGTTGATAGGAATAGTACCGCAAAAAAATCGAAAATGCCTTATTTCAAGAACAATAAAAACACAAAATGAATCCTTTACACAACAAAGCACATATTTTGTATCATATGTTCTTCGTAAATATGTATTATAGTTGACGACGTTAGAACCTTAGTGATCTAAGTGAAATCTTTACCAACAATGTGTTTATCACACAATGGCATTGAAATATTTAAATTCTTCCATTCTACACCGATGTACGTAATCTTCTGTGCTTTCTTAATTGAAGTATCACAATGTCTAACTATAGAATTAGTGTAGCCAGCAAAGTAACAGTAACAGATAATGCGTTTGTTTAGGTATCTCAGAAAAATGCTGTTGTGCCGTAGATCACTGCGGTCGTTAATTCCCTCTTTCAAAGTTACTGGGTAGTTTTGGTTTTTATTTTTACTTCTGGATAGTGTTATATATTCGCTTTACACTTTCATATAACTAGGCATGCCAATTAAGTTGACTATTCAAAGTACTAGTTATCTATGGCTTCTAACTTTGTGATGCTCCAACTCCCTAAAATACCATCACGCAATGGCAATATATTGCCGGCTCGATGGAAAGGACTGCGCGGTCCGTACTGGGGTATGTAAAGCCGTTAAACGATAATTCCTGGTGCGATGACGAATGCTGCAATGCCACCCGGGAACAAGAAGCTGCATACAGGGCCAAACTGCAGCCAATGGCAACGCGAGCTGTTCATAAAAGTACATGGTAAAGAGGCGGGAGGCGACTCGACTCTTCAGGCGAAAAAAAGGGAGCTGAAGGAGCAGAATAATGTGTGTATTGAAGAATACAGGAACAAAATTCTACGAGAAGATATATGGTAGGATAAATGGAACAGGACTTCCCTGCTGTAAAGACAAGGATGGTCATATCGTTACTGACTCCGAGAGCGTACTGAGAATATGGAAAGTTCACTTCTGCAGCCTATTAATGTCTCTTTTTCTATTACAAAGCAGCCTATGGGACTATCGACCATCAGGCATCGACTATACGAAGCCATGGCTGAGTTCGGTATCACTGCGAAGATAATTCGTCTCTGCAGGTGTACGCTTAAGAATACCAAATCCTTTGTTAGGGCTGGCAAGGATCTATCTGCGCCATTCGATACGACGAGAGGTCTTAGACAGGCTGATGGTTTGTCATGCATGCTAGTGATTGGGAAGGAAAGCAGCGGTTAACATGTCCGGCACCATATTTAATAAGAGACACATGCTGCTCGTTGATATCGACATAATCGGTCGGACGATGCTAGAGGTAGCAGCTGTCTTCTCATCTGTTGAAAGAGAGTCAGCGAAAATGGGTTTGAATGAGGACAACACGAAGTTCAAGGTATATTCGAACAAAGTGTCCACCCGTTGGAACGCAGCGTGAACGTTGAGAACTATTACTATAAGGAAGTGGATGAATTCATCTACCTCGGACCAGCCATGAACAAAAACAACAGTGTCAGCCTAGAAATAAAACGGAAAATGATGCTCGCCAACTGGTGTTTCTTTGGGTTACGCGAGCACTTCATAAACACCACCCTATCTTGAACTACCAAAGTCCAACTGTACCAGGTACTAATTATAACGGTCCTACTGTATGCCTCTGAATCTTGGGTGCTTACACAGGCAGATACACCTCATCTGGCGGTGTGTGAGAGAAAAATAATCCGCAAAATATATGGAACCATTTGCGTAAATGGCGAGTTTAGGATTCGGATGAACCATGAGCTGTTCGAGTTGATACCAAGCTATTAATGTGGTCAAGCGAATCAAAGTACAAAGATTACGCTGGCTAGGCCATGTCGTGAGGATGAATAAGGAAACACCAGCGCAATAGGTATTCAATCAAGACCTCGAAGGACGGCGCAAAAGAGGGAGACCGCGACTACGCTGGAAGGACCAGGTGGAGAAATCACTGACGCTGCTTGGTAGGACTGACTAGAAACGACGCGCACAAGATCGAAGCGAATGGAAATCTCTTATCATTTCGACCTCTGACATAGACACTAAGATATAAATACATATGTTGTCAAGTTGTTCTTAAGGTTAATAATAATAAATAATTACCAATTAAGGACATGCACACAAATCGTTGTAGTCTTACCTGGAAAAAAAAAATTTAAAGTTCTGTTAATATAATTAAATAACATAAAATGATAGTAAATATTACACATTTCTATAGAATATACAGAGAGAACGTGGAAAAATTTGTACCAGCGTGTTTTGCTACAACCACATTTATATAGTTCAATGCATTTTGGATACAAAATAATTTCTAAATTTTAAAAAAAATCACATACGCAAGTGCTACATATACAATCGACAAATTGTTCGCTCCTATAAATACATTCCAATGTTGCAACCTGCACTTTTATAATAAAAAAAACAAACAGGGCTGGTCCTTTAAGGCTGAATGCATCAAAATTTGAAAAAATTTCTTTCGTCCTTGAATATCCTGGGAAAGTTTTTTTTGATTTTCTTAGATTTAGTTTTAGAAATTGCGCATTAATTTTATTAACAGGATGTGCAAATTTCCAAAAAAAATTTAGACATCTATAAACAATGAACCGTTAGAACTATGACCTTAAACAAACGCCATTTTAACGGCAACAATGAGAAAAATATAAGCGCTAAATTTCATAAAAATCGAAAACCATTTGAAAAATTTGTATGGGAGGTATCAAGTGGGATGTGCCAAATGTTTCAATTTCTGAGGTTTTGCCAAATTTTACAAGATATTCAAACTGACTAAATTCAAATATCCTGCTGTTTACTGTATAAGATTAATTTCTCAGATTTCCATAAGCGCTTTTCTTCAGCAAAATTTGACTGAATTCAGAACTTATAAAAATTATATATATTTAAAACTATAAGGACTAAATCGGACATTTGTATGGGGGGCACAAGAAGGGGTTTGACAAATATTTTGGTTTTTTGGGGTTTAACCTACAAAGTTAAAATATCCTGTAGTGTCCCGGTAGGAAGTTATTTTATAAAATTTTAAAAAATGGGACAATTTGTATAGGATGTAGGGTGGGGCTATTCTGTCTATTTACAATCCGATATCTTTGTTTACAAAACTACTAATGCTGTTAAATTTTCATTTACTTGAGTTATCCTGTCCACCAGCCATTCAGCTAGACAGTCAGTCCCTAAACGAACTTGATCTTAAGATAAAAAAAAAAACTGAATTTCCCTTTGCTCCCTATGAATGAGGTATGGGATAGCTTCTCGCGTTGTTGTGAATTAGCACGCTTTCTATTTTTAGATTCACAACTAACGGCACCTACTTTTTTATCGACGAATGCGAACGTCACTGTTTGAGAAGCTCTTACTAGACACGACGATTGAATCGACGCTTAATACTGCGAAGTTGCTGTCAACAACATTCGAGGGGAGCCGACAATGAAAGAAATTTTTATTTATTTTTTTTCTTTTAAGATGACTGGAGCCAGATTTGAATCTGCGATCTCCCGCATGGTAGTCGCGTGTTCTTACCACTAGTATCTTAAGATACTAAAGTTATTATCTAAACATTTAACCCTGATGCCTATAATTTTCATTAACATGAGTTGAACGCATTTGAATACAATATAATACTATGAAGTTTTTTGCTGTGAAACAATAACCATTAATACATAATCATACTCACGACCAAAAATCTTCCAACAACTACACAAAGAAAAAATGTGTCTACTTACTAAGCAATTTCCATTCATTGAACAATTTAATATTACGGAAAAAAACAATAACAAACGCTCTTTATTCTATTCACTATATAAAGGCTAATATTATCTTATCAACTAAACTTAAACAAATTGAGCGTCATCTAAAACATCTTCACAAAAATTGAAAACAATAATGAGCTGCCATTATCATAACTGCGTTTTTTTTTTCATTTCATTTTGGGTTTTCAATATTGCCAAGAGAAAAGAAAAGCGATGAAAACTATTGTCTCCATTAAGAACGGAAAATACTTAAGGAAAAATAAATTGTACGATAGTATTGTATTGTTGCCGGTTATTGTTTTTTGATTGCTTTTACAAACTGGGCAAAGGAGAGTGAGTATGGGAACAATGCAATGTCTAGCTTGTCTTGACTATTAACCATTAGGTTATTAGTTTACTGTTAACCGAAACTGTAGTGGTAGTGCACATGGTAGGATATTTACATGGTGGTGGTGGTGGTGGTATGAGTAAAGTGCCTTTAGCGTAAAATAAATAAATTGTATTTTTTCTTGTAGTTGAGATATAAGTCTTTGTGGTATATCATGGATACAAAGTATACATTGTGTGTGTGTGTGTTTTGTTCTAGTACACATTTACGAAAGTCAACATATGTTACTATAGTTTTCTTGTTTTTATTTTTTTGTAAAATATATACAAGTCATTGAATTGTCAGGGCAATGCCACCAGACAGTGACACAAAAAGGGTTGGCCTTCACGTGCGTGTGTGTTTGCATGGTTTGCAATTCTTGTTATAATTGTAGCATAGTATATGTGTGACTAGTATCATTTTAACTAATATCAGTCAGAATTTTTTATTTATATTAAGATTTTTTAGCTGTTACTTTGTTAGTAGAGAAAAACTATGACTTAACTATTACTTACACAGTGCAACACACTTTTTCGGGGGTGAACCAAACCAATATCAAGCAATAGCATTTTACTTTAGTAACAAAACCCTAAACTCCATTTTGCTCCACTACGTCACAAATTTTTTTTACAGTGGTTTGAAGTTTGAATTTTTTTGGTCAAAAGTCGATTCAAAGAATATGAAAAATCATCTATAAAAGTACATTTGGGGAATTTCATGCCTTCGGAGACCTATACTAAAACATTCAGGGAAATATTTCCTCGGAACATTTTAACCCTCTAGTTGCCAACCGTGTGGGACATTTTTGGCCCAATTTAGAAAAACTGTTTATATGTCAACTTTGAACGGAGGTCAAGGCTTAGAATTATCGAAAGAAATATTCTCCGGAAAATTTCACTAAGAGTCACCAAAGACAAATAGCCTCTATGAGTCAAAGGTTCCAAAATAAAAATTATTTCTCTATGGTTATAAAAACACTTTTGGCACATAAAACCCACCCACTTATCAGAAAATAACACTTCGTCTACATTTTCATGTCTGTTGTGCTACGTATCATCTGCATATCAAATGTTTTCGCTGTAACCCTAAAAAAATATTTGTCACGCCCCGATTCGATTATTACTTCGCCAATTGGGTCAGCAATTAATATTTCGTCTGCTTATTCATCTTCGTATTTTTTAGAACCATCTGGGCACCAAATTGTATCCCTCTAGCTCTAAAAAAATTTTGCCACGCCCACTACGTCCATTTGGTCCAGAATTAAAATTTCGTCTGCATATTCATATTCGTGTTGGCGAGAGCTATATGGCCATAATATTTTATCTCTCTAGCTTTAAAAAATAGTTTTGCCACGCCCAGTTCGCCAATTGGTCAATAAATACAATTTCGTCTGCATATTCATATTTGCATATTCATTTTCTCTCCGATTGGGTCAATGAATAAAATTTCGTCTGCATATTCATATTTGTATTGTCAAGATCTATCTGGGTATCAAATTGTTTCCCTCTAGCTCTAAAAAATAGTTTTGCCACGCCCACTACGCCCATTGGGTCCAAAATTACAATTTCGTCTGCACATTCATTTTTGTGTTGTCAAGATCTATCTGGGAATCAAATTTTATCTCTCTAGCTCTAAAAAATATTTTTGCCACGCCCACTCCGCCCATTGGGTCAAAAGTTAAAAATTCGTCTGCATATTCATATCTCAGCTCGCGAGTACTATCTGAGTTTTAAATTTTATCTCTCTAGCTCTAAAAAATAGTTTTGCCACGCCCACTCCGCCCATTGGGTCAAAAATTAAAATTTCGTCTGCATATTCACATCTCTGCTCGTGAGTACTATCTGGGTATCAAATTTTATCTCTCTAGCTCTAAAAAAAGTTTAGCCACGCCCACTCCGCCCATTAGGTTCAAAATTAAAATTTCGTCTGCATATTCATATTCGTGCTGTCGATTACTATCTGGGTATCAAATTTTATCTCTCTAGCTCTAAAGAAAGTTTTGCCCACTCCGCCCATAAGATCAAAACTTAAAAAAAAAATTATAGCCAAACAAACATACAAACAAACAAACAGACAGACATTCACATTTATAATATAATTAGGATAGGATAGGATAAAGTTGTACCAATTGAACTTTGTAATTCGCATCCACAATGAGGAGATGTAGCTTAAAGAAAATTCTAATAAACAAAATGGAAGACCCATTAAATTTTTGAAAATTGCCTACACACCACTTCAACTCTACAACAATCCTACCCCCTGTATGTTATATCCTCCATTAGCAAATGTTCATGTAAATGTAATAAACTACGAACATATCAAGTGCCATAAAAATATCTCGAGCGCTTTAAGAACAAACAGGTGAGAATTATTGTGTCGCAATATCCCAAACATAAGTGCACATTTACGAGTTTATCCCTTTCAGTAACAGAAATAACTGCGATTAATGTCATAATACCAGCCATGGCCGGAGACAATATGTGTTAAAAGCATTTGCAAGGAAAATCTAAAGTCATAATGCCCATAAATTTCTTCTTGAATTCTACTTCGCCTTCCTTCTCCGCCCCCTATCCCCACTCCCCCTATTTGAGTAATACGTTGTCAGAAATTTTTCAAAGAGCTTCCGTGAAATGTGCTCTCCTCTTATACATAAATCGCAAATTTACGGCGTCATGGCTGTCGTAATTTTTCAGCCGGCATTCAATTCAAGGCAACCATCAATCACCTAAGTATAAAATATTTGCCAATAACTTGAAACATAAATATATTCCCGAGAAGTTTAAAATCCTTTGTCATAGTTGCTATGTGTCAACAGTTTAAAAGCTGTTTGCCAAGTACTTTTAAATTGTTCGCTACAGAGTCAACAATAATTTATACAATTTAACAATTAGTTGTATACCAAGATTTACTGGAGCAGCTTAAGATGTTGAAGGGTTAACGCAAAAATACATAATTTATTAACTCAAACACTTTTAGCTTTCATGAACTTATTAAATCGTTCGAATTTGTGTTGTTAACCTTTAACTTGTGACTTTAATAACGTTAACTTTAACCGCTGCTGTTTTTTTCTTCTTTTTTGTTCAGCATACCGAAATCTATACGATGTCAATTAAATTCTTCCCTTTTTTCTGCCCTTATGCTACTATCTTTCTTGTTTTGTGCGTTTTCTTTAACGCCAGAGTAGAGCTCTGCTTTCATGTTGTTTATTGTGATTAAGTTTATTGTCTCGCTGTGGGATTTCATCACCAGAATTTCATTATCTTTTTGTTTTTCGTATTTTTTTTTCACCTTTTTATTTACATTGTTCTTCACTGATTTGTTTGGTGAATCTGACATACATACATAGGGACTCGGAGTCTCTTGTGCACTCATACAATGGCATACAAACAACCAGTGAAGCGCTTTCCCACACTTATCAACAGACAAACACACACACAGCCGGATTAATAGTAGTACCACATCGGTTGGTGGTCTAAAGGTATTCAAACACGCAATGTCTACATCTTCAGTTGATGTTGCTGTTTTGTTTTTATGGTTATTGAATTCGTTTCCTTTTCAATATTGAACACAATTTGTAAAAATATCTATGATATACTCTTCGTATAGTTGATGATGACGTTGCCGAGTCATCGAAATAGCTGCGGCTGCTTTTATTGTTGTGAAGGTGGTGCACATTGGGAGAAATTGGATATATGTTGGAGAATATGTAGCAGAATAAAACAGAAATTGGATTTATCACAGAAATGTTCTCTACGAAACGTACTACCTTACTAGCTTAGATGATATCTTGCATACATTTTGATCATTTGGTTATAGTCGCCATACAAATATTTTAGTTAACCGTAAGTTTGAGCAATATTTAGAATTGGACCTATATTGGTAAAAAAAAATCCAACAGCCCTAAAACAAAATGTTTTTACACCAAAGGTTTCTCGATCATTTGCAATATTTCAAATCAATTGCCTTCCCCTGCGCATGACACCAAATTGTTCTGGAAGATTTTAATACTTAAATAGGAAGGGAAGATGCTTTTGGTTCAGCATCCGGAAAACTCAGTCTACACAATAGCACTACCGATAACGGATTCAGGCACGTAAGCTTCGCGTTGGCAAGAAACATGAGTGGAACCAGATTCCAGCCAATAGATATTCCCAAGGCAAAAACCACTTTCAAACAAGCCCTGGTACGATTAAGAATGTCGCGATATGTCTCAGGAAAAGGATGCTGCATAAAGGGCCAAACTGCAGCCAATGGCAACGCGTGCTGTGACGGAGCGTTATAATGAGAAAAGGGGGGAGATGACACGCCTCTTCAGGCGGAAACAGCGTCTTTGGAAGAAAAGAGAGAGCCAGGATATCTAAACGTACAGAGATAGATATACAACCCGAAAGTTCTACCAAGAGGTAAAAAGCAAAGGTTTTGGAACAGGGATCCTCACATGTTAGGATATATGGTCACAGACAATCAGAGTGTGGCGGAAACGCTTTTATACTCTTTTCGTTCCTTAAGGCAGCATAAGTGACGAACCCACGCCATTCATTAATGACGGAGTAGATTCTTCACCACGAGCCACAACGAATACAGCACGTAAATTGCACGTCTTAAAACAAATAGAGCTGGTTTAGCCAATGAAGGCAGACCTTTTAAAAGCCGGCGGCGTTGAGCTGGCAACATACATGCACCAGCTCATAAACACGATTTGGCTCAAGGAATGCAAGCCCGATGAGTGTCTGAGGGTTTTCTGTCCTGTGCTTAAGAAAGGCCATCCAAGTGTGTGTACCAACCATCGCGGAATCAGCCTTTTACCGATCGCCTACAAGATCCTGTCTAGTGTGTTATGTAAAAGACTAAAGCCGATCCTAGCAAACATGATTGGACCTTAACAGTGTAGCTTCAGAACTCTTAAAACAACGACCGACCAGATATTCAAAATACGACAAATCCTGGAGATGACCCAAGGTATGTAGATCGATACTTACCAACTGTTTATCGATTAAGTATAATGCTGCATTCGACAGTCCGATACGACAAAAATTATTGGATGTTGTGGCTAAGTCCCGTGGATCCGCGATTACGCTGTCTGACACGAAGTCTTCAGTGAAAATATGCAAAAATCTGACTGAGGCGTTTTCTGTCAAGCGAGGCTTTAGACAAGTAGATAGTCTGTCATGCGATATCTATAACATCGTAATGAAGATGATCATGCGGAAGACTGCAGTAAAGAGGACTGGCACCATCTTTAACAAAAATTACATACTGCTGGCGTGTGCCGATGACATAGATATCATTGGCCGTGAACTGCGGAATGTCACCGCGGTATTTTCGAGGATTCAGAAGAAGTGGGCCTGCAGATAAATGAGGACAAAACCAAAGAGTCGAAGCGTTTAGGCCGCTGCATGAAAGTTGAGAACTTTTACTTTGAAGTCAGTTAAAATAAACAGAAATAATAATATCAGCGTAGAAACCAAGAGACGAGTAGTAATCTCAAAACGCTGCTACTATGCGCTAAGCAAGCGATTTAGTGTCAAAGCCCTCTCTCGAAGAACAAAAATCCAAAAATCATACTCTGCAGCGCAGACCCCTGGATAATGACACAAGCGGATCAGTGTTCGTTAGAAATATACATCCCAAAATATCTAGATCCATTATCGTTAATGACGAGTACCGACGTCGAATGACCCATGAACAGTATAATGATATCGACTAAATCAAGCGCGTTCAAATAGACCGAATGCGCTGACTTGTACATGTTGTCCGAATGGATGAAAATGTTCCAGCTCAAAAGGTCTTCGTCAATAAACTCGATGGGCGGAGCAGGAAGGGGCAAGCAAAACTTCGTTTGATGGACTGGGTGATAGAGCTTTTATCTAAACTTGGAGTGACGGACAATCTACGAAGCGCAAAAGACCGAAGCGCTTGGAAATCTTTTCTACGTGTGACTACTGATCAATGAATCCCAGTGAATACAGCACTTTTGTTTAGGAGAGTGAAATGTTGCACTTACTATATTTATAGCATGACAATTCAGTATTAGGAAAGTTATCTCTATTAGCACTTTTCTCGCTCGTAATTTACTGTGTTTATAAGATACAAACACATTGTGGACAAAGGGAGGTCAGCATTAAGATATAACTGCCCTTAAAAAAAAATGTGTTATAAAGTATAGTCCAACCAAAGATTTTAATTGTAAATAAAACAAAAAGAGAAGTGACGATAAGGCGTGACTAACAATTAACATTGTGCATTATGGTTGGACCAGCCTTTACATTTCTAAAGATCATGATCACGTATACTTGACATTATTGATATTTGGCATTACGTATACGCATGTTTCGAATGTAAAAGGACATGTAACTCATTTACCCTGAATTTTTTACTGTAAGGGCCAATTTGGTATTAAGAGACAGTTGTGGTCCATACATTAATGGAGATTAAAAGAGACATGCTGGTACAGTAAATACAAAACGACATATTTCCATGCTATAAACCAGCAGAAACATATGTTTTTTTAACGATTTATTTTTTAATAAATTCCATATTAAAGGGTTTTCCAATGAGTGGTGTTATTGTGCATGGCCCGCTATTTCGGTAGCTGTCACATTTGAAGCTTTTATTCTTTGAAATTTGATTAATGATTTTTTATGTTCGGAGTTGGATGGTATTGATCTGGACAACATTTACTTTCAACAAGACGGCGCTACGTGCCACACAAGATCACACACATTGATCTTTTACGGGAAAAGTTTCCGGACCGTGTTATCTCTCGAAAAGGTGATCACAATTGGCCACCGAGATCTTGTGATTTAACACTTTGCGACTTCTTCCTTTGGGGCCACGTGAAAGATAAGGTCAACGCCAACAGCTATCGAGGTCATATGGCAGCCACTTTGCGATTTGTTTATGGAAAATTTCATGAAAAGGATATGGTCCTGTAAGCGTGCTCGTGGTGGTCCTTTGGCTGATGTTGTTTTGCATTATTAACGGCATATCTTCCTCTTTATTATGAAATAAACATCATTTATCTCAAAAAATTTTCTTTGAATACCAAAATGTCACCTCTTATTGGAACGTGTACATTTTTATACTCTTATACTATTCACCACGCGCACGCATCACGTAGCGAAGGGTATATTCATTTTGTTCTTTCAACGCGGTATGTATGGCAATATATAAATATACGTGATCAACGTCGAATTCTGTGTTAATTTAAAGATGTTCGTCTGTCTTTCTATCTGTTTGTCAGCCTTCCCCCGAAATTACGGCCGTAGTTCAAGGGCAATCCAGCTGAATTTGGTATGCAAAAAGCTACCCTCGAAGCGAATGTTCAGTTCTACGATGAGCGAGATCGGACATAAACTACTCCCACTTTGGATTCAAACTCTTGGGAGTGAGGATTGCATATAAAATTTCATCTCGATAACTCCTATACTACGGCTGTGAACGCGGGGACAGACTGATGGACACCCCTCAAAAATAAGGAGTTTGTATGGAATGTGGGTATAGTTCTTATCCGATCTGGCTCATCTTATAACTTGCAATTACTACCTTATAATGTTGTGAACCAAATATATATTGATATCACTGTAGACAATCGCATCAAGGCATGGTAATAGCATTGGATGAGTTAAATGATGCCAGTAGGCAAAAATGCCCGAGCTCAAAAGGTCGTAACCAATCACAACAATAGAAGACATATGAGAGACCAATCATAATTCCAAATAACACACCAGATTAAAATCTTAAACAAAACTTAGTGCTAGAATTTGGAAAAGAGGCCCAGAAAACAAAAAACATTAGAATTACACTAGTTTACAGCCATTTTGCTGCAGAGTTCTAAATAATTTTTTTCTATAGATTTCGGCATCCTAAACACGAATATGAGATTTAAAAATTTTTCCTCTGATTAGTTTTCAAGATATGAATTTTCGAATTATTTTTCAAATTTTTTATGAGATGCATCAGCTTATTGGAGAAGAATTCGTAAACGCATCCAACGATTTGGAAAAGAGTAGTCTCCAATTGAAGGTAATGTGCTCCCCTAAAACATTTCTATACAAGCTTTTAACATCGGTTGAGTAGTTCTGATGGTAGGAGCAATTAAAGTTTAAAAAACACATTTTTTTATGCAAAAATCACTGATTTAAATTGATAAAAAAATTAATAAAAAATATTAATCGCAAAAATAAATCCAATTTCATAAATTGAGTATAAAGATTGGACTTTCCCGAGGAAAACAAGCCATCATATATAAAAATTGGGTGATAAGAGGGAGAGTTACACGTTTTTAAATAGGACACTACAAATCATAAATTTTTTGATTTTAATCATATCACGGTAGGATTAGAGCTAAAGTTTACGTTGCATGAAAATTACGATAAAAAGTGGAAATGCCATCGATTATGGGTTGATCATGCATCACGAAAATGTTTAATTTGAAATCCTAGCTGATCATTTTTAGAAAATATCGATATTTTTCATTTCTACCGACTGGACCAAAAGTCTTTTTACTTTTTAAACGATAACAGTAACAAACCGGACCAATGAGATAAAAACTGTTTGATTGTTATAAAAATACATAAACGGGGATTCTTGTATGATCATTGATTATTTAGACATTGCTTCAATTTGGAGACTTGAAGTGCATTTTAAGCCTATATTTTTAAAAAATCTCTATATATTTAATTTTTAAGCCGCGTAACCGCCTAAGAAGAATTTGTTCAGTATGAGAAAAGTGGAATATTTATTAATTGCAATATAAGCATATATATCTGGTTTAAAAATTGAAAATATAGAGATTTTTTAAGAATATAGGCTTAAAATGTACTTCAAGCCTCCAAATTGAAGCAATGTCTAAATAATCAATGATCATAAAAGAATCCCCGTTTATGTATTTTTATAACAATCAAACAGTTTTTATCTCATTGTTCCCGTTTTTTACTGTCATTGTTTAAAAAGTAAAAAGACTTTTGGTCCAGTCGGTAGAAATGAAAAGTATCGATATTTTCTAAAAATGATCAGCTAGGATTTCAAATTAAACATTTTCGTGATGCATGATCAACCCATAATACAGTGGCATTTCCACTTTCTATCGTCATTTTCATGCAACGTAAAGTTTAGCTCTAAACCTACCGTGATATGATAAAAATCAAAAAATTTATGATTTGTAGTGTCCTATTTAAAAACGTGTAACTCTCCCTCTTATCACCCAATTTTTATATATGATGGCTTGTTTTCCTCGGGAAAGTCCAATCTTTATACTCAATTTATGAAATTGGATTTATTTTTGCGATTAATATTTTTTATAAATTTTTTTACCAATTTAAATCAGTGATTTTTGCATAAAAAAATTTGTTTTTTAAACTTTAATTGCTCCTACTATCAGAACTACCCAACCGATGTTAAAAGCTTGTATAGAAATGTTTTAGGGGAGCACAAAACCTTTAATTGGAGACCACTCTTGTCCAAATCGTTGGATGCGTTTACGAATTCTTCTCCAATAAGCTGATGCATCTCATAAAAAATTTGCTAAATAATTCAAAAATTCATATCTTGAAAACTAATCAGAGGAAACATTTTTAAATCTCATATTTGTGTTTAGGAGGCCGAAATCTATAGAAAAAAATTATTTAGAACTCTGCAGCTGACAAAAAATAAAGATTTGTAAACTGGTGTTATTGTTCATGCGTCGCTCATGGTCATATCCAGCAAGGTTAGCTTATATGGTTTTAGTAAAGTACAATCCAATAAATCAAGTAAATATAGTCTCTCTTTTGATATAATTTTATATCATAATTTTATAATTTTATTATTATAAAATATTTCTCCCACTGTCCCTCCGACTGGTTGCTTTAACTACGTTGTTTGATTTACTGCCATCCATTCAATCGCTCCGGCTGCATGAAAGCACAACAGCACAAAAACGTAACACAGCGGCAGTGCGAGTTGTCGGTTGGCCAAAGCTATGAAATGTGAAGTGGCATCAGTACCATTATCAATTTTTATTGTTAGTTGTTATTTATAGAGTGGTTTGCACGTGATGCAGTCATCACACATAGTATGAGAGAGAGAATACGTTTTTCATTTCTATTAGATGGATCGACTAGAAGTGCGTGAGCACGTGTGCACAGAGTATAAAGATAAACTGCCGCTCGTCCGGTGTGAAAAATTTATCATACTTGGCTCATAATACTAGAGCTATGTAAGGTAATTTCAAAGCTATGAGGAAGCACTTTAATAAACTCTACCTAAAGCTCTTATAATATTTATGTAAGTGCATATTTCTGTATATCCTCTTTTACCAAATTCATTAAATTTCACTGTCAAGTTATGTAGTTTCGTTAATAAAATTCAATAATAACATACCTACGGCTATATTGTATAGCTCTTCTCGGTGCTACTACTCTTCTCCCACTCTAGGGTTATTACAATTTCGCTGTGACAATACAAAAAAAAAACTGTATTGACCGATTACTTTTCACTTGTCCGTCTACCTTTTAGACATGTTGTATAACGGTTTGAAACGTGTGTTGGTGTGCTCTTCACTTTACATTTTAACTTGTGGTGCTACATGGCTGTGTGTATTTCGTTTGGGTGAGTGTGCGTGCGTGTAAGTGAAAGCATTGGAATATTATAGAAAGGATTGTGTACTACCGAAGTGAAGTGCACGTGTGTTTGTGTGTATGTTCGTTATGCAATATTGATACGTATCAGGCGAGCGTACTGTGTTGAGGAATGAACAAAATGTGTGTCACTTATATTAAATTCATAGCTATTGAGTAAAATTGGTATATGTAGGTAGTCGTTTGGAATTGTTGTGTTGTTTGTATTTCTTCCGTTATTTTTTTCTGTTGTTAACATTTAGATGTCAACCTTATTTTTAAGTGCTTCGCTCGTAACACAATTATTTGCTTTTAATAAAATTTTTGTTGTTTTTGTTATTTGTTAGTATTTGTTTAACACTAAGAAAAGGTCGCCAGGTACCTAAGGCTATTGAACTATGAGGAAGCTGATTGGGTCTTTTAAGTTCTTGACTTCAAGGAAGGTAAATCGACATTATTGATGTAACTTGGGGATGAATTAGCTTTCACGCAAATAATTTTTGAAAATTCAAAAATGTAAAACACCAAATGGACAGACGTTGTTTTTATACCCAACATCAAGAATTCTAATCTACTGTAATAAGTACCATCCATCACCGTAATTGATGTTTATTTATTGTTGTTACCAACGGAAAATAACAAAAATCCATTTTCTGTGATGGTAATAACGTAAAGTTTGGGTACTTACTGTTAAGAAATATGCCTTAAGAATATGTCTTCCCCCTTTCTGCAACTCTTTTCTGCCTGGCAGTACAATCCAATTCTCTTTTGATTTTTGTACCTTTTTTTCTATTTCTTTCAATTGGTTTTTTTAACTTTTCTTCTTAAATTGTTTTCAACCCCAGAATCACAGCTCCCTTAAAATGTTAAACTCCATGTTAGAACCCACAAAAAAAATGATTATCATATAATTTTTTCCCCCCAAATCAAGACAGAATTATCATTTTTGGAACAAGCTCAGAATTAACATAAACAAACAACAGAATTTACATAATTTCTTTGGGTCTACTGACAATTTTTGATTGTCAAAATGTTGCTTAATTGTCGCAACGACCCTTTAATTGTTTTGATATAATACTAATTTATGGATTTTGAGCCAGTGCTGTAGCAGCCTTTATGTCGTATTTCAAAAGTTTAAGATTAACTACTTAGTTTTTTTTAGTGATGTTCAGACTTTTTGTTTTTCGCTTAAAGCATAATATTCTTTACTATAAGGATTTACCTTTAAGGCATCGTTCCTTTTTGTTTCACTAAACTTATGTTACACTTTCGACAATGGGTGTTCTTATGGGCAGACAACAACAACACCACCCTAGAGAGAAAACTAAACCAAGTGGACAAATTAACAACTGCCATTTGATGGAAGGGTTTTTGTATATCCCCTTGTCAGTGTCTTCATATATTTTAGGTAAGGGAGCAGCACAGCTGTCGTAAATGAAGAGATAATGCAGAGTGCGTACATTACCCGTGTCAAATGCTAACGGTTTCGCTACACATTTGAGGCTTGGCAATAATGCATGGTTCATGTACCATAAGGTGCTCATTAGTTCTGTGACGGGCGGGTGGAGGAACAGGCGGTTACACCGGAAATTGTTATATTTAGGGGAAGGGGGGATAGAGGTTGGCGTAAAAAAGTTACAGTTTTCAAAAGTTTCCTTTAGTTGTGAAGCAAAAGAAAGTTTTATAATTTAAATAAGTTAATCGCTTATGAAAATGTTCAGCTGCTTGTTTTAAAATATATTCCAATATGCTTTTTGCAGGCTACGCGTAGTAGGAGGTGGGTATAAGAAATAACTATTGCTGCTGAATGGAGGAAAGTTATACAAAACAATTTTTATGTTAGTTTATTTGGACCAATTATGCCTATCAGAAATTCTGAGAGAAAAAATTCCAACATTCCGTGGAAGAAAGTTTTTGTAGCCCTCTAATGCTTTCATAAGATACATTGTGGATTACATTTGAGTGCGTCAAAAGCAAAGAAGTGCAAATGACGAAATGTTCATTTCGAGATATTCCCCCCTTCATAGGTTCAAATTCAAGTACAAACTCAGGTATTACTTCAGTAATAGTAGTAGTAACAACGATTGATATCATCTGATGCTAGTAGTCGGAGATGGTGTTAAGCAACACAACTACACTCGTATCTCAATTTTTGTCTCTTTGCCGTTATCACCCCCCATTTGATGCTGCAGCATCTTTTTCATATGTATTAATACGCGTGACATCATCGGTAGTGGTATAAACCGATGCGGTGATTCATTTTTTTAATTTGAAACAAAATTCTTAAAAGAGAATTGAATTGCGAAATCTTTATTATAATAATCTCTGATCCTTACCATTTCAATTTTGTATTGCATGTGATGCAGTCTTCACACATGAAATATTGTATGTGATGCAGAGAGCATAGAATATGTGTGTAGACAGGTGTACAATGGGTAGAGCCGTAAAGTATAGGTAAACTCTATCCCGTATAGTGTAGACAATGAATCTTACTTTGCTCATAATACAAATGAAAGTAATGAAACTATGAGGAAACACTTTAATAAACTCCTAATAAAGTTCTCAAATATTTAAGTGAATATTTTCTATTTATCCAAGTTCATAAAATGTCACTGTTTGTCATATGTTATCTATTTGATGGTTTAACTGTCAATCATTCTTTTCATTATTACCCCCGGTAATTCGCAAATAAGGGGAATAATATTGGATTCCAAGTCTTAAACCATAGCTGGCATATCGGCAAAGAATGGCCAAAACTTCGTAGAATGGACTAGGTAAAAAAACTGTTATCTAAACATGGTGTTACCGAGCGCAAAAGACCGAAACGCTTTTCTACGTGCGGCTACTGGCTACTGATAGATGCACTTCTGCTGTTGCCAATTAAGACGAATCAAAAAATTTAGAAGAATTTTACTATATTAGGTTCTCACTGAAATGCTTCATCAATAAAAGCGTATTTGCACTAGAAACATTTGCCTGAAACCCCAAATGTCGCCAACGTCGTGGGCATTAGTATGACGTTACAATTTATTAAAGAGTTGTATTTTCTAAAAAATTCAGCCAAGACGCTATGAAAGGCAGCCAATCGGTTGGTCAAGGTTTTTAGTCACATTCTCCGCAATAGACGCAATATTATTCTTACTATAGACTTTATGCATTTTTCGGCCACGTACCGTTCAAAAACATACCACGAGAATCATATTTGCGGATCATATATATATATATATATATGTGTTCCTCTAACTCCCATTGGAGCATAGGGCATCAAAATTTTGCGGATCATATGATGTGATGATAAGTATACGAAAAAAAATGTTTCATACAACACTTAATTCCGTAGCGCAGCTGAATAATTTGGTGGAGTTTTTGCGACGTGAGTATGTGCATGCTAAATTGCCAGACAATATTAAATTAAAATTACTTACTTACTTAATTTCCCTTTGCACCCCATGAATGAGGTATAGGATAACTTCTCGGATTGTTGTGAATTAACACGCTTTCTATTTTTAGATTTACAACTAACTGCACCTACTCGTTTAGTGACTTATGCAAACGTCATTGTTTGTGAAGCTCTTAATAGACATGCCGATTGACTCGACAATGTAAGATTTTTTTTTTTTTTGTAAGATGACTGGAGCCAGGAGTTCAACCTGTGATCTTCCTCATGGTAATCGCGTATTCTAACCACTATGCCACGGCCGGCCGGCCAAGGATATGTAACCTTAAATTTGTTTACCATTGTGGTAATTTTTACCATTACATTACTTTGTGACTTTTTTTTTTCTTATAACTTATTTTTTTATGAAACGTGTGAAAGATCGGAAAGAAAGATCGGAAAGATCGGAATGGAATGACGGTGGGAGTCGTTATGGTGACTCCATTTCTGTTTTTACTGACCGATCAAAGATGGAACATGGCACAGGAACTGGTGTATACAGCGAGGATGTGCAACTTATCTCTTTTTCAGGCTACATAATGCATGGTGCACATTCAGAAAGCCACGGAGGTTATTATGAGATGTAGAATTGATACTAGCAGACTGATAACCATTTATGCGGATAGCCATGCTGCAATAAAATCGATCAATCCCACATTTTGTAAATCATAGTTAGTAAGGAACTGTAAGGAAAAGTTGGATGGACTAATGCCTTTGGTTGTCAGAATCTGTTGGGTCCCAGGACATTGCGAAAACCATGGTAATAAATCAGAAGATAATTTGAACAGAGGAGGCTGTACTACACTTAAGAGCGAAAAATTATGCGCTTCACAGTAATTTGGTGCCGATGTACTTGATGGTTCGTAATCCAAAAACAGAATATGAGGAATGAAAGAAAATCATAAACAACTCTTTTACATTCAACAACAACAAAATTGACCCATAGTCCGTTGTCCTATAAGTTTATGTGAAAAATCTTTATTAAAAAATCATAGAAATAAATCAACAGCGTAAATTGATATCGTGTGATTAATATATCAAAAAACTTAGCTGCGTCATAAAAAACTCTACAGCATTTATATGTTATTCCTCCGCTCACATGCTACAAAAAATCCCAACATTTAAATAACACTATGACACAATTTGAGGGTCATTGTCTCGGGGGTGAACCAAACCAATATCAAACGATAGCATTTGACCTCAGTAACAAAACCCTAAACTAAATTTTGCTCTACTACGTCACAAATTTTTTTTACAGTGGTTTGAAGTTTGAATTTTTTGGTCAAAAGTCGATTCAAAGAATATGAAAAATCATCTATAAAAGTACATTTTGGGTATTTCATGCCTTCGGAGACCTATACTACAACATTCAGGGGAATATTTCCTCGGAACATTTTAACCCTCTAGCACCCACCCGCATGGGACATTTTTGGCCCAATTTTGAAAAACTGTTTAGATTTCAACTTTGGAGGGAGGTCAAGGCTTAAAATCTTTGATAGAAAAATTCTCCGGGAAATTTCACTAAGAGTCACCGAAGACAAATAACCGCATCGAGTCAAAGGAAATAAAATACAATTAAAATTAAATATTAAGAAAACTACTTTTAAGCAAAGAGTGCAACAAGCTTTTTCGGGAGTGAACCAAACTAATATCAGACGGTAGCATTTGTCCTCAGTAACAAAACCCTAAACTCCATTTTGCTCTACTACGTCACAAATTTTTTTTACAGTGGTTTGAAGTTTGATTTTTTTTGGTTAAAAGTCGAATCAAAGAACTTGAATAATCGTGTGTAAAAATACATTTGGGATAGTTCATGACTTTGGGGAATATTTCATCAGAAAATTTGAACCCTCTAGCTCCCACCCGTATGGGACATCTTAGGATGAATTTTAAAAAACAGCTTAAAAGTAAAATTTCTTAAAATGTTAAGCATGGGTGGCAGATAGAGGGTTAAAATATTCCGAGGATATATTCCCCAGAAAATTTTAATGTAGGTCTCTGAAGACATTAACTATCCCAAATCTATTTTTACACTGGATTTTTCATTTTCTTTTATTTAACTTTTGACCAAAAAATCAAACTTTAAACCACTGTAAAACCACAAAATGGAGTTGAGGGTTTTGTTACTGAGGTTAAATGCTATTGTTTGATATTGGTTTGGTTCACTCCCTAAAAAGTGTGTTGCACTGTTTGCTCAAAAATAGATTTTTTAACGTTCCATTAACATTTCATTTTGATTTTATTTTGAAACCTTTGACTCATAGAAGCTATTTGCCTTCGGTGACTCTTAGTGAAATTTTCCGGAGAATATTTCTATCGAAGATTCTAAGCCTTGACCTCCGTTCAAAGTTGACTTTTAAACAGTCAACAGTCAAAATTGGGCCAAAAATTTCTCTAGAGGGTTAAAATGTTCCGTGAAAATATTCCCCTGATTGTTTTAGCATAAGTCTCTGAAGACTAGAAATACCCCAAAATTAAGTTTAGGGTTTTGTTACTGAACTCAAATGCAATCGTTTAATATTAGTTTAGTTCACCCCCGAAAAAGTGTGTTGCACTGTGTAATTTGAATTACTCAGAGATTCTATAAACTCATAACACAAATATATCACAAACAACACAATGACAGCAATGCCAACCCAAATTTATGAATATTTCAAATTTAAATTCCCAAAACCTCTTACATTCGCTTAAACCCTTTAGAGCTCGTCTACCTGCTTAAATCGTTGTCAGGTATTTTGTTGTCGCCCTTAATCTCTGAGCTGATGAAACACTCACTGACCACCACAATTGGCAAACATTTTAGTCATTGATACGATTTCATTTCTCCAAAAGTGACCTTAAGTCATAGCCTTATAAAGTATTAAATAGCTATTAACGTTTTGTTTTTATCACTGAGTCGGCAATAACAGAGCCAAAAATATCATACTAAGCCTGGCAAAAACAAAGAGCAGCACCGAATTACAGCACTGATAGCTACCAAAGATTAATGGTAATTTGGATAAAATCCCTTGGATGCTGCTGTCTTTTTTTTGTGTTCTCTCATTCGGAATGTGATGATTGGTTGGATTTATTAAGGTTTTATTATATTATCATTGTTTGTTTTTAGGATGAGGGGGAAAACTGGCCTTCTTCTCGGCGCTCTTCTTAGGTAAGTCGCATTAAAGTGTTCACGTTTTTATGACATTCATATATTATTATTGACATCAGCCACAACATTTAACTTTCAACATCTCTCTATTATACTTAACAGCAATTATTTAACATCACTTATGATTACCGGTGGGTTTAAATTTAATATTTCCACTAAAAGTCCTTGCTGTGTCTGTGATAATTAGCCACGCAATAAACCATGTTCACGAACATGGTCATTTCAGGTCTTGGCCTTTGTTGCAACAGACATTTAACAGACAAATGAAATAGAATTGTTAAAACAACGAATTTATTTGTTGTCAGCACTGTAGGCCGTGTCTGCCGTTCTGCCGTGTCCTGTAGGTGTGGATTTTCTATATGTGTGAACGAATGACCTTAAGTTGTACGAGCAATAGCAAAGCGGGTAGGCAGCAGCCTATTGGCCATATGTGTAAATAGTGTAATTGTATGAACGAAATGTTGTGTCCGTTAAATACTTAATTATTCTAAAAGCAATATTTGTTATTAGCCATACGTGGTATTTGCACAAAGTAGCTCTGAACACGTTAACACTTGATTATTTTAAAACACGGACAAGATAAATAATTCATATACTGGAAATATATTATGCAAACGCGAGGGCCGTATGTTAGCCGTGAGCGGAAAACTATATATATTTTTGTGTAAAAAATGGATGTTATCTTTTAGCTGTAGCTGTTCATTTTAAAGTAAAGGGTTTTCCAATGAGAGGTGTTATTGTGAATGGTCCGCTATTTCGGTAGCTGTCACCTATGAAGCTTTTATTCTTTGTCATTTCACAAGAAGAAACTACGCCATTACTAAAAATTAAACTATACACGCTTCAACGACGCATTGACATTTTTAAATTCACTATAAAAATGGTGAAAATCATGCAGTCACTGTACGCAAAACCATAGCATTTTTTGGTCGTCGTGAAGCAGCTTGTTGGACCGCATTACAGAAATTGGTGGAAAAATTTGAGCTGTTGGGACAGGTTAGTGATGTGAAGAATAAAACCCGTTCACGTTGCTCAAGAACAAATGAGAATATTGCTTCTGTAGCCCAAAGTGTTGAAGAACGCCCAGGTTTGTCGATTCCTCCTTTGAATTTGGGCATTCCACAAACGTCATTCCACTGTTTTTAGCATAAAGACTTGGGTCTTAAGGCTTATAAAGTTCAGTTAACACAAGAACTAAAGCCAGCCGATCATCAACAATGTTGTGCCTTTGCTGATTGGGTTCTTGAAATGCATGAACATGATTCGGAATTCCATAGAAAAATCATATTGACTGATGAGGCCCATTTCCACCTCAGTGTCTACGTCAACAAGCAAAATTGTCGCATCTGGGGCTCGGAAAACCCAAGAGTTATTATTGAGAAGCCTCTCCATCCTCAACGTGTGACTGTTTGGTGCCGTTTATGGTCCAAGCTGGGTCATTGGACCTTACTTTTCCGAAAATTATGCTGGATCAACAGTTATGGTGAATGGATTGTGCTATCGAGAGATGATTAATGATTTTTTATGGTCGGAGTTAGATGGTATTGATCTGGACAACGTTTACTTTCAACAAGCAGGCAGTACGTGCCACACAAGCAACGAAATCATTGATGTTTTACGGGAAAGTTTCCGGACAGAGTTATCTCTCGAAGTGGTGATCACAATTGGCCACCGAGATCTTGTGATTTAACACCTTGAGACTTCTTTCATTGGGGCCAGGTGAAAGATAAGGTCTACGCCAACAGCCCAGCGTCGATTTTGATGACCAATGGCAACAAATTTTTGTAACATATTATTCTATTATGTAATGATCTGAAACCGGAGCAATTTTTACGGAAACACGGAAAAAAACTTAATTAAAGGCAGCTAAAACTTGAAAAATCATTAAAATTTATACAAAAATCTAACTTTGAAGTTCCATAACTTCGTCATTTATGATTGGATTTTAAACAGCTATAGTTTTTTTAAGAAGTGATTTTATTATCTTTTATTTTCATCACAGTTCGGTGATATCGGTGAACTAAAACCAGAGAAAATGGAATTATAGTAGACCTACCTTTTTTCAAAACACTAAAATTGGAAATTTGACCATATCTCAAAAACTTTCCATACATCTGAGAACAGATTTGAATTCAGCGTGAAATTTTACATAAGGATCAACTATTTAGAAGCCGGGATCAAAAATTTGTTGCATTGTGTTATTGGTATGATAGTGTACCATGCACATATGTTATTTCTCCATCTTGAGCATGGGCTTACTTTATATGAACCCAAACAGAAAAAGCTTTCTAAACAGCTGACATTCGTTTTCGACGTTCGACTGTAGGTCTCGTTGGGTAAGATTAACACAGTAGAACACGTGATTTTGGGACTCAATTCTGAGAACTGCACGTGAAAGTAGACCCATAAAGAAGAAGTTCTGCATCATTCGTTTTTTCAAGTTACATGCCGTAATAGTTTAGTATCGATTTGAAGTTAGAATAGGGCAATTTGTCAAGTTTTAGGCTCTTTTGTTATATTGTTATATGGTGGCGTATGATAACCATAAGTAATATTCCACGGAAATCATACGCCACTGAGTACAACAGTTTTATTGTAACTGCTACAAAATAAACCTGGTTTCAAATCATTTGATGAATGGAAAAGTGAAACTGTTGCTTATGTAGGGCAACGTTATATGAACAGAATAAAGGAATTCATAATCTTTTTTATTTGTTTCAGCTAAATCGGACAAGTAGTTCTCGAGTTATGTTAAACAAATGAGCCTAAAACGTGACAAATTCCCCTATACGAAACTTTTGGAGCTACTTTTACGTGCAGTTCTCAGAATTGAGTCCCAAATCAATAAGCTGAAAAATCTTGTACTGTGTAATAAAAGAATGCATGTTTGTGCAAAATGACGGGAAAAGCTACCTCATATCGTAATTAAAGGACTGTAATCGCAAATTAAGTACGTAATAAACCAGTTCAAAATTCTTGAAATCCTGAATAACTAATTTATATAGTTATTCACACTGTTCTTTTTTCAATTGTTATACATGTTTTATAAGATAAAGTAGAGGTTAAAAAAAGAAAAGAATCAAACGTATCAACGATAACACAGTGCAAAACACTTTTTCGGGGGTGAACCAAACCAATTTCAAACGATAGCATTTAACCCTAAACTCCATTTTGCTCTACTACGTCACAAATTTTTTTTACAGTGGTTTAAATTTGATTTTTTTGTTTTAAAGTCAAATAAAAGAAAATGAAAAATCATGTTTAAAAAAATATTTGGGATAGTTTATGTCTTCGGAGACCTACATTAAAACTTTTCGGGGAATATTTCCTCGGAACATTTTAACCCTCTATCTGCTACCCATATTGAACATTTTGAGGAATTTGACTTTTAAGCTGTTTTTCAAAATTCATCCTAAGATGTCCCATACGGGTATTAGCTAGAGGGTTCAAATGTTCTGATGAAATATTCCCCTGAAAATGTTAATGTATGTCTCCGAAGACATGGACTATCCCAAATGTATTTTTGCACATGATTTTTCAAATTCTTCGATTCGACTTTTTACCAAAAAAAATCTAACTTCAAATCACTGTAAAAAAAATTGTGACGTAGTGGAGCAAATTCGAGTTTAAGGTTTTATTACTGAGGTCAAATGCTACCGTTTGATATTAGTTTGGTTCACTCCCGAAAATGCTTGTTGCACTCTTTGCTCAAAAATAAACTTCTTAACATTTAATTTTGATATTATTTTTTAACCTTAAACTCGTAGAGGTTATTTGTCTTTGGTGACTCTTAGTGAAATTTTTCAGATAATATTTCTATCGAAGATTCTAAGCCTTGACCTCCCTCCAAAGTTGACATTTAAACATTTTTTTAAAATTGGGCCAAAAATGTCCCATACGGGTAGGAGCTAGAGGGTTAAAATGTTCCGAGAAAATATTCCCCTGAATGTTTTAATATAGGTCTCCGAAAACATGAAAACCCCAAATGTATTTTTATAGATGAATTTGTGACGTAGTGGAGCAAAATGAAGTTTAGGGTTTTGATACTGAGGTCAAATGCTATCGCTTGATATTGGTTTGGTTCACCCCAGACACAATGACCCTCAAATTGTGTCATAGTGTAATTCAACAAAGCTTCTACAATTTAATTGGAGTAAAAATTGGTGCATCGCTTACAACTTTATGTTAGTCTACTAGGATAAAGAATTGTTCATACAAACGACAAATTTCTGAGTGTGGGTATGTTATTTGTAAATAGATGACTTGAAAAATAAACTAAATTTCCCTGTACACCCCATGAATGAGGTATGGGATTGCTTCTCAATAACAATTAATATTAAGTTCTGTTATGAAAGTGGATTACAATTAATGGTGTCGAGTTTATAAACTTAAGTTCATCAAAACTTTAAAATATATTTTTTACTAGTATGAGGTTATACTTTCGTATCGTTTTTTTCACTGCTAAATATATTCTCATATATTCAACATTTTTCACATTTCCATAGGGCAATGTGTATTAGAAATGCGATTAGTATTGAAAATGTGAACAATATAATCCACATTGAACATTTGCCACTTCTACTCGTAGTATATAAATATTGTAGATATTCAAGCTTCAATGAGCAATGTAGCTTTAGATGTTACGAAAAACAATTTAGATTAGAGCCAACCATTGAAACGTATAATTGAATAAATCTGCATAAGAATATTAAGTGCAGAAAGAGAATACGATGTATATTTATTTATTCTAACATTGGTGCATCACAAGCATTCGATGGACAACAGGGAAGTAAAGACAGAAATTAGACAATATGATAAAAGTGTTTTCACATCCAAAAGAAATATAAATATTTTGTTTTCAGGCTTGTGCATATTTGCAGTGTTTACTCTTTAAGTGCAATTTAAAGATAGGAAACTATCAACGTGGTAACCTGGGTTCGAGTTCCATCATAGCCATATAAATGTCGCTGGCCCCTGGACTACAATTTCGGATCGGTCGAGTCAAACGACAAGCCTAGTAAAAGCATCTCTCAAAGCTGTTGATCGGATTTGTCGCTGAACTGTAGTACCTGACCATTTAGTCTAAAAATATTAGTGTGTTATCTCGATTGAATGTGAAAAGATCTCTCTTATTTTATAAATGTGAAGGAAAATATTTGTTTCTTCATGACATAGCACAGTACAACACAATAACATTTTGGGACTCAATTCTGAGAATTGTACGTAAAAGTAGACCCAAATATATTAGAACTTCTGCAGCATTGGTATAGTCAACTTGGCTGCATTAATAAGTTAATGGCCATACGAATTTTGGATCAAGGTGGATTTTTAGCACTTTTTCTATAATTAACACGGTTATTTCTCGCCATTGAAAATAACTAAATCTGTTTTTATTGTAAGGAAGCAAAAAATGACCTAGTAATTGTTGGTTAAACGTTATAGTGTCACAATAAGCTATTTATTAAGGTCATAAAAAAAGAAAGAAACATGTCTTAGGCTGTGCGAGAAAATATAATGCAATAGCAATTCGTCACCAAAACAAATTTTTCGACTGTTTCCTTTTGTCTGAACGCGCTTTTACTCTATATACTTTCATACGCACTGACTTACGTATGAGTAATATATAAAATTCTGCATAACTCATACGCTCTGGTATGGATAAAATGCATATTTGCACATAATATAGAGTGGGACATTTCAAATTTTAAATTTGAATTGGCTATAACAAAAAGAAAGTTCTGATAATATTTTCAAATTTCTGGTTTTATTGGAAAGGGTTTAACTTTGACATTTAATTATAGAATAC
The DNA here is from genome assembly GCA_964034835.1 of Muscina levida. Classification (NCBI taxonomy): domain Eukaryota; kingdom Metazoa; phylum Arthropoda; class Insecta; order Diptera; family Muscidae; genus Muscina; species Muscina levida. Next base: position 27,952,463 of record OZ035883.1, on the reverse strand, counting down.
AATATCGCCCGTACCTCATCCGATCATCGTATTTTCAGATGAAGGTCATTTTCATCTCAGTGGCTATGTCAATAAGCTTCATTTGCCACATATGGGGACAGACTTAACTATTGTGGATTTTGGGCTGGCCATTTCCTAGAATATTTGTTACCAATAATTGAAAAGAATGACATAGACGACAATTGGTTTCAACAAGATGGTGCCACATGTCACGCAGTCAACGCAACCATCGCGATTTTAAGCACTCATTTTGAAAATCCAATATTCAGCCGAAATTGATTTGACCCATGACTGGCTGTGCTGCACTTCATTCGATCAAGCCAATTTTTCAGTACATTTTCGATTGTTTTGGGTCGAATCTCCTCACTGGCAACTTCGATTTCATATTTGCATGCTTTAATTGTCTTTTGATTTGAGTAAATAATCCAGAGTCAATTGAAGCATGAGATCGAAGTTGCCAGTGAAGAGTTTCGACCCGAAACAATCGAAAATGTATTGAAAAATTGGGTTGATCGAATGGGGTACAGCAGAGCCAGTCGTGGTAGTCATATGAATGATATTGTGTTCCATTATTATATGACAAAGTTCAACCTTTCCAATGAAATCAAAAATTTGAAAATATTATCAGTACTTTCTTTCATATTACCGATTAAATTTCAAATTTTAAATTTCCCATTCTATATGATGTGACGATAAGCATTTTATCCATGCCAGAGCGTATGAGTTATGTATAATTTTATTTATTACTCATACGTAATTCAGTGCATACGAATATAAAAGGTTTTCCAATGAGGGGTGCTATTGTGAATGGCCCGCATTTTCGGTAGCTGTCACCTTTAAAGCTTTTATTCTTTCACATTTGACAAGTAGAAACTACGCCATTACTAAAAATGGAACGATACACGCTTCAACAACGCATTGTGAAAATGGTGAAAATTTTGCAGTCAAAGTTCGCAAAACTAAAGCATTTTTTGGTCGTCGTGAAGCAATTGGTCTGACCGCAATATAGAAATTTGTGAAAAAAATCGAATTTTGCTGCTGTATTCCAAACTGTTGAAGAAACCCCAGGTTTGTCCATTCCACGTCGTTCTTTGTAATTGGGCATTCCACAAACGTCATTACACCGTATTTGGCATAAAGACTTGGGTCTTAAGGCTTATAAAGTTCAGTTAACAAACGAACTCAAGCCGGCCGTAATCGACAACGTCGTGTCTTTGCTGATTGTGTCCTTAAAATGCATGAAAATGATACGGAATTAAATCGAAAATCATCTTTACTGATGAGGCCCATTTCCACCTCGGTGGCTACGTCAACAAGCAAAATTGTTGCATCTGGGGCTCGGAAAACCCAAGAGTTATTGTTGAGAAGCCTCTCCATCCTCAAAGTGTGACTGTTTGGTGCGGTTAATAGTCCGGCGGGGTCATTAGACCTTACTTTTTTGACAATGAGGTTGGATCGACAGTTATGGTGAATGAATTGCGCTATCGAGAGATGATTAATAATTTTTTATCGTCGGAGTTGGATGTTATTGATCTGGACAACGTTTACTTTCAACAAGATGGCGCTACGTGCCACGCAAGCAACGAAACCATTGATCTTTTACAAGGAAAGTTTTCGGACCGTGTTATCTCTCGAATAGGTGATCATAATTGCACACAGAGATCTTGTGATTTAACACTTTCAAAAAATGGCATTATTTCTTAAATACCAAAATAACACGTCTTATTGGAAAGTAAAGACGCGTTCAGACATTTGGCTATTACATATTTACGAGAAAAAAAAAATACAATTCCTTAATCGGAAATTAGTAAAACTGCATATGATTTACTAAGGATTTACTAAGTATCTGACCTTCGACCTTTTTGGGGCACGGGAAATAGTTGTCCGATCTTACTCAAATTTCCATTATGTTTTTTTTACCTCAAGAGGTACAAATTTCCGCTTAACAATCGTCCATACATTTCGCTGCCATCCTAATATCCATGTAAAAATAAATCGAATGAAATCTTCTACAAATTGTCGCTGTGTTGAAACCATAAATCTACAATATTGGCACGAAGTGCATATGATTAATATAAAAATCGCATTACATTAATATTACTTATACGTAATATTCTTCTGACTTAGAATTTCTCATTTTGAAAAATGAATAAGTTATGCTAATTTTTGTAATATGTTTTTCGGCATTCGTTGGAATATGTAGTACGAATTACTTGTTGTGATACGTATACGTCATACGTATTTGTACAAAGTGACACACACACTCAAAGGAAAAACTACGAAATGACGCGAACATGTAATTACAAAATTTAGCATAACTCATTCATTTTTCAACCGATTCTTTTAAACTTACCTATTTTAGAAAGCTACTTTAATACAGCATAATACAATAAAAAATGTACATTGCGCTGCCTAAGGATCAACTTAAAGCGTTGGGAAAATGAGAATTCGCAATCTTTTTTCGCTTTTCTTTTGCTTAAACAGCCGCCGTTTCACTATTTTTTAATCGATTTTCAAATTTTTGTAGTTTTAAAACGGATGTACGCTTTTAAAAATCGGTTTACAAGGAGAAGATTTATGAATTTTGGAACTTGTAATTTTAGGAATATCGTCATTTCACTTAATTTGCTATAAAAACATTACTTAACGAAGTGACCGAGAAAAACTAAAAGTACATATCACTGTACTCTATGTGACCAGATATGTTGAATTATGTTGATATGTTGAATTTAAATTTTTACAGTTTTTGACGGTATCATGGACGAGCAGCCATTCAGTCGAAAGTCCTATCTTAAACCGTTTGCGCTCCACAAACATGCAAATAATACATATGTTATTTCATTTAAAAATCGGCTAATATCAATAACTCTAGAGCTAAACAATGTCATTCATAGGGTAAGGTTATTTATCAGTCAGTTCAAAAATATTCACATAAAATTGGAAAAAATTGTGTTCGTTTCTTGGTACCGGCCGTGGCATAGTGGTTAGAAACGCGACTACCATGCGGAAGATCCGAAGATCCCTCGATGTTGTCGGCAGCAACATCGCAGTATATTGTCGAGTCAATCGGCATGTCTAGTTAAAGCTTTTCAAGTAGTGATGTTCGTCAATAAGCAGTGAATAGTAGAAAGCATGTTAATTCACAACAAGACGAGAAGCTATTTCATACCTCATTCATGGGGTGTAGAGGGAAATTTACTTTTGAAGTTTAAGTTTCTACTGGAAATGTTGATAATTAGCTATTACTCTTTTGAAGCATTTTAAAATGCTTCATCCCTAAATTAAAAAATTGTCCACCTTAACAAAATTTAGAAAGTTTTTCTTCTTTCAAATGTTTGTAATATATACCCTTTAGATAAAATTATAATAATTTCACATTTCTAACACTATCAGCAACCACTGTTTTTATTCTCATATATATATCTCTTAATATGAATCCCATGCAAGTTGTGTTAGTAGAAAAAAGTAAATTTTTAATGCAACAAAATTCGATAACTTGTTGTTGTTAACATTTTAACCTTGATCCAACTACCATTTATAAACACGCTTTGTAATTTATTTATCGCTAATCAATTTAATTTGTATTTGTCACTGTTTACTTAATTTGTTTATTGTACACATGTTTTGCATAACTAATATAATGATGTTGTCCATTTGTTTAATTTCTATTAGCGTTTTTATTCGTATGTATGTGGTATTAATTAAAATTGAATTTTCCCAGCCATTTGATTTTTTGTTAGCCTGTTGATACTATAAATTTAAATTGCTTGAATGGCAATCTTGTAACCTATTTTGCAGAATTTTTTTGGCATTATACTTTAATTGAATTATGGTTTGTCATGTTTATTTTGATTAAATACTGACCACTTTTTGTTTCTGTAATTGGTTGTTGAGCAAAATAAATTTTGTTTCGCTGAAATTTCACTTGCACGTTTCATATTATTTGCACAAGAAAAAAAAACTAGCAACTTTTTTCATTGACACTTCACTCCATATTTAAAGGTATTTCGCGCAGGTTGTTGTATTTATTTTTTGTAAATTTTAACATGTTTACTTTACATATTTTAAACTTATTTGGAAATAATTGCCCATTATTGATAATGATTTTTTCCTAATATGATTTAATTTTACTTTGTGTAATTATTCAATTAAAAATTGTTTATATATTTGTATGCACAATTTTTTTTAAACTATACTTTTAAATTATTTTAATTTCGATTTTTTTGTTTGCTTTTTTTTTTTTTTTCAAATCATTTTTATGAATTAATTATTATTTCACTTTTTTGTTTGCTTTCTATTTTTTCACTTTATATTTGTTGAAACGATTTCAATTTCGATTTGATGTGATTTGTGGTTCCGTATCCGTTGAGTCAACACTGATATCCTTTCGTTAACACCGACACAATGACAATAACTGTGTATGCCGTAAATGTGAGAGTTTTTATCACAATATCCTGCTAACATTCTGTTAAGTTGAAGCAAATCAACTTCTGACACTCTCTTTCATTTGTTGCTTAACAGCAAAGAGCATTTTAACTTACTGCTAATACTACTGTTAACTGTTTGCAGTTTCTCACTGTCACTGTCTTTTACTCTCTGCTTTAATGTTAGAATTTTATGAATGAATGTCATAGTAGTCGTATTAATAATAGAACAACAATTTACGTTTCTTTCCCGGAATGTGTCACACAGATAAAGTGCGGGAGGTTGTTACCTTATGTATAATTCCAGGATCTGTGCCTTTATTTGGTTGTGGATAACATATTGCACTTTACAGTGCAAACTAAAGTACAGTACAGAATAAAGCATAAAATAAAAATTTAATCAATTTTGGATGTCATGAAGAGAGTGAGAAGGAGAAATGAACAACAAAGGATTTCAAACAGTTAACAAAGGACGGGTGTTGTAACTTTACGAGGTAAAACTAGTGTATAAAAAAAACAATTTTTTTTGCAGTTGTTCATGTAGGGATTTTATTTGAGGTGGAGATTAAATGTGACGAAATGCAACAATAGGGATTTTTTGTGTGTCGATTTTAATGTATAGCAAAATAAAAACTGCGTTTATTTTATAAACCTTTGTTGTATTGTAACAAGTTTTATAGTTTGATTTAAGGAAATTTATGTAAACATTAGGGTAGGTCGTGGAAGTAACTCGATGTAGTTGTACTGTAAAAATCTATATAAACACTCCACTATATTTCGGTGCAGATGTACTTGAGGGGTCATAATTTAAAAACCGAATATGAGGAATGAAAGAGAATCAACAACTACACTTTTACACCCAACCACAAAAAATTTTATTTAGTTAAGTTTATCCTTTTTGCGTTTCTTTACATTATGTTGTGATCATGAAATTATACGCAGTGGTTTTTAATTACAAAATACAACTTTTTTATTTTAACAAAAACCAAATTTACAGTAAAAAACACTTTTTAATAATACTTATGATATCTTTTATTTTCAATAAATACAAAAATGCCTTTCGGTCATACTATTTATCAGGGTTTTTGGGGTTGGACTTTCTAAGGAGTTCAAGTCGCTATTACTGCCGATTTAAGCTTTGCAAGGCTATTGTACTGCCTTGTTTGAGTACATTTTATGAGCAAGTATGCCCCAGACATTTTCAATAGGATTTATGTCATGGGAACAGGCTGGCTTCTCTAAGACTGAACGTTTTCTGAACGAACCCAACCTTTTGTTTCCTTTCTGCACTGTGTAGACGCATTCTCTTGCTGAAAATTTAAATTTATCTCTTGGTTTCGCTTTAAGTAGGGCAAAAACTTAATTTTCAGTACGTCTCTTCGGAGTTCATACTCTTTTGAGTTCAAGTGACAGTCTGGAATGGCCAGCTCAAAGTTAAGTTTTCACAGAATCCACCCCAAACCATTAACGACCCACCATGTAAGGTCCCGTTAGAAAAGTAGCGTGGATCTTTGCGCAGATCCCTCTACTAGCAATTAAAATATTCAGGTCAGTTTGGGGATATGGCCGTTTGGTTTGGGGTGGATTCTGTTAAAAATTTACTTTGGAGCTGGCCTTTCCAAGCTGTCACATGCTGTCTAAAACATCGAGGAGGCAATAAAGCAATGGAAGAAAGATTTAGATGACTGGGGCCGGGAATCGAACCACGATCGATGTCGCGTGTTCTAACTACTATGCCACGGCATGGCCCCATTTTATACTTACTTACTTAATTTCCCTTTACACCCCATGAATAAGGTATGGGATAGCTTTACGAGTTGTTGTGAATTTACATTTCTATTATTAGATTCACAACTAACGGCATCTACTTATTTATTGACGAATGCGACCGTCACTATGACACTATACTGCGAAGTTGCTGACGACAACATCGAGGGACGGCATTGATTTTTTTTTTTTTTTTTTGCTAACTTGAGCCAGAAGTTGAATTTGGGATCTCCCGCATGGTAGTTGCCTGTTCTAACCATCATGCCACGGCCGGTACCGACCCCTATTTTATATCCATTTAAAAAGTCAAGTTATTTTATCCAATGAAATCTTCAATTAAACCATAAATACACAATATTGGAATGATGTACGTATGATGATTATAAAATCCGCATAAAATTTATATTACTCATACTTTGTGCCATCGAGTAATATATGCAAACAAAAAAGTCATTATTGACACAGTACAACATATTTCAGCTTATTGTTTGGAAATCAATTCTGAGAACTGCACGTGAAAGTAGCCCCAAAAAGAAGAAGTCCTGAATCATTCGGTTTGTCAAGTTACATGCCACAATAATGTAATATCGATTTGAAGTTAGTAAGTAACGTATAGGGGAATTTGTCACGTTTTAGGCTCTTTTGTTTGACACAAGATAACTAGACTGTAATGAGAAATCATGGTTCTCAAGTTATATCTTAAAAACTGGGCTAACAAACATCAAGATAAGCAAAAAAAAAGCTTTGCCTTAGAACGCCAAACCTTTTGGAATTTCTCACCTGACTTTGAATTTCTTTCTTCTCATTTAATCTACAAAATAAATTCGATAGAAATCCGGCTCTTTATTGGACAAAAGAAATCGTGTAAGTGCTCTTACAGTGAATAATATTGCCGCTATACCATGCGGCAAACTTTTTTTTTTAATAAATACTGTAACTCGTTAAATTGTTAATTTTTACCTTTTTATATTTAATAGGGTTTGTGAAAGGACTTCGGGAGTGTAAAGCAAGCGAAAGCTTCGTGGTTTACTGTGAGAGGTGAAACTCACAATCCAGGCCGTTGGCTAAGACTGAGTAGTACCCCGGACAGTGTCTGACCCAGAATAGGCGGCTGTAATAAAATTCTGGCGGATCCCCTTCAAAATGTTTGGGAATATGTGGCGGAAGTCCTCGAACAATACACGGCTGGCATAACCTTTCACTGGAAATCCGGTAGAACGGACACAGGTGATCGTGCATTAAGACGTTCGATAACTACTTCAGAGGCCGTGCAAATTTGTGGTTGGCAAGAGATTGCGGCACCTAGTGGCACGGTTCCACCCGTTGTACAAACGAATAGCCACCATACCAGTTAGCTCGAACCATGGCTTTAAAATGGTAAAATAGGCAGGGAGACTGCATTTGAGCCTACCATAGGAAAATTCAGTCTGCACAACAAAACGTCGAACAATGGTATCGGACTGTTTGACTTCTCTGCAGCAAGATATAAGATAGTTAATAGCACTAGATTTGACCATAGAAATATTTACAAGAAAACTTTGTCAAATGACAAGGAATCAGAATGAACACGCGGTAGTCGATGGAAGGCAAGCATTGAGTGTTCTGGACGTACGAGTGATCAGAGGTGCAAACATTGACTTCGATCACAATCTGACCGCAGTTAAGCAACGCACAAACGTATGTAACCAGGCACAACGAAAACTGGACATCTGAAAACTGCAGACTACAGATGTAGCGGACGCCTATTCCAACCACCTAACTGAACTGCTACGGGCTTCTCCAACCTCTACAAATACTATCTAATAATGTCAATATATGGCCGAATCCTTAGAACGGACTGCGAGAAACGTACATGGGCACTAAGGTGGGTCGCACTTCATACAAAAAAAAGTTGTACCGGTCACCCCCTAGAATAAAAAATAATTTAAAAACGAATTCAAAATTTTTTTTTATTTTTTTTATTTTCCACGCCCCTTGACCCCGCGCATTGGATCTCGCTATTGGATGAAACATTAGCATGAGTTTTGCCATGACATTGACGTAGCTTAAAGAGTCAGAATTCAAAGACTATGACGGCTGAGTCTGGTTCTCAGGTTGGATTCAGCGAGGTTCCAGCGAGAAATGTGTTTTAAGTGTGTTTAAATGTGTTGTTAATTTATAACAGGATAAAGTTTTGGAGAAAAAATTGGAATCTAGCGACGCCCCTTATGGTACCTCCCATACAAGTGTACCATTCCGCCTACTTAAGAAATGGAATATTAATATCAATACACCCAGCGCGATCGTGTCCAAATTCTGTATTTAGTAAAGCTATAATAGGATAAAGTTTCGGAGAAAAAAACTGGAAGTCTAGGTGCAAGAGAGTTTAATAAAGGGACCCTCAAATGAAATATATTTCTGAGACGAATCCAGTGGTGTATTTTTTAAGACTATGAGGGAATATTGGGGCATTGGGATCATATGGTGACCTTTTTTGGGATCCCCATGGTCCCCATGGAGATAGTTTGGCAACTATCGAAATTTTAGGGTTTTAGGGTTTCGTCTGTATATCTGTATTTTTCGACATTCTCGCTCCCTTGGCTACGCCCTAAATCTTTTTTACATCCGCAGAGATGTTTGGTCCCCTTCTCTTCTAGTTATAAAGTTATTTGATATCATTGACTGAAGTGCGGCCTTATATGCTGCATCCTTTCCCTCATACAATACGCAACGATCTTCACTAGGATTTGTCTGCAGTTCTAAGAATTCCTATTTATATACATATTAACTATAAAGTATTTTTAACCACAGCAACTTCATTAACTTTGAGAAATTGCATAAATCTAAAAACATTACATGATGCTGCAGTAACACTTGCCAATGTAATTTCATATGTACAAAAAAATAATTACTCTTACTTTACATTTTCCAGAAATTTAGCTCTATAAATAATGCTCAACAACTGTTGTTCAATAATGTTCATAGAAATATTAAGATGAGGTTTTGTTCATTGTTTGATGGCAAGAAAAGTTAAAGTTAAAATTGTGTTAACAACGAAACTTGTGTTTAAAGTTACTCATTGCTTGTTTTCAATATTAACAACTGATGCAAAGAATATCCTTTTTGCATGGATGGAAAATGTAACACAGTATAGCAAGTATTGATATAAGTTTGGATCAAATCTAACTTCGTATTAAAGATTTTAAACCGTGTGTCGATTGGTCCCTAGAAAACCAAAATCTATATGAAAATTCTTAAAAAATAGCGATGTATTTATAGAATGCTTACTACCGTCATGACACTGTAAGGATACGCAAGATACGAGACATACTTTGTAAGACAATACAGTTCATAAAATTTTCAACTAAAGCAAGAAATGTCATCCAACTCTGTTTGTCGACCTGTGAGAATCAGATCATCATCAGTTCACAGTATTGAAATTCACTTACACATGTTTTAAGATGTATTACACAGTACAACACATGATTTTGGGACTCAATTCTGAGAACTACATGTGAAAGTAGCCTAAAAAAGAAGAAGTTCTGCATTATTCGTTTTGTCAAGTTACATGCCAAAATAATTAAATATCGATTTGAAGTTAGTAAGTATGGTATAGGGAAAT